>CAJQZP010001607.1:2255000-3455000 GCA_907164705.1 Parnassius apollo | reverse complement strand
AATTATTTTTTTTATATAAAGTCGTTGTCGTCAACTTAATTGGCGCAGCCGGTAGGATATTCGTAGTTGTCTAGGAAGAGTCTGTGTCGTCGGTTATCATCGTGATCCAGTACCAGTATCCTGACAACGTGCGTTTCAACGCTTGGACGAATATCACCAAACAAACAAATAAATTAAGGACTTCGTGACTTCAGCAGAAACAGCCGAGACTCCAGAACTAGTAATATCCCAGAGGGACATGGGCAGATCTGCGAGACTGTGAGTAAAACTTTTCACTTCCTGTAACCTTCCTTTTGTTTCCTCTTGTATTAGTTATACGTAGGTATTGTCTTGGATTAGAAAACGCCATAACAATACTCTTCTACTAAACAATCAAAATTTTGTTAGTAGATCTTAGCTAAACCAATTTTATTCTTAGGTATTTAAAAAGTTTGATACTTATTTTATTTTAAAATGGAAAACATTGAAAGAATTCCCGTGGAAATTACGAAAATTATCCCAATTTTTGATGGAGATGCTAGGTTATTCCCTTTATTCATAAAAAAATGCGAATATATTTTACAAACGTTCCAAGGAGGTAACTTACAAAATGAATATTTATTTCATGTCATTACCAGTCGCTTATCAGGGGAAGCTGCTAGTTTAGTGGGAGAAAGGGAGCAGATAGACTCTTGGGCAGACCTCAAGTCGCTGTTAAACCAACACTTTGGCGACCCAAGGTCTGAAGAATGCTTAGCTATGGAGCTAGAGAGTCTTAGAAAACATAGAAACGAAAGTTATCAAGAATTTTGTCACCGGGTACAACATTTAAAAAGCATTTTATTTTCAAAAATTAACGAAACTATTAATAATCGAGACTTACGGCAAGCTAAACAAACGATATACGATAACATAGCATTAAACGTTTTTTATACAATTTACCTGCTTACTTAGTGAGACTAGTACGACTACGTAATGTTACCACCTTAGAAGACGTATTAAAAATTGTCCTAAGACAATTTTTCCTCTAAAGGAACAGAACTTCCAAACAATTTACGAAAATAGGAACCCAAGGTCTAATCAAAATTTTAGACAAAGCCATTTCCAAAATCATCCCAATTTTAATAATAAATATAAAGGCCCAAGTTTTCAATATCAAACGAACGGCCATTCATCGAATAACCAAAATAATTCATTAAATTCAAATAATATCTCTCCCCACTTCGGAAGTAATCATACAATGAATAATAGAAATAACTTTAATGCGAACTTTGAAACTGGGTCACCAGTGCGATCGTCATGGGCGCAACACCGTCAGCATTTTTCGCGAAACAATGGGCAATACCGAGCGTCACAAGTGCCGTCGAACTCTAATAATGACGTCACAATGAGGACAGTTAGTTCAAGACGCGTAAATTATACCGATACCGAAAATAGAATTCAACCTAATACCTCGCAAAACCAAGGTGATTTTAATTCTCGTTCGGTCGAAAGAGAATATGAACAGATAGGAATTTTTTTTATAACAGCCTCAACAATAAGAGAAAAGATACCTAAAACACCGTCATTTATGTCTATTTCCGACACGGAAAGCGAGAAATCTATAGTTGTTTCTGATACCGAAGTCGAGCCACCGATGGAACTGATGGAATTATCAGACGATGGTGTCACAGCTAACTCAGTATCAAACAAGGAACATGAAGGGATTCCTATCCTGAACGACGCTATATATATATATAATATATATATATATATATATATATATATATATATATATATATATATATATATAAGTCTGTGACATAGGCTTTATCCATATATATATATCCTCCGTCATCATATATCAAAACGGTATTCGCTGAAGGTCATACAGGTCTACGCACCAACCTCGGCACATCCCGATGAGGAGGTGGAGGAAATGTATGAGGATATTTCTAGAGCCATGCATTCCTCCAAAACCCACTACACGGTGTTGATGGGAGACTTCAACGCAAAACTAGGCACAAGAGAAGGCGGTCAGCTGAAGTTAGGGAAATTTGGAGTAGGGTAACGGAACCGTAGGGGCCAGCAGCTGGCTGACTTTATGGAGAAAGAGCGACTCTTTATGATGAACTCTTTCTTCCAGAAGCGGCCCCACAGGAAGTGGACCTGGTCAAGCCCCGACAGTTCGACAAAAAATGAGATTGACTTCATTATGGCGACCAGACGCCAACTGTTCAGTGATGTCTCAGTGATCGCAAGGGTGAAAACCGGCAGCGATCACCGAATAGTTAGAGGCACACTGAACCTAAACGTTAAGTTGGAGAGGTCTCGTCTAATGAAGTCAACGCTCCGTCCCCCTTCGTGCTCTAATCCAGAATGCCGAAACCTTTCAGCTCGAGTTACGTAACCGCTTTCAGTACCTAGAAGATTGCAATGCAGTGGACGATATGAATGACAAGCTCGTGGAAACTGTCCATGCGGTCGGAGCTAAGTTCTGCAAGACCCGCCGCAGAAGAACACAAAAACTCTCCGATCACACTCTTAATCTCATGGCTGTTAGACGGGAGATGAGGCTGCAATCGTCAACAGATTTGACAGCATACAGGCAACTGAACAGACAGACCTCCAAATGCATGCGGCGAGACTTACGCAACTTTAATACTGCTCGTATTAAAGAAGCGATCGAGCGGAACCAGGGCTCCAAAGTCTTTGCCAGAGATCTGTCAGCCAGAAAGAGCCAACTGTCAAAGCTGAAGACTGAGTGTGGCAGCATCGTTTCCGGGACACCTGAGATTTTGAGTGAGATTGAGAGGTTCTATGGACAGCTGTACACATCATCGTTGGAGCCACACGCAAGTGTGAGTAACGATCCAAGAGCAAGTCTTACCCGACACTATTCCGATGATATCCCGGACGTCAGTCTGAGCGAGATTAGAATGGCTCTCCAGCACCTTAAAAACGGCAGGGCCCCAGGCGAGGATGGAATTACAGCGGAGCTTCTGAAAGCGGGTGGAACACCGGTACTTGAAGTCCTTCAGAAGCTCTTCAATTCCGTCCTCCATGGTGGCACTACTCCGGAGGCGTGGAGCAGAAGTGTGGTGGTCTTGTTGTTTAAGAAAGGCGACAACGCTCTCTTGAAGAACCACAGACCGATTTCCCTTCTGAGCCGCGTCTACGTGCTGTTTTCGAGAGTCATTACGAATCGTCTCGCACGCAGACTCGACGACTTCCAGCCTCCCGAACAAGCCGGTTTCCGAAACGGCTTCAGTACCATAGACCACATACATACCCTGCGGCAGATTGTACAGAAGACCGAAGACAGACAGACCTCCAAATACAAGTACAAGTACAATCTGCCACTTTGCCTGGCGTATGTGGACTATGAGAAAGCCTTTGATTCCGTCGAAATTTGGGCAGTTCTACAGTCCCTTCAGCGGTGCCAAGTTGACTGTCGGTATGTCGAAGTGCTGAAGTGTTTGTACAGTAGGGCTACGATGGCTATCCGAGTACAGAACCAGAGTTCGAAACCTATCCAACTGCAGAGAGGTGTAAGACAGGGTGACCTTATATCCCCGAAACTCTTCACTGCTGCTTTGGAAGACGTTTTCAAGCTACTGGACTGGAAAGGATACGGTATTAACATCAATGGCGAGTACATCACTCACCTTCGATTTGCCGACGATATAGTCCTTATGGCAGAATCGCTGGAGGACCACTATGAGAATGAGAATCCTATGCTCAATGACCTCAATGGTGTCTCCCAACGGATAGGTCTTAAGATGAACATGGACAAAACAAAGATCATGTTTAATGTCAATGTCACACCTATGCCGGTAGTTGTTGGGAGCACTATGCTCGAAGTTGTTGATGAGTACATTTACCTGGGACAAATAGTCCGACTAGGCAAGTCCAACTTCGACCGAGAGCTCAATCGACGGATTCAACTTGGCTGGGCAGCGTTCGGGAAATTACGACACATCTTCTCGTCAGGTATACCTCAATCTCTGAAAACTAAAGTGTACAACCAGTGCGTGTTGCCAGTGATGACTTACGGATCTGAGACGTGGTCCTTCACTGCTGGCCGTATGAGGACGCTCAAAGTCGCTCAGCGAGCTATGGAGAGTGCTATGCTCGGAGTTTCTCTGCGTGATAGACTCAGAAATGAGGATATCCGCAGTAAAACCAGAGTGACCGATATAGCCCAACGGATTAGTAAGCTGAAGTGGCAATGGGCCGGTCATATAGCTCGAAGAACCGATAACCGATGGTGAAGAAAGGTTTTCGAGTGGCAGCCTCGTACCGGTAGGCGTAGTGTAGGGCGACCCCCCCCACTAGATGGAGTGACGACCTGGTAAGACATGCAGGAAGTCGATGGATGCAGGTGGCTCAGGACCGTGCTTTGTGGCGTTGCTTGGAGGAGGCCTACGTTCAGCAGTGGACTTGTGAAGGGCTGTAATGGTGATGATGATGATGAATGGAAGGAATTTATGCCTTATGGCATCCTCTATCGGTTACCTAGGGAGAATTAGATAAATTATAATATTTTACATAATTTTTTGGCTAAATCATTACAATCTATCACACAGCTGATGGGCCTGAGCCACCCACTTTCATTGCCATACTGCATGTTTCATAAGCTAAGTGTAATAAGCTAAAGTGGCAATGGAACGGCCATATAGCTCGAAGAACTGACAACCGACGAGGAAAAGTTTCTCGAGTGGCAGCCTCGTGCTGGTAGACGAAGTGTAGGGCAGCCCCCACTAGATGGAGGTACGACCTAATAAGACATGCAGGAAGTCGATGGATGCAGGTGGCTTTAGCCCGTGCTTTGTGGCATTTCTTGGGGAGGCTTATGTTCAGCAGCGGATTTGTGAAGGGATGTAATGATGATGATGATTCTTTCACCTCATTTCGCCAGTGTTCTGCTATTTGTTTTCAGTAGGTAAGTGCTTGCTTTAAGAGCCCTCCATATTTTTTGTAGCATGAAGTGATAAACAAACTAACAGTCCACCTCATGGTATTTAGCCGATCCACCTGATGGTAAGTGGATACTGCAGTCTAAGAACTTCCTGCAGCTAACTTCAAACACAAGGCTATAATGCGCTGTCACCACTGATAACTAAGATAGAATGCCTCACAGCCTACAATTATACTGACTATACTCTTCAGACTGGAACACAGTGTCTGTATACAGTGAATGCATACCTAGTAACGACACTAAGAAATTGGCTGAGATAGGTGGTTGCTTACCAGTTGTAAATATACATACATACTGGCTGCATTTATACAGGGTCAAAATATTTTTTAAATATGTTATTACAAAGTCTAAAGAAGCTCATTATGATGTCCATACATGCTTACCTTTTAAATAATTATTTAATTTGTAATTTTCCTTCACCATGGGAGTGCTTTTAACATGCACTTTGAATTTAGGCAAAGGCAAATCAGTACATTGCACACGAAGCCCTCTTTATTTTGTGCTATAGGAACCATTTGCCATTAGGTAAATTGTACCTTTATAAAAATGTCTATATCTTACCTGTTTCATGATTCCCATTTTCTTCAAATTTGGAATTCTCATTTTCGAAATTCTCTTCCTCAACTTTAACAGATTCAAGGCTAAAAATTTCGTCCTTACAATCATTTTCTATATCACACTCTACTGGCCTGATATCTATATGACAAATTGGTGTGAATTGAATCTCATCTCCATCGTCATGCCGTTGCGGTATTGACTGAAATCAAATTATTTTTTTAAATAAGAGAAAAATCCCAGTGTAGTGGCGGCATAGGAGAATCCATACAACCTCATACCATCCCACAGAGATCGTAAAAAAGGACAGAGCGAAACGGAAAAAGGAGATGGGAAGGAGACAAAAGTGAGGGTTCCGAATAAACTTAAGTAAGAGTGTAGATAGTTCATCCACCCCGAGAATCATAATATTTCTTATATATGCAATAGGGTAATATATAACAGTATAAACAGCTAGATAATTACTTTTGTAAAAACAAATACTTAACTTACTGAAATTCATAAAATATAAAACATTGCTCTAATGAAAAAGTAAGTTGGATTAAAGGATAAACTTAACTGCAGAGAACAAAACCTTCACCCATATGGCAACGTGAAGCAACATATAAGACGCGAGACAGGTAGTGATCGTCAAGGTGCTTGCCAAGTCATGATTAAGGCAAATTCATATAATGATGACCCATCAAGCAGTAAACTTTTACTAATAAGAAGTATAATACCATTGAAAGCATAATGGTGGTGCAATCATATCCATTGCCATATATATCTACCAAAGGGATGGTTGTCGTAAGAGGCGACAGAGGGAAACAGAAACAGGAGTAGGGCAGCAGCGTCTGATAACAAATCAGACTAAAATAAACTGCGATTGCCAACCTGTTAAGTGTGGCAAATTTGGCACAATCTTTCAACTGGATTCTGGAATTCAGGACTGGAATAGTACCCAAATTTTGAAAGCTATCCAATGTGCAACCTGTAAAATAGGCAGCCGCACCAACCCTGCGAACTATCAACCAATTTCAATTACTTCCATACTCTGTAAGATTATGGAGACAGACATCCTACAGATTGAGATCCATGCTCGACTCAATTAAGGAATCACCGGCCTTATGCATGATCTCAGATATCATGCATCCACTACACACTTTTGATAAAAAGTATATAGTGGAATTACCCTCCAGAGAAGACTGACTGAATGGCCAGGTTATCTGTGAGGTCGGTAGCCTCATATGGTATACCGATGGGTCTAAAATGGGCCTCGACGTAGGCTTTGAAATTTACGGGAATGTCCCAAATTCAAACTTAGTATGAATTTGGGTAGATACACCTCTATCTTCCAGGCAGAAATTTTCGCCATACTTCGGTGTGCGGAAATCAATCGGCAAAAACACTACGTCAACCATAAAATTTTCATAAATTCTGATAGTCAAGCAGCACTGCTAGCGCTGAGATCAAACTTAGTGAACTCGAAGCTAGTTGAAGACTGCGTGAACCATTTAAACGCCCTGGGATGTAACAAAAGGGTTCGTTTTAAGATGGGTTCTGGGTCAAGAGGGTGTTGTAGGCAACGAATTTGCCGACAAACTAACGGGACGCACGGGAGGGCACACAATTTGGACCTGAGCCATTTTGTGGAATCTCAAGAAGCCTAGCCAGATTGACCCTTGAAACTCTTTATTATAATAAATCACGTAAGATCTGGTCTGACACACCAGGCTTAAAACATTCTAAAACCTTAATCCGGGTTTTTGATCGTAAATTCGCTTCAGAAGCCCTGGGATTAAGTAAAATTAAATTCGGCATTCTGGCTAGAGCCCTAACTGGACACTGTTGTCTTAAAAAGCCGAAAGCCTTTGAGAGGGTTTGGCACACTAGCCTTTTGAGCAAGCTTCCAGCGTACGGCTTACCTTCTGGCCTTATTGACAGTGTGAAGGATTTTCTGAGTGAACAATGTCTCTGAATTGTCAGCGATTGCTGCTTGTCTAGTCATATCGCGACAAACGCTGGAGTTTCTCAGGGATTTGTTTTCTCCGCAACTCTCGTCCTGCTGCATATTAAAGTTCTGCTTATTCCTTTTTTTTATTTTGGTATGGGAATGACAGCACAGTTGCGGAGTGGTACCAGCCGAATGTTTGGGTCAGTCGAGAAAAATCCAGTCCGAAAGAGAAGCTTTAATTGAGCCTGTGAATCTTTCATTTCAGGCAGTTTCCAAATGAGACAATGCCAATCTTGTGAGATTCAATGCCTCCAAAACACAAGCGTGTTTTTCACCGCTAAAAGGAGCCCGCTCACTCAGGCTCTCACTTTCCGGAATGTATCCTTGGAATACACTGACCACCTTTAGTTATTAAGGGTTGAACTTTTCCGAACCTCAGCCGCAAGGGTGTCCTTGTAAGAGTGCGGCAACACTTCACGTCGGGGCAGCTTCTTACCTTATATAAAGCGCAAGCCTGGTCATCTGTGCGGAGTACTGCTGTCACTTATGGGCTGGTGCTGCAAAATGACAGCATTGGACTCAGTGAAGAGATGCGTTAAGAGGCTCATTGGTAACCTTTATTTGATTGAAACTAATCTTGTCAGTCTTGTGCACAGGTGCAGAGTAGCTAGCCTCTCAGTATTCTATTGGATGCATTTTAGTGAGTGTGCGCAAGAATTACACGCTTTAATTCCTCCCTCTCCTTTCCACCATCAGACAATCAGATGGTTGGCGGGTCTTCACCCCTTTCTTGTCAATATTCCACGGATTAGAACCAAATGCTTTACTTCTTCTTTTATAATCATCATCCTCATCATTGGCAGAACCAGCGTCCTCATACGGCCAGCAGTGATGGACCACGTCTCTGATCCATAAGTCATCACTGGCAACACGCACTGGTTGTACATGTGTATGTGTATGTATATGTGTATATATGTAGATATGTATGTTTATATGTGTATATATATATATATTCTTATTGTTCTTATTGTAATTATGTATATTATATATTTTATATACATATATGTGTATGAATATTAATGTAATTTTATCTATTTTTTTGCGATGTACCATTTATATCTTATGTATTTTATTTCCATATATTACAATTTTTTTTTGTTATTTTATTTTAGTATTCGCATATTAACTTTTTATTACACCTACTTCATTCTATCTCTGCATCATCCCAAGGTAGACTGGGAGTGATTGCCTTAGGCATTAAGTCCACCTATATACCACTTGTGTATATGAAGTTTTAAATAAATAAATAAATAAATAAATAATGCATACAGCAAAGAAGTGTAATAAATTGCTGGCGTCATTTTTCTGTCTGAATACAATCTGAGCGCCTTCAAAGCAAGAGTGAATAGGCTTTTGTTACACTAAGACAGTGCGATTTACCATCTAGGGCTACATCACCACTTACTACCAGGTGGGATTGTGGTCAAGCATTGGCTTATAATAAGTAAAAAAATCTATGAGGGATGCCTATGTTCACTGGTGGACGTTTGCTGGTATTAATGGATGGAATTTTTTTTATAGGATAAGGTGACAAACGAGCACACAGTCCACCTGATGGTAAGTGTTTGCTGCGACCCATAGACATCTACATCTATCCTCGATTACAAATCGAAATGCAGATGCATTGTCACCCGTGAGGACTAAGACGGAATGCCTCGTTTCCAGTAAAAAGGGTCTCCGGTTCTCTACACTCACCATACGAAACACAGCAGCATTAAGCTACTATTTGACGCTGATATTCTGTAAGAGCATGGTCCTTCCCCAGTCGAGCTGACCCATTCGTGCTACAATTATACTACTAATATAACTGCAGCATGGCTCTACCACATTTGAATTGTAATTGTAATTGGAATGGATAATACCATGGACCCTCCTGCAAGCAACTGCTCCAGAACTGAATTTGACTCAATAGCCTGTAGTTGTAATCTTCTACAACAAATTAGTCTTGCATGACAGATGAAACATACAATTATAGGCCCCTCATCCTCATCTATCTGAAAATATGAATGTTCATAATAAATATGGAAAATGAATCAAACATCTATTGGCTATCACAATTCTCTGCATCAACATCCTTTTTTTATTATATTGAGTTAACAAACAAACTTACAATCCACTTAACGGGAAGTTTGTTGCAGTCAATGGGCACCTGCATCAAACTTCAAGCAAAGCTTCTGCTTGATGGGAGAAATAGGTAACAGGCTGATGGGAATGAGGGTAAAAAGTAAAAGAGAATATGAACAGATGAGCATATAAATGAAGCCAGATTGAGAAACTTCCACTCATTTGAGTAGCATAAAGTATCGTGCTGGTGACTGGGTAGGGTCAATCAGTAATTCTACAAGTCTGACTGTTGTTACGATGCTAGTTGGGTTATTCTACTGGTGTAGGCAAGGAACATTGTGTTGCTGAGAGGCTGTCCTGTGTTACATTGAGATGGGTTGTGTTGCTGTTGGTTTGCATACTTTGCTGTTAGCATGTAATTATGTCCTTCACATTACACCAGTGTGTGATTCTGATGGGAACATATTACAGTTGATAGAACTGTAAAGTCAAAAGTTACAGCCTTTATACGTCCCACTGCTGGGGACAGGTCTCCCCTCATTTCTGAAAGGTTTTAGGACAAGTAAGTGTCCGCCGCCCTGCCCCAATGCATGTTGGCGAACTTCACATGTCTTTTTTCTTATTTCTAAGAGATACAGCACGGTTTCCTTTACTGTAATTGCTCTATAATGAATATATAGTACATGATAAATTGTGTAAGCGAGAGAGCAAGTTGAAGACCTGCTATCACACCTTTTTTTTTAACAATTAACCTCCAAAATAATTTCTATTAGAAAAAAAGTTGCTACAGAGAGAGAGATTGTTTTATTTAGATAATTTCGAGAATAATTTCTCACATAACAATCACTTCTCTTCTTTGCTCTAAGTAAATTAAAAATGCTTAGGATATGAGTAATTTACAACTATAAACAAATAGAGGACTTGTAAGTTGAAATCTACTTTCTTGAGTTTGTACTGTCACTGATACTTAATTTTAAATGAAAGTTAATATATACATACCCTAAGAATTTTACCTATTTGAAATAATATCAATTGCAGTATGAAGTAAGTTAAGTAAGAAGTAAGGGTTTGGACTTCTAACATTTAGATTATTTTATCTCATAATGATATAGACAGTAGCATTTTCCTCATAACACGTCAGAATAATAAAAAAAACTGCATTTGCCAAGCCGCCTGCCTAGCACAGCAACTACAGCAATTAATAATACCAGAAATGATACTAAAATATGTAAAACATTTACTGCAGAAGATTCAACACAGATATTCAAGTTTCTAGAACATTGAAACCACACCATATGAGGAAAGTCCGAAAACACTTAAACTTACAACTATGAAAGATCACAGAGAATGAGGTGACTTGATTGAAACATATAAAATAATATATAGACATTATGTTCTTGAAAATTTTGACGAACTATTATTCCAGTACTCAAACAACACACATTTTAGAGGCATCACTTCAAATTGAGATTAGTCAATGACTATTTTAGTTAGAATGGTTGAAGTATGGAACAAGCTGCCATCAAGTGATATCAGCACAAACCATAAACTAATTTTTAAACAAATTAGATAAATAAGTATAATAGAACGACAACAGATTTGAAACCAGGATACAAGCTTATAGCAGTTGTTTAAACTGTTAGTCTGCTAAGTAACTTGTTTTTATACAATAAGGGTTATTAAGTCTAACATGCACTCAGTCCACCTAATGGTAGGTGAATGTTGTGGCAAATAGATATCTACATTTATCACTAATTAAGAACCAAAATGCTGATGCATTGTCACACCTGAGAAGTATGACGGAACACCTCACCTCCAGTATATAGATTCTCCCATTCTCTACACTCGCCATACAAAACAGAGCAATATTAAGTTGCTATGTTATGCTGGAATTCCGTAAGAGCATAGTACCACCTCCGTCAAGTTGCCCCATACATGATACAACCATAATATAGCTGCAGTATGGCTCTAACACATATAAAATAATGTCCGACAGACAGAATTTGGTCACAACAGAAACTATTCATCATCGCAGGATAGGATTATATTACTTGTGTGTGTAAACAAGCATATATGCAGATTATTCCCTCTTCTGCTTTCTCAATCTTATAGGAATATGAAAAATATATAGTGCATTGGGGTAAGATCGGTGATGGGGTAAGACCGTAAAATTCAAATTTCCGGTGAATTATGCTATATTTTTGAAAGCTAGCAATATGGTACAAGACGCCATTTTATTCTGCCCCGACCCCAAGTTTCAGCCAGTCGCTCCGAAAAGCAGGGCGTGTGCTGCACAGTATTTTATAAAACAAGGTAATTTTTGAATTTTTTTCGTCTGTCCGGTCTTTCCCTATCACTTTTATTTGCGATTTTTAGCGACGTCCGGTCTTCCCCTTGATGGCCAAGTCTTCATAATGCATATAAAAAATTATGCCTTGTCTTCGCACATTTTTTAAGCAGAAACTGTTGAGTTTTGAAAAGTAAAAGCTTCTTATAGCTAAATTATGTGTAACCATTAACGATTTGCGCCATGTTTCAGAAATCTGACGTATATGGATGTCGAGAAAATAAAGTTTTTGCCAGACTCTTTTTAACTAGTCAAAAATCCGTCCGGTATTGCCCCAACGCACCTTAAGAGTGAAGGAATTTCTATGTTTGTAAGCACATGTGCACCCTAATCTCCCACTTTCATAGTCAGATAGAATGCCTTTAAGTAGTAAAACATCAAACTAGGGTGAATATTAAGTTCTTGACAGAAATCGCAATCATATTCATTGAAGTAATATGTACTAGAACAGACACTGCGTACAAAATCTATGTAGCAGTGTGGGTCGCGTAGAAGGAGGCACAGATTCAGTAAGTTTGAGCCAGCGGGCTCTAACGCGTGTTGCAAACAACTAAGTCTCATCGTCTCTAGGACAGTCAATTACTCATGATTTTAGTGGACCTCATTGTTGTTTTTCAGGTTCTGGTTGTACTTGTCCCTTTATTTAACGCTGCACCTTAGCCTAGCCCCGGTCATCACATTTTATATCAGGCAAGATAAAATGAAATTCTACAGAAATAACAAAAATACACCGCAACTTCATATTGCAATATTATCAAACTCACAAAACTATTCGTTAATGTTTTATATAAATTTTGGAGGCCAGTCTCCTTTAGTGCAAACTTGCGTACATTAACGCTTAAACAAATTCTACAAATTTCACTTAAGGCCATTCCTGTTTTCTATAGCTTTCAATTTTATTTCTCTTTTTCATTATAGTCAACCAAGATCTAATACATTTTGACAGCTGTCAGATTTATTGCCCAAGCATGGAGGTTAGCACCAAGCATGGCAACCAAAAAATGGGAACTACAGTATTCGATTATTAAAAAAAATCGATATCAATTATTTAGAGTTAGTAATCATTTAAAGTTTGGTTTGAATATTACCACTGTCGTTATTTAGATTAATTATTATTTGTTTTTAAATAATGCAGTCAAAATTAATGTCTCTCAAAGTCATCCATAATCTTTTTTTGTTTTGTTTTTTCTACCACTTTTGCCCAACCATCGTTTTTGACATGGGCACATGCTTCAACGAATATAGAAGAAACAGTGCAAAAATGTTAAAGCCGAGTCACAAAATAGGAAGACAAACACAAAATCACAAAAGTGTGCACAATAAGCTCCCGAAACGGCGGGAGATTGAAATTACTTTGTGGTTTTTCTAGTGCGGCCTTATATATGAGTTTTTTTGCCTACACAAAGTGCAATGGCGAAATAATAGGTGATGGAATTATTAAGTGTCTACTTAAGTCTTACTACAGATATCAATAAAATAATTTAATATAGAAAAAATAGTAAAACATAATTCAAAACGTTATTGACTAGTTGTTGTAGTTGTTACGATTCGTCAGTTAAAATAGACAAAGATCTTATAACATACAGCCGAGTTTGAAGTATATTTTATTCAGAAAAAGCTTCTACATATACAAATGCGTTCTTTGAGAATTCCCTCTATACTAGTAACTACCCTATATAAACATATATGAAAAGTATTTGCCAGTTAAGGCGTTTTATACTATACAGCCTAGTCTGATGTGTATTTTGTTTAAACTGGAATATCTCTGATTCCTGACTTCTTGTAGTAGTATGACCGAAGAAAAAATGTTCAGGATTTTAAACTGTATTTTTACATATTTTGCATTTGTAGAAGCAAGAAAAAAAGTCAACTAAAATTTATTTGGGAGTTTGCCATTATCCTTTCTTTACGTTGACAAAGTAAAAATAAATAAATTTGTTTTATTCATGCTTCATGTAATTTAAGGAATTCTAAAAATAAAAATTTAATTAAACAAATAATACCTTATACTATGCATATATACGTATGTATGTAATTAAAAAAAATTAATGATTCGATTATTTGAATATTTTTAACCATTATTTGAATCTTTTTGCCAATTATTCACATATCAATGAATTTTAATTATCCAAACACTACGGTAAGACACATAGCGACATATCATTGAAACGACGTAAGTCAAAATAGTTGATACTGGCTATTTTTTTAATATTTTGCTTTGTTTGAAAGATTCGAATTTAAATTAGTGATAAAAAACCTAAACACGTTGTAATTAAATAAAGATAAGTTCATAATTATTCTGATTTAGGTAGAGGGTTGTTGTAAATCGTATGAGTACGCTTATGCAAAGTTATTGCGGAATGATTACTGTGAAAAGTCAAAAGATATTTCTTAGATTTGGTTTATGGAGTGTAGAAGTAAGGAGTACAGACTGTGTATTAAAATTGTCCATAGAAAACCGTTAAATAAGGGTGGCGCCACTATAGCTGCGGGCTAAATTTTAAAAAACGTGCCGAAAAATATTAGTGAGGTAGACGACTTTTTCGAGGTTATATTTACTAAATAAAATTATATTAGATTTTAGAGCTACTGAGGAGTTTAGCAGCACACTTCAAACCGTTGACAACTGCTAAGTTCATTTCGTCCCAGTAGCTACTCCAGCGCTGTTGTGGAGTTTTTGAACTGTTATTTACTGCTAACAGATGACCACTTTTTTAACTATTCTACTATGGGAGTTGGTACTCCTTATTTCTACACTACATAATTTGGTTGACTATATTAGACCGATTTTTATTATTTTTTTATAATGGAAACCTAACAATTACTGCCAACCAATGGTTGTTAATATAGCGCATAGCGCCATATTATAGCGCGCTATCTCTCCATTACACATAGTGCATGCTATGTAAGTAGTCACCATGACGCTATTGCGCTATCGCGTTTTGGTGCTATTAAGTATTAATATCTAGCGACAACTAGTTCTAGCGCTGTTGAGCAGCGCTGTTGGGAGAGCACGTGTGACGCAAATTTGATCTAGTAGCAAGCTATTCATCGCGCGCGACCTAATTTAGTGTCAGACGTTGTTTAGTTAGTGTATACTGTATATTTATAAGTGATCGAAGGACACAGTTATCTGCTATAAAAGAAGCCTAACTAATGTTTTTAAATGTAAATAAAATATAGATACAAAAATGTATATAATAGTATATGTAAATATTTGATTTTTATAAATAGAATAAATAAACTTTTAAATACACAGTTATTTGATTTATAATTTATATTAAGGTTAAAATAACGTTTACATCAATTATCATCATCATCATCATCATTACAGCCCTTCACAAGTCCACTGCTGAACATAGGCCTCCCCCAAGTAATGCCACAAAGCACGGCCCTGAGCCACTTGCATCCATCGACTTCCTCCATGTATTA
Source organism: Parnassius apollo (assembly GCA_907164705.1). Classification (NCBI taxonomy): domain Eukaryota; kingdom Metazoa; phylum Arthropoda; class Insecta; order Lepidoptera; family Papilionidae; genus Parnassius; species Parnassius apollo. The sequence continues at coordinate 3,439,670 of CAJQZP010001607.1, read as the reverse complement.
CCAGGTCGTCACTCCATCTAGTAGGGGGTCACCCTATACTTCGCCTACCGGTACGAGGCTGCCACTCGAGAACCCTTCTTCCCCAACGGTTGTCGGTTCTTCGAGCTATATGGCCGGCCCATTGCCACTTCAGCCTACTAATCCGTTGGGCTATAAGGTGACTCTGTTTCTACTACGGATATCCTCATTTCTAAGTTTATCACGCAGAGAAATTCCGAGCATAGGCATCTCCATAGCTCGCTGACGACTTTTATTATAATGGATTTCCACAAAGTGACGCCGGTTTCTATCAATTAATAATGAATGATATAATAATGAATAATAAAACGTTTTTGCGTCCTTCTCTTTTCTAATTTGCTACACCCTACAGGGTCTATATTGTGATAATTTAATATTTATTAATTCGTACATTAAGAACTGCAAATATAAAAGAAAATGTAGGCTATTACTTCCAACATTTGCAACTCTTTTTATAGCACGACGGCGATACTTCACAATCCTCTTAAATTATAAAAAAGAAACATAAAAGTCCAGTCTATTTTTGCTAACCTCCCATTTAGTTTATATTTTAAGGTTCTATTTTTTATTAGGGTCTTCAGAATAAATGCAGTTTCGATTAGCACATAAGGCACGGAAAGGTATTCGTAATAATTCTATAATTTCATAAGAAATTCATGATAAATACATTATATTTAATGATTTCTTATATTTACGCGAACACTACACATGATTAAAACTACTTTTACTGATTTTATCGCGTTTATTTTTGCTTTTTATTACTTTTATTTTTAATTCTCGACGTTTCAGGCGCTATCCAGCACCCATGGTCACGGGGGACTGAGATGACTGACGTCCCGATGTCATTGTTAAACCCGGAGTACCTTCAGCTTTTTTAAATACCATAAACAATAATTAAATTATATATATTTATAAATATAAATATTTAAATATATATATATATATAATATATTTTTTATAAAAAAGACGTTGACACAATATGTATTACATGTTTTAACAGATATCTGACGAAAAAGGTTTTTCTCCAGATTATGTGATTTGTCAAAAAAGATTTTTGTTTACATTTTAATTTACAGATATGACACGAATAAGGTTTTTCTCCGGCTTTGACTAGAGAAGAAAGAAAGGACTGAACGAAATATCGGCGTCTCTTTTTTAGCTTATGAGTATATTCGTATGTAAAAAAGGACAACAGTAGTTTTATCATTACCGAATATGGCAACAATTTTTTCGCTGCGGCCGGGCGCCATGTTATGTCACAGTCAGTGACAACTATATCAGTTTTCATTGCGTGTTTAGTGAGGTGAGTGTGTTACTTTTATATATTTCTCTCTTGGAATTCGATTATTACGGAATTTTTTATTATATTCCTCGGGACCTCTAAATCGGGATAAAAAGTATCCTATATGTTAATTCACGTAATAAATTATTCGTGTGCAAAATTATTACATTCAATCTGGTCTGATACTTTTGGTGTGATTGAGGAACAAAAATTCAAACTTTTGCAATTATTATAGTATGATTAGTGTGAGTATGATGACTGAGCCTAATTTATTGTCTAACAAACAAACAAAAATTCTTTAATTAGTATTTCTTGTTGAGTTATATCCCGGGAAATAATTGTAACATTAATTATAGACTATAGTTACATTATAAAAACAAAACAAAAACGACTGCTTAAAAGTAATGAACTGAAAACATAGGCATAACTTATAATATATTTCAGTAATCTCCTTTTAATTCCATTTATTTTGATACCCCTATCGATAGGTTGAGTAAAAAAAAATAAGCGCCATATAATCGATATTAAGTATAGTGCGCAGCACTACGTCAAGCCGCCATCTTTGTGCCAGATTCAGTTTAGGTATACACGTTTTTTTTCGTAGGTATGTCATGTCCTTTCTTTTTTCTCTAGTCAAAGTTCTCCGGCGTAGACAGAGAAACCTATAGACAAATTGACTCCTTCTTTCGCATTCTCACACGAAAAAGATAGATTTATGCATACGTCTTGGATAGAAATGAGACAGAGCGGTGTGATAGTTTGTCCCTTTCTCCGTGCCGGTTTTTCTGTTTAGCAAACTACACTTTGCTAAACAACTTTGACAGTTCGTAGCGATCTAAGGAGTTTACAAGTTGGTTTAAGTGAGAAAAAAAGTGTTTTGTGAGCTTAAGGTTGGTGAATCTTATTCATTTCAGTTCTTAGAACAATTAAATTTTTTATCTAAATATGTTTAAAAGTCATAAAGATTATTGTATCATCTAAAACTACGTTATCGTACTTTCTCACTCTAGGCCACGCTAAACATTAGTCTATAGGTTTCTCTGTCTACGTTCTCCGGTGTGCCTTTTCATGTGTGTTTTCAAATCAGCTTTTCGTATACATTTATATTTACAGATATGACACGAAAAAGGTTTTTCTCCGGTATGTATTTTTATATGTGATTGCAATTTACTTTTTGTAATACATTTATATTCACAAATATGATATGAAAAAGGTTTTTGTCCGGTATGCATTTTCATATGCCTTTGCAAGTTATTTTTTTTGACTACATTTGTATTCGCAGATATTACAGGAAAAAGATTTTTCTTCTCCGGTGTGTTTTTTCATATGTATTTGCAACTTACATTTCGTAATGCATTTATATTCACAGATATGACACGCAAAAGGTTTTTCTCCAGTGTGTATTTTCATATGCCTTTGCAAACTGCTTTTTTTGAATACATTTATATTCACACACATTACACGAATGCGGTTTTTCTCCAGTGTGTACTTTTATGTGTTTGTCAAAAAAAGATTTTTTGTATACATTTTAATTTACAGATATGACACGAATAAGGTTTTTCTCCGGTGTGTCTTTTCATGTGTGTTTTCAAATCAGCTTTTCGTATACATTTATATTCACAGATATGACACGAGAAAGGTTTTTCTCCAATATGTATTTTCATATGTGTTTGCAAGTTATTTCTTTGAATACATTTATATTCGCAGATATTACACGAAAAAGGTTTTTCTCCAATATGTATTTTCATATGCTTTTGCAAATCACCCTTTGTAATACATTTGTTTAGCGGCATGCGCTTTAAAATGTGTCAAAATGCAACGTTTATGAGATGTTTTAAATTCGCAAATATCACAATTAAATATTTCAGTTAGTTGTGGTACTGGAGTCTGTTCAATTTGTGTCCGAACTGCAGTAGTGTCTGAGTTCTTTTGAGTCTTATGACTGTGTGAAATGTGTTTGGCGAGACTGTCTTTTGTTGAAAAGTTTTTGTTACAACAATCACATTCAAAAATGTTTTTTGATGATGCCCTTGATTTTTTTTTCGTAAGTATGTTTACACTCCTTTGGTTCAAAATTTTCTTTTTCATACTCTTTGCAAGATGATTTCCTTTTTTTATTAATTGGTTGATTATCTTTTTTCACTTTAGGGTTTGATTTAGTTGTAGGGCTTTCAAAATCGAGGTTTTCTTTACGAACATCGTTTATGTTACGATCAGTAGAATTAGATTTAATATTCTTCTCAGATACTGAAAAATTAGTTGTTGGTGTGATGTATTGTTCTGAAATACACACGAATTAAACATTTTATTTATTGTAAGAAATTGCATCTTTACTGTAAGACATAATAAAAGGTTTACAATGGAAGGAATTGTGCCGTTTAGTGGCGCTTGAGAATATCCACTACCCCATATCTTCCCGTGGGTGTCGTAAGAGGCGACAGAGGGACACAGAAAGGAGATGGGCAGCAGCGTCTTCCTAATAACAACAATAATATAATAAAAAACTGCGGTTGCCAACCCGCTCGCCAAGCGTGGCAACTATGGCAAATATCCCTCCATGAGCAACGACGCAAACTAACAGCCCCCAGTCCCCGGCGGCCCCGCTATTCCTGGCTACGGTGGCGACCATGGTTACGGCGGGGCAGGGGGTGCTAAGAATCTCCGGTGGAGGTTCGGTTGCCACCTACGAGGACTCGACCTGGCAACGTATAACGCACGGGTTAAGTGTGATGACCCCTCTAATATCTGCTTCATAAGCACTCACAAGAATTAGTCCATGCGTAATAGCACGGGTTGCTTAATAAGAGATATTTTAATATAAATACTAGGCTAAGTTAACTGTAAGACGGATTAGTTTTGGAAGTAATTATAAGCTGTAACACTGTAATTTTGTATAAATAAATTATTTTTTATATAAAGTCGTTGTCGTCAACTTAATTGGCGCAGCCGGTAGGATATTCGTAGTTGTCTAGGAAGAGTCTGTGTCGTCGGTTATCATCGTGATCCAGTACCAGTATCCTGACAACGTGCGTTTCAACGCTTGGACGAATATCACCAAACAAACAAATAAATTAAGGACTTCGCGACTTCAGCAGAAACAGCCGAGACTCCAGAACTAGCAATATCCCAGAGGGACATGGGCAGATCTGCGAGACTGTGAGTAAAACTTTTCACTTCCTGTAACCTTCCTTTTGTTTCCTCTTGTATTAGTTATACGTAGATATTGTCTTGGATTAGAAAACGCCATAACAATACTCTTCTACTATACAATCAAAATTTTGTTAGTAGATCTTAGCTAAACAAATTTTATTCTTAGGTATTTAAAAAGTTTGATACTTATTTTATTTTAAAATGGAAAACATTGAAATAATTCCCGTGGAAATTACGAAAATTATCCCAATTTTTGATGGAGATGCTAGGTTATTACCTTTATTCATAAAAAAATGCGAATATATTTTACAAACGTTCCAAGGGGGTAACTTACAAAATGAATATTTATTTCATGTCATTACCAGTCGCTTATCAGGGGAAGCTGCTAGTTTAGTGGGAGAAAGGGAGCAGATAGACTCTTGGGCAGACCTCAAGTTGCTGTTAAACCAACACTTTGGCGACCCAAGGTCTGAAGAATGCTTAGCTATGGAGCTAGAGAGTCTTAGAAAACATAGAAACGAAAGTTATCAAGAATTTTGTCACCGGGTACAACATTTAAAAAGCATTTTATTTTCAAAAATTAACGAAACTATTAATAATCGAGACTTACGGCAAGCTAAACAAACGATATACGATAACATAGCATTAAACGTTTTTTATACAATTTACCTGCTTACTTAGTGAGACTAGTACGACTACGTAATGTTACCACCTTAGAAGACGTATTAAAAATTGTCCTAAGACAATTTTTCCTCTAAAGGAACAGAACTTCCAAACAATTTACGAAAATAGGAACCCAAGGTCTAATCAAAATTTTAGACAAAGCCATTTCCAAAATCATCCTAATTTTAATAATAAATATAAAGGCCCAAGTTTTCAATATCAAACGAACGGCCATTCATCGAATAACCAAAATAATTCATTAAATTCAAATAATATCTCTCCCCACTTCGGAAGTAATCATACAATGAATAATAGAAATAACTTTAATGCGAACTTTAGTGCGACCGTCATGGGCGCAACACCGTCAGCATTTTTCGCGAAACAATGGGCAATACCGAGCGTCACAAGTGCCGTCGAACTCTAATAATGACGTCACAATGAGGACAGTTAGTTCAAGACGCGTAAATTATACCGATACCGAAAATAGAATTCAACCTAATACCTCGCAAAACCAAGGTGATTTTAATTCTCGTTCGGTCGAAAGAGAATATGAACAGATAGGAATTTTTTTTATAATACTTTACTTTATATAATAATATACTTTTTATAATAATATAATATATATCTATAATGCGCTGTCACCACTGATAACTAAGATAGAATGCCTCACAACCTACAATTATACTGACTATACTCTTCAGACTGGAACACAGTGTCTGTATACAGTGAATGCATACCTAGTAACGACACTAAGAAATTGGCTGAGATAGGTGGTTGCTTACCAGTTGTAAATATACATACATACTGGCTGCATTTATACAGGGTCAAAATATTTTTTAAATATGTTATTACAAAGTCTAAAGAAGCTCATTATGATGTCCATACATGCTTAGCTTTTAAATAATTATTTAATTTGTAATTTTCCTTCTCCATGGGAGTGCTTTTAACATGCACTTTGAATTTAGGCAAAGGCAAATCAGTAAATCAGTACATTGCACACCAAGCCCTCTTTATTTTGTGCCATAGGAACCATTTGCCATTAGGTAAATTGTACCTTTATAAAAATGTCTATATCTTACCTGTTTCATGATTCCCATTTTCTTCAAATTTGGAATTCTCATTTTCGAAATTCTCTTCCTCAACTTTAACAGATTCAAGGCTAAAAATTTCGTCCTTACAATCATTTTCTATATCACACTCTACTGGCCTGATATCTATATGACAAATTGGTGTGAATTGAATCTCATCTCCAGCGTCATGCCGTTGCAGTATTGACTGAAATCAAATTATTTTTTTAAATAAGAGAAAAATCCCAGTGTAGTGGCGGCATAGGAGAATCCATACAACCTCATACCATCCCACAGAGATTGTAAAAAAAGGACAGAGCGAAACGGAAAAAGGAGATGGGAAGGAGACAAAAGTGAGGGTTCCGAATAAACTTAAGTAAGAGTGTAGATAGTTCATCCACCCCGAGAATCATAATATTTCTTATATATGCAATAGGGTAATATATAATTGTATAAACAGCTAGATAATTACTTTTGTAAAAACAAATACTTAACTTACTGAAATTCATAAAATATAAAACATTGCTCTAATGAAAAAGTAAGTTGGATTAAAGGATAAACTTAACTGCAGAGAACAAAACCTTCACCCATATGGCAACGTGAAGCAACATATAAGACGCGAGAGAGACAGGTAGTGATCGTCAAGGTGCTTGCCAAGTCATGATTAAGGCAAATTCATATAATGATGACCCATCAAGCAGTAAACTTTTACTAATAAGAAGTATAATACCATTGAAAGCATAATGGTGGTGCAATCATATCCATTGCCATATATGTCTACCAAAGGGATGGTTGTCGTAAGAGGCGACAGAGGGAAACAGAAACAGGAGTAGGGCAGCAGCGTCTGATAACAAATCAGACTAAAATAAACTGCGATTGCCAACCTGCTAAGTGTGGCAAATTTGGCACAATCTTTCAACTGGATTCTGGAATTCAGGACTGGAATAGTACCCAAATTTTGAAAGCTATCCAATGTGCAACCTGTAAAATAGGCAGCCGCACCAACCCTGCAAACTATCAACCAATTTCAATTACTTCCATACTCTGTAAGATTATGGAGACAGACATCCTACAGATTGAGATCCATGCTCGACTCAATTAAGGAATCACCGGTCTTATGCATGATCTCAGATATCATGCGTCCACTACACACTTTTGATAAAAAGCTTTGGAATTTACGGGGAATGTCCCAAATTCAAACTTAGCATGAATTTGGGTAGATACACCTCTATCTTCCAGGCAGAAATTTTCGCCATACTTCGGTGTGCGGAAATCAATCGGCAAAAACACTACGTCAACCATAAAATTTTCATAAACTCTGATAGTCAAGCAGCACTGCTAGCGCTGAGATCAAACTTAGTGAACTCGAAGCTAGTTGAAGACTGCGTGAACCATTTAAACGCCCTGGGATGTAACAAAAGGGTCGTTTTAAGATGGGTTCTGGGTCAAGAGGGTGTTGTAGGCAACGAATTTGCCGACAAACTAACGGGACGCACGGGAGGGCACACAATTTGGACCTGAGCCATTTTGTGGAATCTCAAGAAGCCTAGCCAGATTGACCCTTGAAACTCTTTATTACAATAAATCACGTAAGATCTGGTCTGACACACCAGGCTTAAAAGATTCTAAAACCTTAATCCGGGTTTTTGATCGTAAATTCGCTTCAGAAGCCCTGGGATTAAGTAAAATTAAATTCCGCATTCTGGCTAGAGCCCTAACTGGACACTGTTGTCTTAAAAAGCCGAAAGCCTTTGAGAGGGTTTGGCACACTAGCCTTTTGAGCAAGCTTCCAGCGTACGGCTTATCTTCTGGCCTTATTGACAGTGTGAAGGACTTTCTGAGTGAACAATGTCTCTGAATTGTCAGCGATTGCTGCTTGTCTAGTCATATCGCGACAAATGCTGGAGTTTCTCAGGGATTTGTTCTCTCCGCAACTCTCGTCCTGCTGCATATTAAAGTTCTGCTTATTCCCGGTACCTATGGGTATGGGAATGACAGCACAGTTGTGGAGTGGTACCAGCCGAATGTTTAGGTCAGTCGAGATCAAATCCAGTCCGAAAGAGAAGCTTTAATTGAGCCTGTGAATCTTTCATTTCAGGCAGTTTCCAAATGAGACAATGCCAATCTTGTGAGATTCAATGCCTCCAAAACACAAGCGTGTTTTTCACCGCTAAAAGGAGCACGCTCACTCAGGCTCTCACTTTCCGGAATGTATCCTTGGAATACACTGACCACCTTTAGTTATTAAGGGTTGAACTTTTCCGAACCTCAGCCGCAAGGGTGTCCTTGTAAGAGTGCGGCAACACTTCACGTCGGGGCAGCTTCTTACCTTATATAAAGCGCAAGCCTGGTCATCTGTGCGGAGTACTGCTATCACTTATGGGCTGGTGCTGCAAAATTACAGCATTGGACTCAGTGAAGAGATGTGTTAAGAGGCTCATTGGTAACCTTTATTTGATTGAAACTAATCTTGTCAGTTTTGTGCACAGGTGCAGAGTAGCTAGCCTCTCAGTATTCTATTGGATGCATTTTAGTGAGTGTGCGCAAGAATTACACGCTTTAATTCCTCCCTCTCCTTTCCACCATCAGACAATCAGATGGTTGGCGGGTCTTCACCCCTTTCTTGTCAATATTCCACGGATTAGAACCAAATGCTTTCAAATGCTTTACTTCTTCTTTTATAATCATCATCCTCATCATTGGCAGAACCAGCGTCCTCATACGGCCAGCAGTGATGGACCACGTCTCTGATCCGTAAGTCATCACTGGCAACACGCACTGGTTGTACATGTGTATGTGTATGTATATGTGTATATATGTATGTATGTGTGTTTATGTATGTATATGTATATATATATGTGTATATATATGTATGTTTATATGTGTATATATATATATTCTTATTGTTCTTATTGTAATTATGTATATTATATATTTTATATACATATATGTGTATGAATATTAATGTAATTTTATCTATTTTTTGCGATGTACCATTTATATCTTATGTATTTTATTTCCATATATTACAACTTTTTTGTTATTTTATTTTAGTATTCGCATATTAACTTTTTTATTACACCTACTTCATTCTATCTCTGCATCATCCCAAGGTAGACTGGGAGAGAATGCCTTAGGCATTAAGTAAATAAATAAATAAATAATGCATACAGCAAAGAAGTGTAATAAATTGCTGGCGTCATTTTTCTGTCTGAATACAATCTGAGCGCCTTCAAAGCAAGAGTGAATAGGCTTTTGTTACACTAAGACAGTGCGTTTTACCATCCAGGGCTACATCACCACTTACTACCAAGTGGGATTGTGGTCAAGCATTGGCTTATAATAAGTAAAAAAATCTATGAGGGATGCCTATGTTCACTGGTGGACGTTTGCTGGTATTAATGGATGGAATTTTTTTTATAGGATAAGGTGACAAACGAGCACACAGTCCACCTGATGGTAAGTGTTTGCTGCGACCCATAGACATCTACATCTATCCTCGATTACAAATCAAAATGCAGATGCATTGTCACCCGTGAGGACTAAGACGGAATGCCTCGTTTCCAGTAAAAAGGGTCTCCGGTTCTCTACACTCACCATACGATACACAGCAGCATTAAGCTACTATTTGACGCTGGTATTCTGTAAGAGCATGGTCCTTCCCCAGTCGAGCTGACCCATTCGTGCTACAATTATACTACTAATATAACTGCAGCATGGCTCTACCACATTTGAATTGTAATTGTAATTGGAATGGATAATACCATGGACCCTCCTGCAAGCAACTGCTCCAGAACTGAATTTGACTCAATAGCCTGTAGTTGTAATCTTCTGCAACAAATTAGTCTTGCATGACAGATGAAACATACAATTATAGGCCCCTCATCCTCATCTATCTGAAAATATGAATGTTCATAATAAATATGGAAAATGAATCAAACATCTATTGGCTATCACAATTCTCTGCATCAACATCCTTCTTTTATTATATTGAGTTAACAAACAAACTTACAATCCACTTAACGGGAAGTTTGTTGCAGTCAATGGGCACCTGCATCAAACTTCAAGCAAAGGCTATAGATGTGATGTTACCTCTGAGGACTAAGATGTAATGCTTCACAGCCTGCCCATTATAGCCTATTATACTAGCTCTCAATGTCCTTCATACTGGGACACATACTTCTGCTTGATGGGAGAAATAGGTAACAGGCTGATGGGAATGAGGGTAAAAAGTAAAAGAGAATATGAACAGATGAGCATATAAATGAAGCCAGATTGAGAAACTTCCACTCATTTGAGTAGCATAAAGTATCGTGCTGGTGACTGGGTAGGGTCAGTCAGTAATTCTACAAGTCTGACTGTTGTTACGATGCTAGTTGGGTTATTCTACTGGTGTAGGCAAGGAACATTGTGTTGCTGAGAGGCTGTCCTGAGTTACATTGAGATGGGTTGTGTTGCTGTTGGTTTGCTGTTATCATGTAATTATGTCCTTCACATTACACCAGTGTGTGATTCTGATGGGAACATATTACAGTTGATAGAACTGTAAAGTCAAAAGTTACAGCCTTTATACGTCCCACTGCTGGGGACAGGTCTCCCCCTCATTTCTGAAAGGTTTTAGGACAAGTAAGTGTCCGCCGCCCTGCCCCAATGCATGTTGGCGAACTTCACATGTCTTTTTTCTTATTTCTTAGAGATACAGGTTTCCTTTACTGTAATTGCTCTATAATGAATATATAGTACATGATAAATTGTGTAAGCGAGAGAGCAAGTTGAAGATCTGCTATCACACCTTTTTTTTACAATTAACCTCCAAAATAATTTCTATTAGAAAAAAAGTTGCTACAGAGGGAGAGATTCTTTTATTTAGATAATTTCGAGAATAATTTCTGACATAACAAACACTTCTCTTCTTTGCTCTAAGTAAATTAAAGAGTAATTTACAACTATAAACAAATAGTGGACTTGTAAGTTGAAATCTACTTTCTTGAGTTTGTACTGTCACTGATACTTAATTTTAAATGAAAGTTAATATCATGGAGCAAATATAAATATTTATATTTGCTCCGTGATTAATATATACATACCCTAAGAATTTTACCAATTTGAAATAATATCAATTGCAGTATAAAGTAAGTTAAGTAAGAAGTAAGGGTTTGGACTTCTAACATTTAGATTATTTTATCTCATAATGATATAGACAGTAGCATTTTCCTCATAACACGTCAGAATAATAAAAAAAACTGCATTTGCCAAGCCGCCTGCCTAGCACAGCAACTACAGCAATTAATAATACCAGAAATGATACTAAAATATGTAAAACATTTACTGCAGAAGGTTCAACACAGATATTCAAGTTTCTAGAACATTGAAACCACACCATATGAGGAAAGTCCGAAAACACTTACAAGTTACAACTATGAAAGATCACAGAGAATGAGGTGACTTGATTGAAACATATAAAATAATATATAGACATTATGTTCTTGAAAATTTTGACAAACTATTATTCCAGTACTCAAACAACACACATTTTAGAGGCATCACTTCAAATTGAGATTAGTCAATGACTATTTTAGTTAGAATGGTTGAAGTACGGAACAAGCTGCCATCAAGTGATATCAGCACAAACCATAAACTAATTTTTAAACAAATTTGATAAATAAATATAATAGAACGACAACAGATTTGAAACCAGGATACAAGCTTATAGCAGTTGTTTAAACTGTTAGTCTGCTAAGTAACTTGTACAAATAAAAAAAAACAGAACTAAAATTTATTTGGGAGAATGCCATTATCCTTTACGTTGACAAAGTAAAAATAAATAAATTTGTTTTATTCATGCTTCAAGTAATTTATGGAATTTTAAAAATAAAAATTTTATTAAACAAATAATACCTTATACTATGCATATATACGTATGTATGTAATTAAAAAAATTAATGATTCGATTATTTGAATATTTTTAACGATTACTTGAATCTTTTTGCCAATTATTCACATATCAATGAATTTTAATTATCCAAACACTACGGTAAGGCACATAGCGACATATCATTGAAACGACGTCAAGTCAAAAAAGTTGATACTGGCTATTTTTTTAATATTTTGCTTTGTTTGAAAGATTTGAATTTAAATTAGTGATAAAAAACCTAAACACGTTGTAATTAAATAAAGATAAGTTCATAATTATTCTGATTTAGGTAGAAAGTTGTTGTAAATCGTATGAGTACGCTTATGCAAAGTTATTGCGGAATGATTACTGTGAAAAGTCAAATGATATATCTTAGATTTGGTTTATGGAGCGTGGAAGTAAGGAGTATAGACTGTGTATTAAAATTGTCCATAGAAAACCGTTAAATAAGGGTGGCGCCACTATAGCTGCGGGCTAAATTTTAAAGAACGTGCCGAAAAATATTAGTGAGGTAGACGACTTTTTCGAGGTTATATTTACTAAATAAAATTATATTAGATTTTAGAGCTACTGAGGAGTTTAGCAGCACACTTCAAACCGTTGACAACTGCTAAGTTCATTTCATCCCAGTAGCTACTCCAGCGCTGTTGTGGAGAGTTTTTGAACTGTTATTTACTGCTAATGCTAACAGATGACCACTTTTTTAACTATTCTACTATGGGAGTTGGTACTCCTTATTTCTACACTACATAATTTGGTTGACTATATTAGACCGATTTTTATTTTTTTTTATAATGGAAACCTAACAATTACTGCCAACCAATGGTTGTTAATATAGCGCATAGCGCCATATTATAGCGCGCTATCTCTCCATTACACATAATGCGTGCTATGTAAGTAGTCACCATGACGCTATTGCGCTATCGCGTTTTGGTGCTATTCATCATCATCATCATCATTACAGCCCTTCACAAGTCCACTGCTGAACATAGGCCTCCCCCAAGTAATGGCACAAAGCACGGTCCTGAGCCACCTGCATCCATCGACTTCCTGCATGTCTTACCAGGTCGTCACTCCATCTAGTGGGGGGTCGCCCTACACTACGCCTACCGGTACGAGGCTGCCACTCGAGAACCTTTCTTCCCCATCGGTTATCGGTTCTTCGAGCTATATGGCCGGCCCATTGCCACTTCAGCTTACTAATCCGTTGGGCTATGTCGGTCACTCTGGTTTTACTGCGGATATCCTCATTTCTGAGTCTATCACGCAGAGAAACTCCGAGCATAGCCCTCTCCATAGCTCGCTGAGCGACCTTAAGCGTCCTCATACGGCCATACGGCCATACGGCATATACGGCATATTGGTGCTATTAAGTAATAATATCTAGCGACAACTAGTTCTAGCTTGCTACATATTTATTTATCTATGACTAGTTCTAGCAGCAGCGCTGTTGGGAGAGCACGTGTGACGCAAATTTGATCTAGTAGCAAGCTATTCATCGCGCGCGACCTAATTTAGTGTCAGACGTTGTTTAGTTAGTGGTTGCGCGGAAAACCATTCGCGTTTTTTATTTTTGACGGTAGGAATTTGTCGAATCATTATTCCCTTCCGAAACAATATCATTCGTACCCTCCTATCGACACATCGGGGTGGTGGGGTGGGAGGGGAAAGAAGACGATTCTAGAACATCGCGTAATCATCGGACCCGAGGATATATAAGACACGCGCGACCGACGCGCGCTCTCTTCTCCCGCCGCAGTCGTCGTTGAACTACAACCTCCTCTTCCCGCGCGCTCGTTTGGAAACACCTCACTAGTGGAAACCGCTTTGGCCTGGAAGCAGTCGAGCTCCAGGAACCCGCCTCACCTCGTGTGAGATATCGTCGCGCACCGCCTCTCTCCGGAGTGTTCCGGAAGTCGCCGCTATAGTGATCGACAGGAAGAAGAAACCCCGGTGAGTCAATACTCCTTAATTATACCTGCTTGCTAATAATTTAACCCGCTCCAATTTGTGTTTTTTTCCTAGTCAAGCAGGATTCCTTTCATCGATTCGACAAGTAATAGTTTAGTTTAGGGAAGAGCGAGTGCATTGTACCGCATGCTATAGTAGTCGCTTCACATAAGCATAGAAGCAATCGCATATACAGTCCACTTTAGTTAATATCTCGCGTAATAGGTTTGAGGTTTGACCGGGGAACTAGATTTTCGGCAGCCTTAAACACGTGGCTCCACCATTTTATGGTCACTTCGGCAGGATCTGGATTGGTGTTTAGTGGTTATCCAACCATTTTCTGGTCGAATTATTAAATTAATTGTTTAGATAACGCACTCTAATTTATAGAATAGACTTAAATAGTGTTCGTTTAAATTAAAATTTTGATTTGTTACTCGCAAACAGAATTATTCATTTAATAGCGCTCGTATTTGGTTAAATTTAAAGCTTATTAAATAATTGAAACGGCGTGATAGCAACCGTTTGATACGCTTACCCCACAATTTTATAAAATTATTAGGTTTAGCAAACGACGCGTAGCCTTGACTGCATCGGGCGCTCGATCTGATTACGTAATACAGCACGCCGAGTATTCATCCTACGTCGTTTATGCGTGTGAGATTAATTGTGATTAATATAACTTTATTATAATAATTTAAAATGGCAGTTAGTGGAAGTGAAATCAAAATTAAAACGCTTTATGCCAAGAGGGACATACTCTTTTCGCGTGTGCAAAATATAAGTGATTATATAAAGAACATTCATATAGAGGCAGTACGGGAGGCCTTTTTAAATGAAATCGAAACGATTGATAATTTGCGGACAGATTACGAAAGAATATTAGACCAAATTAATCATTCGGAACTACAAACCGACCCGAAATACATAGTGAACTACCAACCGCTGCTGGCATTCGAAGATATGTTGTGTCGCGTGAAGAGAACCGCAAAATTGCTACAATCTCAAGGTGAAGCGAAGCCTGAAATGCAGGTACGCCCTCGTGACTCAATTAGGTTACCGCCAATAGATATTCCGGTATTCAATGGTGATATTAAGACGTGGCCCTTCTTCTTCAGTAGTTTTCAAAACAATATACACAACAACCCATCGTTATCGGACGCTGAAAAATTATATTACTTAATTAGCAAACTTAGTGGCAGAGCACAGTCGATCTGCTCGGGTTTTACACCTACAGCAAACAATTACGTATTAATATTTGAAACGCTTAAAACTAAATATGAAGATAGGAGAATGTTAGCTTCCGAATATTTGAACCAGATATTCGATCTTAAACCTATATCATCCGCGAACATCAACGGCTTAGAGCAGTTTCTCGATAAATTTGTGGCATCGGTGGCTGCACTTAAGAATTTGAAGTTTAATGACCTCATGGACGTGGTGTTTCTCCATATAGCATTAAAGAAATTAGACTCCGACACCGTGCGTGCGTTTGAAATGGAGCATCGTAGCTCGGAGATGCCTTCCTTTCATTCATTAGCATCGTTCGTGCGAGATCAAATAAAGGTGATGCAGCGCTCACCGAACGTTAAACAGGAGATTAAAAGGTGCGTCGACCGTAGACAGACTCAATCATCTAAAATAGCAGGGTCGTTAACTTACGTAACCGCTACGCCGACATCGCTCCAGCATACTTGTATAGTATGTAAAGATAAACACGGTAACTTATATAACTGTGCGACTTTTCGTAAATATTCACCAAGCGAACGTTATAAGTTAGTAAAGACAAACAACCTATGTTTGAACTGCTTAAGCGATAAGCATTTAGTTGCAAAATGCAATTCGAGTTCCGTATGTAGCAAGTGCGCCAGGAAACATCACACGCTATTACATTTTGAAAATAGCAACATAGCGGCGTCAAGTAAGGCGAATAAGGAATTCACCCCTACTAAGGTCAACGATTCTAGCGGTCGACCTGATGATGTCGCTCTGTGCTCATTGGCAAATATGGGAGCACAACCTCCTTCAACCGTGTTACTGGGTACGGCGCGTATTTTGGTTAGGGATTCGCGTGGAAACAAACAAAGCGTCCGTGCACTGCTGGACAGCGGAGCCCAAAATAGCTTTATAACACGACAATGTTGTCAGCGCTTAGGCTTAGTAATAAATAGGTCACTTTCATGTCCTGTAGTTAAAGGCATCGGAGGTACTAGTAAAGCGACACAGGGATATATAAATTTAAAATTTTATTCTCGGATAGATCGTAACGTTAACTTTGATATAAATGCACTAGTAGTAGATAGGGTCACTGAACGGTTGCCAACCGTTTCGGTTGACACCTCGGCAATGATTGAATTTAAAAATTTGACTCTAGCAGACGACACTTACGCCGTTCCTGGAAACATAGACATGCTCATTGGGGCATCGCTTTTCCCTCATCTTTTGTTAAACAATAAGGTCAGGGGCAACTCCTCGCATACCGCGCCTTACGCACTGGAAACCGTATTGGGCTATGTGATCCTTGGCTCCGCCCCCATCCTAGATAGTATTTCGGCAGCATCTTATTGTGGTATGGCTGTCGAACCGCTCGAGTCGTTAGTCCGCAAATTTTGGGAGATGGAGGAGGTGAACGTCCCACCCATAGCTAGTCCAGCTGACAGGATATGCGAGGAAATTTACGTCCGCACGACCGTTCGTGATCGCGACGGTAGATATAGTGTAGCGCTACCCTTTAAGGGAGATGTTTTATCTCTCGGCGATTCGCGTCAAATGGCGGAAAAACGTTTCTACAGCTTGGAGCGTAGGATGCTCGCTTCGCCCCAGTTAAAGGAAGCTTACGACGGCGTCATTAACGAATATATAAGAGAAGGTTACATATCACTTGTGGCTTCGAAATTAGATAACTACGAAGACACACCGTCGTATTTTATACCACACCACGGAGTCATTAGAGAGGACAAACTTACATCTAAATTACGTGTAGTGCTCGACGCTAGTGCTAAAACTAGCACTCACCTGTCGCTTAACGATATCCTCTATAGTGGGCAAAATTTACAGGGCAGCTTATTTGATATAATAGTCAATTTTCGTTTGTTTAGTATAGCACTATCCGCCGATATTCGCCAAATGTTTCTTTGCATAGGGGTCCGTGAATGCGACCGTAGATTCCAGCGCATTTTATATCGTTTCAACCCAAAGGAACCTCTAATGGTGTTTGAATTTAACCGCGTTTGTTTTGGTTTAAAGTCGAGCCCATTTCATGCGTTACGCACGGTGAGACAGCTCGCTCACGATGAAGGTCCCTCTTATCCTAAAGCTAAGAGGGCAATTGAGAGCGGATTATATATGGATGATTTTGTGTATTCGGTCGATAGCGTGGAGGAGGCCACCCTAACCACCGCCGAGGTTATAAGGCTCATGAAATCGGGTCAATTCGATCTTGTGAAGTGGACTAGTAATTCGCGTCCGGTTTTAGATACAATCCCACTATCACACCGTCTTTCGGCGATAAAGGAATTCGACGATTCCGATACACACAAGGTGCTCGGTCTGTGTTGGTCACCAGAGTCCGACGTGTTTAGCCTTAAGGTAAATCCGCCCGTAGAGAAATGCACAAAGCGCACAATACTGTCATGCGTTGCTAGATTATGGGACGTCATGGGTTTCGTAGCTCCGGTGGTATTATACGCTAAGCTTTTGATTAAACAACTTTGGTTATTTGAATGCGATTGGGATGACTCGCCGCCTGACAGCATTGTTCGATTGTGGCAGCGCTTTAGAGAGGAACTTCCTTTACTAAGAGAAATTAAAATACCGCGTCATATAAATGTCGATAGAAATAGCAGCATAACGGTTGTTGGATTTGCAGACGCCAGCGAGAAGGCTTACGGGGGCGTTGTATATTTCCATGTCCAGAATAATGGTAGAAATTCGATTAGCCTCATTAGTTCTAAGTCGAGAGTCTCCCCCCCGTAAGGTTGTCTCTCTGGCGCGCTTAGAGCTTTGCGCAATATTAGTACTCACCAAGCTTATTACCACAGTTATCGGCGCATGTAGGGATAGAGTTCACATAGAAAGAATATTTGCCTTTTCCGACTCCACCGTCGCCTTATGTTGGGTTCATTCTTCACCCCACCGTTGGGATACGTTTGTCGCGAACCGAGTGGCCAAGATCCAAGACGAGTTAGAAACGCGGAACTTTTATCACGTGTCCGGTAAGGAAAACCCTGCCGATTGTCTATCCCGGGGACTCACCCCGATGCAAATAATGGACCACCCGCTTTGGTTCCATGGACCTTCTTGGGTTCACTTGGATCCCTCACAATGGCCAATAACCGATTTCGAACCTTCGTCAGTGTCACAACCGCCGGAAGAGAAGAGACACGCTCTAGTGGCGAACGTTTCGAGCGAGGTTTCTCCAATCATTGCTCTGCCGAACCGCATGTCCTCTTGGTCGAAATTATTGCGTAGCGTAATTTACGTTTGTCGATTCGCGAAGCTTTTACCGCGACGTTCGTATGTCTTAGCATCCGATTACAACTATGCCGAGTCGCTAGTATTACGTGAACTTCAACGTGCACACTTCTCCGAAGAAATTACAAGATTACAATCGAATAGAGCTTGTAGTCGCGCCTTTCAACGCCTTAAGCCATTTTTACAGGATGGGATTGTAAGGGTAGGTGGACGCTTGTCCAACTCGCAGTTGAGTTTCGACCAACGGCACCCTATAGTTTTACCGCGTAAAGACCATATCATGAACTTATTAGTCGATTATCATCATAAATTGAACTCGCACGCTGGCCCCGATTTATTGATGTCGATCTTGCGTCAGAATTATTGGATTCTTTCTGCACGTAGTTTAATACGCAATCGGGTGCACAGATGTATAGCTTGCTTTCGGGCACGCCCCAAGCCGTCATTTCCGGAAATGGCGGAACTTAGATCTTGTAGAGTGATACAATCGGTAAAGCCCTTCACGCACACCGGGTCTGATTTTGCTGGTCCGTTTAAGGTCACGCTCACTCGCGGGCGTGGTATAAGATCCACAAAGGCTTACGTCTGCATTTTCGTATGTCTAACTACTCGAGCAGTGCATATAGAACTCGTTGGTGATCTAAGCACAGCAGGCTTTATGGGTGCATTTAAAAGATTTCTATCGCGCAGAGGCCCTGTAAGTAGATTATATTCGGATAACGGTACGAACTACGTCGGTGCAAAACGTATTCTATCGGAACTACATGAGCTCTTAGCTAGCAAGTATTATAATTCGGAGTTCGCTCACATTCTAGCCGAGAACCGCATTGAATGGTCTCTGAACGTCCCAGCCGCGAGTCATTTTGGGGGCAATTGGGAGACTAATATTAAAAGTCTAAAGAGCCACTTATACCGAGTAATAGGAGATCAAATTTTGTCCTTCGAAGAGCTAAGTACGGTGCTCGCTCAAATTGAATGCGTAATGAATAGCCGCCCACTTTGTCGGACGTTATCTAGTGACCCCTCGGAACCGCTGGCTCTAACTCCAGCACATTTTTTGACTTTAACGCCTCTAAGGTATCTGCCCGCCGCGGATATGGATGAGAACAGACTTAACATTTCCACACGCCACAAATTATTAGATCGGTTAGTGCAATCGTTTTGGAAACGATGGAGGATGGAATACTTGCATACTTTGCAGTCTCGGCAAAAATGGAACACAGCGACAGAGCCTTTAGCTGTAGGAACCGTAGTTGTGCTCACTAAGGAGAATACGCCGCCTCTCCACTGGCCGTTAGGAATCGTCGAGGAGGTCTTTCCCGGTTCCGACGGAGTAATTAGGATAGCTCGCGTTAAGACCACGGTTGGGTCTTACCTACGTCCTGTTGTCCGTTTGTGCCCCTTGCCTCTTCCATAATTTAAATTAGCTTTTTTGACTGAAATTGTAGTTTAATTTAGGTAATCTTAGCGTTAGTTAGTTATTTGTTAGTCGATCTTAGCTCTAGTTGTTTAGTTATTTTTTTTTGAAGGAAATCCTTCAAGGGCGGGGGGAGATGGTTGCGCGGAAAACCATTCGCGTTTTTTATTTTTGACGGTAGGAATTTGTCGAATCATTATTCCCTTCCGAAACAATATCATTCGTACCCTCCTATCGACACATCGGGGTGGTGGGGTGGGAGGGGAAAGAAGACGATTCTAGAACATCGCGTAATCATCGGACCCGAGGATATATAAGACACGCGCGACCGACGCGCGCTCTCTTCTCCCGCCGCAGTCGTCGTTGAACTACAACCTCCTCTTCCCGCGCGCTCGTTTGGAAACACCTCACTAGTGGAAACCGCTTTGGCCTGGAAGCAGTCGAGCTCCAGGAACCCGCCTCACCTCGTGTGAGATATCGTCGCGCACCGCCTCTCTCCGGAGTGTTCCGGAAGTCGCCGCTATAGTGATCGACAGGAAGAAGAAACCCCGGTGAGTCAATACTCCTTAATTATACCTGCTTGCTAATAATTTAACCCGCTCCAATTTGTGTTTTTTTCCTAGTCAAGCAGGATTCCTTTCATCGATTCGACAAGTAATAGTTTAGTTTAGGGAAGAGCGAGTGCATTGTACCGCATGCTATAGTAGTCGCTTCACATAAGCATAGAAGCAATCGCATATACAGTCCACTTTAGTTAATATCTCGCGTAATAGGTTTGAGGTTTGACCGGGGAACTAGATTTTCGGCAGCCTTAGACACGTGGCTCCACCAGTTAGTGTATACTGTATATTTATAAGTGATCGAAGGACACAGTTATCTGCTATAAAAGAAGCCTAACTAATGTTTTTAAATGTAAATAAAATATAGATACAAAAATGTATATAATAGTATATGTAAATATTTGATTTTTATAAATAGAATAAATAAACTTTTAAATACACAGTTATTTGATTTATAATTTATATTAAGGTTAAAATAACGTTTAAATAACGTAACATCATCATCATCATCATCGTCATTACAGCCCTTCACAAGTCCACTGTTGAACGTGGGCCTCCCCCAAGTATTGCCACAAAGCACGGTCCTGAGCCACCTGCATCCATCGACTTCCTCCATGTCTTACCAGGTCGTCACTCCATCTAGGGGGGGTCACCCTACACTTCGCCTACCGGTACGAGGCTGACACTCGAGAACCCTTCTTCCCCAACGGTTGTCGGTTCTTCAAGCTATATGGCCGGCCCATTGCCACTTCAGCTTACTAATCCGTTGGGCTATGTTGGTCACTCTGTTTCTACTACGGATATCCTCATTTCTATGTTTATCACGCAGAGAAACTCCGAGCATAGCCATCTCCATAGCTCGCTGAACGACTTTGAGCATCCTCATACGGCCTGCAGTTAAGGACCACGTCTCGGTTCCGTAGGTCATCACTGACAATACGCACTGGTTTTACAACTTAGCTTTCAGGTTTTGAGGTGTACCTGACGAGAAGATGCGTCGTAATTTTCCGAACGCTGCCCAGCCGAGTTGAATCCGTTGGTACTATCAACGGATTCAACTCGATAGACCGCTCGGTCGATGTTGGACTTACCTAATCGGACTATTTGTTCCAGGTAAACGTATTCGTCAATAACTTCGAGCATAGTGCTCCCAACAACTACGTGTATGTGTGACGTGGACATTAAACATGATCTTTGTTTTGTCCATCCTTAAGACCTATCCGTTGGGAGGTACTATTGAGGTCATTGAGCATAGTGCTTAAGTCCTCCAGCGATTCTGCCATAAGGAATATATCGTCGGCAAATCGAAGGTGAGTGATGTATTCGCCATTGATGTTAATACCGTATCCTTTCCAGTCCAGTAGCTTGAAAACGTGCCAATGCAGCGGTAAGAGTTTCGGGGAAATAACGTCACCCTGTCTTACACCTCTCTGCAGTTGGATAGGTTTCGTACTCTGGTTCCGTATTCGGATAGCCATCGTAGCCCTACTATACATACACTTCAGCAGTTCGATATACCGAAAGTCAACTTGGTACCGCTGAAGGGACAGTAGCACCACCCAAATTTCGATGGAATCAAAGGCTTTCTCATAGTCCACATACGCCAGGTAAAGTGGCAGATTGTACTCTTCGGACTTCTGTACAATTTGCCGAAGGGTATGTATGTGGTCTATGGTACTAAAGCCTTTTCGGAAACCAGCTTGTTCGGGAGGCTGGAAGTCGTCGAGTCTGCGTGCGAGACGATTCGTAATGACTCTCGAAAACAGTACGTAGATGCGGCTCAGAAGGGATATCGGTCTGTAGTTCTTAAAGAGGGCATTGTCACCTTTCTTGAAGAACAAGACCACCGCACTTCTGCTCCACACCTCCGGAGTAGTGCCACCATGGAGGACGGAATTAAAGAGCCTCTGAAGGACTTCAAGTACCGGTTTTCCACCCGCTTTCAGAAGCTCCGCTGTAATTCCATCCTCGCACGAGGACTTGCCGTTTTTAAGGTGCTGGATAGCCATTCTAATCTCGCTCGGACAGACGTCCGGGATATCATCGGTATAGTGTCGGACAATACTTGCTCTTGAATCGTTACTAACACTTGCGTGTGGCTCCAACGATGATGTGTACAGCTGCCCATAGAACATACATACATACATACATAATTCGAAAAATTCCTTTGAGCAATAGTAATGTGCAAATACGAATTAATGAAATGGCTGAAAACATTAAAGAGTCATTGTGCAATCATCTGGAGACTAGTCAATTTTCAATTCAGTTGGACGAGTCCACTTTACCAACTAATGAAGCATTGTTGCTGTCTTACACGTGAGGTTTATTAAATATAAAAATATGTCAAGTACTATTATTTGCTAGAAATTTAGAGAAACCATGTTTAAAACACTGGAACAGTTTTGTGATGAAAAAGGAATTCCCTTGAAGAATATTATATCAGCAGCTACAGATGGTGCTCCACAGCCACAGCTATGATGAGTTGTCAAAAAGGCCTCATAGCGTACTTAATAAACAAAATTCCAGATGTGCTTGCTTTGTACATTTTTAAATCTAATGCTAGAACTTCAATTTATTCAACATAATATAACAAATCCTACTCGTGTAACTAAAACATAAAATTATGATTAGATTTGATATTTACAAATTTATGCAACCTAAAACTAAAAAGTAGTGTAGAAGAATTTGGACTTTCCGATCACATGAGCACAATTATGGATATAGAAATAAATAAGGTAAACAAACAAAATATATGGTATAAAAAAAAGAAAATTTAATGTCAATAATATGCAAAACTTTAAACCCAAATTAGAGTCATAAATTGAATTATATCAAATATTAAAAATAATAATAAATAAAATTCAATCATAAATCATTGGAAATTTTGGAACATAATAAAAATATTAATTATAACTACAAGTTTAATGATAAACTAATATATATGTGGGCCTCCAAGCGAAAAGGGTCCAATAGTCGGGTAATAAGACTAAATTCGGTATCTAGAATAGTCAATTGATAGTAGGGATGGGCCGAATATAGATTTCACCGAATACGAATATTCGGCCGAATGTTCGGTAGACTTTTACCGAACCGAATATTCGGCCGAACATTATTCGGCAGGATAGCCTCGGGACCCAACCAATTTATGTTGAAACTTGTTACCGTAAAGCGCCCGGGATTAGTGCCGCACCCTGCCTCTCTTTCCCCGCCACACCTGACAACCTGACAGTTATTGCATCATATAGTACTGAGGAACTTGCCGGCACATGCGGCAAAAAAAGTATTTCGTTGTTTCATTCTTAGTGAAAATTGATAATTATATGATAAAAATGAGCGGCAGGAGATTTACTATTTGGACTTATTTTAGAGAAACTAGCGACCAAAGAAAAGTGAAATGTACTAATGTAATGTAATGTTTCTTTGTATGATTTTAAAACACTTTATCAAGTTTCTATTTGCTATAATCGGAAATAAATCCGCAGTGCATCAAACAGACCCTTTTTACTGGAAACGAGGCATTCCATCTTAGTCCTCACGGGTGACAACGCATCTGCATTTTGATTTGTAATCGAGGATAGATATAGATGTCTATGGGCCGCAGCAACCACTTACCATCAGGTGAACTGTGTGCTCGTTTGTCAACCCTATCCTGTAAAAAAAACACATAAATGTATAGATTTATGCATTTGAGGCACTCTAAAGTAAGAAAAAACCCATAATTAAAATATAATTTCAGCAGTAAACATCGCATTACTCAATTTGTACATTTCAATACATTGGACACTATGAAAACGAATGTTCGGTGATTTAGCCGAATATTCGGCGGAATACGAATATTCGGTAAAGCTGCCGAATATGCCGAATACCTAATATAAAACGAATATTCGGCCCATCTCTAATTGATAGTACGGATTGAAAAAATATTCAAAAACTGGCCCATATTTTTTACCAGACATTTTTAAGTTGAAATTTTTTAAAGTTTGAGTGAAAAAAAAACACTACTTGCTTGTTACATAGATTTTTATTTGTTACAATAGATTGAGATACTCTTTATAAAATTAACCTATAATTATATTTGTAACATCCAAAAATAAACAAGATCGAAATAAAAGATTGATACACAGTTTAGTAAAAAGGTCTAGTTGTCGCTGTATAGTAAAAACTGAGTAAATTGGACAGCAATTAGCAATAAAAAGCTAAAATTAGGTATTCCTCCTCTATTTAGGAACTGACAAAATAACAAGACAGGTTTTTAAATTATTATTGGAACAAATACTCTCTAAATAAAAGATCGAAACATAGTTTAGTAAAAATGTCCAGTTGTCGGTGTTTAGTAAAAAGTGAGTAAATACGACACTAATTAGGAATAAAATACTAAAATTCAATACTCTCCCTCTCTATTTTGAAACAAACAACATAACAAGACCATTTTATTTATTATTATTAAAACAGAACAATGATCATTTTGGCTACACCGGTACCTTTTATAAAATAACATAGCTAATCACTAGCCAAAATTATTCTATTTGGGAATAT
Organism: Parnassius apollo; assembly: GCA_907164705.1. Classification (NCBI taxonomy): domain Eukaryota; kingdom Metazoa; phylum Arthropoda; class Insecta; order Lepidoptera; family Papilionidae; genus Parnassius; species Parnassius apollo. The sequence goes on along the minus strand of CAJQZP010001607.1, from coordinate 3,414,640 downwards.
AGCTTACGGTTTTTATAAAATAAATTCCTCCTCGTACCTGATTCCTATGACCCATCTGTTTGCAGTACGAACATGTTGGTTTTTGTCGAGTACTCTTTTCAGTTGTTTGTTTCTGAAAAGAGTACTCGACTGATGTTGTTTGAATGCTAGAATTGCTAGAGGAGCTCGGTTCGTTAACATTTGCAATGGGTTTCGGGCATAAAATGTCTTTAGATTCTTCACTTACAAATTCACGTATCTTATTATAAAGATACGATTTTCTGTCGTAAGTAGTTAGTTAGTACCAGCTCTGGCTCACTGATTCAGAAGAGGTACAACGTTCGTCGAGACTCACGATCCTAAAAAAAAAGAAAGAAGATTTTGGCATGCTCTGATCACGAATCTGCGGTCCGTTTTTGCGTAGGATGCACGGTTCCGGAGATGTGCAGATCAATTAACTCTTATCTAATTGATATCCGGTGAGGGCCTCCACCGTCATTAGCGCTCCATTGTTATTTATCTATTGTTCATTGAATACCGTTATTGTCTATCCGTGCGTCGGATTATCAGTGCTATTATATTATACTTCTTTGTTCCTAACTGCAACGGTAATCTGAATCATCAATAAAATACATTACCTAATTTTGTTACAATTTTTATTTACGAAATACAAACTCTTATTACTTATTATCTATAAAATAGGCGCGAAACATCTCATCCACTAAAATATCGTTGTACAATGTGTTCCCTGTAAATATACTCGTAAAACTATGCATTGAACATCCCTGAAACTTATATAGCAAATACATTAAGCAATATTCGCCACAAACTGAAGTCCACTCATTCTGAATCCTATCAACATTCCAGTTCCATCTTTTACAATTCCTTTTTAAAATCTCTAGATATTATCGTACAGGTGCTCGTCCGTATGAATCAAACTATTAACCGACGTCATTCGTATCGATATATAAAGCTACTCAATGTGACCCTGGTTTATCATCTGTATCCAAATTGCATATTATATACGTTGGAACGTGGGTGTACATGGGCAGTCTATTGGCAGCTTAAACATTATTTTCTAGACTGGGGTGAATCTTTTTCAGATGTTGTTGTACATCTAGTGTATCCATGATATTACTGCTATTAGTAGATTATTACAGTACAATCTACTCAATGACTAACATAGGAATGATCAATTATAGTGATTTCTAAATATTAATAAGTCGCTCGAGGGGGATAAGTCGCTCGCGTCCGTAGGCTTCGACCACCTAATCCTAGGCCCACCCTACACGTTTCCCCCGGGTGGTGCTAAAAGAGCGACAAAGCCGAAAGAACAGACTCGGCTACTCGCCGTGTGGTAGCGGCGTAAAATATGCCACGCCCTAGTTTTCGCACCATGAGGCAAAAAGTAAAAGAAATGGCCCCGAGTTCCCGGCGCCCCTTTAATGGGGCAGGGGTACGAAGAATCTCCGGGAGGAAAACCGGCGACGAGGTTCGCCACCCGTCACGTTCTGTCTCCCAGAGAGGCGAAAAGTGGATTGCAGAGGCCCGTCTGGCTACGTTGAATGTATGTGGGGCAATGAATGATAAAATGGATGAAGTATGCGATATGATGTATGATAGAGGAATAGATGTATTATGTGTAAATGAGACGAAAAGGAAGGGGAAGGATGTCACTGCACATGGCATGTATACCGCATACTGGTTCTAGTGTAGACGAGATCGAGCGGGCATGCCAGGGAGTAGGTATCATCCTTTCAGAAAGAATGGGCCAATGTGTGAAAGAGTATGAATGTGTAAGCCCAAGACTGCTATGGATACGAATGAAAGTGGGCTTAAAGAAGTTGTTTGTATTAGGGGTCTACGTCCCAGACATGTCTAAGCCCACTTATATCCGGGAGCAGTTATGGGAAATGGTAAGGATGGTGTTAATGAAGTGTAAGGGAAATGAAAATATTATTATGCTAGGAGATTTTAATGGAAGGGTTGGGGTGAGGAGGCTTGGTTATGAAAGGATATTGGGAATGTTTGGTGATGAAAGTATAAATGAGAATGGTGAAAGCCTCCTCACCATATGTGTGGAAAGGAATCTTTTTGTGACGAACACTTTCTTTCGTCATAAGAAGATTCACATGTATACTTGGGAAAGAGGTGATGATAGAAGCATGATAGATTGCATAACTGTGGATGAAAGAATGAGGAGCGCAGTGGTGGATACAAGGGTTTACCGGGGGTCCAACGTAGGGACGGACCACTACCTGGTCTTATGCCGAATTAGGGGTTTATTCAGACGTTGGCGGCATAGGACATCTGTGTCTACCACTGCGTTACAGCGTATAAGAATTGAGAGGTTACAAGATGAAGATGTGAAAGACAAGTACAAATGCAGACTGAGAGAAAATATAAGTAATTTGGATGAGTTGTGTGTGAATGAGTTAGACTTGGAGAATGTGTGGCATAATGTTAAGAAAGGTTTAGTGGATGCAGCTACCGAAGTATGTGGTGTTAGTAAGAGAACGAATGAAAGGAAAGACAATACGTTATGGTGGGATGATGAGGTACGTATGGAAGTTGAAGCAAAGAAGAGAGCATGGCTAGATTTACTAGCGACCAAAGCTGGTAATTCTGGCGGTAAGAATGATGAGAATGAAAGAAAAAAGGCTGAGTTTAAACGTTTAAATAAGAGAGTAAAAGAATTAGTTGAAAGGAAAAAGCAAGAAAGAACGGATAGGAATGATAGAAGAATATCGGATAACTTCCAGGCAAATATTAAAATGTTCTGGAAACTCGTAAGAAATACCAGGGGACTTTCAAAACAGCCTAGATTGAATGCGATACGAGACGAGAATGGCTGTATCCTGAATGATGAAGTGTTGAGTCTAAAGAGATGGAAGGAATATTTTGAAAGCGAATTTATGAGTGAGGAGAAGTGTGAACTAAATGAAATAGAAATTCCGAAAGAAGATGAAAGAGATAGGGAGATAAGTATAGATGAAATAATGAAAGCAATGAAAAGCATGAAAGTAGGTAAGGCAGCCGGATATGATAGAGTTTCACCCGAAATGCTAAGGGCTGGAGAGGACGTGGTGGCAGGCCTGCTGTACACCTTGTTTAATTTATGTTGGGAACTAAAGCGGGTACCGGGAGACTGGTGCAAAGCCGTGATAGTCCCAATATATAAGGGAAAAGGGTCACAGCAGGACTGTAAAAACTACCGTGGTATCAGCCTTCTTAGCATTGTGGGAAAACTGTATGCTAAGGTACTAATTGAAAGAGTAATAATATGAAAGAAACTGATGAAAAAATTTGGGATGTGCAAGCGGAATTTAGAAAGGGAATGGGGTGTACAGATCAAGTCTTTTCCATGCGCATGATCGCGGAGAAGTTTTTGGCGAAAAACCAAAAAGTGTTTTGTGCGTTCATGGACTTGGAAAAGGCTTATGACAGAGTGGACAGGGATGTGTTATGGCAAACGCTGAACGCATTTAGGTTGAGCGCTGGTTTGATACAGGCATTAAAGTCTCTGTATAGGGACTCGAGTGCTTGTGTTAGAATCAACGGGGTCTACTCGGACTGGTTTGGCATTCATAAAGGTGTCAGACAGGGCTGTGTAGCTTCCCCGTGGCTGTTCAACCTATTTATGGACAGTTGTTTGGAAAATTTGAAAGTTGAAGAATGCGGGTTAAGAATGGGTGAGTTAACCATCAAATGCCTTTTGTACGCCGATGATCAAGTCATACTTGCGTCGTCGGCGGCCGAGTTGCAAATGATGGTTACATTAATGAACAGGTCATTAAAAGAAAGGGGAATGAAAGTGAACGCAAGTAAGACGAAAGTGATGGTTTTTGAAAGAGATGAAAGCAAAACGGTATGTGAAATAAGAATAGAAGGAGAGTTAATTGAGCAAGTGGATGAGTTCGTATATTTGGGATGTGTATTCAGCAGGGATGGGAGATATGATAAGGATATTGAACGACGAGTGAATGCAGGAAATAAAGTAAATGGGGCTCTACACTCTATTGTGAAAAGTCAGAATGTGTCAAAAAAGGCACGTATGGCAATTCACAGTGCTGTATTAGTCCCTACTTTAACGTATGGTAGTGAAAGTTGGGTGTAGCAGAAGAAGCACGAGAGTAGAATAAATGCAGTAGAAATGCGGTCGCTAAGGAGTATGTTAGGGCTGAATCTGAGTGACAGGGTGAGAAACTGTGTGATAAAAGAAGAGTGTGGTTTGCAAGATGATGCGGTGACCAGGATTAAGAAAGGAATGCTTCGGTGGTTTGGTCATGTAGAAAGAATGAATGCGGAAAGACTGACAAAGCAAATACATGTTGCAGAAGTGAATGGAAGAGTCGGAAAGGGACGTCCTAGGCGGAAGTTTGTCGACCAAATTGGCGATATACTAAAAATGGGCCAAATTAAGAGTACCCTTAACCGACGAGCATGTATGCGTAGGTATATGGATGTGGAAGAGGCGAGAAAGGTATGTCAGGATCGTGCTAAATGGAAGTCTGTAGTCTCTGCCTACCCCTCTGGGTGACAGGCGTGAGTGTTTATGTTATGTTTTTTTTTCTAAATATTAAATTGCATTATTTTGTGCTATACAAAACGTATTTGAGTCATCAATACACTGAACAAGACGCGACACGAAGTAATGTTGAGATAAGCAACAAAATGTGAGATAAGCTTGTTGACGCATAAAGTTACTATCAATTCCACTGCAGAAATTCTTTAGATTAGAATTATTACTTACTGGTACTATATAAGACCAAGCAAGTGCAGTCATGGAGTTAGTGTATGGTCGTTTGACTGCGGTGAATCTATCAATACTACATTTGTGTTATTTCAACGCATCAAAGGCCATGGATCTAACTTACTTTTCTTTCTGTTATTTTCTTACGTGTGTATGATTTAGTGTTAACAAATTATATTTAAATATTGTGTGTGTATTATATTAAGCCGTGGTAGCTCAGATGGTTAGCGCAAGCTGTAAATTTCACAGTACCCAGGTTCGATCCCCGCCGGCACCAATTAAATTGTTAATTGCAATTTTAAGTGTTTATTCTATTGACAAACTTACTTTTCTTTCTGTTATTTAATCACGTGTGTATGATTTAGTGTTAACAAATTATATTTAAATATTGTGTGTGTACCGCATCTACGAATACTAGAGTAGTTAAAAATACTTTTTTTAACAATGACAGTCATTAGTTGATCATTAGTGAATGTGATTCTGTTTACTTAAATTACAGGAAGACAAGAGCAGAAGGAAGAAATGGGATGATGGGAAGTAATAAAGCATTGTTATGTGAAGTTTGTTGGAACAAACATATTTTTAGTCACGTGTAAATACTTTTAACATTTTGGTTCGAAATGACACAAAATCTAAAAAATATTAGATACTCGGACGGATTTTACATCACATATCCTCATAAAAGTTTACGTCTAGAATAGAATTAGTTTTACGTCTAGAAATGGCTATTCTAGACGTAAAACTATCTAATAAAAATGATGCGTTTATCGATGATTACTTGTTTCGGCCAAGTTATCCTTTCAATTATTTGTCACCAAAAGACAAAAAAACTGTTCGTTATTGTGAAACACACGTGCACGGCATTCCATATTTTGAGGTGATCGAAGAATTAAAATGTGCCTACAAATAAGAGAACATCATCCCCATATTAAATTGGTATATTAGAAATTTGTGCAAAGACGAAGTGATCGCATACAAAGGTGGTTCAACAGAAAAACAATTTTTAAAAATGTTGACGACGAATGATGTCCAAAATACAATGATTTGGTAAATGTCATAAATTTAAACAAACGTTATGTGTGTAATAATCATATATTTGCAAAAAATAATCACAAAATTTTACATTGTTCTTGTGACGAAGTGTGGGTTATTTACAAGTGGTTATTGCTTGAAAATAAAATTTTAAATCAATCATAAATTTTGTTTGATTTCCCAAAAACATTATTTATAGTACACAATATATATTAATTGTTTACACCAACACTTTCATTTTTTATTTCACCCCTTAGAACTTTAGACGTGTGTAATGTTTCACTTTATGCATCCGTTTACTGCTATTGTGGCAGGACCAAGTGGATGTGGGAAGACAAATTTTGTTACAAATTTCATAAAATCAGTTACAGAAATATGTAATTGTGATTTTAAACAGATCACATGGTGCTTTGATGAAATGCAACCTTTATATAATTTACCAAATGTTAACTATCATCAAGGAATTCCAAATCTTAATATGTTTGATGGTGAAAACCCACATCTCGTTATTATTGATGATCTAATGAGAGAGTCCTATGTAACTTTAAACTGGAACAGTGTTTTGTATTAGATTAAATAGAAGATTTATAAAGAAATAAATAATAATATATCGCATACAATTTGTTTTATTTAATTTTATAACGATTTACATAGTTACATACACAAAATGCATTACACATAACTCATAAAATCTAGTACACAACACATATTATAACCTTAACTACTATAGTCTACAGTAACATTTCTGTTTTTATCTATCTCAATAATATTATCAAACTCGGCATAAACTATACAGTTAATTGTTTGTATTAGTGAGGATTCAAATCGTACTTCTAATCTTACACTACCATGCTTTATGAGATTCCAATGAGCTGATGAGTTGGCTGATAAATCAGGAGTTAAGACAAATGCTAATAGACAGTAACCTTTGGCATACTGTTCACAAGAGATTCCATTTCCTTCTTTAAGAAAGTGAATTCATTATTCCAGTTCCCGAGAATAGAGTATGATATGCTGATGTAAATATACTATTATTAAAAGATGGTTGCAAAGCTTTTGAAGGTATTTGTTGACCATCAATATATAAGCTGAAAGAATTAATACCATAGTTTTCAAAGTTAAATGGATTTTTAGTAAGGGAACCATTAAATGCAGAATTATTCACAAATCCAATTATACATCTTTTGGGTACCTGTCCTAAAAATATATCTATTATCAAGAGTTTTTCCTTGAACACCCGATGGAATTGTTAAAACTTTTACTTCAGCTCGAGTAATAGGACATTTAGCAGTGGTAGAAGCTAAAACTTTTTGATGTGCGAGTAATACACTTGGATTAACTCGTCGTCGAACAATAAGAGTTGCGTCCATAATGCAATCTTTAAACTTTACATCGTTTGACCCAGCAATTAAATTAAAACTCTCTCTTGATCGAACCAATTTAACACTCATTTCAACACCATTAATTAAAAATTTATCTTGGTTGAAAATGTCACCGTAAATATGACCAATCATTTCTATATTCTTACTTTCACTACTCAATTCCTGTCTTTTAACAAATCCTATGTTTTTACCATCCGTAGAATCCATTTTTCCTGCTGTATCATCATACCAAAGACCACAAATAAGATGAGATTGTTTAGCAACAGGAGCATAGTTTAAAAGGGTTTCCATGTATGTTCGATATGCATAGGTATTATTAGGTGGTGATACAAGTTTTTGGTTTAAATAAACATCAAGTTGACTAAAAAGTGAATGCAGCCAATTATTTACAGGTGCTACTATTGTAGTAGATATCAAGTTAGTTGAATCTTGATTTAATACTTTTGCCTTTATGTGGAGTAATGTATGAGACAAATCTATGTAGTCATCGCCTGTTCCAGGAACTTGAAACTCGATAGGTCCATCATCACCAAGAAATGAAATTGGTTTATAATGAATCCACAATCCATTTTCAATGCTAGTTTGTGTAGGCGGTAGTGCAAACAAATCCAATTCGGACTTAACGCACTCGCAAGAATGATTATGAAGGAAAGACATATTTAATTTGAAAATATATCTTTGATATTTTTTGGTTTGTGACCAAGTTTTTTCGCAGCTTGCACTTTAGCAGTTAATGGAGGAATGAACGAGGTCAATCGTTTTCTTTTAGTTTTATACCCAGATCCTGTCATGTTAAATTGATCAATTTTCTCATCAGCCTTTCGTTTTAAATTTGTACTAACTTGCTTTAGACGATCTTTTATTGAGGCTTCCATAGGACGCGCTTGAACCATATCCGATAAAAGTCCTACTTCAGCGCTTAATGCCTCCTTACCAATCACTCGAGCACCACTTGAAAGTAAAGGTAAAATTGATCTAAATACCCCCTAAGATAACCCCCCTAAGAAGCTCCCATATACCATGACCGCGTTGATAAGGTGCACCCTTATAAATTACTCCAACTCCTGACCCAGCTTGATGTGTATAATAATTTTCATGTGGACATTTATGATGATCACGAAGAGAATTCATTATTATAATTTTCGGAAATGTAGTTTAATACACACGGTTCCAAACTGGAATGGTATTTTTTGTCCTGTGCTCGATCTTATAATTATTTCCAGCGTATCGAACTCTCTTCGCATAACAGGTAAGTAGTGAGGTTGAAAGAAAACGTGCATTTTATTTGCAAAATAAATGTATTTTGTAGGATCTAATGATATGACTCTTAGTAAAGGAGTCATAATATCACCCACAATCTGAGGATCGATAATGTCGCAATATAGAAATAGTTGAGATGGTAACCCTAAGTGTAAATTAGCAGGACACTTTCCAAAATTTCTCTCTAGGAGATTTTTATTTGGTTCATAACCTAGTTGTAAACTTAATTTGGGTGATAATGTTACGGATGTTATATTTCTATCAAAAACAGAAATAGACACAAATTTTGTTATTTCATCATAGCGAAATTTCAAGTTCTCACCGATACCATTTAACACTCTTAAAATATGCTCAACGTTATCATAGTTGGTAGCTGGAATATGTTTTTTGTAGTACAATATGGATGGTTTATCATCATTAGGCATTAACATAGATTTTGTAATTAATTTTCATGATCTTGAACAGTAAACATGGCACATGGATATTGAAACTCTGTTGTCGATCGGATGCCTCAGTGACAACGAATCGTAAACGGTGCGAACTAACTTAGCGAGCAAAACCAAGGCACACAACTCTAGCCTGGCTAAAGTTAGAACCTCTAAGGGGAAATATAATGTCAAATGGCTTAGCAAGATCCTTCGTTATGCCGAAAATATTGCAGCATTAATTTTGAAATAAATATATGGCAAAGTTGAGGATTCATGTTAATGATTATGTTAGACGAAAACACGATTTCGTAAAATTTTCTCGATAGAAAAAACATCCAAATTTACCTCCAAAATAAACAATAAACCGCTGTTATTCATAAAATACTTTAAATAAGATCATGAAACCCTGCATACTAACTGAACTAACTATAAAGCAGTGCTTATTTTATTTACTTTTTTTAAAATACCATTATTTTCACTGTAAAAAGAAATTACCTAAACTTTAGGCGTCTTGAGCTTGATTCCTGTCGCACCGTTAGTATCGCTTAGGCTTTTGAAGGGAGAAGTTGTGTCGCTTACGATCAGAATATACATTACGCAACAGTACGACGTAAAATTAAAATGGGAAATAACCGTGATAAAAATAAGAAGCGGCTGGCTTGGCGTTAAGAAACAGGCATAAATATGATAAACCTAATGAAATAAGTGTCTAACGACCTTTCTACTTACAGTATTAGTGATTACAAACATATCGGTACATAGCATACGACGCGCGGGGAAGTGGGGGGCGAAATTAGAATTTGAGCTGACTTACTCTATCCTCTTAATGGGAACACCCGAGATTTAGAACATAGGAGCGTTATAATCGGAGGATTATTTCCGTTAACAACATGCGAATAGATGACACACCCGTAAGCCTTTTCACCAGCGTCAGCGAATGCTAGTAGCGACACATGGCATTTTTCACTTACGCCTATATGACGTGGAATCTGTAAATATGAAATTAAAGGTAATTCTGAACTATATCGCTGCCATGTATTGACAATACTAGTGGGTGGAGTCTCATCCCAGTTAAGTTTAAGAACCCACAAGATTTCAATTAATAATTTAGCGTAAAGTATTACTGGACCGACAAGTCCTAAAACATGAATGAATTTAAAAAACATTTAATCTTAATTGTTTCTTATTTGTGATATAAAACTAAGTGTTAGAAATGAAAAGTGAATTTAAAAGTTTAATCTCAATTGTTTCTTATCTGTGATTTAAACTAAGTATGAAAATTAATAGCATTAATACCAAGAGAGTGAAATAATAACTTATATTAGCTTCAATTCTTATTTTAAAAACTACGTAACGAAAATATAAATCTAATTGCTTATTTAGGTTTAATTAGAATGTTTAAAACAAGATATGAGTTTAGTTACCTATTAGAACTTTCTTTTATTACAATTTTAAAGAGTTGTATTAGAGATACTTATTAACATTTAAGTGTTTGTTTAATTCCCTTTCTCTTATAGTAATTCAATACGATAATATGTCAATCAATCTCTTATGTAATCTAATTACTCATTATAGAAATAGATTTTAATTTAATAAGAAGTTGAAATATGTTCTGTATAGAGTCATAAGGTGGCTCAAGTCGCGGCCTCGAACTCATTGGTGGGCGCGGCCAAAAAGCACGTTGTCTCACCTGGCATCGTGCCCGACAGAGATAGTACCAGTGAAGAGCAGTTAGAACGCACGTCTTGTTCGTACGGCGTTCCGAACCGTTAGAACAAAAACGAAGTTACACGAACACGCTGCACACATACATACCACCCTATTCTGTGCCGCTCGACGCTTGCTAAGAAATCAGCAGTACCTACCTACAAACTCGTACTAAATTATTAGGCACTGCGCTACGTTATCGCTTTATACTATACCTCTATGGCTCTATAGATACCTAATATAGATTGCTTATTTTATTATGTTTTGTTTTCCCCGGGTGGTCATGCAGCGATCACTCAAGAGTTCACGACGCCGAAGCATGAACTGGAACAGTCATCGCAATTTATATCCGTACTAGCTGTTGCCAGCGGCTTCAAACGCGTGAACTCGAAAATTATACCACAGGAACGAAATACCTGAATAAACGGTATCAAAAAATGTGTTATTCCAGACCAGGTATAACCTATCTCTGAGCTAAATATCATCCAGATCCCTTCAGCTGTTCTGGCGTGATTGAGTAACATACATCTATCCATCCAAACTTTCGCATTTATAATATTTAGATAATAATTGTAATTAGTTCTGCCTACCTATAAATTGTTTTCAAAAATACTTACCTGTCTTCTTACTTTTTTTATATACACACAATATCACTAGATGTAAACACATGTTTTTATCAAGACAAGTGACCCGTCAAGACTGTTTCCTTAGTACCCACGTACTTAGGCAGGTAGTAGTAGGTAGGCAAAAACGATTACTACTGAATAGGTACCTACCTAACATTCAAATAAAAATATTCTCAAAAAGCTCAACCAATTCAGAATTTAATTTTGTTAAAAGAAAATTGGTCAAATAAAAAATAAAGGATGAAAATAAAGCATATGGGAATATAAAAATAAATCGTATTTATTTGAATAAAACTATTATTTACGGATTTTATCGCGTTTAATTACTTTAATTTATTTTTATTATTATCCCCCCCCCCCCCCCCGTGACCATGGGCGCTGTAAAGCACCCGAAACGTCGGGATAATAATAAAAATAAATTAAAGTAATTAAACGCGATAAAATCCGTAAATAATAGTTTTATTCAATGTGTAGTGTTCGCGTAAATTTAAGAAATCGTATTTATTTGTTATTTCGAGTTTTACAAGAAAAGCATAATATTTACTGGAGAGAATTATTTTATTATTATAATAGTACATGATATTCCCTTTAAAATGACACCAATATGAATAATATCTTATATCTATATCCACAAATAAATAAAATTTAAGTGTCTCTTTGTAATGTTAAAATAACAGCTTTTTATTAAATGCATATGAAAGTACTAGTAACAAAAACACATTTTTTAAAATTTCAAACACCACAATCTCTAATTTTTTACTCTGCTATCTTCAGCGCTGTACACGAACGGAACGATGTCGTTGAGAGCCGTGGTAGCTCACATGGTTAGCGCTCGTTATAGGTACTACAGTACGGGAGCAACCCGGGTTCGATCCCCACTGGCACCAATGAAATTGTTGCGTGCTGATTTAGCTATCAGTTGGAAAGTCTGTTTTTCTGGGCCGTTTTGTTTTGTTACACTGACATCTCGCAAGTCACTTAGGGACCTAGGAGGTTGTCGGTTGCTTATTTTTTATTTTTCTTTAAAATTTTCGTCGGTAAAATAACATATTTATAAAAGTAAAAAAAAGTAAAGTTACAGCCTATATACGTCCCACTGCTGGGCACAGGCCTCCTCTAATTTCTGAGAGGGTTTTAAGGTAAGGAAATGTCCGCCACGCTGCCTCAATGCGTGTTGACGAACTTCACATTTCTTCGAAATATATATTTTTTAATTTCTCAGACATGCAGACCCGAGTTCGATCCCCGCCGGTATCAATGAAATTGTTAATTGCAATTGTGCTGATTTACCACGTGCTCGGCGGTGAAGGAAAACATATTGAGGAAACCTGCACGTCTGAGAATATAATTATAATCGAATGTAAATCAAATTGACATAGGTAAGTACAGATAAAATTAGCGGAACATTAATAAAATTTTGAGATCGTTTTTTTTTTTCAAAATTTTATTTATATATTCCTCTATTTTTGTCTGTGCTTATATCAATTTGATTTAATCCAAAGTTCAAGCAGGGGTCAATGTAGCGTAGTAATTTAGAGCGCAGGTATAGCTATAATCATACGAACGTCACAGGCCGCAGCTGACAATGACGTCGAATAAAACTAGAATAAGCGCGCGTCACCGCCAAGGAACATACTACTCTCTAACGAGAGCACCGCGCATGCATGTGTGTGTTTTAAGTGTCGTCCTCCCGCACCGCACCGAGGGAAAAATTATTCAGTGAGATGCACGATAATTCATATAAACACGCGCGCGTAAAAAAATACGAAAAGGCCTTTGGAAGGAGGGGTTTTATGAAAAACCCACTGCATGAATCAATTACTAATAAAATTTATTGAATTCTTCGATAATTGAGCTGTGTCGGTACCGACTTTGTTTTGGAAATTTTACACTGCTTTTATTACTAATTTACGCCCAAAGTTGTGTTAAAATTGGCAATAAAAACGAATCTTTGGTAGCTCGTAACTTTTTACTGACTTTTTATTTTACTATTCTGTTTCGGTACAGACAAAATTAATAATGAGACAAAACGATATCATGTTTAACTTTGGATGTACACTGTCAAACAGCGGAGTAAAACCCCTCCGAAATTTCTATGGAAATAATGTCGACTAGAGTCACCTGCAGTGTTATCTTGATAAGCGTTGTGCATTCCTGCCGCTTGGCGGCGCTACTTGTATGTCGTTGTTGTCCTCTGCAGGGCATAAATGCCGTGCAGGTCTCGGGCCTCGGGGTGTACCCCTTTGCCCGGATGTTCCTCACGGCACACTACAATGTGCCGGTCCTGGGCGCCTCGATGTTAGAGGCGTTACTTATAGCGACTATTGTCGCAGTCGGTAAATTTGTAGTAAAGGATGGTTATCTAAGAAATTGTGTTTAATAACACAATTTGTCTAAGTTGGCCTGTCTGCGGCATTGAGGGGGTTTACTCGGACTCCCTAATCTATATAGGGAGGAGTTCTCTTGGATAAGGTCGCCCGTCCGGCGGCCTTGCATGCAACGGCGCGAAGCCGTTGAGGTGTTCGTGTGGCCCGTTGTCGGCGCGGTCAAACATACCGCGCGCCAGCCGGACCACGAAATCATGTAGGCTCTCCATCTTGAGGTTGGCCGCTATGACGTCATTACGGACGTAGCGACCCGCACCGACTATGGTTCGTAATGACAAACTCTGCTGGGCCTGAAGTCGCCGCTTCTGATGATCGCTCAGGAGTGCATACCAGGCCGGAGCAGCGTATGTTAGCAGGGGTCTTATATATGTTTTATAAATAGTTAACTTCGACTTTGTCGGTAACTTGGATGTCAGGACAGGGCGGAGCATTGCCCGCGCACATCGAGCTTTGCGTATAGCAGAGTCGACGTGCGCTGTCATATGCAACATCCTGTCAATCCGACATCCAAGGTAGGTCACGGCCTTCTCATATGCGATCTCCTGGCCTCCGAGGGTTAGTGGTGGTGGTAAATTTCTGTAGCGACGAGTGAGTAGAGCGGTCGTCTTGCTAACATTGACGGCCATCCTCCACTCATCCAGCCATGGTGGCAGCAGGTCCAGCAGACGTTGCATCCTGGCAGCTGCAATATGGGCTCTTCTGGACGACGTGAAGTATGCGCTGTCATCCGCAAAGAGCGCTAGCTCGACGTCGTCCTCCCATTCATGCAAGTGTCCTGCCAGGGTAGGGATGTCATTAGTGTATGCCGCGTACAGGGCTGGAGACAGACAGCTGCCCTGTGGCACACCAGCTGTTATGGTCTTTATTGCGGACACGGCGTCCTCTACGCAGACGTAGAACTTCCTGCCTTCCAGGAAAGACGCCACTAGCCGCAATATAGCAGGAGGGATACTTGTTTGTACATCTAACTTGTAGAGTAATCCTGTGTGCCACACCCGGTCGAACGCCTTCTCGATATCGAGAAAGACGCCCAACGATATGCGGCCACGGTTGTGTTCGGCCGCAAGCAGGTGCAGCACTCTGGTCAGCTGTGTTGCTGTTGAGTGACCCCTCCTGAATCCATGTTGCTCCGCCCGAAGTTGGATGCACGGGCGGAGACGTCTTAACAGTAATCTTTCGCACAGTTTAGCTATATGCGGTAGCAGCGTGATCGGCCTGTAATTGGCAGCTCTACGCCTGTCCTTCCCGGGTTTCGGCAAGACGATAACTTTGCCTTTCTTCCAGTCCTCCGGGAAGTGGGATGTCCGCAATATGCCGTTGTAGAGCCGACCTATCTCTACAAGGACTCTATTGGGCAGCTGTCGTAGTGCAGCGTTGGTAATCCCGTCGTGCCCCGGCGCCTTTCTCGGTTGCAGGCGGGTTACTGTCCTCCGCAGTTCGGCGGGGGATATAAACCACTCTCCTGCAAGCGGTGGCGCGGGCGACGACAGGAGCTCCTGCACGCGGCTCTCCTTCCGGGTATGGATTTCCATGAACTCCGCACTTGCTGGGTTCGGCATAAACTGCTCCTCGAAGTGCTCAGCTAGGATATCCGCTCTGCCCTTGGCATCGTAACATTGAATGCCCGCATTGTTGGTCAGCGGGCAAACAGGTGGTCGTGTTTTCGTTAACTGTCGGTTCAATGTATAGAGCGACGCATGTTGTTCGTCTGCCTTCCATATGCGCCGCTCCCAGGCCTCTCCTCTGTGGGCCTGTATTGCAACCGACAGTTCGTCTGTTAAGGTGTTAAGTTTTCTTTTTACTCTAGGGCAGCGAGTACGCGCCCAGAGCTTCCTCAGCGCTCTTTTATGGTTTAGCTGCACGCGTATCTTTAGCGGCAGCTCCTCTTTTCTTCCCGTGAGAGGGACGATCGTAGAGGCCGCGTTGAGGGCCTCCTTGATGCACGTGGATATTCTAGTTGCAGCGGCCTCTACGTCGTCCGCTGAGTTGATCGGTGTATGGACCGGAGGCCTCTCCTGCAGGTGTTGGTGGTAGAGCCTCCAGTCGATCTTGGTCTTGACGGCTCTGGGCGGTGACGTCACTGCCTTAGTGCCAAGGGTTATCAGAATCGGGAGGTGCTGTGTATTCAGGTCATACAGCACTTCTACCACTACTGGATAGTTGACGTTCCTAGTGAGCACGATGTCTAATACATCCGGACGCTTCCTAGGGTCGCTAGGAATATGCGTCGGTTCCTCGGGACCTAGAACGTCATAGTCTTGGTGTTCTGCGTCATCATAAAGTTCACGACCCGGCGGGTTGATCACTCTGGACCCCCATGCCGGGTGTTTGGCGTTCAGGTCCCCGGCGATGATGGTGGGTGTTGTACCTTCCATTACCGTCCGGATGTCTGAGGAGTGAAATGGAGTCCCTGGCGGGCGGTATGCTGCAAAAATCCTTAGTTCCTCGCCCGCCGCCTCCACTTTAATGCCGATTGAACGCATCGTCTGGAAGTCTGGCAGTTCCAGCTCCTGGTGGACGATGTCTCTCCTCACCAGGATCGCTGTCCCTCTGTAAGCGACCCCTTGGGGATCGACCTCGTCCCTCCTATAGATGGTATAATTGGGCAGCTTTAGATGCGTTGATGGTCGTAATTTGGTTTCACCCAGCAAGATCACCTGGATGTCCTGTTGCTGGGTGAGAGTGCGGAGTTCATGAATCCTTTGACGAATCCCGTCCGGATTCCAGTATAGCAGGCGCAGGTTACTGTCCACCATAGTGCCTTGCCAATAGGGATGCCAGCGCCTTCATTACGGCGGTAACTGGATCAGTCCCGGCCCTAATGTCGGCCAGGACTTGCGTTCCGACTTCGATGGCTATGCCTACCAATCTGTGGATAGCATCAGCCGTCTCGAAGTCGGAAGTTGGTGGTCTGCGTTCTACACTACGCTTTTGTGAAGGCACTGGTCTCGGGGCATTGGTTGAGGTCTTCCTTTGCGCAGAGCGCGCTCTATGTGTGGAGCGGGCTCTGCTTTCCGGTAGGGCCCTTTCAGGTGCTCTACTTACTGTACTCGGCGCTGCTGGTTTTGCAGCCACCTGCGCCTGCGAGGCTATCGGTCCTATGGTTGTAGGGGTAGAGGTAGTCACTACCTGAGGAGGAGGCTGTTCTGTTCTCCTGCTCCGATTCCTCCGCCTCTTCCTTTGTGAGGGTTGCCTCTCTATGGCGTCGTTGGCAGGAGGTCGGAGAGTCGCCCCGGTGGTTGCCCTCTGCTCTGTGGGGGCCACCGTTTCTATTGGTACTGATGGGGGTGGATGGGGGGGGGCTGGTTGTCTACCCTTCCCTCTAGTGATGGTAGCCCACCCATCCTCCTGTATGGTAACTGTCTTGGGGCGACTCTGGGGGATCCTCTTGGGGTTCTCCGGGAGTAGCCCAGGTAGAACGATCCCCTGCTTCCTAGCGATCCTCCTCAGGACCGGGCAGCGGCGATCGTTGGCCGTATGGTTCTTGGCGCAGTTTGCGCACTTTGGTTCTTCCTACTTGTATGTTGAGCAAAAAAAGCTTAGCTACTCCGGAGCTAAAGCATAAGAAGACCGCGCAACTATTTTTATTTTTTACAAGTATAAATTAAAGGTATTATGAATTTTTTATATTCGAAACAATAAAGATAAGTCATATCTATTGTCAGGAATGAATAAAAATATTGTAAGGTATGTTTTACCACACTTATTAAAGAAATTTGTAAATTTTCCTTAGAAAAGGTTGTTCTGTGCCCTGATTGGTCGACGGGGATCATTAGTGCCGTGTGCAAATTCATTAGTACTGTAGCTGCCTATAAAAAAAGGGGCGTTTTTCGTGGCAAAACATTCCAAATCCGGCAATGTAATAATAAGGAATCAAGAAAATAAAGCAGAAGAAACTCTCAAGAAGCGTTATTTATTGCTCATCTAACTGCTACTACATGCTCTCCAGTTAATATCCCGCCAGCAAACCCGCTCCATTTATTAACATTCTCATACACGAGCAACTACAGGGACACACCACCGATCCCGTGTACTTCGGCAAAAGGTTTTTATTCGAAACGGAAAGAAATAAACGTTTACAACAATCCTTCGTAATATAGTCGCTTTGGGACCCGGGGTCAACTAAACACCGAATAAAATGTTCATTGTTGTATTTATGTATGACCTTTATTTTTTGCAGTCCCCAATAAAGTAGTATAGCGCGGGAGAGTACTATAATCGCGAGAAATATTACATGAAAAGGTAAGTGTTTTTTCATCTTCCGCCGTATACGAATTGTGAGCGACAGAAGAATTAACCTTATTATCGTTAACTGCACGGTAGTTAATCGAAAGCGAGCTGCATGCATTAGCGTTGGGCGTCTGCACAACCTCTGAGTGTAACGTGTTGCTACCACGAAAAGCAGTCTTAGAACCATTGTGATACGGGTCAGAATGAATTAATGAATGGTGGCGCCGCGCGCAGTATATACACTTACGCTTCGATTTACAAAAAGAAGTCGAGTGTTTATTGGTACTTAAACAATTAATACAACAATTATTTTGTTTAATAATATCGTAACGTTGTTGTGTATTTAATTTTAAAAAACGTGGACAAACATACAAGTGTTCATGATCATTTGATTTACAATATTCTTAAATTTAGTGATATAATATATTTTGTGTCATGGAGGAAGGAACTGCCGTCTGTGATACAGGCTCGGCCTAGTACAGCCGGCAGTGACCGAAGGAAGCAACTTAAAAAAAAATTGTACATAGCTTATTTTAAACATATTGTAAAAAAGCTTATTGTAAAGGAAAGGAATGTAATTATGCTAATAAAGTTTATTATTATTATTAAAAAAAAGGTATTGGCGTTAAACTCAAATAATGAAATGGTTATAGTATAATAAAATCAAAACAATGTGGCATATAATAAAAGAAAGAACAAATAAAAGTATTATACAAGAATAAGATACTTAAATTAAAAACAAACAGTACTTTAACTTCAGACCTTATTTTAATAGCAAGGTTCTATGCTTCGATAGGCGAAAATTGTAACCCGCTGGCACATGGTCAGGTTACACAGAATGCTACAAATAACTCTGTGTCTCAGCTCAAGGAAAATACGTAAAAATATACAAATTTAAAAAATAAAATGAGCTTCGGGATAGACGAATTACCACCAACCTTAATCAAACATTGCGCAGAGATGTAGCTCTACCACTCAACAATAATAATAATAATAAACAAATCAACTAATCTTTCACAAAGGGCATCTTCCCAGACGCGTTAAAAAAGGCATTAATAATAACCATCCATAAGAAAAATTCAAAACTGATATCGATAATTATCGCCCCATAGCTCTACTCCTTACAATCTCAAAGGTTTTCGAGAAAATAATGTTCGAACGTGTGTATAATTTCTGCGAGTAATATAACAACCTTTAGTGAATGTCAGAACGGTTTTCATAAAAATCGATCTACCGTACTGGCAGTATATAAATATATTCAAGATATTCTAAAGATATTAAAAAAACAAAGAAAATGCAATAGGAATACTATTAGATACGACCAAAGCATACGATAAGGTACAATATATTATTTAATAACTAATTAAATAGTATAGGATATACTTAGGTGTTAGTGAGATTCGTTTGGAATGGTTCAAATCATACTTACAAGATAGAGAACAATAATATGTAGAAATACAGTACTTTGATAATAATAAAATAGTAAAAAAGAGATCAAATAAAATAATTGTAATTGCTTAAATACCCCTAAATATCCCCGCCGGCACCAATGAAATTTGTTAATTGCAATTTTAAGTGCTGATTTACCACGTGCTCGGCGGTGAAGGAAAACATCGTGAGAAATAAGAAAAAAAAAATTTCGAAGCCATGTGAAGTTCGCCAACACGTATTGGGGCAGCGCGGCGGACACTTCCTTGCCCTAAAACCCTCTCAGAAATGAGAGGAGGCCTGTGCCCAGCAGTGGGACGTATATAGGCTGTAACTTTTTTTTAAATACCCCAGATAAAATAATTGCCGTGTAGTGGCGGTTAAGAATATCCACTACCCCATATCTTCCCGTGGGTGTCGTAAAAGGCGACAGAGAGAAACAGTCAGGAGATGGGCAGCAGCATCTTCCTGATAGCAGCAACTGTACAACAAAAAAACTGCGGTTGCCAAACCGCTCGCCAAGCGTGGCAACTATGGCAATATACCCCCCATGAAGAATTACACAAATAGACGGCCCCCAGTCCCCGGCGGCCCCGCTATTCCTGGCTACGTTGGTGACCACGATAACGGCGGGGCAGGGGGTGCTAAGAATCTCCGGTGGAGGTTCGGTTGCCACCTACAACGACTCGACCTGGCAACACTTAACGCACGCACCCTGAAGACTGACGAGAAGATCCTGGAGCTGGAAGAAGAGATAGACAAGTTGCGCTGGAATACTATAGGATTATCCGAGGTCCGAAGAGAGGGGGAGGACACGGTGATTCTCGAATCCGACAAATTGTTCTATCACCGGGAGGGCTCCCATCCATCTGTCACAAGAAGGTGTTGGATTTATCGTCCACAAGTCTCTCGTTAACAACGTTTTAAAGGTTGAGAGTGTATCGACGAGGGTTGCGTACCTTATACTCAGAATCACCAAACGGTGTTCGCTGAAGGTCATACAGGTTTACGCGCCAACGTCAGAACATCCCGATGAGGAGGTGGAGCAAAATGTATGAGGACATTTCTAGAGCCATGCATTCCTCCAAAACTCACTATACGTTGTATTAACACCGTATAGTGAGTTTTTTATGAATGACAAGCTCGTGGAAACTGTCCATGCGGTCGGAGCTAAGTTTTGCAAAACCCGCCGCAGAAGAACACAAAAACTCTCCGATCACACTCTTAATCTCATGGCTGTTAGACAGGAGATGAGGATGCAATCGTCAACAGATTTGACAGCATTCAGGCAACTGAACAGACAAATCTCTTAGGCAACTTTAATACCGCTCGTATTAAAGAAGCGATCGAGCGGAATCAGGGCTCCAAAATCTTTGCCAGCAGATCCATCTGTCAGAAAGAGCCAACTGTCAAAACTGAGTATGGCAGCATCGTTTCCGGGACACCTGAGATTTTGAGTGAGATTGAGAGGTTCTATGGGCAGCTGTACACGTCATCGTTGGAGCCACACGCAAGTGTGAGTAACGATCCAAGAGCAAGTCTTATCCAACACTATTCCGATGATATCCCGGACGTCAGTCTGAGCGAGATTAGAATGGCTCTCCAGCACCTTAAAAACGGCAGGACCCCAGGCGAGAACGGAATCACATCGGAGTTTCTGGAAGCGGGTGGAATACCAGTACTTGATCCTTCAGAAGCTCTTCAATGCCGTCCTCCATGATGGCACTACTCCAGAGGCGTGGAGCAGAAGTGCGGTGTTCTTGTTCTTTAAGAAAGGCGACAACGCTCTCTTGAAGTACTACAGACCGATTTCCCTTCTGAGCCGCGTCTACGTGCTGTTTTCGAGAGTCATTACGAATCGTCTCGCACGCAAACTCGACGACTTCCAGCCTCCCGAACAAGCCGGTTTCCGAAAAGGCTACATTACCATAGACCACATACATACCCTGCGGCAGATTGTACAGAAAACCAAAGAGTACAATCTGCCACTTTGCCTGGCGTATGTGGACTATGAGAAAGCCTTTG
Source organism: Parnassius apollo (assembly GCA_907164705.1). Lineage (NCBI taxonomy): Eukaryota > Metazoa > Arthropoda > Insecta > Lepidoptera > Papilionidae > Parnassius > Parnassius apollo. The sequence continues at coordinate 3,393,403 of CAJQZP010001607.1, read as the reverse complement.
ATTTCGTTGAAATTTGGGCGGTGCTACAGTCCCTTCAACGGTGCCAAGTTGAAAGTCGGTATATCAAAGTGCTGAAGTGTTTGTACAGTAGGGCTACGATGGCTATCCGAGTACAGAACCAGAGTTCAAAACCTATCCAACTGCAGAGAGGTATAAGACAGGGTGACCTTATATCCCCGAAACTCTTCACCGCTGCATTGGAAGACGTTTTCAAGCTACTGGACTGGAAAGGATACGGTATTAACATCAATGGCGAGTACATCATTCACCTTCGATTTGCCGACGATATAGTTCTTATGGCAGAATCTCTGGAGGACCTAAGCACTATGCTCAATGACCTCAATGGTGTCTCTCAACGGATAGGTCTTAAGATGAACATGGACAAAACAAAGATCATGATTAATGTCCATGTCACACCTATGCCGGTAGTTGTTGGGAGCACTATGCTCGAAGTTGTTGACGAGTACGTTTACCTGGGACAAATAGTCCGACTAGGTAAGTCCAACTTCGACCGAGAGGTCAATCGACGGATTCAACTTGGCTGGGCAGTTTTCGTGAAATTACTACACATCTTCTCGTCAGATGTACTTCAAACTCTGAAAACTAGATTGTACAACCAATGCGTGTTGCCAGTGATGACTTACGGATCTGAGACGTGGTCCTTCACTGCTGGCCGTATGAGGACGATCAAGGTCGCTCAGCGAGCTATGGAGAGGGCTATGCTCGAAGTTTCTCTGCGTGATAGACTCAGAAATGAGGATATCCGCAGTAAAACCAGAGTGACCGACATAGCCCAACGGATTAGTAAGCTGAAGTGGCAATGGGCCGGCCATATAGCTCGAAGAACCGATAACCGATGGGGAAGAAAGGTTCTCGAGTGGCTGCCTCGTACCGGTAGGCGTAGTGTAGGGCGACCCCCCACCAGGTGGAGTGACGACCTGGTAAGACATGCAGGAAGTCGATGGATGCAAGTGGCTCAGGACCGTGCTTTGTGGCGTTACTTGGGGGAGGCCTATGTTCAGCAGTGGACTTGTGAAGGGCTGTAATCATGATGATGAATTTGGAGCTCGGAGTTTCTCTGCGTAACAGACTCAGAAATAAGGATATCCGCAGTAAAACCAGAGTGACCGACATAGCTCAACGGATTAGTCCCGCCGGCGATATAGCTCGAAGAACCGATAACCGATGGGAAAGAAAGGTTCTCGAGTGGCAGCCTCGCACCGGTAGGCATAGTGTAGGGCGATCCCCCACTAGATGCGAGTGACGACCTGGTAAGACACGCAGGAAGTCGATGGATGCAGGTGGCTCAGGACCGATCTTTGTGACATTACTTTGGGGAGGCCTATGTTCAGCAGTGGACTTGTGAAGGGCTGTAATGAAGAAATACCCCAAGGTAGTGTATTGGGATGTTTATTGTTTTTAATCCTATACCTTTAAACGAGCAATTCTTGTATATATAATATATAATCGGAATCTCGGATACGGCTCCAACGATTTTCATAAAATTTAGTGTCCAGGGATTTTCGGGGGCAATAAATCGATCTAGCTAGGATTTATTTTTAGAAAATGTCCTTTTGTCCGTGTTTTCAGGCAATGAAAAACTGCTACAACATAAGAAGGTAAATTTTGACACTATGTTATTGATCGTAATAGCTCAAGTTCATATCCAGCGGTCGCGAAATCGTAATGCCTTGGTTCGCGTCCTGTTTTCGGTCCGACTTTTTCCCTTTTTTTTCAAGTTCCCTTCTTTTGTGAAAAACCCTATTATTTCGAGCCCTTTTTTTAGTATTTTTTAAAAATACGAAAATTTTATTTAAACTAATTGCACTCATGATTTTTTATTTAAATAACCAGTTCAGTTTTTTCTAGTCTAGTCAATAAGATCAAAAAATATTATTCATATTTCATCAGTATGTAATTTGTATCTAAATGTAATTTCAAAAAAAAACCTAGCAAAGCTCGGTCATCCAGGTACTAATAATAATAATAATTTATTAACACACACATAAGGAAAAATTACACAAATCACAATTTTACAATTTGATTACTTTTGGTATAGAATACGAAATGTTCAAACAGCGATCTTTGACTCCTGTGCTAGGAAAGCCTGATATAGGCGTTAATGCTCTTGGAAAAAACGGTACAACTTCCTTATCGTACCTGAGAACTATAAATTTGTAGTATAAATGTCTCGCAGTGAGAACCCTACAGTGTTGATACAAAGCATGTGAGGGATATTTAAAAGGGAGAAAACATAGCACTTTTAGAATGGCTGTGGAATGGAAGTGTGCGTCTTGACTTTAAAGCTGCTGGAGGAATAAGTAGCCTCTGTTATCCTGAAACGTAGATATTTCGCCTTTTCTATGTATAACGACAGCAATCTATTTTCCAAAGCCTTCAAAACTTCACACAGCCCTCTTTCTGTAAGTGTTTGCATACCATCCCGAGTATGATGATTAAATAGCAGGACAGTGTCATCTGCGTACATTAATATATATAAGTTTAAGTGGTTGCTTTTTCTTAGGTACTGTCCTTATCAAAGTGTTTTTCGATATTACATTATGTACATTGCTTACTATAAACTCTGCTGCATAATTACAATCCCTTAACTTACAGTAATTTTCCCAGATGTCTTTGGTCGCGTTTTTAATTTTTTCTAGATTTATGTCAACTTTCTCGTATCTGAGGTTTTTCCTTTGTATTACTGATAACGAAACAACGAGCCTTGTTGGTCTAGTGGTTGTAGTAGTGCGATTGCTGATCATGAGGTCCTGGGTTCGAATCCCGGGATGGGCCAAAAAATTAATTATTGAGTTTTTCCTTCAAGAAATTCTCAGTAGTAGCCCGGAATCAGGAAGTTGGCGGTGTCTCACTCCCGTACCTCGGAAAGCAAGTAAAGCCGTTGGTCCTGTGCCTGATCTCTCTCCGGTCGTGTCATTTTACCGTCCCATCGGATTATGAGAGTGAGGGAATAGAGTGCACCTGTGCTTGTGCATACACTTGGGCACTATAATCCTGTCCTGCGCCGATGGCTGTCTGGCGCCGTTGAGGCAGGTCGCCGTGGCCGGAATTCGGTCTGGAGGACACTATTATTAACGAAGTATACAGTAATATGGGTGAGTGATCGGTAAACTCATTGAAAACTATAGTTTGGGCCTGTCCATTTGTTTTTGTCATAAAATTATACAAGCATGTAGTTTGTCGTGTAGGTTTATCAATACCAGGCACTAATCCATGAGTCGCCATTAAGTTAAGATACTGCGTTGTGTATATATTTGCGCTTTCATTAAGAACATCTAATGATTTCTTATATTTACGCGAACACTACACATATATTAAAACTACTTTGACGGATTTTATCGCGTTTAATTTGAATTATTGTTAATTCCCCACGTTTCAGGTGCTTTCCAGCACCCATGGTCACGAGGGACTGAGATGACTGACGTCCCGATGCCATTGTTAGCTACCATAGCTGATGTGAAGCATCAACGTTTCGGGAAGTCTGCAGTTTGTGATTATACCCTAGACGACCCCAACCATTACATCAGATTTGATAGACCGCCAATCCTCGCGAAAGAACACAGATTCCTACCAAGGATGATACGTGAGGTTAATGAAATTAAAACACATTCTAATTATTACCAGGGTCCCAACCCTATATTCAATAAAATTAAAACTAAACCCAAGAATATCACTGCACGACTTCAAGACACAGTCAGTTTTGCATAGATCGGATCATAAACAATAATTAAAAAAGCTGAAGGTACCCCGGGTTTAACAATGACATCGGAACGTCAGTCATCTCAGTCCCACGTGACCATGGGTGCTAGAAAGCACCCGAAACGTCGGAATTGGGAATTAAAAATAATTCAAATTAAATGCGATAAAATCCGTAAAAGTAGTTTCAATCAAGAATATCTAAGTTAATATCTCCTGTTAATAAAACAGTACTGCTTTTATAATTATTTAATGTTGTATCCAATGATTCTAATAAGTTTGTAACGTTGTAATACATATCAACAATCCCAGTGAAACCATGGTTAACCTATGTGTTATGCATGCGGGCGACATCTCTATCTTAGCACCTTGTCGTAACGTAAATAACATAAACGATATTATAAATATAAAATATTTGAAAATACTGACCAATGAATGAAAGAGCACAACCTGGAAATTAGCTACAAAAAAAATCCCTTTTTACCCTATAAAAAACGCCGATTAAAATTAATTTTTCTAACAAAAATACAAAATCGAGTCAGTAAATGAACAATCTTTACTCAGCTTAGTTTTAGATAGCCACATTAAATGGAAATCACACATTCAAAAAAACTTGTAACAAATTGTCTAGTTTTGTATATACCCTAAGTAAAATAAAAAAAGACAACTGACCTCCAGACTGCCTTAATTACTTACAGTGCCTACGCACAGGCGTGGCTAAGATACGGCATTATGCTGTGGGGTAACAGTATAGATGCACCTACCATCTTCACTTCATCTTACAGAAAAAACTAATTCGCATAATGTGTAACATAAAAAAAACAGAAAGTTGTCGACCTCATTTTAAAAAACTTAAACTACTTACCTTAATTTGTATTTATATATTGGAATTATGCAAATTTGTGCGAAAATACCCTAATTTCTACGTAAAGAGAGAAGCTAAAAATACGGCTTATAATTTTAGACATGAAAATAGATTATTGCTACCAATCTTGTCTATAATAAACTGCCAAACTCATTAAAAATGAAACAAATGATAATATTTTTATAAGACAGTTAAGTGTTTTTAATTAATAAATGTTATTACACTCTATATGAATATCTGAATTAAAATGAAATAATAATAATGAGTAATATAATAATAATGAATGATAAAAATATTAATTACTTCGCAAACTTCCGCTAACTAAATACAATGATGTGTCTTACCTGGATTGAAGAGCATCTGATGTAGACTCTACGCTATCTTAGCGGTCAGCCGCCGTAGAGTCTACATCACCTGAGGATGCCTCGTGTGGAGGCGAAACACGTGTCTTATTATCGTCAATGGTGTGTCTTACCTGGAATAGTGATGTTGGAAGTAGTGGTGCCGGGAGTAGTGATGTTGGGAGTAGTGGTGCTGGGACTAGTGGTGACGGAGTTAGTGCATGCAATTGAGGGAGGGCGGGAGGTTCATAAGAAATTCATGATAAATAGATTATATTTAATGATTTCTTATATTTACGCGAACACTACACATGATTAAAACTACTTTTTACGGATTTTATCGCGTTTATTTTTGCTTTTAATTACTTTTATTTTTAATTCCCGACGTTTCAGGCGCTATCCAGCACCCATGGTCACGGGGGACTGAGATGACTGACGTCCCGATGTCATTGTTAAACCCGGAGTACCTTCAGCTTTTTTAAATACCATAAACAATAATTAAATTATATATATTTATAAAAATATTTAAATATATATATATATATATATATATATATATATATATATATATATATATATATATATATATATATATATATATATATACACTCACCGGCACGGAAACTTGGCCAAGCGGTTATCTCGCGATAGCAAAAGCTTTAAGTGTTTCTGATGAATGTTTGTTATGCAAGTATGTCAAAAAATGTTTACCCTCAAGTTCAAGAGGGTAATTCATTATGTTTAAGTGCACCATGACGAATTCTTTAATTTTTAGTTGAATCGGGTCATTTGAGCGACTAAGTTAACATTTTAAATTTGTGTGTTGTGAAAAGTTTACTGTAAGGTTATTCAATTATTGTGATCTTGTGTCTTAATTAAATAACTAAAGGTGCTTTATAGCCAATAAAAATGCCATTAACACCAGCACAAGTTGCACAAGCAGTAGCATTAATTGACCAAGGGCTGACACAGCGTGAAGTTGCTATTGTGCTTAACGTACCACGGTCCTCAATGCAGTATTCACTGAAACGATACCAGGAGACAGGCCGCTACACCCGCAGGCCAGGCAGTGGGGGCGTAAGGTGCACATCGGCCCGGGACGATCGTTTTATTGTTATGGAGATTTTGAGAAACCGCTACCTGACCGCTGTTGAGATACGCCAGCGGCTCCAAATCGCAAGAGGCGTTAATGTTAGTGAGCGTACGGTGAGAAGACGAATGGAGGAAGTGAATTTAAAAGCTCGTAGACCAGCACGAGGTCCAGAACTTCTCAGACAGCACCGAGTAGCCCGACTTCAGTTCGCAAGAGAACATGTCAATTGGACCCACGAGCAATGGGCTAGAGTGTTGTTCACAGATGAGTGTCGAATACCTTTACGTGTTCCAGACGGTCGAGAACGAGTGTGGAGAAAAAGAGGAGAGAGGTTTCTACCCATTACCACCACCCAAACTGTGAGTTTCCATGGAGGCTCAATAATGGTATGGGGAGGTGTAAGTTCCGACGCACGTACAGAGTTGGTCATCGTCGATAATCGGCTTACAGCTACTCGATACATCGAGGAAGTTCTTCAGGAGCACGTAATGCCTTATTCGGGATTCATTGGACACGACCAATTCCTCCACATGCACGATAATGCACGCCCGCACGTCGCACATTGTGTAGAGGAATATCTGGAAGAGGTTGGAATACAAAAATTACAGTGGCCAGCTCGTAGCCCGGACTTAAATCCAATTGAGCATGTATGGGGTATGCTCAAAAGAAAGATAAAGTCCAGCTCCAAACCGCCACAAACTCTAAATGAGCTCCGAAATGCAGCGCTGGCCGCTTGGGACAGCATACCGCAAGTTGATGTCAGAAACATCATTCAAAGCATGCCAGATCGAATGCAAGCGGTTATCAGGGCTAGAGGAGGAAACACCCGATATTAAAACTGATAGACAATAAAGAAACAGACTTAATTTTTAACTTTGTAGTGTTTTTAAAGTGACAATGGAAAGATGTTAATTTTAGTGAAAACATGTTATCTTGAAAAGAAAAATTTCGGTGAAGTAAACATTAAATTTCTATGTTCTAAAACCATTAGAGACACTTATTGAATGCATCTACCCTTAATTTACTGTTAAAAAAACGTTTCAGTGCAAATAATCAGCAAATTCACGAGTGGCCAAGTTTCCGTGCCGGTGAGTGTATATATATATATATATATATAATATATTTTTTATAAAAAAGACGTTGACACAATATGTATCACATGTTTTAACAGATATCTGACGAAAAAGGTTTTTCTCCAGATTATGTGATTTGTCAAAAAAGATTTTTGTTTATATTTTAATTTACAGATATGACACGAATAAGGTTTTTCTCCGGCTTTGACTAGAGAAGAAAGAAAGGACATGACATAGAGATCGTTAGTTGTTGGAATATAACGAAATATCGGCGTCTCTTTTTAGCTTATGAGTATATTCGTATGTAAAAAAGGACAACAGTAGTTTTATCATTACCGAATATGGCAACAATTTTTTTCGCTGCGGCCGGGCGCCATGTTATGTAACAGTCAGTGACAACTATATCAGTTGTCATTGCGTGTTTAGTGAGGTGAGTGTGTTACTTTTATATATTTCTCTCTTGGAATTCGATTATTACGGAATTTTTTATTATATTACTCGGGACCTCTAAATCGGGATAAAAAGTATCCTATATGTTAATTCACGTAATAAATTATTCGTGTGCAAAATTATTACATTCAATCTGGTCTGATACTTTTGGTGTGATTGAGGAACAAAAAATCAAACTTTTGCAATTATTATAGTATGATTAGTGTGAGTATGATGACTGAGCCTAATTTATTGTCTAACAAACAAACAAAAATTCTTTAATTAGTATTTCTTATTGAGTTATATCCCGGGAAATAATTGTAACATTAATTATAGAATATAGTTACATTATAAAAACAAAACAAAAACGACTGCTTAAAAGTAATGAACTGAAAACATAGGCATAACTTATATTATATTTCAGTAATCTCCTTTTAATTCCATTTATTTTGATACCCCTATCGATAGGTTAAGTAAAAAAAATTAAGCACTTACAATTTGGCGCCAAAAATCCGTCATATTGATTTAAAAAAAAACCTATCTAAAACACACGGGTGTTTGAGACGAATCACACGAAAAAATCTTTTTCTAAATAAGCGCCATATAATCGATATTAATGCTGCGCACTACGTCAAGCTGCCATCTTTGTGCCAGATTCAGTTTAGGTATACACGTTTTTTTCGTAGGTATGTCATGTCCTTTCTTTTTTCTCTAGTCAAAGTTCTCCGGCGTAGACAGAGAAACCTATAGACAAATTGACGCCTTCTTTCGCATTCTCACACGAAAAAGATAGATTTATGCATACGTCTTGGATAGAAATGAGACAGAGCGGTGTGATAGTTTGTCCCTTTCTCCGTGCCGGTTTTTTTGTTTAGCAAACTACACTTTGCTAAACAACTTTGACAGTTCGTAGCGATCTAAGGAGTTTACAAGTTGGTTTAAGTGAGAAAAAAAGTGTTTTGTGAGCTTAAGGTTGGTGAATCTTATTCAGTTCAGTTCTTAGAACAATTAAATTTTTTATCTAAATATGTTTAAAAGTCATAAAGATTATTGTATAATCTAAAACTACGTTATCGTACTTTCTCACTCTAGGCCACGCTAAACATTAGTCTATAGGTTTCTCTGTCTACGTTCTCCGGTGTGCCTTTTCATGTGTGTTTTCAAATCAGCTTTTCGTATACATTTATATTTACAGATATGACACGAAAAAGGTTTTTCTCCGGTATGTATTTTTATATGTGATTGCAATTTACTTTTTGTAATACATTTATATTCACAAATATGACATGAAAAAGGTTTTTGTCCGGTATGCATTTTCATATGCCTTTGCAAGTTATTTTTTTGACTACATTTGTATTCGCAGATATTACAGGAAAAAGATTTTTCTTCTCCGGTGTGTTTTTTCATATGTATTTGCAACTTACATTTCGTAATGCATTTATATTCACAGATATGACACGCAAAAGGTTTTTCTCCAGTGTGTATTTTCATATGCCTTTGCAAACTGCTTTTTTGAATACATTTATATTCACACACATTACACGAATGCGGTTTTTCTCCAGTGTGTACTTTTATGTGATTTGTCAAAAAAGATTTTTGTATACATTTTAATTTACAGATATGACACGAATAAGGTTTTTCTCCGGTGTGTCTTTTCATGTGTGTTTTCAAATCAGCTTTTCGTATACATTTATATTCACAGATATGACACGAGAAAGGTTTTTCTCCGGTATGTATTTTCATATGTGTTTGCAATTTACTTTTTGTAATACATTTATATTCACAAATATGACACGAAAAAGGTTTTTCTCCAGTATGCATTTTCATATGCCTTTGCAAGTTATTTTTTTGAGTACATTTATATTCGCAGATATTACACGAAAAAGGTTTTTCTCCAATATGTATTTTCATATGCTTTTGCAAATCAGCCTTTGTAATACATTTGTAATCACAATTATTACAACAGTACATTTGTTTAGCGGCATGCGCTTTAAAATGTGTCAAAATGCAACGTTTATGAGATGTTTTAAATTCGCAAATATCACAATTAAATATTTCAGTTAGTTGTGGTACTGGAGTCCGTTCAATTTGTGTCCGAACTGCAGTAGTGTCTGAGTTCTTTTGAGTCTTATGACTGTGTGAAATGTGTTTGGCGAGACTGTCTTTTGTTGAAAAGTTTTTGTTACAACAATCACATTCAAAAATGTTTTTTGATGATGCCCTTGATTTTTTTTTCGTAAGTATATTTACACTCCTTTGGTTCAAAATTTTCTTTTTCATACTCTTTGCAAGATGATTTCCTTTTTTATTAATTGGTTGATTATCTTTTTTCACTTTAGGGTTTGATTTAGTTGTAGGGCTTTCAAAATCGAGGTTTTCTTTACGAACATCGTTTATGTTACTATCAGTAGAATTAGATTTATTATTCTTCTCAGACGATACTGAAAAATTAGTTGTTGGTGTGATGTATTGTTCTGAAATACACACGAATTAAACATTTTATTTATTGTAAGAAATTGCATCTTTACTGTAGGACATAATAAACGGTTTACAATGGAAGGAATTGTGCCGTGTAGTGGCGGTTGAGAATATCCACTACCCCATATCTTCCCGTGGGTGTCGTAAGAGGCGACAGAGGGACACAGAAAGGAGATGGGCAGCAGCGTCTTCCTAATAACAACAATAACATAATAAAAAACTGCTGTTGCCATCCCGCTCGCCAAGCGTGGCAACTATGGCAAATATCCCTCCATGAGCAACGACGCAAACTAACAGCCCCCAGTTCCCGGCGGCCCCGCTATTCCTGGCTACGGTGGCGACCATGGTTACGGCGGGGCAGGGGGTGCTAAGAATCTCCGGTGGAGGTTCGGTTGCCAGCTACGACGACTCGACCTGGCAACGTATAACGCACGGGTTAAGTGTGATGACCCCTCTAATATCTGCTTCACAAGCACTCACAAGAATTAGTCCATGCGTAATAGCACGGGTTGCTTAGTAAGAGATATTTTAATATAAATACTAGGCTAAGTTAACTGTAAGACGGATTAGTTTTGGAAGTAATTATAAACTGTAACACTGCAATTTTGTATAAATAAATTATTTTTTTATATAAAGTCGTCGTCGTCAACTTAATTGGCGCAGCCGGTAGGATATTCGTAGTTGTCTAGGAAGAGTCTGTGTCGTCGGTTATCATCGTGATCCAGTACCAGTATCCTGACAACGTGCGTTTCAACGCTTGGACGAATATCACCGAACAAACAAATAAATTAAGGACTTCGCGACTTCAGCAGAAACAGCCGAGACTCCAGAACTAGCAATATCCCAGAGGGACATGGGCAGATCTGCGAGACTGTGAGTAAAACTTTTCACTTCCTATAACCTTCCTTTTGTTTCCTCTTGTATTAGTTATACGTAGGTATTGTCTTGGAGTAGAAAACGCCATAACAATACTCTTCTACTAAACAATCAAAATTTTGTTAGTAGATCTTAGCTAAACCAATTTTATTCTTAGGTATTTAAAAAGTTTGATACTTATTTTATTTTAAAATGGAAAACATTGAAAGAATTCCCGTGGAAATTACGAAAATTATCCCAATTTTTGATGGAGATGCTAGGTTATTACCTTTATTCATAAAAAAATGCGAATATATTTTACAAACGTTCCAAGGGGGTAACTTACAAAATGAATATTTATTTCATGTCATTACCAGTCGCTTATCAGGGGAAGCTGCTAATTTAGTGGGAGAAAGGGAGCAGATAGACTCTTGGGCAGACCTCAAGTCGCTGTTAAACCAACACTTTGGCGACCCAAGGTCTGAAGAATGCTTAGCTATGGAGCTAGAGAGTCTTAGAAAACATAGAAACGAAAGTTATCAAGAATTTTGTCACCGGGTACAACATTTAAAAAGCATTTTATTTTCAAAAATTAACGAAACTATTAATAATCGAGACTTACGGCAAGCTAAACAAACGATATACGATAACATAGCATTAAACGTTTTTTATACAATTTACCTGCTTACTTAGTGAGACTAGTACGACTGCGTAATGTTACCACCTTAGAAGACGTATTAAAAATTGTCCTAAGACAATTTTTCCTCTAAAGGAATAGAACTTCCAAACAATTTACGAAAATAGGAACCCAAGGTCTAATCAAAATTTTAGACAAAGCCATTTCCAAAATCATCCTAATTTTAATAATAAATATAAAGGCCCAAGTTTTCAATATCAAACGAACGGCCATTCATCGAATAACCAAAATAATTCATTAAATTCAAATAATATCTCTCCCCACTTCGGAAGTAATCATACAATGAATAATAGAAATAACTTTAATGCGAACTTTGAAACTGGGTCACCAGTGCGACCGTCATGGGCGCAACACCGTCAGCATTTTTCGCGAAACAATGGGCAATACCGAGCGTCACAAGTGCCGTCGAACTCTAATAATGACGTCACAATGAGGACAGTTAGTTCAAGACGCGTAAATTATACCGATACCGAAAATAGAATTCAACCTAATACCTCGCAAAACCAAGGTGATTTTAATTCTCGTTCGGTCGAAAGAGAATATGAACAGATAGGAATTTTTTTTATAACAGCCTCAACAATAAGAGAAAAGATACCTAAAACACCGTCATTTATGTCTATTTCCGACACGGAAAGCGAGAAATCTATAGTTGTTTCTGATACCGAGGTCGAGCCACCGATGGAACTGATGGAATTATCAGACGATGGTGTCACAGCTAACTCAGTATCAAACAGGGAACATGAAGGGATTCCTATCCTGAACGACGCTATATATATATATATATATATATATATATATATATATATATATATATATGTTATGTGTGTGTGTGTGTGTAATAAATAAATTATTTTTTTATATAAAGTCGTTGTCGTCAACTTAATTCACGCACCCTGAGGACTGACGAGAAGATACTGGAGCTGGAAGAAGAGGTAGACAAGTTGCGCTGGCGTATTATTGGATTATCTGAGGTCCGAAGAGAGGGGGGAGGACACGGTAATCCTCGAGTCCGGCAACTTGTTCTATCACCGGGAGGGCGACCATCTGTCCCAAGGAGGTGTCGGATTTATCGTCCACAAGTCTCTCGTCAACAACGTTGTAAAGATTGGGAGTGTGTCGACAAGGGTCGCGTACCTGATACTCAGAATCACCAAACGGTATTCGCTGAAGGTCATACAGGTCTACGCACCAACCTCGGCACATCCCGATGAGGAGGTGGAGGAAATGTATGAGGATATTTCTAGAGCCATGCATTCCTCCAAAACCCACTACACGGTGTTGATGGGAGACTTCAACGCAAAACTAGGCACAAGAGAAGGCGGTCAGCTGAAGTTAGGGAAATTTGGAGTAGGGTAACGGAACCGTAGGGGCCAGCAGCTGGCCGACTTTATGGAGAAAGAGCGACTCTTTATGATGAACTCTTTCTTCCAGAAGCGGCCCCACAGGAAGTGGACCTGGTCAAGCCCCGACAGTTCGACAAAAAATGAGATTGACTTCATTATGGCGACCAGACGCCAACTGTTCAGTGATGTCTCAGTGATCGCAAGGGTGAAAACCGGCAGCGATCACCGAATAGTTAGAGGCACACTGAACCTAAACGTTAAGTTGGAGAGGTCTCGTCTAATGAAGTCAACGCTCCGTCCCCCTCGTGCTCTAATCCAGAATGCCGAAACCTTTCAGCTCGAGTTACGTAACCGCTTTTAGTACCTAGAAGATTGCAATGCAGTGGACGATATGAATGACAAGCTCGTGGAAACTGTCCATGCGGTCGGAGCTAAGTTCTGCAAGACCCGCCGCAGAAGAACACAAAAACTCTCCGATCACACTCTTAATCTCATGGCTGTTAGATGGGAGATGAGGCTGCAATCGTCAACAGATTTGACAGCATACAGGCAACTGAACAGACAGACCTCCAAATGCATGCGGCGAGACTTACGCCACTTTAATACTGCTCGTATTAAAGAAGCGATCGAGCGGAACCAGGGCTCCAAAGTCTTTGGCAGAGATCTGTCAGCCAGAAAGAGCCAACTGTCAAAGCTGAAGACTGAGTGTGACTGAGTGTATAATGCGCTGTCACCACTGATAACTAAGATAGAATGCCTCACAGCCTACAATTATACTGACTATACTCTTCAGACTGGAACACAGTGTCTGTATACAGTGAATGCATACCTAGTAACGACACTAAGAAATTGGCTGAGATAGGTGGTTGCTTACCAGTTGTAAGTATACATACATACTGGCTGCATTTATACAGGGTCAAAATATTTTTTAAATATGTTATTACAAAGTCTAAAGAAGCTCATTATGATGTCCATACATGCTTACCTTTTAAATAATTATTTAATTTGTAATTTTCCTTCTTCATGGGAGTGCTTTTAACATGCACTTTGAATTTAGGCAAAGGCAAATCAGTAAATCAGTACATTGCACACCAAGCCCTCTTTATTTTGTGCCATAGGAACCATTTGCCATTAGGTAAATTGTACCTTTATAAAAATGTCTATATCTTACCTGCTTCATGATTCCCATTTTCTTCAAATTTGGAATTCTCATTTTCGAAATTCTCTTCCTCAACTTTAACAGATTCAAGGCTAAAAGTTTCGTCCTTACAATCATTTTCTATATCACACTCTACCGGCCTGATACCTATATGACAAATTGGTGTGAATTGAATCTCATCTCTAGCGTCATGCCGTTGTGGTATTGACTGAAATCAAATTATTTTTTTAAGTAAGAGAAAAATCCCAGTGTAGTGGCGGCATAGCAGAATCCATACAACCTCATACCATCCCACAGAGGTCGTAAAAAGGGACAGAGCAAACGGAAAAAGGAGATGAGAAGGAGAGTAGATAATTCATCCACCATGAGAATCATTATTTCTTATATATACAATAGGGTAATATATAACATTATAAACAGCTAGATAATTACTTTTGTAAAAACAAATACTTAACTTACTGAAATTCATAAAATATAAAACATTGCTCTAATGAAAAAGTAAGTTGGATTAAAGGATAAACTTAACTGCAGAGAAAAAACCTTCAACCATATGGCAACGTGAAGCAACATATAAGACGCGAGACAGGTAGTGATCGTCAAGGTGCTTGCCAAGTCATGATTAAGGCAAATTCATATAATGATGACCCATCAAGCAGTAAACTTTTACTAATAAGAAGTATAATACCATTGAAAGCATAATGGTGGTGCAATCATATCCATTGCCATATATATCTACCAAAGGGATGGTTGTCGTAAGAGGCGACAGAGGGAAACAGAAACAGGAGTAGGGCAGCAGCGTCTGATAACAAATCAGACTAAAATAAACTGCGATTGCCAACCTGCTAAGTGTGGCAAATTTGGCACAATCTTTCAACTGGATTCTGGAATTCAGGACTGGAATAGTACCCAAATTTTGAAAGCTATCCAATGTGCAACCTGTAAAATAGGCAGCCGCACCAACCCTGCAAACTATCAACCAATTTCAATTACTTCCATACTCTGTAAGATTATGGAGACAGACATCCTACAGATTGAGATCCATGCTCGACTGAATTAAGGAATCACCGGTCTTATGCATGATCTCAGATATCATGCGTCCACTAGACACTTTTGATAAAAAGTATATAGTGGAATTACCCTCCAGAGAAGACTGGCTGAATGGCCAGGTTATCTGTGAGGTCGGTAGCCTCATATGGTATACCGATGGGTCTAAAATGGGCCTCAACGTAGGATTTGGAATTTACGTGGTACGCCCCAAATTCAAACTTAGTATGAATTTGGATAATAAAAAATAAAAATATAAATTTCTTCGCAACCTTCCGCCAAACAAATACAATGACGTGTCTTACCTGGATTGAAGACCACCTCCCGCCCTCCCTCAATTGCATGCACTAACTCCGTCACCACTAATCCCAGCACCACTACTCCCAACACCACTATTCCAGGTAAGACACATCATTGTATTTGTTTGGCGGAAGGTTGCGAAGAAATTTATATTTTTATTTTTTATTATAATGGATTTCCGCAAAGTAACGCCTGATTCTATCAATTATCTGAATTTGGGTAGATACACCTCTATCTTCCAGTCAGAAATTTTCGCCATACTTCAGTGTGCGGAAATCAATCGGCAAAAACACTATGTCAACCATAAAATTTACATAAACTCTGATAGTCAAGCAGCACTGCTAATGCTGAGATCAAACTTAGTGAACTCGAAGCTAGTTGGAGACTGCGTGAACTGTTTAACGCCCTAGGATGTAACAACAGGGTCGTTTTAAGAAGGGTTCCGGGTCACGAGAGTATTGTAGGCAATGAATTTGCCGACAAACTTGCACGGGAGGGCTCAAAGTGCACACAATTTGGACCTGAGCCATTTTGTGGAATCTCAAGAAGCCTAGCCCGATTGACCCTTGAAACTCGTTTATCACAATAAATCACTCAAGATCTGGTCTGACACACCAGGCTTAAAACATTTTAAAACCTTAATCCAGGCTTTTTATCGTAAATTCGCTTCAGAAGCCCTGGGATTAAGTAAAAATAAATTGCACATTCTGGCAAGAGCCCTAACTGGAGACTGTTGTCTTAAAAAGGACATGTCCATCCTGGGACTAAGCAACTCAAGGATATGTCGGTTCTGTTCCATAACGGAAGAAATGCTTCTACACATCCTAACTGATTGCGGACCCTTAATGCGCAAACGTAACACTCATCTGGGAAACTATCTACTCCGCCCAGAAGAAGTGAAATTGCTCACGGCTAAGCAACTCCTTCTATTCATTGAAGACATAGGTAATAGCTGTGAACTATAGCCACAGCAGTGATCACAATAGATCTGCATAGCTGCTCGCATATAATAAAAAAAAAGATTATGGAGCATGTATTGAACGCCCACCTCATGGCATATCTAGCAGAATATTCTTCTCAGTGACCTCCAGCACGGGTTTCGCCGAAATCGATCAACTGGGGACTTTCTACTGTATGTCACTCACATATGGGGCGAAGCCCTTGAGAACTGTGGGGAAGCACTTGCTGTTTACCTTGATGTCTCGAAGGCCTTTGACAGGGTTTGGCACACTAGCCTTTTGAGCAAGCTTCCAGCGTACGGCTTATCCCCTGGCCTTATTGACAGCGTGAAGGACTTTCTGAGTGAACAATCTCTCTGAGTTGTCAGCGATTGCTGCTTGTCTAGTCATATCGCGACAAACGCCGTTCGCTGTCGCAGTTTCTCAGGGATTTGTTCTCTCCGCAACTCTCTTCCTGCTGCATGTTAAAGTTCTGCTTATTCCCGGTATCTATGGGTATGGGAATGACAGCACAGTTGTGGAGTGGTACCAGCCGAATGTTTAGGTCAGTCGAGATCAAATCCAGTCTGAAAGAGAAGCTTTAATTGAGCCTGTGAATCTTTCATTTCAGGCAGTTTCTGAAAGAGACAATGCCAATCTTGTGAGATTCAATGCCTTCAAAACACAAGCGTATTTTTCACCGCTAAAAGGAGCCCGCTCACTCAGGCTCTCACTTTCCGGAATGTAGCCTTGGAATACACTGACCACCTTTAGTTATTAGGTGTTGAACTTTTCCGAACCTCAGCCACAAGGGTGTCCTTGCAAGAGTGCGGCGGCACTTCAAGTCGGGTCAGCTTCTTACCTAATTATATATATAAAGCAGAAGCCTGGTTATCTGTGCGGAGTACTGCTGTCACTTATGGGCTGGTGCTGCAAAATGACAGCATTGGACTCAGTGAAGAGAATTCTGTCTGAATACAATAATACAATCTGAGCGCCTTCAAAGCAAGAGTGAATAGGCTTTTGTTACACTAAGACAGCGCGATTTACCATCTAGGGCTACATCACCACTTACCACCAGGTGGGATTGTGGTCAAGCATTGGCTTATATTAAGTAAAAAAATCTATGAGGGATGCCTATGTTCAGTAGTGGACGTTTGCTGGTATTAATGAATGGAATTTTTTTTTATAGGATAAGGTGACAAACGAGCTTATCCTATAAAAAAAATTCCATCCATTCCAACAACGAGCACACAGTTTACCTGATGGTAAGTAGTTGCTGCGACCCATAGACATCTACATCTATCCTCGATTACAAATCGAAATACAGATGCATTGTCACCCATGAGAACTAAGATGGAATGCCTCGTTTCCAGTAAAAAGGGTCTCCGGTTCTCTACACCCACCTGTGAAACACAGCAGCATTAAGCTATTATTTCACGCTGGTATTCTGTGAGAGCGTAGTCCTTCCCCGGTTGAGCTGACCCATTCATGCTACAATTATACTACTAATATAACTGCAGCATGGCTCTACCACATTTGAATTGGAATGGATAATAATACCATGGACCCTCCTGCAAGCGACTGCTTCAGAACTGCATTTGACTCAATAGCCTGTAGTTGTAACCTTCTGCAACGAATTAGTCTTGCATGACAGATGAAACATACAATTATAGGCCCCTCATCCTCATCTATCTGAAAATATGAATGTTCATAATAAATATGGAAAATGAATCAAAAATCTATTGGCTATCACAATTCTCTGCATCAACATCCTTTTTTTATTATATTGAGTTAGCAAACAAACTTACAATCCACTTAGCGGGAAGTTTGTTGCAGCCAATGGGCACCTGCATCAAACTTCAAGCAAAGGCTACAGATGTGATGTTACCTCTGAGGACTAAGATGTAATGCTTCATAGCCTGTCCATTATAGCCTATTATACTAGCTCTCAATGTCCTTCATACTGGGACACATACTTCTGCTTGATGGGAGAAATAGGTAACAGGCTGATGGGAATGAGGGTAAAAAGTAAAAAAGAATACGAACAGATGAGCATATAAATGAAGCTAGATTGAGAAACTTCCACTCATTTGAGTAGCATAAAGTATTGTGCGGGTGACTGGGTAGGATCAGTCAGTAATTCTACAAGTCTGACTGTTGTTACGACGCCAGTTGGGTTATTCTACTGGTGTAGGCAAAGAACATTGTGGTGCTGAGAGGCTGTCCTGTGTTACATTGAGGTGGGTTGTGTTGCTGTTGGTTTACATACTTTGATGTTATCATGTAATTACTATAACATCAAACTAGGGTGAATATTAAGTTCTTGACAGAAATCGCAATCATATTCATTGAAGTAATATGTACTAGAACAGACACTGCATACAAAATCTATGTAGCAGTGTGGGTCGCGTAGAAGGAGGCACAGACTCAGTAAGTTTGAGCCAGCGGGCTCTAACCAGTGTTGCAAACAATTAAGTATCATCGTCTCTTCTAGGACATAGTACATATTACTTCAATGATTTTAGTGCGACACAAGATTAAAGGCTAATTGTTGTTTTTCAGGTTCTGGTTGTACTTGTCACTTTATTTAACGCTGCACCTTAGCCTAGCCCCGGTCATCACATTTTATACCAGGCAAGTTAAAATGAAATTCTACAGAAATAACAAAAATACACCGCAACTTCATATTGCAATATTATCAAACTCACAAAACTATTCGTCAATGTTTTATATAAACTTTGGAGGCCAGTCTCCTTTAGTTCAAACTTGCGTACATTAACGCTTAAACAAATTCTACAAATTTCACTTAAGGCCATTCCTGTTTTCTTTAGCTTTTAATTTTATTTCTCTTTTTCATTATAGTCAACCAAATCTAAGAAATACATTTTGACAGCTGTCAGATTTATTGCACCAAGCATGGAGGTTAGTACCAAGCATGACAATCAAAAAATGGGAACGTACAATATTCGATTATTAAAAAAAATCGATATCGATTATTTAGAGTTGGTAATCATTTATAATTTGGTTTGAATAATACCAGAATAAATTAAAAACGGATAATTTGAAACACAAGATTTATCTGTTTCTTCGTATTTGTTGTAACTGCTTATTTCTAGAGGCACAATTATAAAATTTTTAGATTGAAACTAGATTAAAAATAAATTTATTGAATCACTTTCAGTTCAACTACTTGAGCTGTCGTTATTTAGATTAATTATTATTTGAATTTTAAATAATGCAGTCAAAATTAATGTCTCTCAAAGTCATTCATAATCTTTTTTTGTTTTGTTTATAAAGAAAGTATTTTATGTTGCTTGATTATGTATAATATTAGTTACTTAGTAAGAATTATTTTTAATAATAATGAGAGTGTGCGTAATCTGTAAAACTCGTTACCAAAAGGGAATTGGTATAACATTTCGCAAGTAAGTGAATTTGCAGCTAATATTGAAAATTAAACTATTTGATAACATAAATACTTAAAAATTTGTTACTAATCTTAATATCATATATAAAAACGCGTTTGGCTATATATTACCAGGCCTCCGTCACGCGCTCTAGGCCACGCGTTATATGCCTACCGCTCTGCGTATCGCCCACGATACAACCGATATTGGGCTGCCGCATGCCCGCTTGAGCGCTTGAACCACGCACGTTTCCCGCGCTTTGCCGATACCACGTACCTAATTGTGCAGTGCATGGGTGTCAAAGTCAAAAAACAAATGAAAAATTGTCTTTTTTTTACGTTGACTCATGTATCAAAGTATTTATTATATAAGTGTAGCAAACAAAAAAAACATAACTGCACTAGCTTCAATGCTTTGTTACAGAACCCTAATGTTGACGAAACAACACTGTATACTCATTTCTAAGCTTATAATACACAGAACACTATTACTCCTGTCGGAGAAGAACGACAACTTCATACAAAATTTAGGAAATGCGATATATAACCACTAGCTCCATCTATCGTCAGCCTCCTGCACTTCTCGTGTGGCGGGAAAATTTTAACGAGGTCTTTTTTGGTTTTTTTATTTGAGGTATTTTTCGGTTGCCTATCCCAGCGTTAAATAAAAGAACAAATACAAAATTCCTATTTATTTATTCAAAATAAAAATGCAAATTAAAATAAAAAAAAACATACATAACTTAAGACAAAATTCCTCCAGCAGCTTAGTTCTTTCTATAAATACATTCGATGGGTTTAAACATGAAAAGAAAATCAATATTGATTACAACATTTCAATTACTTAAGTAAACAATGATAAACAATATATATATCGATTTACAATCATGGATGAATTGATAATATGCACAATCACAAGTCACAGAATGTCTACAATAACCAAAATATCAATATTTTAATCAAAAACAAGTTAATTAATAAATAAGCTTCTACACACAAGTGCAAAGTGCAACATTCACAAATAATAATTTTGTTTTGATAATATTTGGTTGTCTATCTATTTCCCTGAATTGACACTAAATTTTTGTCTCTATATTATATGCAATATATTAAGTATTGAATGCAGCTTATAAATAGAATAATTTTAATTCAAAATTATAAAAAATATTAAATATTATATAATAAAAATATTCCTTATTTCATTTTAAAAATTTTCATATAGAGTACTTTCTTTTTCAGGTTCAACATTATCTGTTATGCTTTGATGTTTGTGGTTGTTCTTCAGTGGATATAATGTTGTGCCTTTTGAAGATCCTGCTTGTGGTTTTGCAGCAATAATTTGCGAGGGACCAGCTTGTGATTCCACAAAATAAAATGGGAATACACTTTGTTAGTCTGGAAATAAATAAAAACTGAAATAAATTATAGTATCATAAAATTATATAAAATTAAATTAACATTATATTCATTGACATTACTTTCATAGTAAACCAGTCCCTGCTCATGGCACTACATTACCCTTCTACCAATACAAAGTAAATGAATGGATCTTATTCATCCAACTTGCACTATAATACACCCACTATTACAATTAATATAACAAAATAATATAGTAAATACAATAACTATGTGAAAAGAAGTCTTGTGTTTATCTATTTGAGAACCATTTGATGCATGTATTTCTACTGTGTTGTACAAGTTGTGCCTTTAAATTTGATAGGTTTAGGACGAAATGTAATTATTCATAGATTGTGATGCCTGAAATTTCTTAAGGTTTGTTGTTTTTTAAAAAAAATTGATTGTTAAAAATAATATGCAGTGTGTTGCACTTTTAATAATGTAAGGAAGGGCTTGTGCTAACTTTATAGACTTCAATCCTTTATAGGTTTTGGCAGATCCAATTATTATAAATTAGTTGAAAGCATTAACATTTAACAGGATTCAAACTACTGTATGTGGTCTGTCCATGCATGTTAGATCCAGGTGATGGTCATATGAATAATCATCATCATCTTCATTACAATCTATCAAAGTCCACTCCTGAATATAGTAATCCCCATATAAAATATCTGAGTTATCCTTAAAGAAAACTATATACATACCATATTACCATAATATACATTATACACTTTACTTACATCACATGGGGCTGCAGTTCTCAAGAGCTTTTTCTTGGTTGCATCATTAAATTAACCATCATGAAAATGTTTTTCACACAGCATTCTGGGCTTATTATGTAGCTTTGTCTGGAAAGCTAAAGTAGTATACTGCACTTGAGAAGGAATATAATATTTCGCCCACAATTTACAGCTGAAAACAAAAGATATAATTATTAAATACAAATATTATCAAAGTAGGTCCAATGGTTTACAAACCAATAATTTGTTTTTAAATGGTCAAAGAGAAACAATAAGTTGGACAAGAGATTTACTTTAAGGTTAGAACTTATTAAATAGTGTATATGTATATTGTTTATTTATATTGTATACGTACCGCAAAATATACTTTATTGTGGGTTTCGGAAACCTAAATAATTTAATGTTGTCAATGGTTAGTAAGCTGTTGCACTTAGAACACTTTTTCTATTTTCTTTATCCGCCTTTGCAGCGTAGTTTTTAGTCACTATTTCGTATTTCACTACGAATCATTGACTAACACATTGCACATCATATAAACGAAGGACATTAATCTCAACTCAACATCGTAAACTTGCAAAATCTTAAGCAAACGCAAAACAAACATAACAACCAATCATGAACATCAGTAATTTATACGGCGGCGCCATATTATGAGAAATGAGAATGGAGAAGATAACTAGGTTACAATATTAGACTTTTAAGTACGTAGGTAAAAAGTCTAGACCAAACACATAATTCTAGTTTTTATTTCACATCGATCGGTGCACTATTACCAAAGATAAAAGTGTGGAAAGTTTACGTACATTTTTAAAATCTCGCCCGTGCCCGCGAGTAGCGCGTGACGTCATTGATTCCATGCGGCCGCGCCGTCATACCGTTCCAGCGCGCCGATCATACGTTTGTAGTAATATTTGACGGGTGAGTTGTTTGCCCTCGTGCGTTCTGATGTTTTTAAGTATTTAATGATGGAAGAAGGGTTTCAAAAGGGTCAATCTGACAACCTTCCAATAGTCCGTGACATGATGGTGGCAGAATATTTTCTAAGAAACAAAGATTTTGTCGGGATAGAATAAGATAATATTTTCTAGGTACATTATTACATTAATATGAGAATAGGTATAACAAAAATACGTAAACATTCCTTACCTACCTACTTACTATCTATCTCTAACTAGTTTTGTTTTCTCTTCTTAAGTGCACCCTGACCTTTTTGTGGTTTTTATGGTTCAAAAAATTTCCTGTTGTTTATAAAGAAATTTACTACAAATATACCTTCGGTGTATAAAAAATGAAAATATGAATAAAACTAAATTTACGGATTTTATCGCGTTTATTTCACTACTTTTACTTATTTTTAAATCCCGACGTTTCGGGTGCTTTACAGCAACCATGGTCACGGGGGGGGACTGAGATGTTTGACGTCCCAATGTCATAGTAGTCCGGCTACCTTCAGTTTTTGAATATTAATTTTTGGTCCGATTTACGCAAAACGAGCTTATAGTATCATGAAGTCTTGCAGTGGTATGCTTAGGTTTGGGTTTAATTTTGTTAATTATAGGATCCCAAGCAGGTGGCAGTACCCATCCATCTTCTCTATTGAAATTTGGATGTTTTTTAATTTCAATAGCCTCGCGTATCATCCTTGGTAGGAATCGGTGTTCTTTTGCGAGAATTTGTGGTTTATCAAATCGAATGTAATGGTGGGGACGATCTTGAACATGTTCGCAGACTGCAGACTTCCCGGAGCGTCGGTGCTTCACGTCAGCTATATGTTCTTTCACGCGGGTTTTTATGGATCTTTTTGTTTGACCTATGTAAGAGAGACCACATTCACAATCTAACTTGTACACTCCTGCATCTTGTAGAGGGATATTACACTTGACGGATGGTAAAAATTGACTAATCTTCTTTGGCGGCTTGTAGTATGTTTTAATGGAAGCTCGCTTCAAGATGTAGCCAACCTTGTCTGTGACTCCTCTGACATATGGTAGTACAGCAGGTACACGCTCGACTGTGGCCGGCTTCACTCGGTCACTGCGACGTAGGCGCGGGACCCGAAGCTTGTTGTCTTGCAATACTTGCTTGACGTGCTGAAGTTCGGCGGCGATGTTTTCTGTCACAGATCCCTCGTGCTCTCTGAAACAAAGATTTACCCACGGTAGCTGACTACGAAGGATGATGGTGAGATTCACCATTTAAATATCGGTTGGTATGGGTCTTTTTTCTATACACAGTGTGACCAATTGTGTTATTAGGATTTCGAATGACTAAAACATCTAAGAAAGCTAAAGAATTATTTGCCTCTAACTCCATTGTGAATTGTATTTTAGAGTTTATAGAGTTAAGGTGGTTTAAAAATGCAGTTACTTTGTCAGATGGTAAAATTGTGAAAGTGTCGTCTACGTACCGCTTGTAGAATCTTGGATTTACAGGAGCAGTAAGAAGGGCTTTCTCCTCGAAGTCCTCCATGAATATGTCGGCGACTATGGGAGATACAGGTGAGCCCATCGCCACACCATCTACTTGCTTGTAGAACTCTTCCTTCCACAATAGATAGCCAGATGTGAGGCAGTGTTTGAGTAATACTGCATATTCAGCAGGCATGTTATTATATTCTAGCTTCCTAGTTACAATTGATATGCAGTCTTCAATAGGTAGGCATGTGAATAGTGACTGAACATCAAAACTGACCATAGTTTCATTGTCAGCGAGATGTAGGTCTTTTATCTCACTAACAAAATGGTATGAATCCTTTGTGTGTGCTCTGGTATGTCCTCTCACAGAGCATTCTTAAATAATTTTGACGTCATAATGAATCGGCCTGGCAGTACCGTGTTGCAAATTTTACGAACCATTGATTTTCCTATACTTTGCTCCTGTTTTCCTCATGATTATTCATTAAAATAATTTAGGCGATTTAGGGAAACTTCAACGATAAAATTTAGTAACCGAGAATCAGAGAAGGAAAAAATGTATAAATCATTTTATAAAACTTAAACATGTTTGATTGACTAATAAAAAATATTGTTAGTATGTATGTATTTCACAACATTCGTTTTATTACAATAATCATCATAGGTAACAACCCTAGCGCAATCGTGTGATGACGCGATTGCACGTGAGTCACACGCCGGGCAACACAATCTCAACTCTTTGTGCGCGTACATTTTCTTCTCGCTGCGAGCAGCAGATATTGTTATTAAGATTTTGTAGGCTATTATAGCGTAGGTATTTTCGCTTTTGTATGGGAGTGATGTATCTGTTGGTAAACATTTATTAATCTGTGATATTACTGAGTTTTGATAAACAATAAAATTCAATAGGGTTGTCGAGTTCCTTGTCTATAATACTTATCGATGTTCTTTCCTATCTATATCTGTTAACAAACAAAGTCACCAACAACAGATGATTATCAAATGTTTATTGATTAATAAGTATACAACTGAACCTAGACTAAAATTATGACTTAAAAGCATCAATATTGTGAATTGGCGTCTGAAACAAAATGATTATATTTGTTTTGAACATTTCACAGACGACTGTTTTATTAGACATGAGAACTGCACCACTTTGAAAAAGTGCAGTATTCCAACAATATTTTCTAGTAGTACAAGTACCAATAAGTATAAAAGTATTAGATTATTAATTTGAATGTTTTTTTTTTTTATTTCTTCTTGCCTCATTTTCCTACAAACTCAAGGGCCATAGCCAAGTGTCGAAAGGTCGCCTGATGATGTCGAGCCACGTTGGATGTGTATTAGTGGGCTGCGGCTAGAGGAGATTCCTCTCCCTGTACCACTGTAGTTTAGGCGGGGTCGTCAGGGAAGAGGAGTGTTGGTATGGCGATTGACGATGCTATGCCACTCGACTTCTGACTTCGCTTTCGTACTTTGGTGAGGCTGCACCACTTGATGCTTCCAAGTGCTCATTTTTACCTGGCTCCATTCACATATTGGGTTCGGGGAGTCCGTAGTGCAGGTGGAGTCAGAGGCCGCGAAGGGCAGTGTGCCTAGTGTTTCTGGTGCGCCTTATCTGAGAAGAAAAACGGGGGAGAGAAGTCAGCAACTAAGGAGGGAAAACAACTGGGTGGCTGGCGCCGGGGGGCCTCGGGTGTTTCCGTGGCCCTGTCAACGAGTCTCAAGATTTAATTTGTGCTTTAACTTCGTAGTGGCCCTACTTTAGTTTATTTCTTATTTACATCTTTTACAATTGGATAAGTGTTTTATACGATACGAGAGTTCATGCAACATAAAACTAATGCATATGATTATTTGTAAAATTAAATATAATATAATAATAATAATAAATAATATCTCTTCACGGTCGATTCGATAATGAACTGAGTCAACCAAATCTCGACATTGAAGCGTTGAACAACTGGCTCAGGCATGGTGAGATCTTTGCTGAAAGTGAGGGATTCATGGTGGCGATTCAGGATCAGGTTGTGCCTACGAAAAATTATCTTAAGTACATTGTCAAGACGGGTATCGAAGATGACCAGTGCCGACGGTGACATCAAAAGCCAGAGACCATCCAGCACATAACTGGCGGCGGTCAGGCTCTTGCTGGAATCGAGTACATCTAGCGCCATGACAACGTTGCAAAAATTGTGCACCAAGAGCTGGCAGTAAAACACGGTCTCATTAAGGAAACAGAACCCTACTGGAAATAGATTCCATACCCGGTACTCGAGAATGATTCGGCCTAACTTTATTGGGACAGGTCAGTTTTAACGGACAGGACGGTTGAGCATAATCGACCGGACATAATATTAGTATAAAAGGAGAAGAAGCGGACGTGGTTGTTGGATATTGGCATTCCAAACTCGCATAATGTGCAAAAGTACAGCGCTGAAAAGTTGATTAATTACCAGCGGTTGTCTGAAAAAATCCGACAGTTAAGGCGACAGCAGCAGGTACTTATGGTCCCGCTTATTCTCTCTACCACGGGAGTTGTCCCTAAATCCCTTACTGACAATTTAGCTAAGCGGGGCATCTCAGTGAGGGCGACGAATAAAATGCAAGAAGCCGTAATTTTGGATAAGACAGCGATAGTACGTCGCCACCTCACAATTTAAACAAAAGAGCGGGATCTTGCGATCAGCCGATGCCACATCTTAAAACCCTAAAAGGAGCGTTAATGGAATTAAAAAATAATATAAATACTCGTAGGGAATTGACGACCCCATCGCCCGCTGACGTAACAGTTAAGTGACAAAACTGCTACGTCAACGCAGTCAGTCAGAGCCTTGCAAGAGGTGTGAGCGCCGTGCCTCGGCAGAATTCAGGGTACAAAGGCCCGTTTGTGCTTATGGCCGCACACGATACGGTGCCGGGCCTAGGCGTTTCCTGTAAATGGACGCCCGAATCATGGATGATGGACAAAAAGATAG
Organism: Parnassius apollo; assembly: GCA_907164705.1. Lineage (NCBI taxonomy): Eukaryota > Metazoa > Arthropoda > Insecta > Lepidoptera > Papilionidae > Parnassius > Parnassius apollo. The sequence goes on along the minus strand of CAJQZP010001607.1, from coordinate 3,366,132 downwards.
TGCGCAAAGGGCCGCTGCCTGGAGGTCTACAGCTCGTCTGGAGCTGGCGCCAGACGCGACAGCATGTGAGCCACCAGCCGAGTGCGGGTGCTGCAAGACCACCTAGCAGCCCCCCGCGTCCAACATCCCCACAAGAAGGCTTGGTGTCGGCTGGGTCTTCTCGGACACAGCAAGCGGCACCCGCCGCTGGTGGAGTATGTCGCATGCGTTGGTCACAAATAATGAACGCAAACGCACTGCGGGCGTACTTTAGGGCAAAAGGGGAAGATAAATCAAATCAAATCAAATCAGTTTATTTTGTGAACATAGGTTATTTTACAGATCTCAATATATGTCATAGTAAAATACAAGGTAGGTTCTCTATGCCCCGCCAGTAGGCATACAAAATATAAAATAATAATTGCTTAATAATTTTTCTTCTCTTCTGATGTCAGTTTTTAATTGAAATATCATCATTCTCTAAACCATTTCCCATTATCTGGGGTCGGCGCAGTAAATCTTCTTGTTCCATTCCTCTCTATCAGCCGTCATTTCCATACTTACTCCTTTCATTCTCATATCACTCTTCACACAATCGATCCATCTTTTATTCGGCCTTCCTCTGTCCGTGTGTCCCTCCACATTCATATTCAACACTCGTTTTGTGACATGACTTTCATCCCTCCGCATCACATGCCCAAACCATGCCAATCTGCTTCCTCTCACCTTTTCTACCACTGGCGCTACTTTCAGGCTTCCTCTTATATACTCATTCCTTATCTTATCCATCCTTGTCACACCACACATCCATCGTAACATTCTCATTTCATTCGCATGCAGTCTATTTTCATCCTTCTTCTTGACGGCCCAGCATTCACTTCCATACATGACGACAGGTCGGATGATCGATTTGTAAATTTTCCCCTTCAGCCTTATTGGCATTCGGGGATCGCACGTTGTGGCTGTGACCTGTCGCCATTTCATCCACCCTGCGTTAATCCTATGCTGCACAGCTCTATCTATTCCGCCGTCGCCTTGAATGAGGGAACCGAGGTACTTGAATTCTGAGCAGGTAGGCAGTATAGCGCCATCCAACGACATGGGTACAGGACTGGAAAGACCGCCGAAATCACAGCACAGATATTCGGTTTTGGATCTGCTGATCTTCAAGCCAACACTTTCCAGCCTCTGTTGCCACCCCGTCAGTCTGCTCTGTACCTCGATGCCTTCTTCCCCGACAAGCACGATGTCATCGGCAAAGAGCATGCACCAGGGTGCCTCATCCTGCAGGTCCGACGTCAAAGCGTCCATAATCAGTAGGAAGAGGTAAGGGCTCAATGCCGACCCTTGGTGCAGCCCTACCGCCACATCGATACTGCCCGTAGTTCCCGCGGCAGATCGTACACATGTACGGGATGCTCTGTACATAGCACGGACTAACTTCACATACTTCCCAGGCATACCTTTCATCTTTAACGCCCACCACAAAACCTCACGAGGAAACCGGTCGTACGCCTTTTCAAGGTCGACAAAAACCATGTGCAGATTTTTATGCACGCGCTTGTACTTTTCGCACAATTGGCGTAATGCGAAAATGGCATCTGTCGTACCTCGACCGGGCATGAATCCGAACTGGTTTTGTGTTATCTCACACTCTTCTCTCATTCTTTTCTCTATTATTCTTTCCCAGACTTTCATCGTATGTGACATGAGTTTTATTCCCCGGTAACTGCTGCAGTTTTGAACGTCTCCTTTGTTTTTAAAAATGGGGACCAGTATACTACTGCACCATTCCTCAGGTATTTGTTCTTCCTGCAACAATTTACCGAAAAATAAACTCAACCACTTCCATCCATCCGCACTCAGCAACTTCCACACTTCTACTGGTATTCCATCTGGGCCGACCGCCTTCCCATTCTTCATATTCCTAACAGCCATTTTTACTTCTTCCACACTAATTTCTCTCACTAAGCCCATATTCACTGGTGGGTTTTCAAGCATACCATTCCATTCATTCTCCTCATTCATCAATTTCTCAAAATACTCCTTCCATCGCTTCTTTATACTTTCATCGTCAGTCAAAATCCTTCCAGAATCATCTTTTATACATTTTACATGTGAAACATCTCTTCCATTCCTTTCTCTCGCTTTTGCAATTTGAAAAAGTCGTTTTTGACCTTCGGGGCTTTCAAGGGACCGATATAATTTATCTTGCGCCTCTGCCCTACAAATAGCAACTTCCTTCTTTGCTCTCTTCTTACATTCTTTATACGCCCCTCTCTTACTTTCTTTTATGGAATCATTCTGGTCTTCTACGCTCTGCCATTCTTTAAAGGCATTTTTCTTTTCTCTCAAAACTTCTCTAATACTTTCACTCCACCACCACCCATCCTTATCTATCATACGCTTCCCTTTTGTTTCTCCTAACACCTTCCTTGCCACACTCCGGATACAATCAGCCATTTCCTTCCAGCACTCATTCACACTCATTCCTTCCATATCACCCATCTCTATCATCTTGTTTACAACTAGCTCTCTAAATTCACTTGCATACTCCTCCTTATGCAACAAATACCACTTAATTTTGGGTGGGGGACGATCCTTATGTTTGTTGAGGCGAACAGTTAAGCAGATGTCAGCCAGCAGAATTCGGTGCTGGGATACTAAGTCTTCACCTGGAAGCACTTTGCAGTTTTTTACACTCTTGATTTGGTTCCGTCTTATCAGAAGATAGTCGATCTGTGTCGCGTGGTGGCCACTTTTATAAGTAACAAGATGCTGATCTCGTTTTTGGAACCACGTGTTTACTACAGCCAGGTCGAAAGCACATGCTGCTTGCAGAAGAACTTCCCCCTCACGGTTCCGCACTCCGTACCCCCATCCACCGTGTACTCTTTCATACCCATCATTCACTCTCCCTACATGTCCATTAAAATCTCCTCCCATATAAACATCCTCACTCTCAGGTATTCCCATCATCATACAATCAAATTCCTCCCAAAACTTCTCTTTCACACTCTCTTCACAGCCTGTTTGCGGAGCATACACACTTACAACATTCACTACTTTGTTTTCAATCATTAATTTAACAACTATCATTCTGTCATTTACTCTTTTCACATCTGTCACTCGTTCTTTCATTCCACTATCTAACACAACTCCTACTCCATTTCGCTTCCCATCACTTCCACAATAATAAAACTTGTATCCTTCCCCAATCTCTCTTGCTTTATTGCCCTTCCATTTTGTTTCCTGCAAACAGGCAACATTCACTCTTCGTCGTTTCAAAACATCTGCTAACTCTCTTCCTCTTCCAGTCATCGTACCTACATTCCAGCTTGCAAACCTCACTCTGACATTCTTCTCTCTCCGGGCTCGCCTCTTACGTCGCACCCGCTCCGTAAGGTGCGACAAGCCTTGCCCACTTTCCACAGGAGCCGGGTGCTGCCCCTGCGCGTCGCCTGCGGGGTACGCCCTAGCCCTGTCATATATCCCACAACTCGTAATATTCATAGATTTACTGCATGGGATTTGGCAAAAGTTTTACAGTCGGCCGCCTGCCTGACACCAACCCCCTTTGGGTATGCTATTGTTGGTAGAGGAAGCTACCATTTTGGGAAAAGGAAAAAGAAGGTTGGGGGTAGGAGCGCAGGTGTAAGGATACTGTTATCTCGGCAGGAAAGGTATGAGTATAACAGTAGCTCGGGGAGCCGGGGTCGCGTACCCGTATTCCATAACAGGATCACCGGAAAGGTAGACCAGCATGAAAACCCCCTGACTCAGTTTTTAATTGAAATAATGTATAAGAAATTATAATTATAAGAAAATTTTAAAGATAATAAAGGTATAGTATAAGTAAACATATAAGGTAATTATCATCATTTTGTCTAATTGTCATCTAGTATTAATTGGCACATGTCATGATAGGTATATATTCAATGTAGGTAGTATTTTAATGTTAAAATGTGTCGCTAAGGAATTCATCTAAAGAATAATATGCTTTTTCATTTAGTAGATCAAAAAGTTTACGTTTATAAATATTAATGTTGTCACAATCTCTAATGTATTTAGGTATTTTGTTATATACTTTTGGTGCCATTGCATATATACTCTTCTGTAATAAAACAGTTCTACTTGATACTAAATGAAGCTTATCTGAGCGACGTTGACTTTCCACGAACTTATACATGTTAATATTACGTTTTACAAAAATGCTTGTTTCATAAATATATAATGAGGGAAATGTCAGAAATTTTAAATTTTGAAAATGCGGCTTGCATGTGTTTGTGCTTTTTAAACTACAGATCGCACGTAGACATTTTTTTTTGTGCGATGAATACTTCGCGAATGTTAGGTGCATTTCCCCAAAATATAACGCCATATCTCAGGATTGAGGTGACATAGCCATGGTACGCTGCTAATAGTGCTCTCTGGTTTGCAATTTTTCCCAACATATAAAGAACGTATGCTAATTGGTGCAATTTTTTACAAATATAATCAATTTGAGTTTTCCACGACATATCATTGTCTATAAGTAGTCCCAAAATTTTTTTTAACTTTTGTTTCTTTTACGTCATGACCCATATATTTGATGTGTAGATTTATTGAGGTGTTTTTTTTAATTTGAAATGTCATTATTTTCGTTTTATCCAGATTAATTTTTAGGTTTGTCTTTCAACCAGTCAATAATTGATATAAGACTCTTATTAATTTCACTTTCTATTTCATCATAGTTATTACTGTTGTAAATTACAGTGCTGTCATCGGCAAATAACGACATTTGGTGTTTTGTACAATTTGGAAAGTTATTTATATAAATGATAAAAAGGAGAGGGGCAAGTATTCCACCTTGAGGAACTCCGTATTTAATCAATTGTGTATCAGAAGAGTATATTTTTTCGATTTTCGACTTGATATCTATTCGGGTAATTTGTGTTGTTTTCTGTCTTTTAAATAAGATTTCATTAGACTATGCACATTTCCCCTAACTCCATAGATGTATAATTTGTCTAGAAGTAGATTATGATCTACATAATCGAAGGCCTTAGTCATATCCATATACATTGCCACAGCTGGTTTCTTACTATCCATGTTCTGGTATATTTTCTCTAGAAAGTTGTAGATAGCCATATGGGCATTTTTGTTTTTTCTGAAGCCCATTTGTTCTTGGCATAGAATATTTTTCTTTTCCAAATAATTGTATAGTCTAATATAAATAATTTTTTCGAATATTTTAGAGAAAGTCGATAGTAACGCCACCGGTCTATAATTACTAACATTTGTTCTATCTTCTTTTTTATATAAAGGCTTAATGATAGCAATTTTTAGGTTTTCTGGGAATATTCCACTTTGGATGCATTTGTTTATAATACATAGTATAGGAGCTATTAAAGGTGCTACTTCCTTAATTATTTTAGTGTGTATGTTATCATATCCCGTGGTGGTTGTATTTTTACGGTTTTTAATGATTGTTATAATTTCTTGGGTTGTTGTTGGTTCCATGAATATTGATTTGGCCTATTTGTGACGGTAAGTGTTTTTTTTGTTAGTCCCTTTTTCACTATTAGTCTGTATTTGAATTGAATAATAATTATTAAAATAATCCGCTATCAATTTAGGATTTGTTACGTACTGTCCTTGATCTTTATTCCCTCAATATTTTGGTTAGGTATGTTTGGCTTCACTGCATTTATTACTTTCCACGCAGCTTTTGTTTTATTATGACTTGTTTCAATGAAATAACTGTTTTGAGCTTTTTGTGTCAGTTTGACAATTTTTTTACATCTCTGTGTAGTTTTTAAATTGTTGTTTTGTGTCTTTACTAGGTCTCAGTCTATATTCCCACAGTAGTTCTCGTCTCTTTTTGCTGCATAGTTTTATTCCCCGCGTAATCCATTGTGTTTTCTTAATTGGGTTTACTTTACATTTGATATTAGGAAAGCATAAGTAATAGAATAGTATAAATAAGTCAAAGAAGCTGTTATAGGCTGTATTTGGATCATCAGTTTCATATGCTTCTGCGAAGCTTAGACTGCCAATGCATTTCTTAAAAAGTGTTATATTCTCTTTGTTGTAATCACGTTTATATGTATGCCAATATTTAATAATACACGTTTTCTTTACTGGCCATCTCATCAACTGTGCTGTATGATCGGAAACACCCAGCTCTATTATTTCACTATTACATCCTCTTATATTATGCAATATATTATCCAAACAGGTACCACTACTAGGTCGTGTCGGTTCATTTATTTCTATTTTCAAGTTAAATTCTTTTGCAATACGTTCAAATTGAATGGAATCTTTAGTTTTCTTAAGCATGTCTATATTAAAATCACCACAAATTATTTTTTGTTTATTATTATAGCTGATGAGATGTAATATTTTTGTTAGGTTTTCAAAGAAAGTATTTATTTTATTTGGATATATAGACCATATATGCATAATATAATTACTTTGTGGTCTATCAGCTCTATGGCACAGCCTTCAAAAACGTTAGGGATATTGCATTGTTTTATTAATTCTATTTCCGTGAAATTTACGCCGTTGTACACCAATATGTTTGAACCTCCGTTTCGATTATTACGAGCAAAGTATGTAGCTAGTTTATAGTTAGGTATATTTAGTATGTTTACATCGCTCTGTAACATATTATGTTCGGTGAAGCATAAAATACTAACATTTTTTCCATTGTTGGAGAGGTCATTTAAACGTTCTATTAAGATGTCACATTTATTCAAAAGTCCATTTATGTTTTGATGTAGAATATATAATTTATTATACACGAAAAAATCTTGTGTTGGGTTAGTATTCTCCGTTACATGTATATCATGTGAATGGGTATTATTTGACGGACTTTCTGCTGCTAAAACCCCCCACTGTGTTTCAGGGGTACTACGTATAATTATGGTTGTAATTTTTTGAATTTCGCACTTCAGATTGTCCATAATATTCCTCATTCCATTTTTCTTTAATTTCCCTGTCGTTGGTGAGAACATTTCGTATGTCAAATTGTTATTTGTTATATATTTCAACTCGACAGTTATATATATTTGCTCCACATATGTAGGTAGGTAAGGCGATAATAATATTTGTATGTTTTAAATCTTTTAGTTTTTCACTAAATTCGAATACCAAAGAGGAATATTGTTGATATGTTTTGAAATCTGATTCCCCTATCATAATGATGCAGAAGTCTTTTCTTGTGAAACCCTCTAATTTCAGGTTTAGTCCACATATCATCTGCTTTATTCCCCCGCCAGGAAATATATAGTGGCAGGATGAAAAATTGGTACTTAATCCAGTTGCTTCTAATAACCGTGAGATTTTACTTTTTTTATCATTACTGACAAAACATAATTTATTGAGTCCCTGAACATTGTTTATTTTTCTTTCCTGTACTATAGTTTTCTTTGTTTTTTCGTACTCTGAAAGATTATTTACAAACGATGTTGCCGTTTCTTTTGAAGTGTGCTTTTGCATATTTGACGTGAGATTTGGTTCACTTTGCAGTCCTATGTCTTTAGAACTAGAGTTTGCCATATTATGGTCTGACGTCGACGACCGTCTATGTCTCTTTTTTTTTTTTGGTGTATTATTTATGTTAGGTGTGTTGGGTGATCCAATGTAAATGTTTTTTAAACGATTTATTGTATTTTCTTGGTGCTTAACAGTTTTAGACAGAAAACTATTTTCTTCCAGCAGTTTTATTATTTCATTATCTGCGCTCTTTAGTTGATTTTGTAAATGTAGTATTTGCTCTTTTAATTCATCTATCTCGTTTTTATTTGCAGTTAAATCAGGTAAACTTGATGACCTTAAATTTGACATGATTGAGTCAAATGAATCTTGTGATTCATTGAAAGAGCCGGTTTTTTTTGTATGTTTTCTTATAGTAATATTTTCAAGAGACATTTTGTATTTTATTAAAGTTAAATTATATATTTTAATTGTAATTGTAATTGTGTTAATTTATATTGTAATCGCAAAGTATACTTGATTTTTTTATCGAACATAGACACATGTAACTAGGTAGCGTATATGAAAGTTATATGTTATGTCAGGTAAAGTTCCAACACTTGTATCATTTAATTTGCTTATGTTTATTTTTTAAATTGTAACACATTTTTTGTCATTTTGTTATTAAAACCAAAATTTATTTAAACTAAGAAAAATCTTTCTTTGGTAATTCCATTGGATTTGATCTTACAACATATTGAAGTTTTACTAGCGCATTAGACCGTTTGACCAACTCATTAGTGCTTGTTGCGGTTAAAAAATGTCATTACTATAACTTGTATTTGTGATTTACACTCAGTTGATTGGTTGGTTTGCACAGTGTTATCGATCATGGAAAGTTATTCGAAACGTTAACCGATTTCTTGCAAAAAAAAAAGTTTGTTTTCACTTATTTTCTGTCTCTTTTTCTTGTTTTAATAATCAATTTAAACACAACACATTTAGGCTTAACTTTTTTATACACTGTTTAAAAAACAAACATTCTACTTTTGTGAGTTTAACATATTTTCATTGACTTTTTATGCTGGATTTAATGTATATGATTGAAATTAAAACACATTTAAAACACTTTTACTTGATGATCAGTATAGGAAAACTTTATATTTAACTTCTAGCGATTAAAATATCTATATAACAGATTTTAATCATTTATTTTATACGGAGCGCTTGTTATTCGATCGCCAGTGCCGCGAACACTCAAACTACTATACTGTTTGGCGTATCGGGCTCGGATGCATCGCTTTTTTGCGGAGCTGGAGTTATCTCTATCCGTCACTGAGCAAAACCTGGCAGACTGAGTTCGGTACATCCTGCGCTCCAACATATTTGGTGACGCCGAACTCGAACGACTACGACGTGAGGCTGTTCCCTCATCGAATGGAAATGTTACGGCTGGGAATGCGGCGCCACTAGTTGCGCAGCAAACTGCATATGTGGATGCTGCCGTCAATATTCCATTTGTGGTTGATTCAGACTGTGACGGCCCAATATTATTATTAATAATTAAATTCAATATAAAGGGGCGTCAAAACTAGTCTTAAAAGATATAATATATAAGCAATAAAATTACATTAATAAGCATTAATATGAATAAATTTCAGACATTAGACCAATAACATAGTAAATTAAAGGCAAAATATTGTCTTCCATAATAAATAAATTTATTAAAAACTTGAAAAAATATCTAAAATAAGATAAATGATAGAAATACAAGTCGAAAATATTATAAAAATAAGATAAATAACATTTATAAGATAATTAGAAAATTTGTTAAAAATTGTCTAAGTCTTCGAAGGAGTTCATGTATAAAAGAAAATTTTCCTAAGTTGTGAAAGGAGTTCATATATAAAAGAAAATTTTCCTAAGTTATGGAAGGTGTTCATGTATAGATGTCTTGTATGGAGGAGCTGTCGGAGATACATACCTGCAGTTGTACATATATATGGGGTGGTCGGGAGCCCGACTGCCTGAAGTACTGTAGCACAATGACTAGTCCTATATTAGGGACTTATGATAATAAACTCAATGATACAAAAGCAATACTATAGAAGGTCTCTATGATGAATATGCATTACAATAGTAGGGTCGTGGGTTTGAACCCTATATAGTAATGACTTATGAAAGTAAGGTCTATGATACAAAAGCAATACTATAGAAGGTCTCCATGATGAATATGCATTACAATAGTAGGGTTGTGGGTTCGAACCCTATATATGAATGACTTATGGATCTATGATACAAAAGCATTATTATTGAAGGTCTCCTTGATGCATAAGCATCGTATGGGGTGGTCGGGTGAACGCACTGCTCCTAGTACTGTAGCAAAATGACTAGTCCTTATTAGGGACTTGAAAAGGAATATTATGGTGGCGTGTGTGCTGCTTCACGAGCAATTGGTCCGAGGTAAACTTGGACTCGCTAACCGATGTGTCCTAGACATATCATCTTAGTGCCGGTGGTAAGCGGGTTTGTTGTAGCAATACGGCTTTCCCGTGGACATCGCACACCCATACCGTTTGTGGGCGACGTCGTAGCGCATAGCGATGCGTAGTCTATCTTTCGGATTGGGATAATGAGTGTGTTTGGTAGCACTTTTAAGTGTAACAGGCATACTCAACTTCATGTCTTAGTGCATTAGCGCTATGATACGTGGAGTTTTGTTCATTGGCGTCTTAGTAGCGTGCTACTATGATACGTTGGTGATATTTTTTTATATAACAACAATAAAACCTTTGTTACCAAAATCGATAGGGATCATGTGGGTGTGTTGTGAGGGGGCGCCACCCGTATGATAGTTGCATTGATGCTTACTGCTACTTGCGGTATTGCGTCTTGTGATGGATATGCGGGTGTGCTGCACCTGATTCGACGCATTCCTGTGGTTCTGGTCGATGGAGGTATACAATTAACATCTTAGTGCCGGTGGTAAGCGGGTTTGTTGTAGCAATACGGCTTTCCCGTGGACATCGCACACCCATACCGTTTGTGGGCGACGTCGTAGCGCATAGCGATGCGTCGTCTATCCTTCGGATTGGGATGATGAGTGTGTTTGGTAGCACTTTTAAGTGTAACAGGCATACTCAACTTCATGTCTTAGTGCATTAGCGCTATGATACGTGGAGTTTTGTCCACTGGCGTCTTAGTAGCGTGCTACTATGATACGTTGGTGCAGTTTTATATAACAACAATCTTAGTGCCGGTGGTAAGCGGGTTTGTTGTAGCAATACGGCTTTCCCGTGGACATCGCACACCCATACCGTTTGTGGGCGACGTCGTAGCGCATAGCGATGCGTCGTCTATCCTTCGGATTGGGATGATGAGTGTGTTTGGTAGCACTTTTAAGTGTAACAGGCATACTCAACTTCATGTCTTAGTGCATTAGCGCTATGATACGTGGAGTTTTGTCCATTGGCGTCTTAGTAGCGTGCTACTATGATACGTTGGTGCAGTTTTATATAACAAAAATCTTAGTGCCGGTGGTAAGCGGGTTTGTTGTAGCAATACGGCTTTCCCGTGGACATCGCACACCCATACCGTTTTTGGGCGACGTCGTAGCGCATAGCGATGCGTCGTTTATCTTTAGGATTGGGATAATGAGTGTGTTTGGTAGCACTTTCAAGTGTAACAGGCATACTCAACTTCATGTCTTAATGCATCAGCGCTATGATACGTGGAGTTTTGTTCATTGGCGTCTTAGTAGCGTACTACTATGATACGTTGGTGATATTTTTATATAACAACAATAAAAACTTTGTTACCAAAATCGATAGGGGTCATGTGGGTGTGTTGTGAGGGTGCGCCATCCGTATGATAGTTGCATTGATGCTTACTGCTACTTGCGGTATTGCGTCTTGTGATGGATCTGCGGGTGTGCTGCGCCTGATTCAACGCATTCTTGTGGTTCTGGTCGATGGAGGTAAACAAATAACATCTTAGTGCCGGTGGTAAGCGGGTTTGTTGTAGCAATACGGCTTTCCCGTGGACATCGCACACCCATACCGTTTGTGGGCGACGTCGTAGCGCATAGCGATGCGTAGTCTATCTTTCGGATTGGGATGATGAGATGCTGGCTGGATTCGTTCGTATTCTGTATGGCGTTTATATATATATATATAATTATTATGAGAGAGGGGGGAAGCGTTACAATATCAAGTATAGTTCCTTTTACTTGTTGTTTGGTGGTCTTTTTAGTTGTATATACTTTGCCAGATTTTTCATATTCATGGTTTACCCTAGCTCATTTGAACCATGATTTTTTTTTTTTTTTTTATAGAAGAGGGGGGCAAACGAGCATGTGGCTCACCTGATGTTAAGTGACTACCGCCGCCCATGATCAACTGCAACACCAGGGGAATTGCAGACGCGTTGCCGGCCCTTTAGAAAGGAGTAAGCTCTTTTCTTGAAGGTCCCCAGGTCGTATCGGTCCGGAAAAATCGCTGGTGGTAAATTATTCCACAGAGAGGTTGTACGCGGAAAAAAACTCCTCATGAAACGTACAGTGGTGGACCGCCAAGCATCCAGATGGTGTGGATGGTATCGGGACGTTTGCCGCGTAGTGCGTTCACGAAATTTGGTGGCTGGGATTAATCCGAACAATTCCTCAGAGCACTCTCCATGGTATATGCGAAAGAAAATGCAAAGGGATGCAACATCTCTTCGCAGTGCCAGAGAATCGAGCCGATCGGAAAGCACTCGGTCGTCGACGATTCGAGCCGCTCTGCGCTGGATGTGGTCAAGTGGAAGGAGCTGGTACTGGGGAGCCCCAGCCCAGAGATGGGAACAGTATTCCATGTGCGGCCGAACCTGCGCCTTGTAAAGTTGCAGGCGGTGTGCCGGCATGAAATACTGTCCCGCTCTGCTGAGCACGCCAAGCTTTTTTAGAGGCCAATTTGGCCTTCCCTTCCAAGTGACCACGAAACTGCACGTCACTCGATATGTCGACGCCGAGGATTCCGATACTGGCTGAGGCAACAAGGGGAGTGCCTTGAAACTGAGGGGATACGACAAAGGGGTTCTTTTTAGCGGTTAACGCGCAAACTTGTGTCTTCTGGGGGTTAAACTGGACTAGATTTAGTCGCCCCCAATCCGAGACTCTGTCCAGCAGAGACTCGACTTCAGACACAAGTTTGTCCCGGCACTCGGAGACGTTTTCCCGAGAAATATTGGCTCGGCCGGTGTAAAGAGCATCACCAGTGCTGTCATCTGCATAGGAATGAATGTTACGGGTCTGCAACATATCATTGATATGCAGAAGAAACAGCGTTGGCGATAGCACGCAGCCCTGTGGAACACCAGCATTAATAGGCTTGCAATCGGAGCTTGCACCGTCTACAACGACCTTGATGCTCCGATCTGCAAGAAAACTGGTGATCCAATCGCACAATTTCTCGGGAAGCCCATAGGAAGGGGAGCTTCGAAAGAAGCGCTTTGTGCCAAACCCGATCGAAGGCCTTCGCAATGTCCAAACTAACAGCCAATGCCTCCCCCTTGGACTCTACTGCCTCCGCCCATCTGTGAGTTAGGTAGACCAGAAGATCACCAGCTGACCTACCACGGCGAAAACCGTATTGGCGGTCACTAATCAGCTGGTGATCCTCAAGGTACCTCATGAGCTGGCAGTTTACAATGGACTCCATTGTTTTGGAGAACAAGGAGGTGATGGCGATAGGCCGGTAGTTGGACGGGTCTGAGCGGTCGCCTTTTTTAGGGATCGGGTGGACGAAAGCCGTCTTCCATGATTTTGGGACTACGCCTAGGGAGTAGGAGTACCGGAAAAAACGCGTTAAAACCGGTGCCAACTCTGGAGCACACGTCCTCAGCACAATTGGGGGGATTCCGTCAGGCCCACTCGACTTGTGGATGTCCAGGGAGAGGAGTGCTTTGCGAACCGAGCGCTGAGTGAACTGCACTTCCGGCATGGAGCACTCACACCGCGGGATGGTCGGCGGCGTACTCCCCCGTCATCGAGAGTCGAGTTAGACGCAAAGAAAGAGCCTAGAAGATCGGCTTTCTCCTTTGCGGTGTGGGCCAGTGAGTCGTCCTCCCTGTGCAGAGATGGAAGAGATGGCTGACAGAAATTCCCCTGGACAGCCTTGGCGAGAGACCAGAATGTACGGGTTCCAGAAGGAAGACGAACTAGTTTCTCGCCAATTCTGCCTATGTGCTCTGACTTTGCCTTGGCAATGACTCTTTTGAAGGACCTGGAGGCGGAATTATACTTCTTTTTTAGAGCGCTGGTGTTTACATCCCTGGACGCTGATGCGTCAGCCCAGGCCTGGTAGCACTCCTGCTTATAGCATGATGCTATTTTACAGGAGCGACCAAACCATGGCTGAGATTTGCCTCCAATGGGCACCACAGAGGAAGGAATAAAAAGTTCCATACCCTGAAGTACCACATCAGCGACAGAATCCGCAACAACGTTGGGATCGTCCGGCGAGAAGCAAACCCGCCCCCAAGGGTAGGATGCAAAGAAAGACCGCATCCCATCCCAATCGGCTGACCTGTAGTGCCAAACACGGCGGCAGCCTGCAGAATGCAACCGCGATTTCAGCGTGAGTGGCACCACACTCCGGACAAGACAATGGTCCGAGGAGCCTAAAGGGGCGTCGACGGAAATCTGATATCCGTCCGGGTGAGAGGTCAGCAGAAGGTCCAACAGGGAAGGTGCATGATCCTCCACATCTGGAATCCGCGTAGGCGAAGTAACCAGTTGTGTCAGACCATATGACAAGGCAAAATCATGAACAGATCTCCCCGCATGATCGGTTAAACGTGAACCGAGCCATTCGGCGTGATGGGCGTTAAAGTCGCCGAGGATCACGATCTCTGCGGAGGGGATCTGCTGTAGCAACGAATCTGCAGCCATTTGGACGTGGTCGAAGAGTCGGTCTGTTTCGGCATTACCGCTGTGGGACCTATAGAGGCACCCGTAGATGCGCGGATGGTCGTCGCTGTCTACGCGTAGCCAAAGGATGGACAGGTCCGAACCTTCAAGTCTGCCGAGGCGTCGAGAACAGATGTCCTCTCTGACGTAAACGCAAACTCCAGCCCGAGGCACAAAGGAGTGTTCCAGTTTGTACCCCGGGTAGGAGAGATACGAGACATCAGCCGGAGAGGACACCTGCGTCTCGGTCAGAAAGAGCAGAGCCGGCCTCGCCGTCTCGAGATGGTAGTGGACGGCGTTTAGGTTGGAGTGAAGTCCCCTGATATTGCAGAAATTCACGGACAGCGTGGCAGGGGTCGCCTTGGTCTTGTTGCTCCGTTTGCCCCGAGCAGTTTTAGTCTTGAGCGGAATTTTGCCCCCCCCCCCAGAATACGCGGGGCAGCCTGAGCACCCACGCTCAGAAGTGGAAAAACATGGTCGGGGATGCTCAGCGAGGGATTCTCCAGGGGTGCTGGTACCCTCCTGGGGTAGTCTATCATTGAATTCCGCTACCATGTTGATGGGGGGGGGGATTTGGGCCTCCGGCCACCTGCACTCACCAGACGAAACGCGGAAGCAGAGCTTCCACTTCACGCCGGTATTCTGTGAGGTCGTGGTACCACCCCGGTTTGAGCCGGCCCATACGTGCGACAGCAAAGCTGCCGCGTGGCTCTACCACTGTTGAATATTTGATATAGCAGAATCGAGTTTTTGTTCATCACATGAAATACTCTTACAATCTTTACATTTATTGTACATGCAGTCATAACGCGTAATATCACATGCAACGATGTTCAAGAGCTCCTTTATATTCTTGTAAGTTATGACACCTTTACATTTCAGTGCATTAAACATGTACTCAAAGTTCTGTGCTTTATTAAGCATAAGCAGGTTTCTCTATTATTGATACTTGGAGACAGTACATAATAAGGCTTGTATCTGTAAAAGGTGGTGAAGCCGCATGACCCTACGTCTTTTTTATAAATTTCGTATACGTTTTTTAGTGTGTCGACTAAGTATCTTATTCGTGCTTTTTGTTTGTCTTTGGGCCTGGTTTCCTTCTTACCAGCTGTGCTTTTACTTATGTCGTCTCTCAAATAAAAAGTTCTATTTCTTCCTGAGTCTTCTTATTTATTGGTCGTTGTACATTAATCCTTTTCCTGATTCTTCCTTTAAGACCTAAAATCTTACTTTCAGGTGCTTTTTCCAATATTTGCGCCTGTTTCCTAATCACGTTTTTAAGTAATTGTTTTTCTTTATTTTTCTTACAATTAATGTACTTACTACGAATTGATATTTCCATTATTTCTTGTCTTGCTTTCAATTTATCGTTTTCTGTGTTCAATAAATCAAATTCGGTTTCATTTTTTTTTTCATTCGGTATAATTTCTTTCTCAGAGTATTGTTGTATTATATTGACGAATCGTCTTTAAAGCCTTTTTATAGTTATTTAACTATTTTCGGTACCTAATTTTCAATGAATGTAAAGCTGAAGTATTGGATGCGTCACGTGATTGCCCTGATTGTGGATTCGGTTGAGTGTTTTTGTTTTTTTTTTTTGTTTTCGTTTTTGTTCTCTCCATAGTTTTCTTTTTTCTATTTTCTCGTCCTTAGTAAGCTCTTTAATCTTATTTTGGTGTTTTTTGTCTTCTTAATTCCTTCTTCTTAAATTCTTCATATTTTTTCGAGTTTTGTTTCATTTATTTTTTCTCGGTACCGTTTTGACTTTTCTGCAGCCGTCAAGGGCATATTTAAGCCTAAAAACAATAGTGAGTTATCATAATGTACCCCGTACGAAAAATCTCAAATTTTTGTGAAAAAATTTATATAGATTTACAAATAGCGTTGCGTGAAATAATTGTCAAAATAAATGTGATAACTGTTTATTACATATATTTTGACGATCAATTCACGCAAAAAACAAAAAAGATTTTCATTCGGGATACCATTAAAATTGAACATTTCAACAATATAACGTAATAACTATCGTTATTTCACTGTTATTTTTCTAATGTTATCCTGAATGGAGTGTTTTGAGCCGAAATACCTACTCGAAAAATCTTATTTGATTTACACACGAAATTAAGTAATAAGCAATTCGTTTAAAAATTTGAGGCATTTCATAATTATTCTATTCATACTTATTTATTTAGACTTTAGAACACTAATTAAAACGATGACTTTATGAACCGACCTTTAGGATTCCATTACGTCACTTTTGAGTTCCATTCATGAGATAGTAGCGTTAATGGAGGTAACGTAACCATGTCAATAAAATTTTCAAATGAATTTACTAATTAGTTATCAAACTTTTGTTCAATATAACATTTCAAATAACAATAAATTAACATATATAATAGAAAATAGAATGAATTACACGTGAATACGTTACCTGGAGAAAAGCAGTATCGTTTGTGGAAATATTTTTTTCACATGAGTCGAGACAACCACTTCGAGTACGTCAGAGTACGTTTTGTTGGCGAACTGGCTGTCAAAAATTAAATATGGCAGCCACCATAGACTAATAATGTTGCTATATTTGGGAAAATGTATTGAATTGGTAGTATTTTATGTTGGATGTCGTTGAAAATGCGGTCACGTACGCGGAAATTCCATCATACGCTATTTTGCAGGACAACCCAAAATCTGGTATTTTAAAATAATTTTCAACCGTAACATGTACATTTTAAGGTTTAAAATTGAAGTTACGGTCATAAATGACCAGTCAAATGCAAAACGTTTGAATAATAATATAACACAAACATATTATGTGACTGAACTGACTGAACTTGACACAGTAGATGTGGGACATTACCAAAAACATCGACCTCAATTTACTTATTTTGATTTTATTTTTGATTTATAACAGATTCAGACCTTATTTTTATTTGATTTATGAGACTATATGTTACTTTATTGTTAAAATAAATTATATGTAATAATAACTTTTATAAAATTTGATAATTTATTCTGAAAGTGGTCGGACACTGACTTTTTTCAAGGTACAACTTTTTTGGAAAACGCCCTTTTACCTCAGACTGTTAAACCGAAAAACGCGAATGTAAATGATGTAATAAAATTTCTGGAAAACACTTTGGAAGCGATTGGCGAAATGTACCGGAATTGGAGTATTATAAAAGTATCGAAGAAAAATTGTCATGTACTAACAATATTTTTGAAAATAACTTGTCTAAAGACGAAAATTGTGAACATGGGTTTGAGGATAACTACTCACATATTTAATTGTACTTACTTTTACTGTCACTAACTACAATAATAAACACATGATTTTTGTAACTACCTATTTCATTTCATGATACCTACATTTCATTCATCTTACAATGGTGTTCATTTTGAATAAAACCATCCATGCCAAAAGAATTTTGGATCAAAACCCGCCAAAATAAAATATATCAATTTCCATAATGAATAGTGCACATCAAAACCCGCTAAGTCAATTTAATTTTTAGTTGATTATAATTATATATAAACATAAACATAACATAAACACTCACGCTTGTCACCCAGAGGGGTAGGCAGAGACTACAGACTTCCATTTGGCATGATCCTGACACACCTCTCTCGCCTCCTTCACATCCATATACCTACGCATACATGCTCGTCGGTTAAGGGTACTCCTAATTTGGCCCGTTTTCAATAAATCGCCAATTTGGTCAATAAATTTTCGCCTAGGACGTCCCTTTCCGACTCTGCCATTCACTTCTGCAACATAAATTTTCTTTGTCACTCTTTCCTCATTCATTATTTCCACATGACCAAACCACCGAAGCATTCCTTTCTTAATCCTGGTCACAACATCATCTTGCAAACCACACTCTTCTCTTATCACACAATTTCTTACCCTGTCATTCAGATTCAGCCCTAACATACTCCTTAATGACCGCATTTCTACTGCGTTCATTCTACTCTCGTGCTTCTTTTGCCACACCCAACTTTCACTACCATACGTTAAAGTAGGGGCCAACACAGCATTGTGAATTGCTATACGTGCCTTTTTCGACACATTTTGACTCTTCACAATAGTATATAATAGTAGAGTATAGGGCCCCATTTACACTATTTCCTGCATTCACTCGTCGTTCTATATCCTTATCACATCCCTGCTAAATACGCAACCCAGATATACAAACTCATCTACTTGCTCGATCAACTCCCCTTCTATTCTTATTTCACATACCGTCTTACTTTCTTCTCTTTCAAAAACCATAACTTTCGTCTTACTTGCGTTCACTTTCATACCCCTTTCTTTTAATGATCTGTTCATTAATGTAATCATCATTTGCAGCTCGCCGCCGATGACGCAAGAATAACTTAACCATCGGCGTACAATAGTCATTTGACGGTTTACTCACCCATTCTTAATCCGCATTCTTCAACTTTCAAATTATGCAAACAACTGTCCATAAATAGGTTGAACAGCAACGGGGAAGCCACACAGCCCTGTCTGACACCTTTGTGGATACCAAACCAGTCCGAGTAGACCCCGTTGATCCTAATACAAGCACTAGACTCCCTATAAAGCGACTCCAATGCCTGTATCAAGCCTGTGTTCAACCCAAATAAATTCGGTGTTTGCCATAGCACGTCCCTATCCACTCTGTCATAGGCCTTTTCCAAGTCCATAAACGCACAAAAAACCTTTTGGTTTTCGTCAAAAACTTTTCCGCGATCATGCGCATGGAAAAGACTTGATCTGTACATCCCATTCCCTTTCTAAATCCCGCTTGCATTCAGGCCCTTTCAATCAGTACCTTAGCATACAGTTTTCCCACAATGTTAAGAAAGCTGATACCACGGTAGTTTTTACAGTCCTGCTGCGACCCTTTTCCTTTGTATACTGGGACTATCATGGCTTTATACCAGTCTACCGGTACCCGCTTCAGTTCCCAGCATAAATTAAACAAGGTGTGCAGCAGGCCTGCCACCACTTCCTCTCCAGCCCTTAGCATTTCGAGTGAAACTCTATCATATCCGGCAGCCTTACATGCTTTCATGCTTTTCATTGCTTTCATTATTTCATCTATACTTATCTCACTACCTCTTTCCTCTTCTTTCGGAGTTTCTACTTCATTTAGTTTATACGTTGCCTCCTCACTCATAAACACGCATTCAAAATATTCCTTCCATCTCTTTAAACTTCATTATTCAGAATATAGCCATTCTCATCTCTTATAGCATTCATTATAGGCTGTTTTGAATGTCCCTGGCAGTTCTTACGAGCTTCCAGATCATTTTAATATTTTCCTGAAAGTTATCCGATATTATTCATTCTTATCCATTCTTTCTTGCTTTTTCCTTTCAACTACTTCTTTTACTCTCTTATTTAGATGTCTAAAGACTGCCTTTTTTTTCAATATCATCATTCGTACCGCTAGAATTACCAGCCTTTGTTGCTAGTAAATCTAGCCATGCTCTCTTCTTTGCTTCAACTTCCATACGTATCTCATCATCCCACCATAACGTATTATTTTTCCTTTCATTCTTTCTCCTACTAACACCACATACTTCGGTAGCTGCATCCACTAAGCCTTTCTTAACATTTTGCCATACATTCTCCAAGTCTAACTCATTCATACATAATTCATCCAAACCACTTATATTTTCTTTCAGTCTACATTTGAACTTGTTTTCCTCTTGTAACCTTTCAGTTCTAATACGCTGTAACGCAGTGGTAGACAAAGATGACCGATGGCGCCAACGCCTGAATAGACCATTAATTTGGCATAAAACCAAATAATGATCCGTTCCTACGTTAGACCCCCGGTAAACCCTTGTATCTACCACTGCGCCCCTCATTCTTTCATTCACAATTACGAAAGCTATCATGCTTCTATCATCACATCTTTCCCAAGTATACATGGGAATCCTCTTGTGGCGAAAGCAAGTGTTCGTCACAAAAAGATTCTGTTCCATACATACGATGAGGAGGCTTTCACCATTCTCATTTATACTTTCATCACCAAATGTTCCCAATATCCTTTCATAACCAAGCCTCCTCACCCCAACCCTTTCATTAAAATCTCCTAGCATAATAATATTTTCATTTCCCTTACATTTCATTAACACCATCCTTACCATTTCCCAAAACTGCTCTTGGATATAAGTGGGCTAAGACATGTCTGG
The DNA here is from genome assembly GCA_907164705.1 of Parnassius apollo. Classification (NCBI taxonomy): domain Eukaryota; kingdom Metazoa; phylum Arthropoda; class Insecta; order Lepidoptera; family Papilionidae; genus Parnassius; species Parnassius apollo. The sequence continues at coordinate 3,345,566 of CAJQZP010001607.1, read as the reverse complement.
GGCGTAGACCCCTACACAAACAACTTTTTCAAGCCCACTTTCATTCGTATCCATAGCAGTCTTGGGCTTACACATTCATACTCTTTCACACATTGTGCCCATTCATGCCTCTGCAATCCACTTTTCGCCCCTTCGGGAGACAGAACGTGATGGGTGGCGAACCTCGTCGCTGGTTTTCCTCCCGGATATTATATATATATATATATATATATATATATATATATATATATATATATATATATATATATTGCCACCCGTGTATATTGCTTAAAACTGTTTGACGTAATGTCTCCAAGCTAAAACAGTTTTAACAGCGACAGCTGTAGCCACTATGTTTTTCCTTCTTTTGGCTACAATACGACGGTTAAACTTTACACCTTTATGCAGTCTTAGAACTGAATATAACATGTACAGTTTCCTAACAATAAGTACATTACTTATTGCATAAAGATTTTCTTTAGGGAATCTTTTTGGTTTAAGATGCATAATTTTTAGTATATTTCTCTGCGCCCGTTCAACTTCTAAAAATTTTATTTTTGTAGCTCCACCCCATACAGGAATACAATTTACTAAGATATATTGAGCCAAAGCAATATATATTTAGTAAAGTAACTTTTTCGTATTAGTGTTTTAAATGTCCATGTAAGTTTCCTTAATCTATTCATGATTAATTCAATTTATCTATGCCATGACAAATGTTGGTCAACTATGACTCCTAAGTACTTAGTCTCAGAGACCTTACTAATTAATGAGGTCGATAGAAATAGTTGATATATACCTCCAGCGCAGCCGAGGGCTCCCGACGATTGCCGAACGGTCGACAGCTACGGCCGTGCTGCTACATACTTACCGCGACCGGCGATCGTACCCATAGAATGCTATGCCTTTTCACATGCATACGGTAGCTGTCTTAACAGCACGGGGTCGTGCCTTGCAGCTCTGTCACATGTGCACGGTTTAATCACGGTCACCCGACGGCGGCGAGGGATGATCGCAGTATTATCGAGGTGCTAAACTGGAGACGTCGTTTGTAAAAACCAAACCAAAAAGGAGACCTCATCCCCGGTTATAATTTATGTACGATCATTTATTGAATAAACTTTTTTTTATTTATTATTATTATTTAACCAATAATAGAAAATTTTACTACTTTTTTGTAATACTTTGTTATAAAATCTAAACAAAAAATAAAAACCTGTTCGGCAGATAAACCTTGGGTTGAATGGTCTAAGGACAAACCCGAATGGGTTAATTAACTTATCGATAGCTAAAGTTGCGGCGTACATCACTACATTGCAGTACTTTCGGTTGCAGTGATACCAGTTAATTTAGCAAAAATTGCATACATTTACTACCAAGTGGCAAGTTTCGATTCGACTTATATGGCCTTTACTTTGTATGATATTTTGATATCATACAAAGTAAAGGCTAATATATAATGACAATATAAAATGACAGAGTGGATAGGGATTTGCTATGGCAAACACTGAACTCATTTGGGTTGAGCGCTGGCTTGATACAGGCATTGGAGTCTCTTTATAGGGACTCTAATGCTTGTGTTAGGATCAACGGGGTCTACTCGGACTGGTTTGACATCCATAAAGGTGTCAGACAGGGCTGTGTGGCTTCCCCGTGGCTGTTCAACCTATTTATGGACAGTTGTTTGCAAAATTTGAAAGTTGAAGAATGCGGATTAAGAATGGGTGAGTTAACCGTCAAATGCCTTTTGTACGCCGATGATCAAGTTATTCTTGCGTCGTCGGCGGCCGAGTTGCAAATGATGGTTACATTAATGAACGGATCATTAAAAGAAAGGGGTATGAAAGTGAACGCAAGTAAGACGAAGGTTATGGTTTTTGAAAGAGAAGAAAGTAAAACGATTTGTGAAATAAGAATAGAAGGGGAGTTGATCGAGCAAGTAGATGAGTTTGTATATTTGGGCTGCGTATTTAGCAGGGATGGGAGATATGATAAGGATATAGAAGGACGAGTGAATGCGGGAAATAGAGTAAATTGGGCCTTGCACTCTATTGTGAAGAGTCAAAATGTGTCGGAAAAAGGCACGTATGGCAATTCACAATGCTGTGTTGGTCACTACTTTAACGTATGGTAGTGAAAGTTGGGTGTGGCAGAAGAAGCACGAGAGTAGAATAAACGCAGTAGAAATGCGGTCGTTAAGGAGTATGTTAGGGCTGAATCTTTCTGAAATTGTGTAATAAGAGAAGAGTGTGGTTTGCAAGATGATGTTGTGACCAGGATTAAGAAAGGAATGCTTCGGTGGCTTGGTCATGTGGAAAGAATGAATGAGGAAAGAGTGACAAAGAAAATTTATGGTACAGAAGTGAATGGCAGAGTCGGAAAGGGACGTCCTAGGCGAAAATTTATTGACCAAATTGGCGATTTATTGAAAACGGGCCAAATTAGGAGTACCCTTAACCAACGAGCATGGTGTATGGATGTGAAGGAGGCAAGAGAGGTGTGTCAGGATCGTGTCAAATGGAAGTCTGTAGTCTCTGCCTACCCCTCTGGGTGACAGGCGTGAGTGTTTATGTATGTATTTTATATGTATATTTTGATAAAGACTAATTATCGATTGTATTAAATTATAATATATTCAAAATCGTGTTCGGATTGAGCTGAATATTTAAATAATTTGACAAAATTCACTACACATCTTAATGTGATTATTATTATTCATCATAAACTGATATAGTTGATATGAAATAAATTTTCGTTAATATATTTATTTAGTGTAGTAAATTATATTCATTTTAAAGTCGTTTATTTTTAACATCATGAACTATGCTAGCAGGACTTGGTATTTTATGAAAATATTCAGAAAATACGAGTTTTAATGATAATATTATATTAAAAGTACACACATGAAAAGTCACGTGTAGATTTGATGGTTTTGATTTGTTTTTTGCATGAAAATACATTGCAATTTGGCATTTTTGTCGGAGCTCAATTGACTGGCACCATCAGTTGCGTAATGGCGTACGACGCGGAGCAACTAGTTATATATAACGGCTATGAGTCGAATTCACGGTACCTTTTACGGAAGGGTGTGCCTTGCGATGCCATCTCCTTTGGTTTAATAATCATCCCTTTGTCCTTTTTTCTTCTAAAAAAATCTTAAAAATCCTTTTGTTTAAAAGTTGGGCGCATCTGCACTAGACGCGCAAGCTTCATCGTTTTGCCTGAAACTCGAACAAAGTACGTCCAGACCACAATCACATGCGAAGGTGCGCGCCTTTTTTAATAAAATACCCTCGGAAATAAAAAATGTAGACTCGTTCAATGTATTCAAAAAAAACGACTAGAAAATAATAATATAATCACAAACATATCTATCTGAGTGCGTTGGACTGGTTTGCTCCTGGTCTTATTGTGGTGCTAAGGTGATAGTGAATACTAGAATTTAACTTTTCTTTTATTTGTATAGATTTTTGCCGTCGATAGCTGTTTTTGATCTTGTTTATTTTTCAATAACATAGGTACGACAACGAATTTTGTTATTTAGATTTACTTTTATTTATGTTCCCATGTAAGTGGCGTATAAAATGTTTATAAGAATAAATGTTTTTAAACCTACGTACCAAGTTAAATTTTAAAAGCGACAATATTTTCCGATTTATAATAATATATCCGGTATCAGTAAAATTTTGTTACACCCTTAGTACGGTTGTATTTACACGTCAACCTTTTTTTTTTTACAATTCTAATATCCAAAAAAATTAGACCTAATGTAAATAAGTGAAAGGATATGCCACTTTTATTAAAATTCCACATCCGGCTGTTTTTCCGACTCGTAATTATCACACAAATTGACGTTTTGAAATAAATTGCATCCAGTAACGCCTGACAAAAAATTGGGCAACGATTGTGACGTCAAATACTACATGGGCACCATCTCCTCCCACGTCTCACGTCTCACGTCAAAGCCTTTTCACATACTTTACACGGCACGGCTCAGTCGCCGTGCCGTGTAAAGTATCAAAGTATAAAATTAGTATTAAATAGGTGAAAAATGTGTCTTGGTGGTTTCTAAGATCCAAAAACGTTTAAAAATTTTCCTTCCTGATAGCTTTGTATGGATGGATCCAATATATTCTCTCACGTATGTGTCGACGTAGATGACGTCTATACAATAGGGCTATTTGCTCTTTTCGTTCCATTAATAACAAATGACGTCTTCAGTTTAGTACCTCGATAATACTGTGATCACCCCTCGCCGCCGTCGGGCGACCGTGAGTAAGCCGTGTACATGTGACAGAGCTTGTAAAGCATGACGCAGCGCCGTTTAGACGTTAACCGTATGCATGTGAAAAGACACACTATTCTATGGGTACGATCGCCCTCGGATGAGCCGGAGCAATCGGCTCGTTTTTCGCCGCCTCACCAGTCGATTTGACCTTAGGAGTAATATCTAGTGTTCTGTGATCTGACCGTCCTACGCCGCGCCGTGAAGCAGCTCGTCCGTGCTCCGACCCGCGACTTTAAACTTATTAGAAATGAACGGTTATTTAATACATGTGGTATGTTGATTATTCGCATCGCCACATATAATTGGTGAACCCGCGTTCTCAAAAAAACGAGTAATAATAAACTGTATAGTCGTGCAGTATGTGTGTGAACTGTGTCTTTCGGTTTAAATAAATTGACCGTTATTGAAACGATGTCAAAGAGTGTAATACGACAAGTGACGAACAAGAAGTGTGTCGAGTGGCAATTAAGGTAACGGCGGAAGGCTAATTAGAGGACAATTGTGGATTTTACCATGTAATTGATAATCGGGATCGGAGGTTAAAGACATTATAACTAATCCACCGATGGAGAATAAATACGAAAAGTTAAAGGGGAAGCTTATATCGAGATTATCGGCTTCTCAAGAGCAAAAAGTATGGTAGCTGGTGATACACGAGGAATTAGGAGACAGCAAATCTTCGCAGTTTCGACGGAATTTGCGCAATTTGACTGGAACCGATGTTCCAGACGAATATATCCGATATTTATGAACGAGTCGCCCACCAAGTCATATTCAAGCTATCATAGCCATGCAGACAGATGTGAACTTGGATAATGTAGCTTCATTGGTGGATAAGATCAACGAAATCACTCTCCAAACTCAGGTGCATCACTTATTCACATTGCCACACTACACCACCACTTCAGCTACACCGTCAATTTTGTACGAATTTGAAGATTTGAAGCGCCGTTTAGATGACTTATCTCGTCAGGTGATCTCCCTGACAATGTCACGTTTTCACCCACGTTCCCGATCACGTGGTCATATTTCCAGTGGTCAACGCCGCTCACGAAGCCGCTCTGCTACTGGCACGTGGAAGTGCTGGTACCATTGGAGGTTTGTTAGCTCTGCTGCCAAGGGTCGCTCCCCTTGCTCGTTTTCATAAGGAAACGACAAGGGCAATCCATAATGGCGGCCAATGACTGCCGTTCACCAGGCCTTTTATTTGTGACAGACATTAAAACAAAAGTACAATACTTAGTGCACACTGGTTCAGACTTAAGTGTATTTTCGTTGTGTAAATTACGTAATAAGTGACTACATAAAACAAACTATAAGCTTTTCGCAGCTAATGGCTCAAAAATCGCTACATATGGTTCGATTAATTTAACTTTATAGAGAGATTTGTGATAGCTGACGTCACAAAACCAATTATAGGCATAGACTTTCTTTATTTTTTTTAATTTGCTAGTGGACGCGAGAAACCACCGTTTAGTGAACAATACCACCTCTCTCGTTGCTAAGGCTTATTCTGCTTCATCATTTGCTTTGTGCCAAATTAAAATGTTTAAAGGTACTTCACGCTATCACAGCCTACTGTCACAGTACCCTGACATCACGCGGACGTCTGGACATGGAGCTGTACGGGAAGTACCACACACCACACCGTCAATTTCATCCACACTACGTTCGGGCCACCTGTCTTCTGCCGTCAACGACGCCTGGCACCGGATTGGCTCCGCATTGCCAAGCAGGAATTCGAGGACATGGCAAGAGCGGGTATTGCATGATGCATGGTCCTGACCGTTACACTTACCAAAAAAAGATAACATGTTTTGTCCATGTGGCGATTACCGTGCGCTATAGGCCCGGACAATCCCCAACCGATATCCAGTTCGCCGTATAGGTGATTTTATACACAACCTTTTTAGCTGCCAAATTCCAATTGCACTAGAGGATGTATGCAAAACGGCAATCGCTTCACCTTTCGGCTTGTTCGAGTTTCCTGTTATGGGGTATGGATTACGGACGAAATCCTTAGGGACATAGTCTTCGCTTTCCCCTACCTGGATGACATCCTGATTGCGTCAAAACTATCTATGAGATGAGGCTAACCACGAGCGTCATTTATGTACAGTCTTCGAGCACCTTCGAGAGCATGGTGTTGTCATAAATACTGCTAAAAGCATATTCGGAATACCAGAGGTAGAATTTTTAGGCCTCAGCTGAAGGTATGAGGCCCACAAAAGAAAAGGTCAGTGTTATTTTAACTTTTCCATTACTCAAAAATGTACGAGAGCTCAGAAGATATCTTGGTAAGTTTGTTGAATTTTTATCGCCGATTCGTATCAAACGCTGCTCAAGTACAGGCGCCGCTGCATCTTCTACTAACGGGAGAAAATGTAAAGCCATTTACGCTCATTAACTGGAATACAAAACTTGAGCAATCTTTCGCAGAAAGTAAGGCATGTTTAGCAAACGCCAGTTTATATTAGCTTATCCCGATCCGACATCAGAATTGGCGACTATTACCGACGCATCAGATGCTGCTGTAGGGGCAGTTCTACAACAGAAGAATGACTGGCTGGACAAGGCCTGTAGATAATGGATGAAAAAATACTAAAAATCACTTTTACCAAGGCTGAACTTATGCGGACTATGATGTATTGTTTATCGATAAATAATATCGACATAATCCTCGCCTTTTTTTGCGCCCAAAGCAATATGGGCAACCCTCCGGAAAGCGGGGGAGGGAGGCGGTGAATGCTCTTAGCATACCACGTAGCCGGCTGCGTGGTTATGTGGAGACTTTTACCCACTAAACACCGCCTTTAGGAACTGGCTTAACAATCTAGCTAGAGATCCTTAAGCCGTATCGAACGCGACCCCCCTTGGGTGAAAGGGGGGCGCTAGCGGCGAGTAGCCGCTGGGAAGAATTGCTGCCTAATTAAGGCAGCTTACGAATGGGATGACTAATTATATTGAGTTTAGAAGGTGTTGGTGCTCGAAGCGCGAGCAGACGGCCCTGAGGGGACTGAGAAGCGCGCAGTTTGCGTGCTAAAATTGCGATCTCTCTTACGTCGATATTGCGGATAGCAGTGTAAGAGAGGCGTAAGAGGGTTCCGCCTGATGTCGGGGCCCTAGTGGGCGAAGGTGAGGAGGCCTGTAGGGTTCCTGAGGGGGCCGATATAGGTCCTGAGGTGACTGAGAGTTGCCCTGAAGGGGCATTTTGGATGGGAGAACCGGGAATGTACGGTCGTTGACCGGTGGCGGAGCTTTTTTGGCAGCTTTGTTGCCGAGATTGGAGCGAGGCGCGCGGGGGCAGCCTCTGAAGTTGGCCGTATGGCCAGTCTGTCCGCAAAGGACGCAAGCGGGTGGTACTCGGTATCACGGGGCCGAGGACACTCTTTCGAGCTGTGCGGGTCTAGGCACTTAACGCACCTGGGAGGGGCTGAGCAGTTGGCCGCCGCATGCCCGTAGAGTTGGCAGCGGTGGCACTGTGCCGGAAAACCGCGCCCATAGGGGCTTCGACTTTGACTCTCGTCAGGCCGCACACAGTGTGTACCTGTCGGAATATGTCTTTCGCCTCTAGCACGTTAGACAAAATGAGGAGAGCAAGCGAGTACCTCTTGCCCCTACTGCTGTGCATCTTGTGCACAGCCACAACTGGGAATCCCTGGGACTTAAGGTCCTACAGGATTTCCTCGTTGGCGAGTTTAAAGGGAAACTCCGCGGAGGACAGCCCTGACTTTACGTTCTTCAGGGAGAGAGTAGGTGTGATAGGGCACACCTTCGGATGTGAAGAGTTTGGTGATGTTTCTAAAATCTTCCATAGACTGCGGAACGATTTTAATTGACTCACCAAGGTTGGTGGCTTGGTCATATTTAAAGCCTGCGTCGTAACAGACTTTAGAAAGTCTAGTAAATTGCGCCTTGTCCCTGAGGAAGACAGGGGGCGGGACCTGTCTATAATGTATATGTATATGACCTGTCTGTGATAAATCACATTCAGTTTGAGATAATTTCAGATAAAAGTAGAAGCCTTATTTACTCATTTTTTCTAACTGCACTGCAATAACGTTATATCATTATTTATATAAGTATTTGAATCTAAATATTAAATTTGGACACTTTTTACAAAATAACTCTATATATCCAAAACACCACAGATTTGACGCTCAATCTGATTCTTCCACGCGAGTTACTGGTCTCTCTAACTTATCGTTAAGAAATGGAGGCATTTTAGAAGAAGTTTTTTTATTGACGAATGGCGAATAATTTATGTTCTTCTATTTTGTTAATCCCATTAGTTTTAAGTGAAATATTTCGTTTCATTTTGTGAAATATATCGCACATACGGTGCTATAACGTCACTTATGCAATTTTTGTCAAAACTGAACTGAGAAAATACACCTAATCTACCTCTTTACTTGGTGCGTTATTGTCGCTTGTGTATTACGCATATTTTTCGTGTGAGGAAACTAGTGTTGTTATGGTTTTGACGCGAATCTGGATGCCACTGCGAGAAACAACGTTTCATTGGTCAGTTGCGCACGCCCCCCCGCACAAGAAGCAGTCTCCTGGAGCTACAACGTTACTAAGGTAATTGTGACAATTTATTTTTATGTTTTTGGAGCAATAACGGCACTTAGTTAGTTGTGACGTTTGTATCTTGAAACAACAATATGACACATGTGTAAGTAGTGACGTTGTTTCCCTAACCTTTGTATTTTATGGTATAAATTTAACGTTACATTAACAGTTGTGACAATATTTATAGTAGGATTAATGTTTTCATTTTGTACTAATTTTGCATTTTTATGGTAATTGTTCCGACATGATAAATTGATTACTTTAAGCAATCTAATAAGTTAATATTTTGTGGTAATTAAAAGTTATAATATCGATAAATCAGTCAATCTGTTATTTTGTTTACCTATTTGTTATTATTATGCAGGTATTTGTTTTCTTTCTGACCTGAAAATGAATCAACGCAGCAAAAATCTTGCGCTACTTGCACTTTCAAATGGCAATCTAAACTCGGTAGAAGTGCAAGATTTAGCCAACTCTACGAGGATGCCATATTCCGAACAAAAAAATACATTGTCTCATCATATAAATTCTGAGAGTCAAGTAGCACCAGAAGACCTAGATGACCCAACAACAACTATTCCAGAAGAGGATGATACTACTTTAGAGAACCCCAGTAACTCTCCGTCTATTTTATTTGCCACTAATGAAACGAATGAACGAAATAGTATTGACTTCCTAAAACTGAAACACGATTGATCAATGATTGAACACGAAACTTCGCCTAATTAATAGTGCGAAGATGACTGTTATTAAAAAGTCTGATTAATAGAAAAGTTGTATATAGCATTAAGAAATTTTGTTATACTCCTTTACTACTATAATAAATATTTTTTTAGAAATGTATGATTTCGTGTTTTACTTGTTTTGACATAATTGTCCGGTTAATTGTTTTCTAGTTCTATAACTTTACTTCTGCGAGGGTAGTAATATTTAAACGCTTATATTTTTTAATAGTAATTAGTGAGATGTTTGCTTTTACTTTAAAATGGAGTTTAAAGATGTAGTTTAAATATTAACATTTTATTTCCGTAGTCAGGACGAACTATATGCAGTAATAGGATGTTGAATTTTCAAACGCTTCTCCTGAAAAATTACATCATTTGCATAAGTGACGTTATAGCAACGTATGTGCGATATATTTATAATACGGTAATAAACAGACAAAATATTTATTTATTTGACTTTTCTTCCAAATTTACAAGAAGCTGCTTTAAAGTTTATGCTGTTAAAATTAAAAAAATTGATTGTTTAACATAGGTCTCTGTTTTACAGATAGCCTTTATATGCTACAGGCTTACATAACAGTAGGTGATGTTAGGCTACTTTATAGAAAAAAATTAAGCGAAAGCTACTTGGCGTCAAGTTTTTGGCGACCCGGATCGGTTTAGACTTTGCAAATAATAACATTGCTCACCATCGCCATTCGCCATTAAGGATGGCAAGTGAAAAAAAAATATCGATATATATCGTATCGATATTTTTAAAGACTATCGATATATATCGCGTGATAAATAATAATATATCGATAAATCGTCATTTTTGCATGATGTAGTAGGACAAGGCCTAATTGGACGACGAAAAAACACGGCAACAGCACATGAATGCTTTTCTCGGACACTCTGGTTCTACTGCGGATATCCTTATTTCTAAGTTTATCATGCAGAAAATCTCAAGCGTAGCCTTCTCCGTAGCTCGCTGAGCTTCCTCGTACAGCCAGAAGTGAAGGGTATTTTGGTGTAATATAAAATGATGATTTTATTATTTCAAAGAATTATGGCAAGTTTTTGAAAGACTGATCAAACTCAGATTTTAATTCAAATTTAATCAAAACTTTGGCTATGAGCACTTTTCACGTTGTGTTTATACGGACCAATAAAAACACTAATGCGTCACTCAGTAGCTTCATCGTAATTATTGGATATAATATCAAACCCGTAGTTGACATAGCTATAAGCAGAATAAATACGGAATACCATGCCAGCAGCCTTTGGCTGCTGGCATGGTATTCCGTACAATATTTTTTCAGGGTTACTCTACGCTCTCAATTTTAATGTCATCAGCGCTTCTTGAGTAAACTATGGTCGGCCGTTGATGATACTGTACCACTTGTCAATGTCCGTGGCCGTCCAGCAAACATGTTTAAAAACTTTTACGTACATAGCGATAGGCTTTTCGTTAATAATTAAGTGTTAGGACGAAACATCATAACTCTGTGAAATATTTAGTTCTGAACAGTTTTCCAGTTTTAAAGAATTGTCTCTTTAAAAATTCGCTTTCTTCGGTTCTTATCTTTACTTACTTTAGGATCTGTTTGTTTTCTTTATTTATCAAAGATGTGCCTGTCAGCGAATCTAGTATTTCTTGCAAACTTGTAACTTTTTTCTTTAAATTATTATTTTTAATAAAATCTATGAATTTTTTACATACATATACGTACATAGTAGTATACATAGTCTGGGCCTGAAATCTTAGACCATTCACCAATGGACGAGTAATGTGCTTTATGCTACGAACAAAAAATTCTGTCACTTTTGGAACACCTACTCAATAAAATTTTGTGTCATTATGGCATACACAAATCTAAATCTCCAACGCTATAACATTTTACGCACACATGTAGGTTAAATACATCAACATAGAAAAAGTTGTGAGTTAATGAGATTAAATACTAACCCTACAGTTGTCGCGTGGATTACAATAGTAAACCACTGTAAAATAATTTCAAATTTGGATATTTCTGGAACCAAATGATTAGAAAAAAATATGTCAACTGATTTGTGATCTAACTTTGAAATTAATGTGATATTTGCTACTACTAGTCTCGTTAGGACTGCCGTTGTGCTTGCGTGTTCAATTTTAAACCTAATTTGTAACATATAAGGGTTGACTTTAAAAAATAAACATATAACTAATCTCGCGGGGAGTGTGCTTGTCACATTTCGTATATCACTAAGTTGTTTATAAAATATTATGTACGGTGAAACCTTACATCTTTGCCCACATATTTCGGTTTTTATTACTTTTTTCAAAAAATATCCACTTTATTTTGATGGTTGCTAAAGCTTTAAACGACACTATATGCAACAAATAAACTGTTAAAACCAGGTGAATTAATTCCTAACAGATGCTGAGAAAAAAACAAAAACAGACGCGGGCAAAGTTATCTCCACTTTCTTACATCTTTGCTCAACCTAAATTTCTCAGCAACTATAAGCTCTATGATTTTGATTTTAAGATATATTGTTAGCAAACCGACAATATTGAATACCAATACATTTTCAAATAAATAGAAGTCCATTTTCAGTTTTAACGGTGGTGGGCAATGTTATCACCACATTTAGTCACACTTTCATACTAAAAGATTTGAGGTGCTAGGGCTGTGCCTCAGATGAAAGGAAAATAATAAATTGATTTTGAGGCATTGTATTTTTTATTTTTAAAATTAAAAACAACAACTAACTAAACAACAACAAAAAATCAAGAAAATCAATGTTTATAAGTAGTTGGTAGGTAGCGTGCCTATTAAATATTAATAAAAAATAAAAAGATCTCTGCTAACGTAAGCGTGCCTGTTAGTTACCTGCGTATTAGTTTTAAAAAAAAGTAAGCAGCGCAGAAATTTTTTATCACACGCACCCAAGGCAGATTATCGCTCCTACGCTCGCTCTATCGATCCTTAGTTCAAGAATTACCTTCTGAAATTGATAAATTAACTAACTTCTTGAAATTGAAAAAACTACTTACTAACAGTTTTTGATGTTACCCTTACGATTCTAGCTAATAATTATAGGTATAAGTATATACACTTCTCATCAGAAAAATCGATACACCTCACGAGTTTACTTATTTAATACAATACGAGGCCAGCTTATACCCATTTTGTTACCACTGATGTACGTAGTTCACCTATTATGCGTACCAATCCATTTTGTCGGCCATTTTTGTCTGCGATCGTTAATGTCTAAAATCGTAATTCTCTTTTAGACTTAATTTTTTTTTTTGCAATCGAAATGACGCATAAATCTTATTAAAAAGCTTTAGCCTGAAACTGAGAATATTTAAGCTTTCTCTTTTGGGAAACTAGCGGTTTCTGACAAAAATTCCAGACAAATATATATACCTATTTATTATATTTAAAATATATATAAAACAGCATCTAGTTACCTATATAGTTATCAGAACAGTAGTTCTCAGTGAACAGTAGTTATATTATATAGGTAGTATTATAGTGTAGTATTATATTGTTTTTTTTTTGATGTACCTATATACATTTATTTAAATTATTAAGTATATTATTTACTATGCCTAGGTACATGTTTCCTTATTTTATTTCAATAGTGTCAACCCTATTAACATTTATGAGCTGGGCAATGTTGTCGACCTCAGTCTATAAAATTGCTTACAACATTGCCCACACAAATTTCTCGCTAACTAAGACAGTTGTAAGAAAGAGACCATGATTAAAAGCAGCAACAATTAATGCCCTAAACGTAAATAATAATGAATCTTCCCTGCGCAGCGTTTCTTGGCAATGCGGGATGCAAAACTGCAACAATGTTTTTGCACCACCTTCGACACTGTCCCTTTGAAGGTTGCTGACAGATGACTGAATGTAGTTAGCTGCGGTTGTAGTAGTCAGTGTTGCCAAACATATGTTCTAGTTTTCTCTAGGTGCCATACAAAGTTGCCCCGTGTTAAAATTAAATTTCTATCGGCAGTTTTAGTTAATTTTCGTGTTTGAGCAAAGTTGTCCCCCATGGGCAAAGTTGTAAGGTTTCACGGTACTCAATTATCTTATCGGTAAAGTTCTCGATTATTATTTATGACATTATTTTAAATGATTATAATAGAAAGAAAGCATATATCACAATAAAAATACTTACATATGGAAGGTAACTCCATCTTTTGTAAATTTTAAGTACTAGACTCTTTTGCACACGTTAACCACACTAATCGGCATTTTTTAAAGAGCACCAACAACGGCGGAAACGATTCCTGTAATGGCGAAATCGATTCCGTAAACAGTTTTTATAAACGCATAAGATTTTTTAATCGAATACTTGCGCAGAGGGGAATAATCATGTGACGCGAGTCCATTGGGTTTAATGGTCTAAGCCTGAAATGGACCGTCTCCTTTCAGACCATAACTAGTGATATATTTTTCTACAAGGTGGCAACACTGGCCCATTCAGCGTTGCCAATTAAGCTAATTTAGGGCTAAATTCAGCTCTATTTGCAATGAGTTAGCTCCAAAAAAAACGCTTTTTAACTCCATAGCTTTTTTACAGAATTTTACCCCACATGAAAAAATAACATTATAATTTTCTCAGGTATTGGTTACGCGTGTATCCGAATCTTTTATAATAATTGGACACAGCCATTACTGCCTAGTCTATAATATCTATTATTTATGATTCATAAATAATATACTAGAATTCATATACATATTCACAATTTATGAACGATATGAATAAACCTCGTTTCAATAGAACCAGCAAATAAAATAGTATTTGATCAATGTACAGAATTAAAACTAAATTTTAACCTCACGAGGTTTTCTGAAAAATGTTATGCCGCAGAAACTTTTTACAATTTCTATCAAAACCCCACAAATGACGCATATTTGTTATATATCTATTCCGTTTTAGATCAGTTGAAAAGTCTTGTGAAAATTTTCCAATGAAATAATATTGACCATAGTAAATTATAAAACGACTTCATTATTTAGAGTTATTGAATGTATATTCTCAGCCCCAACATACAAATTTATATTATTAAAGTCAATAATTTAAAAGATCTTTTTTGTTCCACATCTTTAGGATTCAGAGTAGAAAAAGCTTAGAGAGTTCACAAATACAAATAGATTTTCAACAGAAGACGAAAAGTAACAAAGCAAGAAAAAAAAGTAGAAACGTAATGGAATAACATCACATCACCCTAGTGCCGTGGTAAAAGAAGAATAACACAATAGCATTTTAAACTAAAGTTATACAATACAAAGATGCGGCTGACATCGATCCTTTCATAGAGTTGTGTTCTTTCGTTCTTTCAATGATTTCCTTATCCTGGTCTAACGCTGAAGTTGAAAGGGTATTGAGTTAGCTTAATATTGTCATAAACAAATCCCGAAACAGGCTTAAAAATGACACTACCAAATAGACTATGTTTATTAGGAAAAGATTATGACGAGTTAAAAAATGCTGTCACAACTACAAATTGCCGAAAAATGTATTGAAAAACTAGGTAAAATGACAACTTACGAAATTTTAAGGGCAAACGAAGAAAAAGCAAGCACTAGTGGAATTGATTAATTTAATAAATGATTGTTCTTACGACGATGATTAATCATAATATTTTAAGTCTGAAGTTTACCAACTTTTTTATACTGTTAAAAATTCTTTATTTACATATTAGACATTAATTTATATGTTTCGTTGTGTCAATATAAGCTATTGATTTTCATATACTTTTATATTTAGCTCTTTTTTACTAAAATATTTAGCCCTTTTTTAGCTCCTTTTTCATATCCTTCTAGCTCTCTTTGCAAATACAGTGATGGCAACACTCTTCTTATCTTATTCGCCAACCGCAAAAACAGTGTTGCCGTTTTAGCAACTTTCTCGCTAGATCTAGCGGATTTTAACAATGTTTAGCGGATAAAAAAATCGTTTTAGCGAGAAATAATTATTTAGCGACTTCTAGCGACATTTGGACTTTCGAGATGGCGACTTTCTTTTATTCTTTTATTCAAATTTATCATATGTCCAATTTTGTAATCTACCGTTGGTAGCACTCTATATATAATATAATTTCACGAGAATTCCCGAACATAAACTAATAATTCAATGTCGTTAATTCACTTTCTCTGTTTCAACCTGAGACCATGTTCTAAGGTTTCGACATACAAAAATGCAGCAGGAGTAAACATATTCGAAAATTTATGTAATTTTGCAATAGTAATATTATCACTACTGCACTCAAATGCAGAATTTGAACGCGTATTTGGTGCTATGAATGTAGTTAAAAGCAAACTGTGAAACAAGCAATCAGAAAAACCTTTAAATTCCATTCGTCTAATTAGAAATCAGTTAAGGATTAAAAAAGAATTGCGCAACGTATGATATTCCCGAAGATCTTGTCAACCAAGTCGGTAAAGATAAACCAAAGATGGGAACTGGAGACATTGGCGAAGCTTCAACTTCCGCTGAAGTTCTTTTTGAAGATCTGGATCCATACTTCGCTATTAATTTTGAAATTTAGGTACAAGAACGTACTGAGCTAATTGTTTTATTTTTAATAAGATGACTAATGTTTAAACGTGGTTTAAAGAGATTTATTTTTTTACAATATTTTTTATTTTGTACATGAATAGTTTTTGTTTTGGTTGTCATGTCATTAACCTACACTATATTATAAGTAATTTATATGAAATAGAGTCCGCTCTTTTTAAGGGTTTTCTGAATTTATAGATTTAGATTTTCGGTATTCATTGTATACCATTTGACAAGATTTTTCAGTTAGACCAACGGTACCACGAAAATTTATCTAGGGATATCTAGCGGATTTTAAGAAAAAGAAAAATCCTGTTTCTGGCGGATTTTTTCTGTAAGTCTAGGGACCAATAAAAAGATACTCTATGCTAGGGACTTTAAAATTTGTAGAACGGCAACCCTACGCACAAACTAACTAGAGCCAATCGCCATCTTTGATCTTATTAATTGTGGTGTGGTTATGCTACTGTGGTGTGTTTTATTAGATTTTGTTAATAATATGCCAGTTATTAGATTAATTACATATTCAACTTAAAGCAATCAAATTTAAAACAAAGGTAATATGTTTACATCTAGTATTGTATAATGAATAAGTCTGGTTCGATTAGTTCTAAATCTTAAACTAAAACAAAATGGCGTCCGTACCGGGGAAGTAAGGTTTATCGCTTTTTATTTCATATAACGATTTATTATCAACAGTTAAATATGGAGACAACTTTGGATTCGTCTTTAGTGGCGCAATCCATCAATTACCATGGGCAACAATTGCAAAAAACGTGGGAGTCAGAACGAGGAGAAGATGATTTATCGAAGATTGGCGTGGGTGCTTTGGATTTCGCTGTATACCAATCGCGGCACAAGCATCTTACATTCCAAGATCGTAGCAAGCGTCTGAAGCTCCATCAGTTTATTGCTAAAGAAGCAAACGCATTATTTGATGCATCCTTGATGGAGGAAACTCCATCTTCATCCAGCATAGGGGTTGACGCGACTGCACCGGAAGACAGTAAGTGAGATGTGTTATTACCAAATATATATATATATCCCATTTAATTTCTCAGTATGACTGAAAATCTCTTAAAAACTATAATGAGATATACAAATCAAATTTTAGCAGTTTTGGTCGAATATGAAAAGAATGGATTTCAACCTTCGGACAAAGTCGCATTTTAATGAGATATTTGTGTCATAACTTCCATGACTCATCATAATTAATGTAACCTTACATTTTATTGCTGTTTCAGATTTATATGCTTTGATGCCACCATTTGAAACATTCTTAAATGTTGATAAATCTGCAAGATTAAGACATTTTTTTGAAGTAAGTACTAGTGTTAATTATCATCATAATATAATGTTATAAGTATTGCCAAGAAGAACCAGGTATATTTTTATTTGTTTAAATATTTATTGCTATTTTATGGGACCTCTGATTTCTGAGAGTATATGTGGTGGAGCCATGCTGCATCTACATATATTGTGGTTGCAACATGAATGGGTTGACTTGACCAGGGTAGAGGATCATGCTCTCACAGAATCCCAGCGTAAAATAGCAGCTTAATGCTGCTGTGTTTTGTATGGTGAGTGTAGAGAACTGGAGACCCTTTTTACTGGAAACGAGGCATTCCACCCAAGTCCTCACGGATGACAACTCATCTGCATTTTGATTCTTAATTGAAGATAAATGTAAATATGGGCCACAGCATCCACTTACCATCAGGTGGAGTATGTGCTTGTTTGCCACCCTTATTCTATAAATAAATCCATATAAAAGGATACAAAGAACAGTCTATAGTCTAAGATCCTGCTGCAAAATTGCTATGTTCATTATGTTGTGAGTCATACATTTTTACATAGGTTTATGAATAGGAGAATACACTGATAACACTGCAGCTAGTCAAAAGTGGCTGCAAGTATTTTTAATTAAATTAATGTTAATTAATATTTGAAAAAAAAATTGTACACTTATTATTGAAATAAAATATCATCCACATCATAACAATGCATTTAAAGAAATCTAAAATCTATAGGTGCCACAACTACCTTACAGCCAGGTGTAAGCAGGCAATATTTTGATCTATTTATATGTTCATGACTTACAAGGATGTTTTTCATATCAAATTGAAGCTAATTTTTTTTTCTAATATGATGATATATTGCTGCCTGTGAAAAAATAGCCACAAATTAGGAGTGCTATGTGTTAAAAATTCAGGATATCCGAGATAAAGTGGGATAGTTAGCGCACAACGCCACTTTTTAGATGAGTATGGTGAATGCCAGCTGTGTGAGTATTTGTGCGGGATCTTAAATTACTAGATGCATATAGTCATATACCTTTCAACCCATGGAGGAGGAAGAGGATTAATATTTTAGTTTATATATTATAGTGTGTTTCTCTACGTATGACATTAAACTTTTATTCAATATTGCATTTTCAGATATTAACATAACTTAGCCAATGAATAATTTCAGAGTAACCTTTACTAAAATTGCAAACGGAGGTCAAATTACAAGGTCATAAATAATTAGATTTATTAATGAAGTTTAAGCAAGGAGGAAAAATGTTCTATTTGCACACTAGAAAGAAATTAGTAGTGTATATAGTGTTGTCAAGTTTATTCAAATATGAGATGTGCATTGTGTTACACATGTGGACCACCTGCGGTGTGGAGTCTGAATTTCTAATTTTAATTAGGTAACCTGAATGTGTATCACAATTTCTATATTGCATATTTGCAATTCTCATGTAGCAGGTACCTATTTTAACAGATTTCTGTTCGTCTTCCATCATCATTATAGCCAATCACAAAGTCATTCCAGGCCAAATATACGGTAAAATATAATATCCTCAATAATAGCCTTTATCAAGGAATGGAACAAATCACAACTTTGAACCACCTGCATCCATTGCATCCTGCTAGAATATGTGAGGAGCCATAGTTACAAGTTTTAAAACCTATGGTTAAAGGACGACTTATTTGTTAAGTTTTGTATTAGTATGTTTCAATAACAAAATCAAATTTTAATAAATTTATCTAATAAAAAAAAATTATTCGGCTTTAAATGTTGACAAAGAATTTTTTCCACGGTAAGTCTTACAGTGGAAAAGATGCTTTTTTATTTCATTTGTGTTCATGTTTGTGTTGACTGATGTACTAATGTTTCACAAAACAGTTTTGTGATATTTTAGCTTAGGTACTTATAGCATGTAGTTAGTTATTGGTGGATTATCACCAAACCATGAAAATTTACTGTCGCTAGATCACTTAAAAAACAACCACGCTAGATTGCCACTTTTACTATTATGTTGAATTTTATGTTGTGGCTTAGACTGTTTTATAACTCAGAATTTTAATTGCTTGAAAAATTAAAATTTTCACAGACATATTTTTAAATAATCTATTTTACGATATTACTACCAGTTAGGACTTGCTACCTGTGTATTAATTTAATGTCATACTAAGTGCAACACATTTTATTATTTATATTTTAAGTTAAGTTATGCCTATATATTTCCTGTTCTGCCTAAAATGTCTTTGCTGCAATATATACCTGGTTTTCAGAATGTCAAGACGGGAGAACTTATCATTGGAGCTGTCATTAACCGAACTCAATCAGGCATGATGCTCAAGGTTTTGTGTACAGCTGGTCCTACTTCCAGATTTGTTGCAGATATCAATGTGAAGGTATTGTTATTGCATTACTTTAACTTTGCAAAATTTACAGGGACTTAAATTTTGTCATCACTAGAAACTATAAAAATGTGTGTGTTTTAGTATCTTAAAATTAATATTATGTGCAGAGGAAACTTTGTTCCCTTTTTTAACCTTCCAGTGATCTCACCCTTGAGCCAAGCACTGGCTGTCACATGCGGTCTGTGATTCTGCAACTTTGTCCTATTTCAATAAATGAATGAATACTTAATTCAATGAATAGCACATCATTAAAATGTGTGTAAATGATAGTAAAAACTATTCATTATTTTTTTAATGTGTATGTAGTAAAACAGGTTTATACAAACTCGAAAGGTTTTCTTCTTGAACAAAAATCAATGTTGCATATCCATACAAAAAAAAATCTTAGTTTATTCCTAATAAATAATAGAACAACATTCGTCTTCAATGGCACCATTTTATAGCAACTCTAAAATCACATTTATTTTTAGATATTTTTTCATGAAACTAGTTATTATCTAAATTATAATAAATTAAAAAAGGAAAACAAAATAAAAAATTCTTACAATTATTTAGGAGTACTACTCTACTACTAACATATTCATCAGTATCCATTACAACTGCTGAAGATGTACATTCTCGGCATATGAATATTGCATGTTCTAATTTGTTTACCACATTTGAAACAACATACTTTGGTACAACATATTGTGGTAAACAATATGTTGTCACAATAGTGACACACCTGCAATGCATAGAGCTTGGTTTGAAGACTACTTGGTCATTTTCAGAAATGTTCAGGATTTCTTTTATTCTCAGTTTGATTGTTTGAGAAACAGTGGAAGGGGAATATCTGTACCTCATTTAACTTTCCATTAATGAAAGCAATTTCTTCAATAAACTTTCGTCTTATAACAGTTTTTTATTGTTGTGTTTAAATATCACTTGTGCATTTACAGTTGCAATATTTATCACAGTATAAAATAATACAATTGGCCAACATTTCCTGTTTCTTTGGGTGTTGTATATGCTGCAAAGCTTGTCCAATATGTCGACTCCAGATTTTGCAGTTGTAATCAAGGACAATATCAAAATTTCCTTCCAATTTGTTAATAAATTATCTTGATGCATGCTTGAAAGCAATTAAACAAGTTTACCTTTTCTTGGTATATAGGACAACAAGGCATCTTGTTTTGGAATCCAAGCATACATGATTTTCCTTCACATCCTTTTGTTACACAGAAAGAAGGTGGTACTTGGGTCTAAGGTACATGTCAAATTGTGTTCATTCAAGAGTTGTGGTCAAGTGACTATTAGAGGACCAATTATCTGTTGTTACATTATGCCCTGATCCTGAAATTTGTTCACAGAGATGAACTACAATATCAGTAGGCTTGTTGCTGCAATGAAATGGACCTTTCGGTTGAGTTCCCACATAAACCTACATGTTGAATGTGATAAAAGTTTCTTGCATTGGCTGCCACTAGTATTTTGATACCATACTTGTTTGGCTTACTAGCCGGTAGCATTTGACCAACTGTTACAAAAAGGGATGGAATGGAGCATAACCATTTTTGCATTTTGTGACAAATTAGTTCCAAAACTCCATTATAGGTGCAAGTTTTCCATACTGTATTCCCTCGGCCCTAGTTTCTCTGTCGTAAAATCGTATACAGCGTAGATAAGAATCTATGTTCATAGGTAGTCTGACAATCTCCATAGATAAACCAGTCTTGTTATAAAAGTCATTGGTGTTCATACACCACACAGGAATAGTAATCCAATCAATCCGTTTATTTCTGACAATGTCACCTCTCAAGCATCTCTTTCTTGAGAATAGCTGGGTTTTCTTGTATTTCTTATAAAGTTTTTAATTTATTGGTAGAAGAAGAGTTCTTGCAATTCATGAGTGTGATCGACTTTGGATGTGGTTCAACATGTACATGGTGGAACACTCCATTGGTGATCTTGAAAAAAGCGCAGGAGGCAAAACTTCAGGGTAATTTTTTCTCTAATTGTGTTGGCAGATCTAGTTTTCACAGAATTAGGGGGATTTTAATTCCAAAAAGTTCCGTCTTTTCCAATATGCATACTCCCTTCCCGGTTTATAAATTGCGAATAGGATGACAAGGGTATACATATTATCATCATCACTGTCACTAAGTTCACTGCCCATTGAAGACATTCTTCCTGTCCTGTCGAGAATTTATATGTGGTAGAGCCATGCTGTAGTTGCGTAAAATAGTAGCTTAATGCTGCTGTGTTTCGTATGGTGAGAGTAGAGAAACGGAGACTTTTTACTGGAAATGAGGCATTCCATCTTAGTCCTCACGGGTGACAACGCATCTGCATTTTGATTCGCAATCGAGGATAAATGTAGATGTCTATGGGCCTCAGCACCCACTTACCATCAGGTGGAATGTGTGCTCGTTTGTCACCCTATCCTATAAAAAAGATCGGTTGACCCTGCAGGCCATCCCTGGAACTTCCCGCCAATTTGAAATGCAAAGCGCTCCAATTTTTACCAAAATATGAAGTATTTTTCGATTTCTCATGAACAGGTAGATTTCGACGCAGTTTTTTAAGTCCTACAAATAATGTAAGAAGCACAAACTTGCTCGGTTGTGAAATCTCGAAGTTATGTTAGAAAAAAGTTTTTTTTTTTTTTCAAATTCTTCGATGTCTCACGAGCGAATGAATTTTATTTTATATACACTGATGTAAGTTAATGAGTCTCGCAAGTAGATAAAAATTTCGCTTTCAAAATCTATTACAAAAGCTTCATGCACTGCAACATGCACTAATACCAAAGTTCAGTGGCGAAGCTAGGGCTCCAAACTAAGGCAAGCCCAAGATATGGCTTTGTTGTTTTTAGCAATTTTATAAAAATACACCAATCTTGATCTGTCTCCACTCTATTTCTAAATTCAAAATTTTAATTGCGCGATCTACTTAATTCTATAGGTGAAGTCATTTTATCGAACTAAAATTAATGGACTCCCACGTAAAAAATACGCTAGATGGCACAAACAGAGACTATCGGCTAATTTAATAATTCAATATTTATATTACCATATGAGTTATTTATCATTTTGTACGGTTTATTAAAATTGAAAAAGAATAATTACATAATAAAGTCATTATTTTATGGAAAAAAATTGTAATGCTGTATCTTTTCATTATACCACATCTAATTCCTGTCGTAATCTGTCCTTCTATGCATATAACTTAAACAAAATAATTTCGATAATTCGCATCTGCCAGGCGTCCCTTTTTGTAATTTTGTACATAGTCTCTTTTTCTTTGTTCATGCTTTTCTTTTATTCATGTATTGTATGTAAATATCTTTTTCTTTCGCTCAAGCAAACCCATACGGCTCTTTTCAAAGCCACCGAAGGTATGCAATTGCTGATGTCATACAATCTATCTAGCAGTAGTATGCTTTCTGTGTGCTTTATTAAACACATCCTCGACAGCACTGAATATAAAACTGAAGAGTGGAGACAGATCAAGATTGGTGTATTTTTATAAAACTGCTAAAAACAACTCTGACTCTGACTCAACACAACTCTAAAACACTGTGTACATGAAAAAATGAGTGGTTGAAGTGTGCTTTCTTTTGGCATATTATAATACTTGTTTTTAATGGTCTATACCGTCATGCTTTATATTTTGTTTCAATTACTATCTAACTGGCTGTAAAGTTGCCATTTATTTTACGAAATATTAACAGTTGTTTTGTATGAAACAAAGCTGCCTTACTTACATTTCCTTAATAAATTACGCTAACACCTATTTTCCTCATGTATATTTTTGACCAAAAATTACAGTGGTGATAAATCACATTGATTTTGTTATGAAATATGACAGCTTTATTATTGAATAATAAATAGTTTTTATATGAAGTAAAAACTTTCGGCAGTTTCTTAGTTATCACAGTTTTTGCAAAAATTGGCAATACTTGCTTGAATTGCCATGACAGTACTCCAGTGTAAAGGTGTTAACCATAAAAGATTATGCTCAAATCTACATTAACTACAATGTGTTATATTATTGTGTTGCATCTACAGGATGTAAACAAATGTTTTATTTTAAATGCTTGAAGATGGCAATTGCCATAAAATTTTTAAATAAAATATACTGTTGAGTAGTTGTCATCATAATTAATTAATAATATATCATTTAATTTGTATTTGCTACTTTTAATATTTTCTCAAGCATTTTAATTATTTTCTCTGTTAAGTTACGTTAGAATTTAAATATTAAAAAGATACAACTGAATTATTTTAATCAGTTATTGGGCTACTTTCTCAACTCAAAGAAACTGTCAGTTAAGCTTGCCTCATGTCAAAAAAGAAAAAAAACATGTTTCTAGCTAGAAACATGTTTTTTTTTCTTTATTTTTTTGCTCAGTCTTAATAATGGCAACAACTAGACACTAAATGCTTACAGTTAGTTTGTCTTGCTATGTTTGCTAAAAAAATTATATTTAAAAATTAAAGGGGGTCCCCATACAGGAAACTTGTTTATTCTTTTACAAAAGTATTTAAAAAGTACCTACATAGTATTAAATCTTGTACGACAATAGTATGGAACCCTTCTTGCACATGTCTGAACACTTGGCCAGTTTTATTAACAGTTGTGGTCGAGTTTAAGATATTAATATTGAGTTATTGCTGTTTGTTTGTTGAAACTAATAAAAAACTGTGCCCTAATATAATAAATGTAATCCTGGAGAAAAACTGAACCACATGTTGGACTGTGCGAAGTGTGTAAACATAGGCAACATTATCTGAACATGAGTCTCTGCAATAAATGCCATGTATTTAATTGAACTGATATGTGAGTCAGTCTGCAGCTCCAACATAATATTGAATTACCCATTTCTATCACAATATGGCATATTTGTTAGTCCTTTTATATCCCATAAATGAGTTTTTAAGTAAACGTACTGGCAAAAATATTATGTTATTTATTTATTTAAACTTCATACAATATGATGTACTTATAGGATATATTTATAATTCAATAGTAATTGTAAAATCAGATGTATTTCAATAAACTACAGTATCTGAAATAAAATTTATACATATTATTATGTACTAATGTTATATTTCTTAATCTTTTGTCAGGCTTTCCTTCCTGTTGCAAACATTATACCTGCTGTGGACAAGAAAAATGTTTCAAGAAGTTACCTGATGAATGACACTGTCTGCTGTGAAGTAATAGAAGTAATCCCAGATACAGACAAAATGGTGTGCGGTATGAAGGGTGTTACTCGCGGCCCTGATGACCCGCCGCCAAAGCCGCCTCTAGGACTCCTCAGCACTGACGACTTTCCTCTTATTTACAAGTATGTACTATAAACGTTTTATTAGTATATTAAACCAATTTATTTTCACACTTACAGAATTTTCAATGCTATTTTTAACACATTTTGTATGTGTAGATTTGTATGTACATGTTGTTTGATGAAGATATTGGATCTGTGAAATCAGTGGTATCAAGTATACACACAAAGATTGGATAACTACAAGAAACTTTTAGTGATATGTTTTGAAGATTGATAATCTGGGCCAAGGATATTTTAAACTAACATGAAATTATTGCCATAAAGTGGTTGAATGCAATTGTTTGCATTAAATGAATACATATTTAACTTGGAAATTATAATACTGCATTCAAAATATATTAATACCTCTGCTTTTATAGAAACACTGGAAATTGTGACACAATGTTTGATTTATACACCGCTGTCTGCCATGGAATTTTTAAAACACAGTCCAAAATGTCAAGTGTACATTTTGTGAATATATGTTTCACTGGTTTCTGATCACATTTCAGTACAATTTCACCCTGCTCACCTAAGTTGTGCAATATATTATGCATGATATCATTGCTATAAATTGACCATTTAAACATCTATTGGAATTTGGAATTTTGAAGGATGTGAATTGTAAGCGGTCTTTTGAAGATTTTACCTTTTGTTATTTCAAGGATTTTAAGCAGATGTAAAGTCGATATGACAACAGTAAACGTTGTATTACTAAAGGATAAGGTCAGTACAATTCTTTAGGGTTCACTACTGCATTCTGATTCTGTAAATGGGACTTGTAATTCTATATTAAAGTTAATATTTAATATTCCAGCAATTATCTCAAACAATTTATTGGACTTTAATGTAATGAACATTTATTGGATGTTGGAGTTATTTATTTCTAATAAAATGGACTAGTCATCGGCACTTGATCTATTTAGCTGATGTGAAAGGCTCCCAAAGAAAGAAATTAGCAGCCAAGCTGTTTCTGCAGTTCGGATAGTTGTTGTGGACACGGCTGTTTGATCGGCTGTAAAGGAACACTGTTTGCCATTATTTTAGGGTGGTTTTTTTCTAGGTTTAGCAACGAATTCCAAGACCTGTTTGTCAGACCTACTACATTAATGCTGTGACTGTAGCTGAGACAATTTTGGTAATATTAATGTCTTGAGGCGACATCACCTAATCTATGATGTTCTATTTGTGTGTGAAAGAATAAAATACCAGTAAAATAAACATTTTTAGAACAGCTTCATGGGAACAGGTGAGGATTATGTTCGTGTGACATTTCGCAGACAGTTTTGATAGGATATATAAATCTTGAAACTAAAATAAATAAATTTTAACCATATCTTTTTCGTTTTCAAGTATCATTGGAATGACTTCGTAACATAACAAAGGAAAGACATAGTTTTGTTAAATGTACATTTAATTGATTTATAAATCCTTTGAACAGGAAAACATTGGATATGAAGGGAGAAAGTTATGAAGCTATTTTAGAGAAGAGCCCTGGCTTCAATAATCCAAACTGCGTCCAATATCTTTCTGAACTTCTTGGAATTGCCAATATGCATTGCACAAATTTTGCATCCCTAAGGTAATAATTATTTGTTTTTGGTTGTAATATTTTTATAAAATAAATGCAACATTTAATATAAAAATTATTTTCTTTTCAATAGAGGAGGATTCCAAACATCAGAATATGCAGATGAACTTCGGCAAGCTCAAGCAAGCAAGTGGGCATTCCGTTCTGTTGCTGAAGGTATAGAACATTTTAAGGCAGGAAGACATTCAGAAGCATTTCAATGCCTCAACAAAGCACTTAGTATTGACCCTAGAAATGTTGAAGGACTTGTGGCAAGAGGAGCTTTATATGCAAATAGTGGAACATTTAAAAAAGCTATAGAAGACTTTGAAACATCACTGAAATTAAATCCAAATCATGCTAATGCCCGCAAGTATTTGGGTGAGACTTTGGTAGCGCTAGGACGCAGCTATGAAGATGAAAATAAGATCACAGAAGCACAAAAAGCATATGAAGACTGTTTAGCTATCATACCATTTCATGAAGAAGCTCAAAATTCTTTAGATTTTTTGAAGAGTAAAACCTCTACTACAAAACCATTAATAGAACCTGCAGAGCTTCTGTTGCCTGGTCTAACTGGCGCAAAGTCATTTGAAATGAAAGAAACTCTAAAGCAGCTACTGAATTTAACAGAGAAAAAAGATAAAAAAAAGAAGAAGAAGCGAGGAAAAGGGAAGAAAAAGAGGTCCAGTAGTTCTTCTTCATCCTCCAGTGACTCTTCAAGTTCAAGTTCTTCATCAGAATCATCATCGTCATCATCTGATACAAGTGGTAAGGGTGTTTTAAAACTGTCTTCTCATCAGATCTATTTTGGAGTTGTATTATTTCTTAATTGGTTAATTTTGATAGACCACAATATTATATATAAGTTTGTATGTTTTATGGATGGATGGATGGAATGCTTCATTTTCAGTAATAAAGGTCTCCGGGTCTCTACACTCAATATATGATACAAAGCAATATTGTATCCAGGTATTCTATGAGAGCATGATCTTTTCCTGGTCATGCTGACCCATTTGTATTACAACCATCATAGAGCTGCAGGGTGACTACTATGTATAACAATGTGTTAAGTGTGTGTATATGTATGTGTATTGGTGCTTAAGTTATGTATGGTATATCATATAGTAATTTTACATAATATTTACGCACTTCATCAATAAAAAAAATCTTTAATCAACATTAAAAAAAGTTATAGTTTTACTGCACCACATGGTTAATATTAGGATTAATATGGTCAAATTTAGAGTATTTCTACGTATTATTTTTACGTGGTAGAGCCACGCTGCAGCTATATTATAGTTGTAGCATGAATGGGTTGCAATAGGCAGGACCACACCCTCATAGAATAGCAGTGTAATGCTGCTGTGTTTCGTATGGTAAGTGTAGAGAACCGGAGACCCTTTTTACTGGAATCAAGGCATTCCATCTTAGTCCTCACGGGTGACAACGCATTTGAATTTTGATTCTTAATTGAGGATAAACTTGGATGCCTATGGGCCACAGCATCCACTTACCATCATCAGGTGGACTGTGTCCTTGTTTGTCACACAATGCTATAAAAAAATTCTCTGTCAATAAAAACATGTAATTTTTTTAATAATAATATATAAGATTTGAAGAAGTGTATATTTTTAACAAATACTATATAAGAAATACTACATAGCACATCCATATACAATTCCATAAATATGACATTTTATAATTTTTGTTGATATTATTTATTTCTATTTTATTCTACTTCAGATTAAATATGTGAAGACCTTGTCATTTATGCAACATTTATTGCAACCTGTCAACAGTCCACTGCTGAAAATAGGGCTCGTTCATAGAGATACATTTTGCCACAGTCACCATGCAGGCCTGCCAAGGCAGGTTGGCAACTGCAGATTTTATCATTTATGTATTAATGGCTTTCAAATAATTATTATGAGTCTGGTTGTTTGTTAATCTGTAATGTGTGTATTATAAAATATCTATGATAATTCGTAGTGTTGGGTAACATTTTTTTATAAATAAAAATTAAGAAAATTGTATGATAAAATATATTTCTTTTGACTACTGATATTAACTAGCACGAAATTTTCCATAACGAAATTTAATATAGATAAACCATTAGATTCTGAAGGACCAAACCGCAAGAAGAAACGACGTTCGCAATCAAACAGCAAACGACAGCGCTCCCTGTCGCCGCTCAGCAAACGCATGGCCATCTTGGGTGACGCTGACTCAGCATCCCGCACGCATAACTCGCAGTTCAACCATCCCTATGGTTATCAGCCACCTCCTCCACAAGTAGAAGAACGTAATAGTGTACCAATGCGGTCACAAGAAGATATTGATTATGAAATGAAAGTAAGTAATCTATAACAATTACAGAAATAATTCTCAGATCTTTAATATTTTTCATTAAACTATTTTGTTTATTTTAAATATGTCAGTGGCCAAATGAGATTTCAGGCCAAACTAGTTTGACCTAGTCTAAAATGGTTTATCCTACGTGTGTTGGGATATACTAGCTTAGCCAAGGACAATCTAGTTTGACCTAAATAACTTATGTTAGACAACTATTTTGACCTACGCAAAACTGAGTAAATAAAACCTTCGTTAATTTAGGTACGCAAGTTCTTAGAGATGACAAAAGAGGACTCCGACTATGAAGACAAAGTGCGCAACTTCCTTGAAGAGACAGCCCAGTACAAAAGAAATCGCAAAATGCAAGAACTTGGCCAACAGCCTCAGCCAGGTGCTGATCATGAGAAGAAAAAAAAGAAGAAGAAAGACAAGTAAGTGGAGGGAGGAGTTTAATGTTTTAACAGCCCTATGTCCTGATTCTTTCCTGCAGGAGCTATATCGCCACCCGGCCAGCTGCATTTTATAAGTTTAATATAGTCATATAGTTCAGAGTTTGAATGGCTCCCTTACATATCGTAGTATTATATATAGCTTGAATACTAGTTTTCCTTGAAATTATGAATTGTAACAAGGAGAATAAACCTAAATCTCTAAAAAGTTATTGAACTATGATGTTGATTTAGCACTTACGTTTTTTATTTGTTTTGCCACGCGAACTTGAAAGAAGCAAAATCGTTTAATATTTCTAATATAAATTGTGTACTATATTTGTTTCATATGAAAGAAAAAAGAAGAAAGAGTCCAAGAGGAAGCGAAAAGAACAAGAAAGAGAGGATAAAAGAAAGGCGAAATTGGCGCGTTCAGCTGCTAATAACTCTGAATACAGCTTAAGGGACTTGGACACTATAGGAGACAAGAAACTTAGAGATGCTATCAGGTATTATAATTATGACTCCATGGCGCAGTGTTTTAGCAAAGAGTTGCAGCACTAGGGGTCGCGAGTTCGAATATCGCATGGAACAATTACTTGTATGGCCTACAAATAATTGTTCCGGGTCTGGGGATGTTTGGAAGGAAATCCTAGTGTCACATGGTAGGGTTTCTTGGCGGGGTTAGGGTTAATGTTGCTATAGTAGTTTATCTCACGATGGCGGCTGTAGTCTTACTTGTGAGTGAAGCACATTATTTTAATGTGCGTAAGCTTGGCAGTGAAAATTATTATCAAGTACCGTCAGTATGGAAAGTAAATGGCGAAAAGTTGTTTGCAGTGAGTGATGTGAGGAAATAATGTGTCCTTTGCTAAGCACAGTGTAAGTTTAATTGTAACCAACAGTAATGTGTTTTTATTGCTTGTGCATATTCCTGGGGGCTGTCCTATCAGTACAAGTTGTATTATTTTTACAAAACAGTATGAATTCATTCAAAATATTTTTAATATTATTAAAATATTTTGAACTAGTTTTTAGTTCATTTCACGATTACGATGGGCTTGCTATTAGCGCCTTTGATTACCCACTTAAGTTTGCATGTGTATTCACATAACTGATACAAGTAAGGCCTGTCTTCGTGAGATAAACATCTATACTTTTAATAAGCATTCTAGAACTTTGAAATGGGAATTATTTTGCATAGTTTAATAATACATATTCTAGAAAAAAAGGTTATTAGTGTTTAATTTACTATGTATGCTAAATAATTTCATTTATCTTACATGTTACCTCATATAAAGTATATTATACATTAATTTTTTCTATTGATCCTCTACTCAAATTTTTGTATTTTTGGGTATTTTAAAATTGAACTATGAAAATTACAGGAAGGAATTGAAAGGAAAATCTAAAAGGGACCTCAGTTCCGATGGGGAATACGAGAGAAAACACAGTGATAAGAGGTACTAATTATAATCACAATCAATATCTATATATAACCAATTTAAATTAAATCTCATAGCTAAATTTTTAGAAATATGATTTTGCTTAAAATGTTATTCTTTCTCTTTGTATAAATTTTCATGTAAAGTAATTTATTACATACATGAGAATTGATATAATGGTAATTGTGGACATAAAATACTTAACTACTACCATCACTAGTTTAATTTTAAAAGTAATGAATTCGAAATGTTGTCGTCAGGTTATTAGATGACATGCCGGGCTTAGAAGAATTGGAATCAAAACTTAGTGCATACCATGTGATGGTGGAGAAGGAAGTATTGGGCAAGCGTGACGGCCGCGGCTCAGTGAGCCCTATCGACCAGGCGCCGCCACCGCCCCTTGAGAAACCCAAATGGAAAATGTCCATGAGTGCTGTCAAAGACACGTTAGTATTTTGCTTATAAGCTGAGCTAGTTTTGCATAATAGTTAAGCATGTAAAATATTTTGTTTCAAATAATTGATATTTTATGTACACATGATCTTTAAACAAGTAATATAAATTTTTGAACATAAAATTTTACAGAAACCATTTTGAGATTTTTTTTAAATTGTGTTCTAAGATAATTATGTAATGGTTTTTCATATTTAATATTTGATTGTCTTTTTAATTAATGTGTATATTTAGAATTTTTATACATTCCTTAAATCATACAAATTTTTATTTTTTCAGTAGGGTTAAGAAGAAGGACACACCAACTCAAAAGGGTTATAAGGAACGCTACGCATTCGAAGACAGTTCTGATGATTCACAAGAGCAAACTAAAGTGAGATTTGTATACCTAAATTTATCGCTTATGAATATTGCTATGGTGAAACTTGGTTACGTGGAAAGTCATATTTATATTTATTCTGAAATTATAATATTGTAAATCAAATTACCTTAATAACTCTTGTGAAAGAAAATGAAAAACATACTGACATATATGTTTTTTTATTTTCTTATTGTTTAATAGTATATTATATTATACTTTTCGAATCTTACGTATAATTTCTAGATAAAGTGTGTAACCTAAAATAATTTTTTTTGAGAAAGCTAATATATTAAGTTGTATTTTAATCTCTATAGGCCCATCTCTGGTGCAATATATTTTCATTGAAGTAATTAACCCTTTGGTTTTTTGAGATTCCAGTTTCCCTAGATTGCATTTTTAATTACATTATTTTACACTAATTGTCTTTGGAATATAAATGTTGATATATTTTGTGAACAGCCCTCACCGTCGAGCGGCGACAAGAACGTGTCGGTGCGACGAGCGATGGCGATGAAGGAGCCGCCGCCGTTGCCGAGCGCGCCGCCAGGCGGCAAGTCGCGCGAGCCTGACCCGCCCGGCACCGAGCCTGCGCACCACTCGCACCATGCGCACGCTCACCCGCCGCACCCGCCGGTACTGCTCACTGTTATTGTACACGCTCGTACCCTGTACTGTACTGTACTGTACTGTACTGTACTGTACTGTACTGTACTGTACTGCCGGCGCGGCGCCGGTTGGCAGTCGCGCGAGCCTGACCCGCCCGACCCGCCGCTGAGCCCGCGCACCACGCGCATCGGCCGCACCCGTCGGTACTGCTCACTCACTGCACACGCTCGTACCCTCTACTGGTGGTGTAACAATATCCACTACCCCATTTAGTCCTGTTGGCTCTCATAAGAGGCGACAGAAAGACGGAAAGAAGCAGGTGAGGGGCAAGCCCAATAAATAACTGCAGTTGCCAAAAGTGTACCTTTGCTTAACATGTGTAGTGCACAAGTGTATAACACACTTGTGCACTATAGTTCTGGTCTTTGCAAATGGCGAGTCTCTATTGAGACTAACAGTCTAAAGAAATAATTATTCTTTATTAATAAACATATATTTTGAGAATTTCTAAAATTTTCTTATTGTTTTTTAATTTTGATTTTCTTAATGTTTTATTTTGTTTTCGCTAGGCAACATTTACGAATGCTGCTTTTTCAGGCTTCAAAATATGGCACATTATTATTTTTATTTATATTTACAGGTTCGCAAAGGCAATATAGTCCTAGACAAATTCGGTTCATTCCGATTGGCGCAGGAAGGCGAGACGCCAGTGTCGGTCGGCGACGGGCGGCCAGAACAGTTCGTGACCCGCATAAAGCCGCCGTCTCCGTCAGGACGTCGGCCGCGCTCACCGCCCTCACCTCGCAGACACTCTTCTAATTCTTCCGACGAAGACCGGCGCTCACCTAAAAGATCTCGGAGCAGGTTTGTTTTTCTTTTAAATGGTTTCTCCCCACTAAAAATGTGTTAATGGGCCACAGAATTTACTATCAGCTGGGCTGTAGGCTCGTTTATTTAAACATCTCTGGGACGGGACTCACCAGTGCCAGCTCCTTCTATTTGACCGCATCTAGCACAAAGCTGTTCGAATCGTTGGCGACCGAGCACTTTCTGATTAGCTTGACTCATTGGCGCTGCGAAAAGATGTTGCACCTCTTTGCGTATTTTATCGTATTTACCATGGGGGGGTGCTCAGAGGAATTGTTAGGATTAGTTCCAACTGTTCAATTTCAATATCACACATTGCGACAGAACTCAAGATAACCATCCTTACCACCTGGATAATTGGCGGTCCACTACTGTGCGATTTACAAGAAGTTTCTTCCTTGCACAACTTCCTTGTGGAATTGGCTACAACCAACGATTTTTCCGGACCGATATAACTTACGGACCTTCAAGAAAAGAGCCTACTCTTTTTTAAAACGCCGGCAATGCATCTGCAATTCTCATAGTGTTGCAGTTTTTCATGGGCGGCGGTAGTCACTTACTATCAAATGAGCCGCGTGCTCATTTGCCCCCCTCTTATATAAAAAGAATAAACTACTTTATTGCTGCCAATACAGTAATAAATTTGTTTGAATTCAAACTAACTTTTGTATAATACAACAAAGCATTCAATGTAAGTATACATATAGCCTTAACATATATTATATAATAATATATGTTAAGGCGTAAAATAACCAGATACCACATTTCATAAAAACTGATTGGCTGGTTTAAGCTAACAAGAAAGATATTGATGAACTATCGGAGACCTATGAAGTTGTAAAAGCCAAAAGGCTAAAAGCAATAACATCATCAGAAACCAGAGAAGTGATGAACGATTTTCGTAATGCATATTGAACTGTTGGTATGTCTCATTACATGCGTAACGCCACACACATTTAAGGCGTAGTCGTTTAAGGTGGCTCAAGTCGCGGGCTCGAACTCATTGGTGGGCGCGGCCAAAAAGCACGTTGTCTCACCTGGCATCGTGCCCGACAGAGATAGTACCAGTGAAGAGCAGTTAGAACGCACGTCTTGTTCGTACGGCGTTCCGAACTGTTAGAACAAAAACGAAGTTACCGAACACGATGCACACATACAATACATACCACGCTATTCTGTGCCGCTCGACGCTTGCTAAGAAATCAGCAGTACCTACCTACAAACTCGTACTAAATTATTAGGCACTGCGCTACGTTATCGCTTTATATTATACCTCTATGGCTCTATAGATACCTAATATAGATTGCTTATTTTATTATGTTTTGTTTTCCCCGGGTGGTCATGCAGCGATCACTCAAGAGTTCACGACGCCGAAGCATGAACTGGAACAGTCATCGCAATTTATATCCGTACTAGCTGTTGCCAGCGGCTTCAAACGCGTGAACTCGAATATTTCCCACAGGAACGAAATACCTGAATAAACCGTATCAAAAAATGTGTTATTCCAGACCAGGTATAACCTATCTCTGAGCTAAATATCATCCAGATCCCTTCAGCTGTTCTGGCGTGATTGAGTAACATACATCTATCCATCCAAACTTTCGCATTTATAATATTTAGATAATAATTGTAATTAGTTCTGCCTACCTATAAATTGTTTTCAAAAATACTTACCTGTCTTCTTACTTTTTTTATACTTATACACACAATATCACTAGATGTAAACACATGTTTTTATCAAGACAAGTGACCCGTCAAGACTGTTTCCTTAGTACCGACGTACTTAGGCAGGTAGTAGTAGGTAGGCAAAAACGATTACTACTGAAAAACTAAATAGGTACCTACCTAACATTCAAATAAAAATATTCTCAAAAAGCTCAACCAATTCAGAATTTAATTTTGTTAAAAGAAAATTGGTCAAATAAAAAATAAAGGATGAAAATAAAGCATATGGGAATATAAAAATAAATCGTATTTATTTGAATAAAACTATTATTTACGGATTTTATCGCGTTTAATTACTTTAATTTATTTTTATTATTATCCCGACGTTTCGGGTGCTTTACAGCGCCCATGGTCACTGGTGGGACCATGGGCGCTGTAAAGCACCCGAAACGTCGGGATAATAATAAAAATAAATTAAAGTAATTAAACGCGATAAAATCCGTAAATAATAGTTTTATTCAATGTGTAGTGTTCGCGTAAATTTAAGAAATCGTATTTATTTGTTATTTCGAGTTTTACAAGAAAAGCATAATATTTACTGGAGAGAATTATTTTATTATTATACATGTACATGATATTCCCTTTAAAATGACACCAATATGAATAATATCTTATATCTATACAAATAAATAAAATTTAAGTGTCTGTTTGTAATGTTAAAATAACAGCTTTTTATTAAATGCATATGAAAGTACTAGTAACAAAAACACATTTTTTAAAATTTCAAACACCACAATCTCTAATTTTTTACTCTGCTATCTTCAGCGCTGTACACGAACGGAACGATGTCGTTGAGAGCCGTGGTAGCTCACATGGTTAGCGCTCGTTATAGGTATCACAGTACGGGAGCAACCCGGGTTCGATCCCCACTGGCACCAATGAAATTGTTGCGGGCTGATTTAGCTATCAGTTGGAGTCTGTTTTTCTTGGCCGTTTTGTTTTGTTACACTGACATCTCGCAAGTCACTTAGGGACCTAGGAGGTTGTCGGTTGCTTATTTTTTTTTCTTTAAAATTTTCGTCGGTAAAATAACATATTTATAAAAGTAAAAAAAAAGTAAAGTTACAGCCTATATACGTCCCACTGCTGGGCACAGGCCTCCTCTAATTTCTGAGAGGGATTTTAAGGCAAGGAAATGTCCGCCACGCTGCCTCAATGCGTGTTGACGAACTTCACATTTCTTCGAAATATATATTTTTTAATTTCTCAGACATGCAGACCCGAGTTCGATCCCCGCCGGTATCAATGAAATTGTTAATTGCAATTGTGCTGATTTACCACGTGCTCGGCGGTGAAGGAAAACATATTGAGGAAACCTGCACGTCTGAGAATATAATTATAATCGAATGTAAATCAAATTGACATAGGTAAGTACAGATAAAATTAGCGGAACATTAATAAAATTTTGAGATCGTTTTTTTTTTTTCAAAATTTTATTTATATATTCCTCTATTTTTGTCTGTGCTTATATCAATTTGATTTAATCCAAAGTTCAAGCAGGGGTCAATGTAGCGTAGTAATTTAGAGCGCAGGTATAGCTATAATCATACGAACGTCACAGGCCGCAGCTGACAATGACGTCGAATAAAACTAGAATAAGCGCGCGTCACCGCGCATGCATGTGTGTGTAAGTGTCGTCCTCCCGCACCGCACCGAGGGAAAAATTATTCAGTGAGATGCACGATAATTCATATAAACACGCGCGTAAAAAAATACGAAAAGGCCTTTGGAAGGAGGGGTTTTTTGAAAAAACCACTGCATGAATCAATTACCAATAAAATTTATTGAATTCTTCGATAATTGAGCTGTGTCGGTACCGACCTTGTTTTGGAAATTTTACACTGCTTTTATTACTAATTTACGCCCAAAGTTGTGTTAAAATTGGCAATAAAAACGAATCTTTGGTAGCTCGTAACTTTTTACTGACTTTTTATTTTACTATTCTGTTTCGGTACAGACAAAATTAATAATGAGACAAAACGATATCATGTTTAACTTTGGATGTACACTGTCAAACAGCGGAGTAAAACCCCTCCGAAATTTCTATGGAAATAATGTCGACTAGAGTCACCTTAGGAGGCGTGGCTTCATAATTTTTCCCCTAGACATTGTCACACTGTCAGGTGTTAGCCATTTCAATTTTTATATTAAATTGTTTAACATATAGTGGTTATCCAAAATTCACACAGTTTTCATCATTTCACATGTATATTTTTGATACAGTTCTACACTAAATGTTGTAAAAAGCGACAGCAGGAAATAAAACAAGAAATGGGCAGCATTCGATAATGACTCAACAAAACTCGGTAAACTACAGGTGCAACCCCCCCTGCCAAGTGTAGCATCAGTCATAGTTATCCCTATAAAATAATTTATGTGGCAGACTTATGTTCAGCGGGGGACTTTGGCTTAAGGACTTAAGCTGTAATGAATTAATGAAAAGCATTCATCAACTGTAGTCGAAGAGGGAATATAGGAGCATCCTAAGTTCAGCTGTGGACTACTGTAAGTTGATTCATGATGATGATGACCAGACCTCTTCTTGTAAGATTTTAATATGTTAAATGTAACTAGATTTCGGAATTTCTTGCATGTGGGAGGGGATTCACTCGTTTTGTCACCTCTAACCATAAAGAGGTTAACACAAACTACAATCGAACAAAAATGAGTGATTGTATCCTTATAAACTGGTTGGGTCGTGGTGTATAGGTCGCGGCCGCGCAAGTACCGGTCGCGGGCGGGATCGCGGTCGCGCTCGGGGTCGAGCGGCAGCGGGTCGCCGGCGTCGCGCCGCCGCCGCTCACCGTCCCCGCGCTCGCGATCGCGCTCGGACGCGAGCCGCTCCTACTACTCGCGCAGCCGCTCGCGCTCGCGCTCCGGCTCCAGGGACAGGTATGTACCCACTGGGTCACTACCGGGCCGAACGGCAGCGGGTCGCGCTCGCGCTCGGATGTGAGTCGCTCCTACTACTCGCGCTCCGGCTCCAGGGACAGGTATGTACCCACTGTCTCACTACTGGGCCGCGCGGCAGCGAGTCGCGCTCGTGCTCGGATGTGAGCCGCTCCTACTACTCGCGCAGCCGCTCGCGCTCAGGCTCCAGGGACAGGTATGTACCCACTGGCTCACTACCGGACCGAGCGGCGGCGGATCGCGCTCGCGCTCGGATGTAAGCCGCTCCTCTATTACTTGCGCTCGCGCTCCGGCTCCAGGGACAGGTATGTACCCACTGGCTTACTACCGGGCCGAGCGGCAGCGGGTCGCCGGCGTCGCGCCGCCGCCGCTCGCGCTCCGGCTCCAGGGACAGGTATGTACCCACTGGCTCACTACCAGGTCGAGCGACAGCGAGTCGCCGTCGCCGCACTCGCGCTCGGAGGCGAGCCGCTCTTTACTACTCGCGCTCGCGCTTCGGCTCCAGGAACAAGTGCGTACCCATTGGCTCACTATCGGGCCGAACGGCAGCAGCTCGCCGGCGTCGCGCCGTCGCCCTCGGACGCGAGCCGCTTCTACTACTCGCTCCTACACAGCCGCTCGCGCTCGCGTTCCGGCTTCAGGGACAGGTACGTACCCACTGACACTACCAGTGCCTGCTAGAATTAAAAAATAAAAATATAAATTTCTTCGCAACCTTCCGCTAAATAAATACAATGATGTGTCTTACCTGGATTGAAGAGCACCTCCCGCTCTCCCTCAATTGCATGCCCTAACTCCGTCACCACTAGTCCCAGCACCACTACTCCCAACACCACTATTCCAGGTAAGACACACCATCGACGATAATACGACACTTGTTTCGCCTCTACACGAGGCATATTCAGGTAATGTAGACTCTACGGCGGCTGAACCGCCGCGCCGTCGTAGAGTACATTACCTGAAGATTTCACGTATTATCGTCGATGGTGTGTCTTACCTGGAATAGTAGTGTTGGGAGTAGGTGCTTTGACTAATGGTGACGGAGTTAGTGCATGCAATTGAGGTCGCCGGCGTCGCGCCGCCGCCGCTCACCGTCCCCGCGCTCGCGATCGCGCTCGGACGCGAGCCGCTCCTGCTACTCGCGCAGCCGCTCGCGCTCGCGCTCCGGCTCCAGGGACAGGTATGTACCCACTGGGTCACTACCGGGCCGAACGGCAGCGGGTCGCGCTCGCGCTCGGATGTGAGTCGCTCCTACTACTCGCGTTCCGGCTCCAGGGACAGGTATGTACCCACTGTCTCACTACTGGGCCGAGCGGCAGCGAGTCGCGCTCGTGCTCGGATGTGAGCCGCTCCTACTACTCGCGCAGCCGCTCGCGCTCAGGCTCCAGGGACAGGTATGTACCCACTGGCTCACTACCGGACCGAGCGACAGCGGGTCGCGCTCGCGCTCGGATGTGAGCCGCTCCTCTATTACTTGCGCTCGCGCTCCGGCTCCAGGGACAAGTATGTACCCACTGGCTTACTACCGGGCCGAGCGGCAGCGGGTCGCCGGCGTCGCGCCGCCGCCGCTCGCGCTCCGGCTCCAGGGACAGGTATGTACCCACTGGCTCACTACCAGGTCGAGCGATAGCGAGTCGCCGTCGCCGCACTCGCGCTCGGAGGCGAGACGCTCTTTACTACTCGCGCTCGCGCTTCGGCTCCAGGGACAAGTGCGTACCCATTGGCTCACTATCTGGCCGAACGGCAGCAGCTCGCCGGCGTCGCGCCGCCGCCCTCGGACGCGAGCCGCTTCTACTACTCGCTCCTACACAGCCGCTCGCGCTCGCGTTCCGGCTTCAGGGACAGGTACGTACCCACTGACACTACCAGTGCCTGCTAGAATTAAAAAATAAAAATATAAATTTCTTCGCAACCTTCCGCTAAATAAATACAATGATGTGTCTTACCTGGATTGAAGAGCACCTCCCGCTCTCCCTCAATTGCATGCCCTAACTCCGTCACCACTAGTCCCAGCACCACTACTCCCAACACCACTATTCCAGGTAAGACACACCATCGACGATAATACGACACTTATTTCGCCTCTACACGAGGCATATTCAGGTAATGTAGACTCTACGGCGGCTGAACCGCCGCGCCGTCGTAGAGTACATTACCTGAAGATTTCACGTATTATCGTCGATGGTGTGTCTTACCTGGAATAGTGGTGTTGGGAGTAGGTGCTTTGACTAATGGTGACGGAGTTAGTGCATGCAATTGAGGGAGGGCGGGAGGTGCTCTTCAATCCAGGTAAGACACATCATTGTATTTATTTAGCGGAAGGTTGCGAAGAAATTTATATTTTTATTTTTTATTATAATGGATTTTTGCTTGTGTTTATCATGAGTATTTTCTTTGTTTTTTTTTATGTTATCATGCAAAGTATGGTAAAATTTTGAAATTTTATTTTGCATTATAAAAATAAGGGCTTAAGCATTTAATTAACTTAATTTATAAGCATATAAAGATACGTCACTATCTTTTATCAAACTATGCAAAGCTGTGGAATATCATTGTTTGTTATCAATTTTATTTTAATTGCGTAAATTGTGTATCATTAATGTACTAGAAAGAAACATTTGCAATTAAACGTCGTTAGCTAGCAATCAAATTGTAAATGTAGGTAACCAATAATAACTGGAGATTAAACACATTTATAAATGTGATATAGTTGCATTGACTTGAGTTTTTTTTTATGCAGCACATTATGTGACAGATTTTTGTAACGAAATTGTAGAACACGTCGTTTCAACCGTCGTGGCAACTGGCGTGGGCGCGGCGGCTACGAGCGCGGCACGTACTACCGGCCGCGCTTCCACACGTACAACGGCAACAACCGCGGGCGCGGACGAGGCGACTTCCGGCGCGACGACGGGCGCCGCTTCCAGCACGAGTGGCGCGACAACCGCTCGCGCGGCGGCCGCCCCTTCCGCCCGCGCCGCGGCCAAGGCGGCCGGGGCAGGCCTTTCAGGTAACCAACGTTACTGTATATTCAAATAGAACAAAAACATGTCAATACTTTCAACGTATTCATGTACTAAAGTTGTTTTTAAAAACCATAGAATACCATAATACATACACAATAAAACGGGGGAGTGGGCGGAGCTTGTGTAGCCACTAACATGTCAATTCACACCTATAAATGTCAACACAATCAATCGTTTCCAATTTTCGTGTCGAGCGTCGTTGCATGCAAATTATTTAAAAAATGGCCAATTTTGCAATAATTACGTGTCGAAAGAACAGCGGGACATTGAATTTAAATAAAGGAAGTTATTCTACAACCAGTAATTCGAAACTATTTATATTTTGTGAATATTAGAAATAAAAATAAAGAAATATTGATGTGTCAAAAACATTAATCAAAAGTCTTAAATGTGTAAATTCGCTCAGTCTGTCATAACAGCGAATCGGGTTTGTAGTAGTGATAATACGACGTAATTGCTTGTATGTGTGCTCCCGGCTACACTGATCCTCATACAGAATAAGGTTGACAGCCATTCTATTGTGTATTATAGTATTCTATGTTTAAAACAGTGTCAGATGCTGACAGTCATAATATTTTTTTTATAATGTAAGTTCGTTAAAAATATTAAACGTCAATTTAAACCATATTGTTTGCAAATGTAAAATCTAGTAATAATTTTACATCATAATATGCAGAGGCGGCTTCCGTGATTTCCGCGACAGAAGAGGTGGACGGTACTCCCGTTCTAGAAGTCCAGACCGAACTCGACGCTCCAGATCATACAGCCCTGAAAGACGTGATAAAGACAGAGACAGGTCCGTAACCTTGCCATTTTTATTTGAATTTTTTTTATAATTTATCAGCAGACATATGTTCTATTATATATTTAAATACAGTATCTTTCAATAAAAGATTCATGATAATATTCTAAATCTATGTTCTTTTTTTTTTGATAGTAGATGATTAAATATTTTCAATACATCTTTTAGAAGTATAAAATTATGACTAAAATCATTCATTTGATTTCTTCATAAATGTTTTATAAAATCAAATCCATCAAGTACTCCAAATAGATTATTTTCTCATTTAATTATGAAAAATAAATAAAAAATATTAGTAGTTAATTAATTCTTAAAATAGCTTTTTCGATAAATCAAAGCTTTATCTTAGCAATATGCACAATAAATCGTTATTACAGCTACTCTCGTTATTCCGAACGCAACAGCCACCGCAGTGAAGGGGAGTATGAGGAGGAAAGGTATGTGGACAGAAAAGAATACGACGGAAAGTGGGCCGATGGCAACGAACCAGAGAGAAATCATGCTGAAGAAAAACCTGCTGAAGAACCACCCAAAGAATAAATTATTTCAAGTACCTTACTATGACTTGTCACACCTTCCACTCATCCATGTTAGCTTTAGATTTAATAAAGTTTATTTTAAGGTGCTTATGTGTATTAATAAGTTTTCCTCTAAACATTGCGTTAATTTTTATTGTAAATATAGTTACACAAGTAACAATTCCTATTTGCTATTATTTTGAAATATTCTACCTATAATTTTCTGTGCGGTGGGTGTGCAGTTTGCATTATTTTGCCATAACTCTCAAAGCTGTTTTTCATGTTTTAGTTCTTTAAAATAGTAGTATGGTTTAGCGATCATTCCACTGTAAAAACTTAAAACATTACTTAATTGCAAATTATTTTCACTGATGTTATAATGGTGTGTGAAATAATCTTTAACAATAAATGCAAAAATTGTATTCTGTTTGGATTTTTAATATTCCT
The DNA here is from genome assembly GCA_907164705.1 of Parnassius apollo. Classification (NCBI taxonomy): domain Eukaryota; kingdom Metazoa; phylum Arthropoda; class Insecta; order Lepidoptera; family Papilionidae; genus Parnassius; species Parnassius apollo. The sequence continues at coordinate 3,302,934 of CAJQZP010001607.1, read as the reverse complement.
CAAAATAAATTTAATCCTTTATTAATGGATGTATTTTTCGTTTTATTTTTTTTTTAATTTCTATAATTATTTTTATAAATATTTCAATATTGATTGGTGATGTAACTTTTGTGCCTTGATTACAGATAATATGCAATCAAAGATAACCTTGATTATATAGCTACTTAAAATACTTTAGTAATACAGTGTGTGTCAGTAGCGATTTAATCACTAACAAAGGGTTTTCGTTTATCCACCCTAGGGTGGATACTTGAAATCGCGTTCTCATCTATCCCCCCAGACTGGGTTGTTGGATAATCGGAATTAACTTTTATTTCTTGATGATTACAATTCTTTGGCTTGCAAGAATAACTAACTGACTTACATAGACTATTACTTTGGATAGTTGATAGAAATTTAAACAATTCGTGACACTGCCATTCCAGATTTCCAAACATAAGAAGATTAACCAAAAAAACAACAGTCTGTTACAAATGAGGTGTTCCAGAATGGGCCAGCTTGTACACTATACTCAAAAATAGAGATACACATTTTAAACGGTTCTTATCTCGCCAATTATTTTATAATGGCTTTGTTGGTAAAGCGTAGGAAATTACTCTTGAAATTGCAACATAAACCCGTCATGACGTTTGACATATCGTCAAAGGTCACTAATCACCGTAGACAGAGAAACCTATAGACCAATTGACGTAGACAGAGAAACCTATAGACTAATGATCGGCGTGGCCTTGAGTGAGAAAGAACGATAACACATTTTTAGGTTATAGAATAATCTTTCACTTTTAAACACATTTAGATAAACATTTTTATTGTTCTAAGAACTGAACTGAACAAGATTCCCAATCTTAAGCTCACAAAATACTTTTTTCTCACTTAAACCAACTTGTAAACTCCTTAAATCGCTACGCTGTCAAAGTTGTTTAGCAAACTGTAGAGTTTGCTAAACAAAAAAACCGGCACGGAGAAAGGGACAAACAATCACACCACTCTATCTCATTTCTATGCAAGACGTATGCATAAATCTATCTTTTTCGTGTGCGAATGCGAAAGAAGGCGTCAATTTGTCTATAGGTTTCTCTGTCTACGCCAATTGATGCCTTTCGCATTCACACACGAAAAAGATAGATTTATGCATACGTCTTGCACATAGAATGAGACAGAGCGGCGTGATTGTCTCTCCGTGCCGGTTTTTTTGTTTAGTAAACTACACTTTGCTAAACAACTGACAGTTGTAGCGATCTAAGGAGTTTACAAGTTGGTTTAAGTGAGAAAAAAGTGTTGTGAACTTAACATTAGTGAACCTTGTTCAGTTCAGTTCTCAGAACAATTAAATTTTTTATCTAAATATGTTTAAAAGTCATAAAGATTATTGTATAACCTAAAACTACGTTATCTTCCTTTCTCACTCCTTTCACACCACACTAATCATTAGTCTATAGGTTTCTCCGTCTACGCTAATCACATACATCATTAGGGTTAGAGAACCTTCATGACGTATATGAAACCAAAGATCATGGAGTATAGAGGTAAGGATGACATTCTCCCAGGAGAGAATATCTGAAATCTGAAAATGTGTCCATATGTAAGCAGTAAATAACAGTTCAAAAAATTCCACAACAGCGCTCGAGTAGCTACAGAGTATGATAAATCGCCGTAAAATACGTTGTGGTTTTGAAAAATTTAAAAATTTTGAAAGCAATAAAATAATTATTGTCAAAAGAATTATGGTGAAAGCCTGTGCAGTATAAAAGTTTTTTAAAATTTAAACTGTAGCTACAGTGGCGCCACCCTTATTTAGCGTTTTACTACGGACACATACTGAGTCTACTATTGTATCTTCTAAGAAATTTCATTGATTGTTAAACTACCGCCATCTAGAAATTGCTTTATGAAGCACTTAATACTTTTTAATTTATAGCTTCACTGGCATCTTGCATTTTTAGCTACTTTATGTAAATCAATGAAGATAGTGTGGCCGCCACAAAATATTAGGCATTATTAATTATAATTCTAATGATAGGTAAAAAGGAAATGATATTCTATTAACCTTTTGAGCGCCAAAGTTGCCTATACTTGACCAGCACCTGCGGGCCCTGAGCGCTAACGACGTCTATAGTTGACAAAAAACCCGGCCCACAAAAATATGAAATATTGATATTGGAAAATTAATACTGATATTTTAATTCTACCCTCCTTAAAAAGAATAACCCAGCAACATGTGAGTATAAAAAACAAGCCTCCTAGAGCCACAAGTACTAAGAAACATTGAACTAAAAAAAGTGGATTTTTATCTAAGCAAATACCATGTCCAGCACGCCAAAGTCGTCTATGTTAGACCGCTAGTGTTGTAATGCGTTAGACATAGATTTATTGAAAACTATTCAAAATTAAACGCAAACGTGTTTGGTATTTTTTAAATTATTTTGATATTTGAATAAAACAAAAGGTAAGAAACATAAAACTATCATCAGCTACATAAATAAAAGGAAATTTCATCAAATCGACTTCGCATAATAAATCTAATATCTCAACTCTGGCGCTATCCTTAGCGCGTCGTCTATTATCAGTTCATTGGGCGCCGTGATCAAGGATAGATGACACCTTGATGACGTCATAAACGAATAGCGGAAAAAGTAGTGCAGTGCAACGTAAACGATTCCTCAGAACTCATTCGCATTTTGGAAAGCGAAGAGGATGAAATAGAATATTTGTATGTGAAGAATAGATAAATATTCATAAGATAAATTAAATATCCCATTCCGTATATTTATTTCATAGATTTAGTATAAACCGTAGACAGAGAATGCTACTGTCAACGACATAAACTCTTTTTTACTAAATCTATGGTTTATTTCAAGTATTTTTGACACTTGTGACAACTGACAGTTCTCCTTCTATGATCAATGGTCGCTTTATAGCATGGAGGTTAGAGAACAACCTCCATGCTTTATTGCTAACTTTCTATGGAGTGTAGCGGTAAGGAGTACGGACTCTGTATAAAAAGGGTCCGTAGGAAAACGCTAAATAAGGGTGGCGCCACTGTAGCTACAGTCTAAATTTTAAAGAACTTTTTATAATTTTTTTTCATTGCACAGACTCACCATAATTCTTTTTACTAATACACTCTCAACGTATTTTGTTGTACCCATCTTGTACCCAGCTACTCGAGCGCTGTTGTGGAGATTTTTTGAACTGTTATTTACTGCTTACAGCTGGACACATTTTCAACTATTCTCCTCTGGGAGATTGTCCTCCTTACCTGCACACTCCATGGTAGGAACATTAAACTAGCAATTAATTAAAAACTCGAGTTGATATTTCCTTGCCACAGGCGCGTAGTGTATTCAAGCGACACCTCTATAATACAGTGTATAGCACAACTCAGCACATATACTGGGTGACTATTTTTACCGTCTGGAAAATAATATGGTGTTTTGTGTCGGTCTGAGTATTAAACCAAAGGAGACCGCATCGTAAGGCCTACCCCTCTGTAAAAGGTACGAGAGTCAGACTCTTAGCCGTTATATAAAACTAGTTGCTCCGCGTCGTGCGCCATTACGCAACAGACAGTCAATTGAACACCGACAAAAATGCCGAATCGCAGAGTATTTTTACGCAAAAAACAATCAAAACCATCAAATCTACAAAAGGACAATGTGGCTTTTCATCTGTGAATACTTTTAACATAATATAATTGTTAAAACTGTTATTTTCTGAATATTTTCGTAAAATACCAAGCGCAAGTGTATTTTTCACTTTATAAACTATATACTACTACTATTATATTTATTTTAAAATCGCTTATGCGATTTTAAAATCTATATAATTTGCTACACTTAATAAATATACAGGGTATTTTTGAAACGTTCCTGAAAACGAAGACAGACGATATCTATTAGTATATATAATAATATAAGTACATATATAAGGACACCTTTAATGCTGAGACAAAAAGAAATTCGATCCCGATGAAAAAAAAACTCATTTTTTTCATCGGGATGTTACACGCTTACTTAAGCGTTGTAAAAAAAATTAGTTTTTTTTTCAATAAGCTAATTAGCTTTATTCACGGTCTATCTCTTTAGTACAGCTAAATAAAACGATAATTTTATTAAAAAAATCATGAAAATGCTTAAACATAAACCAGCAGTGAAAATTCAAATACCTAACATCAGCTGATTAGGGGTCAATATACGCGCGACGCCGAATACGCGCGGCCTAGAGCCCGCGACTGTACCAATGCCTAATAATTTACAACACATCTAATTACCTAACTTATTTACTTAACCTGCTATTTTTCCACTGTGCTAGTCTCCACTTAACCACTATAATTAGAATTCACAGGTTAAATAAACGAAATACCTGATTCGATTCCCCGATAGTGAAAAATTTACTTAAATGAGATTTAACAAGGATACGGTAAGGCTTTTTATCCATCGTGTAGATTCCGATCAGTTCAGTACTAAGTTATTAAAAAAATTTGGTATGAAACAGCTTATCGATCTAAATCATAGATAAATAAATATGTAGCAAGCTAATCTAAATCCTCCGTGGCCTTATGAGATGCGGCTCAAATTGTGCTGGAATTTCTCTCGGTAAATTCGTAATGCACGCGAAGCATTTCCACGAGCTTCTCCAAAGTACATTAACATGTTGCCGTATTCACGATCGCTATAAACGTACGCCTTAGGCTAAAACAAAACAAGAAACACTAAACGTAACTAAACTAAACACGATACTGTCTCAAAACAGCGCGAGGCGACACGAGTCGGACGGGTGGCGTCAACTCGTGTGTGAAAGTGAAGGGTAGAGTGAGCGAAGTACAATAATACCTAATGCATTGTTTCGTACGGAGCTAGATAAAAGAGTTCAGCGTCCGCGCGTTTATTGACCCTGTAATCAGCTGGTACCATTTTAATTTTCACTGTTGCTTTTATTTTCCAGTATTTTCATAAAAATTTTTTTTTTTTGAATTTATCGTATCATTCGGCTGTACTAACATGATGGATGAATAAAGCTAATAAAACGTTGTGAAAAGTTTATTTTTTATCGGGATCGATTTTCTATTGCTCCCATTATCAAAGGTATCGTTGGTACTATCGTCTGTCTTCGTTTTTGGGGAGCGTTTTAAAAACAACCGTTATAACGAAAATTTATTTCATATCAACTAATACAGTTTGTGATGAATAATAATCATTACATTAAGATGTGTAGTGGATTTTATCAAATTAAATATTCAGCTTAATCCCATCACGATTCTTAATATATTATAATTTCATATAATCAATTATTAGTCTTTATCAAAATAAACATTAAAGGCCGAATAAGTTGAATCGAAACTTGCCACTTTGTAGCAAATGTATGCAATTTTTTAAATTAAACTGGTATTACTGCTTAAACGAAAGTACTGCAAAGAAGTGATGTACACCACAACTTTAGCCATCGATAAGTTAATTAACCCATTCGGGTTGGTCTGCCGAACAGGTTTTTATTTTTTGTTTAGATTTTATAATAAAGTATTACAAAAAGTAGTAAATTTTTCTATTATTGGTTTAATAATAACAATAACAAAATAAATAAAAATAGTTCATTCAGTAAATAATTATACATAAGTTGTAACCGGGTATGACGTCTCCTTTTGAGTATTAAAAATTTGTGTTAGGAGACTCCACTCTTCCATAGCACTTGCATTATTATTTGTATGATCTTTACATAATAATTAACTATAAAATTAAAATAAAAAATTATAATATTCATGCCAAAGGTAATAAGTGTAAGTGTGTGTGTAAGTGAATGAGTGAGTGAGAGCGCGCACGCACGTGTGTGTGTGTGTGTGTGTGTGTGTGTGTGTGTTTTATAAATAAATTACATTACTTCATATAGCTTAAAAGAGCCTCAGTATCATCATAGGTCTTATGAAATAGCCATTCGGCTAACCGAATGGCTATTTTATGTTCTAAAACATATTTGCAATTATGGTAGTTAAGGTGATGAATTTTCATGCTTTTGTTAATGGTGTTGTATAGAGTCGCTGACTGTTTTACATATTGCCTCCTAACTAAAACAGTTTTACAGTTGTGGGAGGTTACGCTGGGCAATGATGGAAACGCCTTTCACTCTTCCAAGAATATAATGTTTTCTTTTTACCAAAGGACAGTTTGCAACACAGATATTACAGCACCAAACAATAGAAATTAAGACTAAATATAATTAATTAAATGTACAAAAGACATTTAAAATATGCAAGCCAAAAATAGATTTATGTGGTTTGAACGGCAACTGTTACTCCGGCGGCGCAAAGCGTGAGGTCTAACTCTGAGGCTGTTTCAATTCTCCGCTAGGAGTAATGGTGTTCTGTGGTTTCAATTCAGACTGCCGGGAAAACCGAAGACGCCCGGGCCGTCACGAAGGCGGCCCGAACGTAGCCGAGCATTCCCGACAGCAACCGATACGAACATCGCGTCGGCGTGTGTGACGTTCAATACATAAACAAAAATAGAAAGGTGCATGTCGCCACAACAGCCCCCCCGGAGACCTTTAGGATCGATAAAAATCAGGGAATCGTACTCGGTGACCGTAGCGAGACGTCCTTAATTGCGTAGGAGTTCGAAGTGCTCTTCTACCATCAGGAGTAGCGTTAGTCCCATGCGTCACAGGCACAGTCGACGACGCATCAGAACTACCTGGTTCATCCGTCAGGATATAGGCCGGTTTTAGCCTGTCGATAAAGACGTTGACTATCCTACCAGCAATGTCAATTTTGAAAATTTTTTCACCGCGCTCTATTACCTTATACGGGCCGGCATAAGGTGGTTGCAAAGATCTCCGTACAAAGTCCTGTCGTAAAAATACATGTGAAACAGTCGATAAGTCTTTAAAAACGAAGATTTTACGCGTGCCGTGTCGAGTAACTGTTGTAGGTTGTAACTTTTTCATATGTAAACGCAACCTGTCCAGAAAGTCGGTGTAATCGGTCAGTTTGTCAGCAGTCGGTTCAAACAAGTCGCCGGGTAACTTAAGCGGTTCTCCGTAAACTAGTTCAGCAGTAGAATCAGACAAGTCTTCCTTCCATGCACTACGAATACCCAGAAGTACAAGTGGAAGTTTCTCAGTCCAGCTTTCGTCTGCGTGGCACATAATAGCTGCCTTAAGTTGTGGAAGCGCTCCACTAGACCATTGGCAGCAGGATGATACGCAGTAGTTTGTATATGTCGTGAACCTATAAGCGCTGATATCTGACTAAAAAGATGGGATTCAAACCGTTTCCCTCTGTGGTTACCTTTTCTGGGCAACCAAAACGTGATATCCACGATGAAATAAAAGCTTTTGCTACACTCTCCGCTCTGATGTCCTGTAACGGCACTGCCTCCGGCCACCTAGTAAACCTATCTATAGCTGTGAAGCAGTATCGGTAACCATCAGAGACGGGAAGTGGACCTATCAAGTCTACGTGGACGTGAGAAAATTGGGCCGTAGGAAGCTTAACATCCTGGATAGGGGCATGTACGTGTCACATGAGATACACGAACGTGCCCAATTTCGACAATCCTTCTTAATGCCAGGCCATACATACCTCTCAGTTACTAATTTGATAGTAGCCCTAGTACTTGAATGACTAAGTGCATGAATATTGTCAAAAACCATTTTACGGAATGCAGGTGTTATGAATGGTCTATGTCTGGGCCCCGATATGTCACAGAAAATTTTCGTACCATCAATACAGACCTTTTGTAACTTAAGAGACGAACCAGTTCGCAAAATATTTTGGAGTTCTGGGTCCGTATCCTGAGAAGCTGCTAAGGCAATAGGGTCTAGCGAGCGTGTTATTGCATCCGTTCTTGATAACGCAACCGCGACAACATTGTCTTTCCAGGTAATGTGACGGATATCCGTTGTAAATTGGGCTATAAAATTTAAATACCTAAATTGTCGCAGAGAGCAAGCCTCACGGGCTTTCTTAAAAGCTGAAATAATCAACTTACGTTCAGTCAGTATAAAGAATGGTTTTAATTCAATAATATGTCGAAAATATTTTACTAATTCGTAAATAGCTAATAGTTCACGATCATATGCACTGTATTTGACTTGTGTTGCCAATGACCTAGGACTTTCTGCTGCAAGACTGAACCAATAGCGGAGTTGGATGCGTCAGTTACTATGGCCAACGGAGCAGACGAATCTGGATGAGCTAGAAGAGCGGCGTTAGCAATGCTTGCTTTGCAAGCATTAAAAGCGCTTTCTAGGTTAGCAGTCCAGTTAATGTTGCTGTTGCTCTTCACCGATGGACCACTAAGTAGTGCATGGGGAGGAGCCTGAAGCTTGGCAGCATCCTGTATAAAGCGTTTATAAAAGTTTAATGCTCCTAAAAACCACCTAAGATCCCTAATAGTTTTAGGTAGGGAAAGTCAAGAATAGCCTTCACCTTGTCACCAACCGGTTTAGTCCCTTCTGAAGAAACCAGGTACCCTCCCTTAAACTATCTGCGTCACGGCGAATACGATTGTGTTTTAATAAAATACCGTATTTGCTAAAACGCGAAAATACCGCACGTAAATGTTCCTGGTGTACCACTTCATTAGTGGAAGCAACTAATACGTCATCGATGTACGCAAAGCAGATTTCGAGATCACTGAGGACCTCGTCCATGAAACGCTGAAAGGTTTGGGCAGCATTCCGAAGCCCAAAATTCATCAGTGGGAACTCAAATAGACCAAAGGGTGTCGTAATAGCGGTTTTCTCTACATCCTCAATCGCAACCGGTATCTGATGGTACGCTCGAACTAAGTCCGATCTACTAAAAATTTTACAATTAAATAGATTGTGAGAAAAGTCAGCAATATGGCGTACAGGGTATCGATCTGGTATCGTGCAAGCAATGAGCGCACGGTAATCCCCACAGGGTCGCCACCCTTCCCCTTTTTAAGTACTAAATGGAGGGGTGATGACCATGAGCTCTCAGACCTGCGCGCAATACCTGTACGAACCATTTCTTCAAACTCCTGTTTCGCAATTTTAAGACGGTCAGGTGCTAGTCGCCTTGGTCGCGAACACACAGTTGGGCCTGGGGTCGTCCTGATATAATGCTGCTCCGACCGGCCACATTATATCAGGATATTCTTGGAGTATCCGATGGAATGATGTATCTCCTGAAATGACCTTTATGTGAGTGCACGGGCAAGCAAATGCAATCGAGGCAACTGATGTAAGCGAAGTACAATTATCAATTAATCGTGAATTACGCACGTCAACAAGTAAGTTATAGAAGGATAGGAAGTTTACACCTATTATTGGCTTGCTCACAACAGCTATTATAAAGCGCCAAGAAAATGCACGCCTTAAACCTAAATCTAAACATAAACTTAACCAACCATATGTAGCAATTACAATATTATTTGCAGCAAAGAGCTCGTAATTAGTTTTGTTGCGACGCTGCATGCGCACTAAGCTCAATAGATACATGTCCCCGTGTCGATTAAAAACTGCACTTTACTTTTAGCGTCAGTAACAAACAAACGCTTAGCGTTCGACTTACACTCATCAGCGGTCGCAGAGAGCGAACGCTCTACTAGTTTTTTGAATAAGTACCAGGTTTTATACACTTAGCTGCTTTCTCGCCGTAATTGAAGTGGTACCAGCAGTATCGCTGGCCCTCAGCGCGAGCACGACTTCTCGACCGACTGCGGCGCCGGCTGCTCGATTTTGACCTTCTTTTCGGCAAGTCACGACGTCTGCTTGGTGTCGACATTTCATCAAGCCTCTTGGTCAGCGCATCAATCTTCCGATTTAGGTCTTCGAATGCTGGATGCGAGCATGAAGTGGATGTGGTAGCTACTTGTTGTGCTGACATTTGGGGCGTGGCCTCAGCTACTTTATCGGCTAATAGGGAGAGTTGGTCATAGCCACTATAGTTTGTAGCAAACTGGGTAGTCGGCTTGACCATAAGGTACGCAGGAACTCATCTGGGAACCCTGATCCAGCTAAACTACGAATATGTCGCAAAACTGGCTCTGCTTGCGAACTCCCAATTCCTCATTCGTGAGCTTCTTGAAGCTGATAGTCTGGCAATTAACTCACGTTTCAGTGTGTCGTATTTCTCGTTCGCCGGTGGTCTAATTATTAGATCTTCGACTTCCGCAGCAATTTTCGGATCTAACACCGATATAACATGATAATATTTTGTGACATCCGATGTAATATTTGGTTGGGCGGCGGGCCTAAGGGTTCCCGAGTTTGATTCCCAGGTTGATTCTTGACCCTATTATGCGAGATGTTGTACTAAGTGGACTGTATACGAGATGGCTTCTTATGCCTCAACAAGATGATGGATGTAACACGCGCCACCTTAGACAATGCACTCGCTCTTCCAAATCTATTGCTTGCCAAGGTTAGGAGGGGATTCTACTTGAGCACATTAGGAGAAATAAAATGGGGCGGGTTAACTAACAAACAAAATGCTCAAGTCGGAGCAAAATTACGGGAAAACACTTACCGGGGTGTGATTCTGGTGCGGCGGACGACGCTTCCGTTGCGGTGATGCGACGTGGGATGGGTTCTTCTGGGGCGCCCCAGAGATACTATCCAGGCCAGTGGTGCGAAGGAAGAGGGCGGTGCGCGACGATATCTCACACTATGTGAGGCGGTTACTTCTGTAGCGCGACTGCTCCAGGTGATGCGGTTCAGACTAGCGGCGCGCGGCAAGAGGACGCTCGAGAGCAGCACGCGAGCCTTTATTGCCTCGGATTTCCCACCAAGCACCTCGGTCTCCCTTTCCCCTTTCAGTGTTTACGGAAGGGATATTAGGTCAAAGGATGGGTAAACGCTTGGCAATATACCCTCGAATAAAAATTAAAATACACGAATCGTTTCCGCGTAACCATCCTCTCCAGCTTGAACTTTGGTCCCCTTGGGTCCCCTTCAAAATAACTATAGTCCGGCCGTTGAGTTATTACCGATTTGACACATGACGAATTGACAATACTAGTGAAGTGACTGAATCAGTAACCCTAATATCATTTGGGAACAGTTTGTTTTTAAATATTCTAGTATAGTGTGTAATTAAATAAAATCAAAACAATAATAGTTGAAGACACAGGTTCTTTATTAGGTGGAGTATCCTTGATGGGCGTAGATAATTGGTCGAGGACATATCAAAATAAAACAAATTTGTAAACACTGTTACTGTTTTTTAATGACGGTTTTTTAGGGCGAAGACAATCCCTTCACTGTGTTTTACGAAAATATGCATCAGAGTTATCTTTCAGGTTGAATACAACCATTATTATAAGCTAAAATACTTTATTTTAAGCGTTATTATAATGAAATATGTAGTCTTTTAGGGTATAGCAAAACCTAAATTACGATAATATTTCGATTTAATATTATAAAATAATATTATAAAATCACCAAAACTGTCTACTTCAATGTAATTTTTTCCATGTATTTTGCTTATAAACATATCTATTTTAATTATTTTATCAAAATACATGTAGTGTTAAATATCCAAAAAAAATTTTAGCTCGTTTTATTTTGTCAATTATTTTATATAATTATTTTAAAAATACTATAAAACATCATGCGCAGGCGCAGTTCGATTCAGTACGCTCTAGCTTGCTACATATTTATTTATCTATGGTACGCTCCGGGTAATCCCAATGACAGGACGTATTACTTTTTCTCACCGACACCGTGCGATCGCGTTGATACACCGATAGGGCTATACTACACCATACTATAACTAGATACCTATAGCACCATCGAGCATTTTTAACGATTCACTTTTATAAGCGATATTTTTGGTAGTAAGTAATTTTGAAATATGTTTATGATTGTAATATTTAAATATTAAATGATGTAATGGTGGCAAATTTTCATTTCATACATATTTTTTTTAGAAATTAGTAATTGAACGTAAGCAATTCGGATCAAGTAAAAATACTAAATCGTTGGCTTTCACCTTTGGCTCCGTGGCGGAGTGACTTGGTAATGATTTGTAGCGCTGAGCGCCGCAGGTTCGAATCCCACATGGAACAAAAATTTGTATTACCTACAAATAATTGTTCCAGGTCTGGATGTTTGTCCTTGTGAAATTAATGTATTTGAACTGCCCCAACGATGTATGTACTTAGGAAAAATTCCTAGTGTGGAGATAACGTTATGATTAAACAACAAAGACATGCCATCAAAAACATAACTTGTAAAATAACCAAGTCTCGCAATGATGATACGGCCGTGCCGCTGTTTTGGTCTACATGGCGGGGCACTACCGTGCCCCCAGATATAAAACATATGAGCCGTGCTTGAGTTGAGTAGCTCAATGGCGTAGTGCTCGCCGTAAACGCGAACAATCCGGGCTCGATCCCCGCTAGTGTTGCCAGGTGTCCCGATTTGCGCGGGACATCCCGATTTTCAAAGGTCTAGTGACACGTCCCGATTCATCATTGATCGGGACGCCAAATGTCCCGATTTTCACTTACCTTTTTATTCTATACTTTAATCCATAATTTTGACAGCAAAAATGATTATATCTGTTAGCTACTACCACATTAAAATATTTTTACTACAACATTGTCTCACCAGTCGAAAAAAAAACACCAAAGTTTTAAACAGAATTATATTAAAATGAGTGATTTGAAAAATTCAGGGACTGCAAAAAAAAAACAAGTAGTTCAAAATGTTTTAATTTGCCTAAAATGAAAAAAATTCAGTTTTTACGATGTTTGGATGAAAAGTTATTGTTAATAAAAATACATAAAAATTGTTAGTTTGATGAATTATGTTTACAATTATGAAACAGAATAAAAGTTTATCAAATGATATATATTTTATACAATACATATTTTTCAATTAGAACATATACATATTATAATATACTCAATAGGGTGAAAATGTAAAGCCGACTTCAATTTACTAAAAGAATACCTAAAACAATTTCCACATATTAGCCTCCGATTTCTATACACTATATAAGTAAGCCATTATATGGAAATTATTTTTTTATTATTTTAGTTCCAACAGTATCAAAGACAGGTATATAATCAACGATCAAAGTGATTCGTAGTCGTCGTTAGGCAACTATTATAGCCTCACGCTCGGCCTGACACGCACACAGAGATAACATTGTAGTGTGCGTCATTATTACGCCGTTCCAAAGCGATCGCGTAGATTTCGACTTGGACATATTTGAATATGCGCTCTTAATAGACCCATCATTTTATTAGTGTACTGAATGGCGGAGTCGTATTATTACGAGCTGCGTAACCTATAATGTAAACATTAAATAACGTTAATTTATTATATTAAATAAACTAAATGTTACACAATTACCTACATGTAAGGGACATGAGATATTTATTTCTTAGTTATGTATCTTTTTACTTATATGCTGAATATTGGATGTTATAATAGTACAAATTATTCATATTCATAACTTATGCGATAAAAAACAATACATTTGATTTGTGCCCATATTAGCTCAATGCCATTGTACTGGCAGTGATAAGGCGGAATTCGAAGTACCTGATATCCATGCGCTAGAGCTATCTCATCTACTTCATAACGGACTCTTGATGTTTTATTTTCGCGTACCAACTTTACTAAGTCAGACTTTAGCATTTCGGCAGTAGTTTCAATTCCATTTTAGTGTAGCCATGCTACGAGATCAGCTTTCTTGTCGGTCTGAGTAGGCGCTTTATTAACTTGTTTCGAGTGATATGAAGCGTTGTCCATTATTATGATAGAAGGCTCTGGCAGGCTGGGTAATAATTGATTTTCGAACCAATTCGTAAAAGTGTCTGTATCCATCTCCTCGTGGTAATCAGAAGTACTTTTTGACGCGAAAGCCAGCAGTCCATTTTCAAAGAAACCACTTCCAGCAGAACCGGCGTGACAAATTATCAGTCGCGATCCTTTTCCAATTGGAACCTTTGAGGTTGATGCTTTTGTTTCGTCAGTCCAAGAGCGTGACACAGTGTGGTTCGCATTTAACCATGTTTCGTCAACAAAAACGACGTTGTCCCAAGACTCGATTTTTCTGGCTTCTCTTAAAACTCGCTCCTTTTAATTATTAAATCAAATCTTTCCATTAATATTTTCCTTTTATTCGTTTTTTTTATATTCAAACCCAATTTCGCGCAATGGTTTTGACAACGCCGTTTTACCGCCTTTAAACAAGCCAGCTTCTTTTAAAGAGACCAAAAGCAAACGTCTAGTTGGAAACTCGTTCCTAGTATAATAACCATATATGTGGTTTCTTATTGCATCTGCATCAAAAACATCAACACCTGTCACGGGCTTTTGTCTTCGTTTTTTCTTAGGAGTGCGTAAAACATTATCTTCACTTCCAGAAGCACCAAATTTTTCTTTATTTATATTATATAGTGTTTTTGCACCAATTCCAAGAGCTTGTGAAACCCGATCTTTCACTTGAGTGACAGGAATCAAAGGGCCGCCATTTTGTGACTCACGCTCAAAGTAATCCTGTAGCTTTAGTACAAGCTCACGACATTGACTATTCAATGTTTTTCCTCGTTTCGGCATTTTCAACAAAATTACCAAACACAAACAAAATTAGTCCAATAAAGCGCAACGATAAACAGGAGAAAGCCGAGTCAAAAAACAACGGTTACACAAGAGAACGTAGTCTGTGCGCACGAGAGTACGGAAGACGACTAAACAGATTAAAATAGCGGTGGTAAGGGTGTTAACAGAATAGTATCGCCAATTACTTAAAAAAATACACCTATAACATTGCTTAATTGAGGGAGAAAATTATATTTATTAAATGTTGTTTTATATATTATGAATGTTAAAAATTATACATAATCATTTTAATTGAATTTATTTTTAAATCATAGAAAACAGTATTTCTGTCTTTGGATCACACATAAATCTTAAAAATCATAGAGATACTGGCAACACAGTGCAATTAGGAGACGCAAAAAAATGGTAGCATTATAGTCTAGTTGCTCGAAGGAATAAGTAAAATAAAAATATCCAAATAAAATAAATATCATATCTATTCCAATGAATTCGGACCGAATACTATCAAGCACATCACTATGAAAACTAGACGCACGATGTAACTTTGTACAAGCGCGCCAAAGAACAAAAAAATAAATGTTTTCATATTATTTACAAACTATTTTAAGTTTTGAAACAGAGTTTATTGGAAAATTACTTGATTCTGACATTTTGACATAAAGTTTTATATTAAAGAGGTATTCTAAATCATTCGGCAAATGTGTCGCTCGTGCAAGGTTATATCGATTAATTTAAGAATAATCTGTCAAATCGGTAATAACTCAGCGGCCGTACTATAACGCTAAGATTAAACCTAATTTTCGACTACAATTTCTAATCTAGAAAGCTAATTCAAACTATTGAATGGGCAAAGAGCACAAACGGACAACAGGGCGCGCCTTAGGATGTACTCGAAAGCAAGCCATACATCTGTGCACCCGATTGCGGATTAAATTACGTGCTGAAAGACCAATAATTTTGACGCAAGATTGACATCGGCAAGTCGGGGCCAGCGTGAGAATTCAATTTATGGTGGCAATCTACTAATAAATTCAAGATATGGTCCTTACGCGGTAAAACTATAGGGTGCCGTTAGTCGAAACTCAGCTGCGAGTTAGACAAGCGCCCACCTGCCCTGACGATTCCATCTTGTAAAAATGGCTTAAGACGTTGAAAGGCGCGACTACAAGTTCTATTCGATTGTAATCTTGTAATTTCATCGGAAAAATGCGCACGTTGAAGTTCACGCAATACTAGCAACTCGGCATAGCTGTAATTGGACGCTTCGATAAACAAACGTCGCGGTAGAAGCTTCGCAAATCGACAAACGTAAATCACGCTATGCAATAATTTCGACCAAGAGGACAAACGGTTCGCCAACGCAATGATTGGAGAAACCTCGCTCGAAACGTTCGCAACCAGAGCGTGCCTCTTCTCTTCCGGTGGTTGGGACACTGACGAAGGGTCGAAATCGGTTATTGGCCACTGCGAGGGTTCCAAGTGAACCCAAGAAGGTCCGTGAAACCAAAGCGAATGGTCCATTATTTGCATCGGGGTGAGTCCACGGGTTAGACAATCGGCAGGGTTTTCCGTACCGGACACGTGATAAAAGTTACGCGATCCTAACTCGTGTTGGATCTTGGCCACTCGGTTCGCGACAAACGTATCCCAACGGTGGGGTGAAGAATGAACCCAACATAAAGCGACGGTTGAGTCAGAAAAGGCAAATATTCTTTCTATGTGAACTCTGTCACTACATGCACTGGTAACTGCGGTGATAAGTTTGGCAAGGACTAATATCAAGCAAAGCTCTAAGCGCGTGGAAGAAACAACCTTACGGGGGGAGACTCTTGACTTAGAGCTAATGAGGCTGATCGAATTTCTACCATTATATTTTCACATCCAGAATGGACGTGAAAATATATAACGCCCCCGTAAGCCTTCTCGCTAGCGTCTGCAAACCCAACGACAGTGATGACGCTATTTCTATCGAGGTTTATATGACATGGTATTTTAATTTCGCTTAGTAAAGGAAGTTCCTCTCTAAAACGTAGCCACGAACGAACAATGCTATCAGGCGGCGGGTCATCCCAATCGCATTCACATAACCAAAGTTGTTTAATCAAAAGCTTAGCGTATAGCACGACCGGGGCTACGAAACCCATGACATCCCATAATCTAGCACCGCATGACAGCATTGTGCGTTTTGTGAACGTTTCTGCGGGCGGGTTTACCTTAAGGCTAAACACGTCGGACTCCGGTGACCAACACAAACCGAGCATCTTGTGCGTATCAGAATCGTCGAATTCCTTTATCGCCGAAAGGCGGTGTGATATTGGGATTGTATCTAAAACCGTACGCGAATTACTAGTCCACTTGACGAGATCGAATTGACCCGATTTCATGAGCCTTATAATCTCGGCGGTGGTGAGGATGGCCTCCTCCACGCTATCGACCGAGTACACAAAATCATCCATATATAACCCACTCTCAATTGCCCTCTTAGCTTTAGGATAAGAGGGACCTTCATTAGAGGCGAGCTGTCTCACCGTGCGTAGCGCATGAAATGGGCTCGACTTCAAACCAAAGCAAACGCGATTAAATTCAAACACCATTAGAGGTTCCTTTGGGTCAAAGCGATATAAAATGCGTTGAAATCGACGGTCGCATTCACGGACCCCTATGCAAAGAAACATTTGGCGAATATCGGCGGATAGTGCTATACTGAACAAACGAAAATTTGCTATTATATTAAATAAATTGCCCTGTAAACTTTGCCCACTATAGAGAATATCGTTAAGAGAAAGGTGAGTGCTAGTTCTAGCACTACACATAACTTGGACGTAAGTTTGTCTTCCCTAATGACACCGTGATGTGGTATGAAATACGACGGCGCGTCTTCATAGTTATCTAATTTTGGAGCCACAAGTGATATGTAACCCTCCCTTATATATTCATTAATGACGCCGTCATAAGCTTCTTTTAATATGGGCGAACCGAGCATCCTGAGCTCCAAACAATAGAAACCTCCAATGCCTTTGACTACGGGACATGAAAGTATCTTATTTATTAGCAATCCTAAACGCTGGCAACATTGTCGCGTTATAAAGCTACTCTGTGATCCGCAGTCTAGCAACGTACGGACACTTTGTTCGTTTCCACGCGAACCCCTAACTACGATACGGGCTGTACCCAGCAGCACGGTGGAAGGAGACTGCGTTCCCGTATTCGACAGTGAGGACAGGGCGACGTCACCCGGTCAACCGTTAGAAGCGTCGACTTTAGTATATGTAATTTCCTTGTCCGAATTATTCGACGCGAATATGTTGCCACCTTCGAAATGTAATAACGTGTGATGTCTGCTGGCACACTTGTTACACACGGAACTAGAATTGCATTTAGCAACTAAATGTCTATCGCTTAGGTAATTTAAACATAAGTTGTTCGTCTTTACTATTCCATAACGTTCGCTGGGTGAATGTTTACGGAAGGTCGCACAATTATACAAATTACCGTGTTGTTTATTCTTACATAGAACACAGGCGCTATGAGACGATGTAGGCGCAGCGGTTACGTACTTCAGCGACCCAGCGGTCCTAGTTGACTGTCTGCGGTCGCCACATTTCTTAACTTCTTGTTTGACATTCGAGGAACGCTGTATCACTTTAATTTGATCTCGTACAAAGGATGCCAAGAAGTCGAATGACGGTAACTCAGAGCTACGATGCTCCATTTCAAACGCACGCACGGTGTCCGAGTCTAGTTTCTTTAAGGCGATATGGAGAAACACCACGTCCATAAGGTCATTAAATTTCAGGTTCTTGAGTGCAGCCACCGATGCCACAAATTTATCTAAAAACTGCTCTAAGCCAGTGTCTTGAATGCTATGGTGTTTTGAAAGCTATTAATAAACAACGGCCAAGTTTTAATATCTCCATTGAATACCGGAATATCTATGGATGGCAATCTAAGTGATTCACGTGGGCGTACCTGGATTTCTGGTTTTGCTTCACTTTGGGCTGGAGACTGTAAGAGCTTTGCCGTCCTTTTTATTCGACACAACATAACTTCAAATGATAGAAGTGGTTGATAGTTCACTGTATACTTAGGGTCGATTTGTAATTCTAAACTATTAATTTTGTCTACTATATTTTCGTAATCCGATCGCAAAGAGTCCACCGTTTCGATTTCACATAAAAACGTTTCCCGCACTGAATTAATATTTTTTATGTGATCACTTATATATTGTATACGTGAAAAGAGTACGTCCCTCTTGGCGTAAAGATTTTTAAGTTTAATTTCATTTCCACTAACTGCCATCTTGAATCACTATAATTAATATTAGATTAAACACAAAGAATATCGTACAACGCTGGAAGATGAACACAACACGCCCCGACTATATCTCACAACACGTTATTGTCTTATCGTGTCGTATTACGTCGTTAAATTGAACACGCTGTCAGTAGTATTTTTTTTCTTGAAGGTAACTTGCAATCAAACGAGATAACACGCGTCGACTAGATAAGAATTTAAAGCTAGTATAATTACAAATAGCGGGTAAGATAAATAAAATTAAGCGGGTCTAACTATTTAAATAAGTATCTATTTACCTATGCGAATAAACTAACCAAAATTTAAATTTAAACTAAAACAAAACTACATAAATCTATCTAATATTAAATTAGAGTGTATAGTCCAAGGAATTGGTTCAGCAGTTCGACTCGATAAAGTTACAGGGCACCAGTTCTAAATCCGCTCAAATGACAAGAAAAATGGTTGGGCGGCGGGCCTAAGGGTTCCCGAGTTTGATTCCCAGGTTGAGTCTTGACCCTATTATGCGAGATGTTATACTAAGTGGACTGTATACGCGATGGCTTCTTATGCCTCAAGAAGATGGCGGATGTGACACGCGGCACCTTAGACAATGCACTCGCTCTTCCAAATCTATTGCTTGCCAAGGTTAGGAGGGATTCTACTTGAGCACATTAGGAGAAATAAAATGGGGCGGGTTAACTAACAAACAAAACGCTCAAGTCGGAGCAAAATTACGGGAAAACACTTACCGGGGTGTGATTCTGGTGCGGCGGACGACGCTTTCGTTGCGGTGATGCGACGTGAGGTGGGTTCTTCTGGGGCGCCCCAGAGATGCGATCCAGGCCAGTGGTGCGAAGGAAGAGGGCGGTGCGCGACGATATCTCACACTATGTGAGGCGGTTACTTCTGGAGCGCGACTGCTCGGGTGGTTTGGACGCTCGAGGGCAGCACGCGAGCCTTTATTGCCTCGGCTTTCCCACCAAGCACCTCGGCCGGTCGCGCTTCTCATTGGTCGAAAGAATCGCGCCACTTCTAGACTCCTCCCTTTTCCCTTTCAGTGTTTACGGAATGGATATTAGGTCAAAGGATGGGTAAACGCTTGGCAATATACCCTCGAATAAAATTAAAATTAGCCGTGTAGTGGCGGTTAAGAATATCCACTACCCCATATTTTCCCGTGGGTGTCGTAAAAGGCGACAAAGGGAAACAGGCAGGAGATGGGCAGCAGCATCTTCCTGATAAGAGCAACTGTACGACAAAAAAAAACTGCGGTTGCCAACCCGCTCGCCAAGCGTGGCAACTACGGCAATATACCCCCCATGAACAATTACACAAATAGACGGCCCCAGTCCCCGGCGGCCCCGCTATTCCTGGCTACGGTGGCGACCATGGTAACGGCGGGGCAGGGGGTGCTAAGAATCTCCGGTGGAGGTTCGGTTGCCACCTACGACGACTCGACCGGCAACATTTAACGCACGCACCCTGAGGACTGACGAGAAGATCCTGGAGCTGGAAGAAGAGATAGACAAGTTGCGCTGGAATATTATAGGATTATCCGAGGTCCGAAGAGAGGGGGGAGGACACGGTGATTCTCGAATCCGGCAACTTGTTCTATCACCGGGAGGGCGACCATCTGTCCCAAGGAGGTGTCGGATTTATCGTCCACAAGTCTCTCGTCAACAACGTTGTAAAGATTGGGAGTGTGTCGACGAGGGTCGCGTACCTGATACTCAGAATCACCAAACGGTATTCGCTGAAGGTCATACAGGTTTACGCACCAACCTCGGCACATCCCGATGAGGAGGTGGAGAAAATGTATGAGGATATTTCCAAAGCCATGCATTCCTCCAAAACTCACTACACGGTGTTGATGGGAGACTTTAACGCAAAGCTAGGCACAAGAGAAAACGGTGAGCTGAAGTTAGGGAAATTTGGAGTAGGGCAACGGAACCGAAGGGGCCAGCAGCTGGCCGACTTTTTGGAGAAAGAGGGACTCTTTATGATGAACTCTTTCTTCCAGAAGCGGCCCCACAGGAAGTGGACCTAGTCGAGCCCCGACGGTTCGACAAAAAATGAGATTGACTTCATTATGGCGACCAGACCCCAACTGTTCAGTGATGTCTCAGTGATCGCAAGCGTGAAAACTGGCAGCAATCACCGAATGGTTAGAGGCACACTGAACCTAAACGTTAAGTTGGAGAGGTAAGTCAACGCTCCGTCCCCCTCGTGCTCTAATCCAGAATCCCGAAAACTTTCATCTCGAGTTACGTAACCGCATTCAGTGCCTACAAGATTGCAATGCAGTGGACGATATGAATGACAAGCTCGTGGAAACTGTCCATGCAGTCGGAGCTAAGTTCTGCAAGACCCGCCGCAGAAGACCACAAAAACTTTCCGATCGCACTCTTAATCTCATGGCTGTTAGACGGGAGATGAGGCTGCAATCGTCAACAGATTTGACAGCATACAGGCAACTGAACAGACAGATCTCCAAATGCATGCGGCGAGACTTACGTAACTTTAATACTGCTCGTATTAAAGAAGCGATGGAGCGGAACCAGGGCTCCAAAGTCTTTGCCAGAGATCTGTCTGCCAGTAAGAGCCAACTGTCAAAGCTGAAGACTGAGTGTGGCAGCGTCGTTTCCGGGACACCTGAGATTTTGAGTGAGATTGAGAGGTTCTATGGGCAGCTGTACACATCATCGTTGGAGCCACACGCAAGTGTGAGTAACGATCCAAGAGCAAGTCTTATCCGATACTATTCCGATGATATCCCGGACGTCAGTCTAAGCGAGATTAGAATGGCTCTCCAGCACCTTAAAAACGGCAGGGCCCCAGGCGAGGATGGAATTACAGCGGAGCTTCTGAAAGCGGGTGGAACACCGGTACTTGAAGTCCTTCAGAAGCTCTTCAATTCCGTCCTCCATGGTGGCACTACTCCAGAGGCGTGGAGCAGAAGTGCGGTAGTCTTATTCTTTAAGAAAGGCGACAACGCTCTCTTGAAGAACTACAGACAGATTTCCCTTCTGGGCCGCGTCTACGTGCTGTTTTCGAGAGTCATTACGAATCGTCTCGCACGCAGACTCGACGACTTCCAGCCTCCCGAACAAGCCGGTTTCCGAATAGGCTTCAGTACCATAGACCACATACATACCCTGCGACAGATTGTACAGAAGACTGAAGAGTACAATCTAACACTTTGCCTGGCGTATGTGGACTATGAGAAAGCCTTTGATTGCGTCGAAATTTGGGCGGTGCTACAGTCCCTTCAGCGGTGCCAAGTTGACTATCGGTATATCGAAGTGCTGAAGTGTTTGTACAGTAGGGCTACGATGGCTATCCGAGTACAGAACCAGAGCTCGAAACCTATCCAACTGCAGAGAGGTGTAAGACAGGGTGACGTTATATCCCCGAAACTCTTCACCGCTGCGTTGGAAGACGTTTTCAAGCTACTGTACTGGAAAGGATACGGTATTAACATCAATGGCGAGTACATCACTTACCTTCGATTTGCCGACGATATAGTCCTTATGGCAGAATCGCTAGAAGACTTAAGCACTATGCTCAATGACCTCAATGGTGCCTCCCAACGGATGGTCTTAAGATGAACATGGACAAAACAAAGATCATGTTAAATGTCCATGTCACACCTATACCGGTAGTTGTTGGGAGCACTATGCTCGAAGTTGTTGACGAGTACGTTTACCTGGGACAAATAGTCCGACTAGGTAAGTCCAACTTCGACCGAGAGGTCAATCGACGGATTCAACTCGGCTGGGCGGCGTTCGGGAAATTACGACATATCTTCTCGTCAGGTATACCTCAATCTCTAAAAACTAGATTGTACAACCAGTGCGTGTTGCCAGTGATGACTTACGGATCTGAGTGGTCGTGGTCCTTCACTGCTGGCCGTATGAGGACGCTCAAGGTCGCTCAGCGAGCTATGGAGAGGGCTATGCTCGGAGTTTCTCTGCGTGATAGACTCAGAAATGAGGATATCCGCAGTAAAACCAGAGTGACTGACATAGCCCAACGGATTAGTAAGCTGAAGTGGCAATGGGCCGGCCATATAGCTCGAAGAACCGATAACCGATGGGGAAGAAAGGTTCTCGAGTGGCAGCCTCGTACTGGTAGGCGTAGTGTAGGGCGACCCCCCACTAGATGGAGTGACGATCTGGTAAGATATGCAGGAAGTCGATGGATGCAGGTGGCTCAGGACCGTGCTTTGTGGCATTACTTGGGGGAGGCCTATGTTCAGCAGTGGACTTGTGAAGGGCTATAATGATGATGATGATGAAAATTAAAATACACGAATCGTTTCCGCGTAACCAATATTCGCTAATGCAAATTGGCAATCCAACTGTGCAAACCAAAGCGTCGGTTTCTCGGGCCAAAATTGTGGCATCTTAATGCCTACTCGGCAAAGTACCGCTTCACTGCCACTAGTGATGCTTTTTGTTGCATCCGTGCTAACCTCTTGCCACATTTTTGATAATCTTAGTACGCTATGTTCTTCTCGGGGTCACCAGTTGTGGGAGGTTACGCTGGGCAATGATGGAAACGCCTTTCACTCTTCCAAGAATATAATGTTTTCTTTTTACCAAAGGACAGTTTGCAACACAGATATTACAGCACCAAACAAGAGAAATTAAGACTAAATATAATTAATTAAATGTACAAAAGACATTTAAAATATGCAAGCCAAAAATAGATTTATGCGATTTGAACGGCAACCGTTACTCCGGCGGCGCAAAGCGTGAGGTCTAACTCTGAGGCCGGGAAAACCGAAGACGCCCGGGCCGTCATGAAGGCGGCCCGAACGTAGCCGAGCATTCCCGACAACAACCGATACGAACATCGCGTCGGCGTGTGCGACGTTCAATACATAAACAAAAATAGAAAGGTGCATGTCGCCACACAGTGACAGCTGTAGCCACTACGTTTTTCCTTCTTTTGGCTACAATACAACGGTTAAACTTTATACCTTTATGCAGTTTTAGAACTGATTATAAGATGTACGGTTTCCTAACAGTAGATACATTACTTATGGCTTAAAAATCTTCTGTACGGAATCTTTTTGGTTTTTTTAAATTTTAGTAAATTTCTCTGAGCCCTTTCAACTTCTAGAAATTTGTTTTTTGTAGCTTCACCCAATATTGAGCCAAAGCAATATATATATTTGGTATAGTAACTTTATCGTCATAGGATTTTAAATGTCCATATAAGTTTCCTAAGACTGTTCATGATTAATTCAATGTGTCTATACCATGACAAATGTTTGTCAACTATGACTCCTAAGTACTTGGTCTCAGAGACCTTACTAATTAATGAACAGATGCAACTAGTACTTAAGGGATCATATCATGTGTGAAGTTTAATTTGGAAATTAATATTAGGCTGAGTTCGAAAATAATTTGTAAAACATATATAACTAGTTTTTAAAGTAAGTAGGGTTAGTGTTCAGCCACTTAGCGATCCTAACAAGGCCTTTAGCAGATCTACGAACAGAATCCCAGGAGTCATCAGTAAATATTACTGCAGTATAATCTGCATAGGAAATTTGATAAATCATATTTCATACCCCAACTTATCAATAAAAGAAAGAAAAAAGGTTAGATATATAGAATAGAAGAATAGAAAGAAGGTTAGCCGATACTGCTGTACCAGCAGTATCGGCTAACCTTCTTTTATTGAACTTGTGGGAGGTAGTGTTTAGCCGTAATTATATCAAAAGATTAAATAGTTTTATTATTACCCTTGACACCAATATCATCCTTCTTGAAAATAGTTTAGAATTTCGACAAGTTTACACTTACGACTACTGATATTTACGCGAACATTACATATTTAATGAAATTAATTTTACGGATTTTAACGCGTTAAATTTTGACTTTTGATTCCCGAAGTTTGGGGTGCTTTACAGTACGAACTTTAATGTCGTACCTTTGACAAAATGCGGCACGTGCTGAGGCGGCGCGACACAAAAACGACCGTATCTAAGCGAACAGACTGTACACCAAGGAAAATTATACTAAAAGAACGTTTTTATTGTACCTTGGTCATGGATGAAATGAAAGTTAAGCAGTTGATGAAATACCGTGCTAGCAGCCAAAGGCATGGCTATGTCAACTACGGGGTCGATATTATATCTGATAATTTCGATGAAGCTACTGACGCGTGTTTATAACATAACATAAACGGTTATATTTATGTTTTTATTGTTCGGTATAAACACAACGTGGAAAGTACCCATAGCCAACTTTTTGATTAAATTTGAATTAAAATCTTATTTTTATCTGGATCTGAATCTTGACTTTAAAAAACTGGCCATAATTATATTTGCTAATAAAATCATAATTTTATATAACACAAAAAAAAACAGTTCACTGCTGGCCGTATGAGGAAGCTTAGTCACTCAGCGAGCTACTACTACTTGCTCGAGGTTTTCTGCATGTTAAACATATTCATAGTAGAACCAGAGCGCCCGACATGGCCCATCGGATTAGTGAGCAGAAGTGGCAATGTGCCGGCCATATAGTTAAAAGAATCGACAACCGATGGAGAGGGGGGGGAAAGGTTCTCGAGTCGCAGCCTCATACCGGTGGGTGAAGTGCAGGGCTACCCGCCAATAGATCAAGTGACGACCTGGTAAGACTTGCAGGAAATTGATGGATGCAGGTGGATCAGAACCGTGCTTTGTGGCACCACTTGGGAGGCCTATGTTCAGCAGCGGACTTGTGAAGAGCTGTAGGTAATGAATGAAAAAATTCTAAAAGTGACTATTACCAACGCTGAACTTATGCGGACTATGATAATTTGTTTATTGATAAATAATATCAACTTAGTCCTCGCCTAACGTTGCTTACGCATGTAGACAGCGGCACCAGTGTATCGACAGGTGTACAATTTGATGGTTGCTTAAATGTAATGAACACAAATAAATGCTGTAGTGTGCTTGTATAGTGACGCGATACAATTTTCCATTTTGTAGTGTTTTTCTTGTGGCCCCCTGACATTGATAGACTTTTTTGTTTAGGAATTAACGCGCATGGCCTCTCCAGTTGGTTTAATACTCAAAGGTGTAAGTGCATTAAAAGCTACCCATGAAAGTATTTGTAAAATATAACTAGATAGGCAAAATTTTCTGAATATCCAAAAAATACAAAAATAATTCATCCTATGGCGTTTGCGTAAAATTAAAAATAGGCTACAATCGCTAGTAAATGAAAGTTGTAAGAGCAAGCGAGACGCATGCTCATCTTTCGTTATGTATGCCAGGCGGCCATGTGAGAGGGGAGTACCGTTGCAGCCACTATTTATAGAATCAGCTGACTGCGCCTTATGTTCGATGTTCCGTCTGCGCACCGCCCCCGAGCGGTCGTGCATACAGTTCGTGCTCCGACCTCGTGCGGACTGCAGCCTCTCGCCCGCGCTCCCCGGCTAACACCGACCGAACAGACGCCGTTGGTGAGTTCCTTTGTTTTCGCATCGTTCTTACCCCCTCGCTCCGGCGGGGAGGTTTGAGCGCGCTTTGCTTTGTTTGTTTTATTTTTAATTTTTCTGTTATTGTTTTATTGTTATACTGTTACTCTGTGTTGTTACTGTTCTTAGAAGATCGTCTCTTGCTCTTCTCAGAGCGAGCCCTTGTTCTTTTCAGAACATAGGGACCCCAGCTTCTCGGAATAGAGCGTCAGTCCTCCCCATCTGCCACCCAAGGCCCTGTTCTTCTCAGAACAGGGACCCCTAGACTCTTAGAATAAATCGTCACCCCCTGTCCAAATCAACATGTATGTTGTCATAGATATGAACCACGTTGGGAGCGTGATTGCGGCCGTGATCCGTCATTTCTGCCAAAGTCAGGGATTAGCCGTCAATATTGACGAAACCCTCCTCCACAGGGCTGTCTCCCCCGCTCATGTCCCCATTGCCCCTCAGGCATGCAACCTCCGCCCGTTGTCAAGTCATTCTTAGCAGAGGATGACTCCGAAGCCATGAACTCGGACACCGTGTCTGAAACTTCGTCCACCCGTAAGAGGTCCGCTCCTACGTCAAGCTCCTCATCCAGTAGCTGCTCCTCGGACTCATCACAGTCCGTTCAATCAGTTATAGATACGACCCCCTTTACGGAAGTGAAATCCAAGCGCGGTGCGAAACGCGCTGCGACCTCTCGCGCACCTCCCGCCCCCGCAGCCCCTGCGCCTGCTCCATCCACCGCAGCCCCCGCGCCTGCTCGCTCCACCGCAGCCCCCGTCGCTACCACAAAGAAACAGGTCCCGCCCCCTGTCTTCCTCAGGGACAAGGCGCAATTTACTAGACTTTCCAAAGCCTGTTACGACGCAGGCTTTAAATATGACCAAGCCACCAACCTTGGTGAGTCAATATAGTCAATCAAAGAAATCATTCCACAGTCTATGGAAGACTTTAGAAACATCACCAAACTATTCACATCCGAAGGTGTGCCCTATCACACCTACTCCCTCCCTGAAGATCGTAAAGTCAGGGCTGTCCTCCGCTGAGTTCCCTTACTCCCGAACTCACCAACGAGGAAATCCTGGAGGACCTTAAGTCCCAGGGATTCCCAGTTGAGACTGTGCACAAGATGCACAGCGGTAGGGGCAAGAGCTACTCGCTTGCCCTCCTCATTTTGTCCAACGTGCCGGAGGCGAAAGACATTTTCCGATAGGTACACACTGTGTGCGGCCTGACGAGAGTCAAAGTCGAAGCCCCTATGGGCGCGGTTTTCCGGCGCAGTGCCACCGCTGCCAACTCTACGGGCATGCGGCGGCCAACTGCTCAGCCCCTCCCAGGTGCGTTAAGTGCCTAGACCCGCACAGCTCGAAAGAGTGTCCTCGGCCTCGTGATACCGAGTACCCACCCGCTTGCGTCCTTTGCGGACAGATCCGCCATACGGCCAACTTCATAGGCTGCCCCCGCGCGCCTCGCCCCAATCTCGGCAACAAAGCTGTCAAAAAAGCTCCGCCACTGGTCAATGAACGTACATTCCCGGCTCTCCCATCCAAAAATCCCCTTCAGGGCAACTCCCGGTCATCTCAGGACCTATATCAGCCCCCCTCAGGGACCCTATAGGCCTCCTCACCTTCGCCCACTAGGGCCCCGACATCACGCAGAACCCTCTTACGCCGATAACGTTGATACAGTATACACTGCTATCCGCAATATCGACGTAAGAGAGATCGCAATTTTAGCACGCAAACTGCGCGCTTCTCAGTCCCCTCAAGGCTCGCACTTACGAGCACCAACACCTTCTAAACTCAATCATCCCATTCGTAAGCTGCTTAATTAGGCAGCAACTCTTCCCAGCGGCTACTCGCCGCTAGCGCCCCCCTTTCACCCAAGGGGGGTCGCGTTCGATACGGCTTAGAGATCTAGTCAGACTATTAAGCCAGTCCCTAAAAGGTGGGGTTTAGTGGGTAAAAGTCTCCACATAACCACGCAGCCGGCTGCGTGGTATGCTATGAGCATTCCCCACCTCCCTCCCCCGCTTTCCGGAGGGTTGCCCATATTTGCTTCGAGCTCAAAAAAAATGCGCTTTATGTTACCAAAAATTATTTTCTCTTATAAGTATTTAGGCACTTTAGATATTTATTTTTTATCTTGACTCCCTAGTTGGTCTAGTGGTTGTAGTGTGATAGCTGATCATGAGGTCCTGGGTAGGCCTCTGTCACTCTTGCTACTTGCGTGAAATAATTACATACAATCGCGAAGCACCCAAGGTGAAAAAATTCTAACAAACTAAATAATAAAAAAACAAGCGTGCAGCTCACACGCGACGGAAGTGAAACCTTCGAATTAAATGAAATATAAAATACAAATACTTTAAATTATTTATTTAATATAATTTAAACTACAAGTTCGGCATAAAACATAAAATTTTAATTTATTTAGTGAGTGTGAAGCATCTTTTTCGCGGAATAGTTCACAAAAATATTTATATAACCCGTTGGTATTACCCGTGTCCTTGACACACATCTTCACATAATTATGCCGTTACTTCTTCACATAATTATGTGAAGATGTGTGTCAAGGACACGGGTTTGGCGACCATTACAAAAGAAAAAAATAATTCAATTTCGGTGCGGCGGGGTGAGGGGCACACGTCGCCTGCGCCACCCGCTTGCTTACAAAGGTTCTTTCCTTCAACAGTATTGCTTATTCGTTTTAATTTCAATGATGCGATGTTATGATCCCGACCCCGGCAAATGATCGATGCGCGACAGTTCTCAAGTACAGGTTGCTCTAAGATGCTATTTTCTAAAATTTCAAATAAATCCGTAAATAATAACGTAACGGAAATATAATTTCTTGATGAAACAAAAACGTGAAAACGTATATGTGACTTAAAATAAAGTCAACATTGTAGCGGCACGTTGTATATTATGTATATTACCCATCCATTTGATAAATTTTAATGGCAAAATGTCGTTCTTACTATAATTGTTACGTAGATAGCCGCTAAATGACCAACAAAATGTTTCAGATATATCATTTTTTAATAACTCAAACTTACTTTTTCGGTAACCCGAAGGATTTTGGTAGGAAGTTATAAAACGTGAATTTATTTAATTTTTGTTGTTAGATAGGTACTTATAGCAAAAAAGAATTAAGTAATAATTTATCTAATACCAACGAACTTTATTACAAAATTTAGTTGAAATTTACTTCACTATCTATGTATTTAAAATATTTTAAGTTATAAAAACACAAACCACTGAAATTAAAACTATGTTTACTAACAAAATTGTTAACTAAGTAGAATACGATTACATTTCTGTTAGGAATCGTATTTCAAGTTTATTTGTTGTTTATACTATCTAGTTACCTTGTTCTTCCGAGTCAAGAACCGCGATTCCCCACGAATGGCCTTGCAAGTTGCATGCGTTAGGCATCGCAGAACTCACATAGGTGCGAAAATATGGTCCGTCGATCATAGTCAGAATAGGTATTTCACTTAAGTAACTTAATTAACATTTCGCAATGTATTTTATTACTATTTATCCTCTCCACAGAGATCGTAATCCTTGGCGATTTTAAGGCCCATCACGCCGAATGGTTCAGTTCCCGATTTTTCAGCTCGGATCATGCGGGGAGATCTGTTTATGATTTTGCTTTGGCATATGGTCTGACACAACTGGTATCTTCACCTACTCGGATTACAGATGAGGAAGATCATGCACTTCCCTGTTGAACCTTCTGCTGACCTCTCATCCGAACGGATATCAAGTCTCCGTCGACGCCCCTCCTAGCTCCTCGGACCATTGTCTGATCCGGACTGTGGTGCCACTCACGCACGTTCTGCACGCTGCGGCCGTGTTTGGCATTAGAGTTTAGCGGATTGGGATGCAATGCGGTCTTTCTTTGATCCTACAAATGGGGCGGGTTTGCTTCTCTCGTGCTGATCCCAATATTGTTGCTGGCGCTATCACTGATGTGGTGCTACAGGGAATGGAACTATTTATTCCATCATCTGTGGTACCCATTGGAGGCAGATCCCAACCTTGGTTTGATCGCAACTATAAGACTGTATTACGCAGTAAGCAGAACCAGGAGTGTTATTAGGCTTGGCTTGGCTTACGCTTCGGCGGCTCGGGATGTTAAAAACGGTAAGCTTAAAAATAAGTATAACGTCGCCTCAAGATTCTTTAAAAGCGTTGTTACCAAGGCAAAGTATGAGTACAATGGCAGAATTGGAAAGAAATTAGTTTGCTTTCCTTCAAAAACCCGTGCATTCTAGTCTCTCACTAAGGCTACCCATGGGAATTTCTGTAAGCCATTACTACCATTTCTGCATAGGGAAGACGACTCACTGGCCCACGCCGCAAAAGAGAAGCCGATCTTTCAGGCTCTCTTATTGCGTCCAACTCGACTCAGTGACGGGGGGAACACACCGCCGATCATATCGCTGTATGAGTGCTCTATGTCCGATGTGCGATTCACACAGTGCTCAGTACGAAAAGTACTCCTCTCCCTGGTTATTTACAACCTGACGGAATCCCCCAATTGTGCTGAGGACGTGTGCTCCAGAGTTGGCTCCGGTTTTTCGGTACTCCTACCTAGGCACCGAACTCATGGAAGACAGTTTGTGAACCCAATCCCTAAAAACGATAACTGCTCTGATCCGTCCAACTACAGGCCTATCGCCATAAACATCTTGTTCTCCAAAATAATGAAGTCCACTATTAACAGCCAGCTCATCCGATACCTCGAAGAGCACCAGCTGATTGTCACTGCAGGCAGCACAGTGACTGCCAGTATGGTTTTTGTCGAGGTCTCCCAGTTTTTGATCTTGTTTATCTAACACACGGAAGGGCGCAGGCGATTGAGTCCAAGGGGGACGCTTTAGCGGTTAGCTTGAACATAGGGAAGGGGTTGGCTATCTATACATCCGGTACTTGATTTTGATAATGTTTTTAGTCTAGGAGGCTTGTTAGGGTTAATCTTGAACCTAATACACTGTTTTTAGATGCCGGAAATGCTTTTTTAATAAATTACGTTAAAAACAAATTTCACAAAAATTGGGTACCTAATAACGAAAAGCAAATATATGAAGTAGATGTCCGCTACTTGATTTTTTAATTTTGTTTTCAATCTAGGAGGATTGTCAGGGTTAAGCTTGAACCATTTACACTGTTTGTGGATTTCGGAAATGCCTTTTGAATTAATTACGATTAAAAAAAATTACTAAAAATTGCATAAGTATAACGAAACGCAAATATGTCATTTTTTTAACAGAGATACACTCATAAAAAAGTTAATCACTCGGACCCAGACAATCCATTTTTGGCTGGAGACGAGACTTATATACAACAAATTGAGTGGCAGTGGAGAGCAGTCAAGAGGTTTTTCGGAAAACAAAATTATAACATTTCGCATTACATTATTTCATTTACCACTATCATAGCAGAGTATAGGGCAACCAGACTTTATAGATAAGATTGGTCAAATCGGTTCTTAAAACCGAATTAGCACACCCCGACTCTACTTGTCTTGTCTGCCCCTACCTCTAGTGTTTTTGTAAAGCCGCTGTAGCAAATCGCAGGCACCTAAGTGAGCTGTAGCGACTGAGGCTGGTCGCCGAAAGCGACCAATAAGCCGAAGCTGCGGAGGCGAGCCTTCGATCGGGTCTGGCTGGCATAAAGCGCTTTTCTCGAATATTCCTTCCCTTCTTATGAAATCTTCTATTACCCGAGAAATTGTGCAATTGGATCACCAGTTTTCTGTCCCTGACCCTTCCAAGTGACTACGAAACTGTACGTCTCTCGAAATGTTAACGCCATGGATTTCGTTGCTGGCTGAGGTAATAAGGAGAATGCCCTGAAATCGAAGAATACGGCGAAGGGGTTATTTTTGGCGGTAAACGGGTAAACCTGTGTTTTTGGTCGTTAAACTTTAGTCGCCCCAATCCGCGACTTTGTTCAACAAATACTCGACTTCAGACAAACTTGTTTGTTCTGACACTCCACGACTTGGTCCCGAGAAATATTAGTAGGGCCGGTGTATAAAGCATCACCAGTGCTATCGTTGGCATAACAATTAATGTTACTAGTAACTATGCAACATATCATTGATTTGCAGAAGAAACATGATACGTAGCACTCAGCCTTGTGGACTACCAGCATTCACAGATTCGACTACGACCTTAATACTATGATCTGTAAGAAAACTGGTGAACCAATTGCATAATTTCTCGGGAAGCCCATAAGAAGGAAGCTTCGAAAGAAGCGCTTTGTGCCAAACCGGATCGAGGGCCTTCGCTATCTCCAAACTAACCGCCATGGCCTCCCCTTGTTTTCGATTGCTTCCGCCCATCAGTTATCAATGAGTCAGATATACAAAAAGACCACCAGCTGAACGACGTCGACGGAAATCGTATTGACGATAACTAATCAGCTAATGCTCTTCAAAGTACCGCATGAGCTTGCAGTTAAAAATGGATTCCATTATGATAGCGATGATATGAACCTATAGTTGGACGGGTCCGAGCGGTCACCTTTTTTAGGGATCGGGTGCATTAAGGCTGTCTTGGCATTATACTCCAGAACGGAAATGATACGAAGAGCCAAGAGGAGCATCGACGGAGACCTGATAGCCGTCCGGACGAGAGGTCAGCAGAAGTTCCATCAGGAAAGATGTATGATCCTCCACATCAGCGTGGATAAAGTGACCAGTTGTGCTGATCATATGCCACGGGCAAAGTCGTTAACAGATCCTTCTCCGTGATCAGTAGTATGAGAACCGAGCCATTAGGCGTGTTGGGCGTTAAAACTGATGCGTTTACCGTATGAAATTCTGTGTACTATGCGGCATTAAAAAAATTAAATGTTATTTTGTAACTTTTTCAATATGATTTATTTTAACTAAATAAGCATTTTTATGATATTTTATGTATGTTTTTAAAGCTACTGAGAAATGATAACAAATTCATTATAATTTAAATAGTTCATAAGACTAAAAAAGTACTTTGACATAAACTTTTTTCTCATACTGATTTCAGAGGAACAAGGTCCTAAGTTCTGGTTTTAAATAAATATTTTTTTCAATCACAAAGTTCTCGATATGTTATTTTAATTTTGATAATATTTTAAAGCATAAAAGTCGATATCCAATTTTTTGTTCCTAGAAAGCTTTATGTAGTCCTAGTTAAAGTTACAGGCTATATACGTCTCACTGCTGGGCACAGGCCTCCCCTCATTTCTGAGAGGGTTATGTAGTCCTAAATTGTGATAATAATATAATGTCATATAAGCATTACAGTCACAATTTATACATTTTACTGAAGTCAAAAAATTTTGTCTTATTACCAAACATCACTAAAATTAACATAGAACCTTGTAATAGTGAGCCAACGAAATGGGTCTCCTGGGCATTATTTATTCAATGAGTGTTGAATTGTTTACCACTTTATGCTTAAGAACCCGTAGTAGATTAAGGTCCACCCATATTATTTGCAACAGGCCCCGCGCTTACTTAATCCAGCACTGTCAATAAGTAAGTAGAAGACGCACGCAAATTCTCGCGCAATGAGGATTGATTAGAAGAAGCTAAGTATTTGCTTTTTCAAGTTTTTGTATATTTTTAGCTTTATCTTCCAATGATGATTTTTTTATTGTATAAGGATGACAAACGAACACACAGTCCACTTGATGGTAAGTGGATGTGGCCCATAGACATCTACATCTAACTTCAATTAAGAATCAAAATATAGAAGCGATGTCACTCCTGTGACTCGGATAGAATAGGTACCTCGTTGGCAGCAAAAAGGGTATCCAGTTCTCTACACTCACCATACGAAACACAGCAGCATTAAGCTGCTATTTTACGCTGGTATTCTGTGAAAGCAATCCTTCCCCGGCGAGCCGACCTATTCATGCTACAACTACAATACAGCTATAACATGGCTCTACCACATATAAATATTCTGATATAGGTACCTAAATATCTGATGCAGGTTACCTATGTTTTCCTTTGCTCGTCTTACGGATGAAATTCTTGCTTGAGTTTCTTGCCAGGATGTAGGGCAACCGTAGGACTATAAATGCTAAATTTCCGACTTCCAACTGTACTGTGTATGAGAAGTCGGGCGTGAATATTACATGAGCGATTTCTGACGTGATGCGCAATGCTGTTGGACTGACGGGTTACAGAGATGGACACTCTTTCTGACCACCGTCACTTCCTATTTAACGTATCAATGCGCAATTATCCATATACCAACACCGGCCATCAAGAAAGAAGTTCACCGCACGCTGGTGTTTCAAGCGGCTGGACTGGGATATTACAAGCCGCCGCCAGTATTCCAGTAGCTATGGCTAGAAAATAAGAAGCCTAGAGTCCAATCTGCTGGAATAGGTTAACACGCTCTTCCTAGTGGACCAGTCAAGTCCGTAAGTTCATTCCCCGGCAAAGTAGAAATGACGACAACGAAATGAGATAGTTGATCGTAGTCAAGTTGTATCAAGCTGTCTGTCAAGGTATAACCATCTCGTTTACGCCAGGCATTTTATACCTAGACTGGCGACAGGGAGCATCACACGTTTACACGCTGAAGATGAGTAAGATGAATAGTGTGCTTAAAATATTATTGCTCCTGCTGAATGACGACTAATCATTAATTTTTACCCCACTTCAATAAAAAGAAGGTACTTCTCTATTCAATAGTATGTTCTTTTTTGTTTGTCAATACAGTTGTGAACTGATTTTAATGATTCTCTTTTTATTAAATCTGTTATACTTCTAGAAGCCCAAAAGTGGCTATGAAAAGTTCCACCCCTAAAGATGGAGAATATAGCCAATGGGGTTTTAATGTTTTTGATGATTTGCTTTTGATATCCTGATAAAAAACAAAAATGAATTTGGGGCTTTAATTATTTTATTAACAATGGCTCCAACTTAAAGTTGTTCGGTGATAATTATTTCATGTTTTTTTTTGCTTTATATTAAGTTTATTTTTGAATAGTAGCACTTTAGGAAGTGAGAGGTACTGGCCATAAAATCAAACTTTTGTAGTACCCTATCCAACATAATGATTATGCATGGACTGTTGTTTTAAATGCCATTATTTAAATTTATAAAATTTAAAATTATTGTACACTTCAAAGCTCTAATACAAGGCATGTAATAAATAATGGTTTTAAAGCTTTATTACTTCTGTATCACATATAAATAATAATAACATAAGTAGGTATCAAAATATTATTATAAAAACACCAATATAATTGACAAACAATAAGTGTCATCAACAGCCCAAGCACATTAATAAAGTTCTACGCTCGCTTCTTCTTTTTCCTATTCTTGTTCTTGCTAGTCCTGTCATTATTCCAGTACCAGAAGAGTTGCAATACTAAAGCTGCATTAGCAGCAGTAGACACACAATATGTAAGTATCATTATGAAGTCTCCAGTCTCTTGAATTGATGTAAATATTCTGGCAATGCTTCCACCAAACAACAACAAACAGGTGACAGCTGACAATTGGCCTGTACTGCCATTTTTGTAGTTTGTAATTACTTGAATTGCCTGAAAAGTTAAAATTCGTAAATTTTTTAATAATACATCCTACACAGCCTTACTCGTAAAAATTTACAATATAAAGAGACTAGTATAAAGATAATAAAAACTTAATTTAAGTAAGCAATAATTAATGATTATAAGAAAGGTTGATACAATGCCATAACTTTTAAGTAAATAGAAATTCTATTTTCTATTGTGATAATGAGCTTAATCTTCACACCCTTTGCACCTCAATTGCATATAGCAAAAATAAAAAGAAAAATATTTTTTGATTACCTTTGCAACAACAATTATGGGCACATTAAATGCTTGCATGAACCATAAAACATCTTTGGGTGTATAATCACTGACAAGTGTTGAAACTACTCCAATGTAAATAGCTAAAAATGATGCTGCTTTTATTGAACTTCCTCCATAATGTAGTACGAGAGCAGCAATAATTGCCGTTTGAATAGCAAGAAATGTTCCTTCACCCCAAGCGCTGTAAGATATAACTTTAATAAATAATTTTACTTAAATTTTATGATTTTATTTTAAGCCATTGACACTTACCTAAAAGGAAATTTCATAACATAACTATAGGCAAAATTAGCTGTAATGGCAAATAGTTCCAAATATACTCCATAAACATTGATACCCTCAGCACTTTTACTACCAAGTATTTTCAATATTTGTGGAACTTTCACCAATATAGATCCAGCAATTATTCCAATTCCAAGACCTTTGCTCAAAGTGCTTTTGAAACATGGGACTAAAATGAAAAGTAATGTTAAAAACACACTGTTAACAAATACCAGAGGTAAGTTTTATTCAAAATCAAGGAAAAAAATAATAATGCATTTGAGAAAACATTATACATAGGTATAGCTACGAGAGATTAAGTTTAATTCTTTACTTGAGTTAAATAAAAAATAATTTTGAAACTCAACTATGTGTATCTAAATGACTATATGTCATCTATTTGGTATGTTATCTTGAATACTAAGATCTAAGTGATTATAAGCTTTTTATATATCTTCTATATAATATGTATATATTTTTTAATGTTCACCGTTTTTTGAACAAATCATAGTAGTTGTATCAGCTTATTTATTCATACCTTAGCTCTCAGAGGGAAGAGAAAATGTACCTTCAATCTTTTAATTTGAACTACAAATTTTATAGGTTATATTTTATGCATATATTTTATAGGGTCAAAAAAACGTAAACCCGTAAACCAACCTACCCCTATTAACCCTTCTGGCTTCTGGGGCCGTCAGGTAAAAGTAACGAATCAAATGTGACTCACCGTCAAGAAAATTATAATTGAGAAAATACTGGTCGTAGCATTTTTCTGAGAAAATCGATAAAAGTAAACCTTTTATAAAGTCTGCCATTATTTTTATTTCACTTATGAAAACGATGTTAGATAAGTAAGCATTAACTTAAGTTATTTCATTTATATCTAGAAATTCCAAAACTAAGGTAGTAAATGTGTTCTGTGGTCCTATTCCAGTTGATCCAGCAAAGAGTATAACAAGTATGTGATCCAGTTCCACGCCAACACGTTAATTTCTCTATCTCTCTATCTAGTCCACAGATAGCTATATACTAGATCTAGTCTAGTCCATAGATTACTAACTATATACTGGAGAGTCTAGTCGTTTCATAGCTAAATAAATATGTACTACATAATATGTAGCAAGCTAATCTAGTCTGTCTCTAGTACATATTAGTAATTGTGGTGAATACATTTACCCTGATGGGGTCTGTGACGCCAACATCAATCAACACATATATATATATAATACCTATATATATATATATATATATTTTTTTTTTTTCTTTTAAGTCTATGAATCAACATCAACTTTCAACAATAGTCAATGGGTTAGGGATATTCCGATACACAAACTAATAAGAGTACTAACGTATTCCGATACTAGTAAATACGAGTAGGTACTCGATACTTTTGATTCGATACCAAGTATTTATAGCATCGAATCAATCTTACGATATATACTCGGTATCGAAACAAAAGTACTTGGTATCAAATCGAATCAAAATAAACAGTTAAATAAAATTTTTTTTCGAACGCATCAGTCAGAATGAGAGAGCAAAGCCCTCTCGCTCAGTTACAGGTACATAGTCATTGCATGGCAACGTGAGTGATGCGAGCCGAACTTGTCCGACTTCAGCCGAGTTGAGCCGAAAGCGAGAGAGCCACCTTCCCGCCCGCCATTTAAGTTGTCATGTTATTTATTGTTAACAAATAAAACTATTCGTACTTTGTTTAAATTGAGTGATTGTTTACTAGTAATTTTAATTATCGTAATCATCGGCTTATTATTCCAATGTTATCATGGCACCACCAAAATCAATAATATGTCCATATTATACATACACACACACACACGTATATATATATATATATATATATATATATATATATATATATATATAACTAAAACTCATGGAATTACTTTGGATAAAGGCAAATTACATAAAAAGCAGATAAAGGTACCAACGCAAGGTAGGATCCTAAACGTTTCTTTTTTGCGACTGCTTTCCTAAAATGTAAATGTAGAAGTAGTTAGTAAAAAAGTAGATTCCTTTTTGTATAAAAATTAAGTTTTGAATCCAGCAGTAGCACTGTGACCGTCTATATACTGATGATATATGATATGATTTGATGACGGACGATGAGATAATTCGTTTGTTATATGTAATGTCGTAGGTTATGTGTTTGTTATTGTTAAGTAGGCATGTCGATCTAAAATCGATTAATCGAAAAATCGATTCTTTGGAGTAAAATTATTGATTTTTTAGATCGATTCGAAGCACCGCGTCGATTCACTGAATCGATCCAAAAACCTCTTGAATTGGACTGATTTATTCGATTCAAGAACTAGCCAAAATTCCCAAACTGGCTGGGGTAAGATACCACAGTTTTTTTAATTTTTTGCTGTTGAGGGACGCAAAAACAACCGGTCGTACTTGGTTGATAATTTGAACGCAATATATATTTGAATAAAATAAATGTTTATGAACGCATCCAACAATATCGAAAAGTTGTCATTTCATTTTCACTTCCAAAATTCTTAAACTCACTTTCCACTAAGGGATATAATGTAATTTATATTACATCTCGAGATAGAAATTAATATCGCTCACCGTACTTTAAAATGGAACCGTTTCCACTGAGATGTAATATATATTACATCCCAAACTATAAATATTTTTTATATATATATAGATATTTTCATATTATATTTCACCTCCTGTACTATAATATAATATAATATTATAGCTGTGAACCTGTTTGAACTGTGAACTCGTGAATTTACATTATTTATTATCAAAAATATACATACTGTGAGCTGTAAGTACAGACAGAGTACTTTTTAAATACCTAGACACTGTAAATAAATATTATACCGTACGATGAAGTTTATAGAGGTTTTTAGTAAGGAAATACCCAGTATTGTGTTCGTGTAGCATTCGTTTCAATATGATAAATAGTGCGTTACTAGATTGAAACAGATTTATCGAGAAATCATGCAGTTTGCATTTTTGTTAAAGTATTGTTCTTGTTTTTAGCCTAAAATGTCAAATAAAAGTGTTACGTGGAATCACTTTTTAAAAAAATGATCGAGTGGAGTATGTGCGAGCCACTCCTAACACAAGCGTTTCAAGCTTACCAGGAGTGGTTAAAAGGAATATTAGTAATGTTAAACAATAAGATTACTAATATATTATTTAAAAAAAATATTACAGTTTAGAAGTTTAAGAAAAAAATAGAAAATTCTTGAAATTATATGTTTGAAAATGTCGCGATTAATCGAAAATCGATCTTTTAATCCTCGATTTAATCGATAATCGATTCAAGTACCTTCGATTCAAATCGATTCAAAGATCGATTTTTTTAAGAGTAAATCGACATGCCTATTGTTAAGTGGCTGTAGTGTTGGGTTGGGATTATCGATACTTTGTAGATTATCGATCTATCGAGTGTTAATTTGTAATCTTATGTTTCAGTTCAGAAAATACAATAACATTGGCCAGCTCAAAGCATTTAATGGAAGATGATCAATCTCAACCATCAACATCAAAAATTTCAGAAGATCACGATGTTGGTTCTTGTGTAACCACATTGACTAGTATTATGGACACGGAGATTAGAAATAAGTCTTTACTGAGCAGTTCAATAAAGGATGCATTTGATCCAATTTCATCTAATAAAGGTAAATAAATAAATAGTTAAAAATTAGTAATAAAATTATATTATTATAAATTAATGATCTTAATATTATTGACAAAAATGTAAATATTCAATTAAATATAACATATATAAAATTAATTTCTTTTTTTCAGCTGGTGGTATGAAGTATAACAGAATTGTTCAAGCATTGGTGTTTTTTATCTGTAAATATATGCGTCCATTTAACATAGTTGAAGGTGAAGGTTTTTTAAGACTTGTAAAAGAACTGGAACCTACTTTTAAAGTTCCTGGTGCAAAATATTTAAAGAAAAGGACTACCGAAAAGTACGAAGCTTGTGTTACTATTTGTAAGTCCAAATTATCCAAGATAGACAATTTCTGTTTAACGCTAGAAATATGGACTGAGACAATGAATGAAGTAGGATTCATGGGCGTCACCATACATTTTGTAGAAGATGGTAAAATGTGTATGTATTATGTTGCAACTCGTGCATTAAATGAGTGACATACAGCTGATTACATATCGGAAAACCTGCTTGATATTTTGAAAAAATGGGATATTCCACTCACCAAAATTCGTGCTGTAACAGATAATGCTAGTTCAATGTTGGCTGCCATACGAATGTCTATTGGCGAAAAAAAACATTTACCGTATTTTGCGCATACTATAAATCTTGTAGTTGAAGAGGCACTAAAGATATCTAGTGTTAAATCAGCTGTTATAAAAGTACGAGAAATTGTTAATTGGATAAAAAATTAGTGTTGTGCAGTCGGATAAGCTACGAAAAATCCAAATGCGTAATAATGTTTCGGAAGAAAGTTTTAAAATTTATTGCAGATGTAAGAACTAGATGGAACTCAACTTTTTTTATGTTAGAGCAATTTCTTAAGTTAAGAATAGTAATATAAGAAATTGTAATTGAGAGTGTAGTGGCTCCAAATTTGCCAAGTGCTGTGGAAATGGAAACTTTAAATGAGCTTACAGCTGTTTTGATGCCTTTTGAATACGTAACAAGAGAATCATCAGGCCAAAAGTATGTAACAATCTCCAAAATTATACCAATACTTAATTGCTTAACTACGGAACTGAATAGTATAACTCCAAACTCTGCTATCGTAAAATAATGTAAGGATGTTTTATTGAGAGAGCTGAAAAGGAGGTAACGGATGATTGAATTAAACGACCATGCGGCCATTGTTACACTTTTAGACCCAAGGTTTAAAAACTTGCATTTCCAAGACCCCTCTACATGCGGAAGGGCTATTCAAAAACTTAAAACCATGGTTGTCGGACAATTAAGTAGACCAAGTGAGTCAGAAGATGATATCTCATCTATTGCACCACCTGAATATGATTTTTTGAAACATCATAAGGAGTTAGCATATGAACACAAGAAGAAAAATAAATCTCATCAGGGAGATGAAGTTTCTCTTTATTTATTAAATCCAGTAGTTTCTCTTAAAAGCAAACCATGTGCAGAATGGAATGGATGACATAAAATTTGTGTTTCCTTGTCTGTACAAGTATGCACAGCAGTATTTAATAGTTGTGGCAACGTCAGTTCCTAGCG
This sequence comes from Parnassius apollo, assembly GCA_907164705.1. Lineage (NCBI taxonomy): Eukaryota > Metazoa > Arthropoda > Insecta > Lepidoptera > Papilionidae > Parnassius > Parnassius apollo. The sequence goes on along the minus strand of CAJQZP010001607.1, from coordinate 3,261,301 downwards.
AGTGCCTTTTTTTCCAAAGCCGGTGCTACAATGTCTCATACAAGGAACAGATTGTCTCCGAAATACCTGGAACAGGTATTGTTTTTGGACAATCTAGATGTCAAAGAGTTTTTTGTTTAAAATTTAAACAAAAAAACTCTTTGACATTAAGGCGCTGTTAGCTCAGAAAAGGTGGTTGGAAAAGCAGTGTATTTAAAAAAAATAAGACTTTACTTTAGAAATAAAAATACTGTGTAATAGTAGAGGTATTTAGAAAGAGTCGTTTGACGTTTATAATAAAAGATATTTTTTTCCTTGTCAATTTTGTTTTAATTATTGTCCTTAAGTATCGATATCAGTAAGTATCGATACTTTAGGAGTATTTATATAAGTAGTATCGAAAAAAGATTTCAGTACTATCGAAATGAGTAGGTATAGATACTTTGATGGTATCGGAGCATCCCTACAATGGGTGCGTTTGGCAGAAAAAAGCGCTAGCAAGCGCTTGTAAGCAAAATGGCGAAACTATACAGTTTTCGGCCAGGACACGTTTGCTAACTGCGGTAGCGCTGACACAATCCGCCATTTTGCTTATTTAATTTGTTTGTTTTGAAGTAGAGTAATAGAGTTTATAAGTTGTTTTGTGCAGTATCAGTTTTAAGTTATATAATGACATGAATTTGGGTGTAAGGGGCTCCGCTAAGATCTTGGAGCCCAAGCCAACTCAGCCTGCACCTGCTGAACAACGGAAAGGGCTCTGGCGATGCTACTCCTCTGGGATTCGTCCTAGGGGTTCGGGGGTCAGACGACAGTCGCCCCGGTAATTGGCACTAAGCCACAAAATAAATGGAAAGTAAAAGGAAGATATATACGTTTAGGACTAGGGCGTCGCCGCATAACGACGCGCATGGGGATCGCCTTAACCTTGCGACAAGTATGCGAGGGCTACCGGGTCCCGTGCGAGCCCGGCTAAAGACGTTAGCACCAACTACGAAGATTCGCTTTGCAAACTGGAACATTGGCACGCTTACGGGACGCTCCACAGAACTTGCGGCTATACTTGCCAGGCGTAAAGTGGCAGTGGCGTTCCTGCAGGTGACACGGTGGAAGGCCAACAGGAGTCGGAATATTGGGCACAGCTACAAGCTGATCTATACAGGCTCTTCTGGTGGCAGTGGTGCTTGCCGAGCAATTCCACGATAGCGTCTTGGAAGTTAGACGCATATGTGACCGACTTATGGTAGTAAGGTTGCATGTTGAGGGGGTCGTGACCCACTTAATAAGTGCCTACGCCCCACAGGTCGGCTGCAGCGACGCGGATAAGACGCTGTTTTGGAATCGGCTCGGAGATGTACTACGCGGCATACCGTTGTCCCACGATGTCGTGTTGGGTGGCGACCTGAACGGTCATGTGGGTGAGGTGCAGGGGGAATATGAACGTGTCCACGGCAGCTATGGTTACGGCCGAAGAAACGCAGAGGGGGAAACCATTCTTAGAACCTGCACTGCAGCTGACCTGGCCGTCGTGAACACGTTCTTCAAAAAGAAAACCGAGCACCTGATTACCTACAGGAGCGGTCGGAACGCCACTCAAATCGACTATCTACTGACCAGGAGAAGTCATATCAGTCGCGTGGCCAACTGTAAGGTCATACCCGGTGAGTGTCTCACTGCCCAACACCGACTTTTTGTCATGGACCTCTGCGTAAAACCCCGTCGCAGACACGCCGAACGTTGCCGCCGTCAAATCAAGTGGTGGCTGCTGGGTCAAACCAGATACTCAGAGTTTGACTCTGCCGCTGGGGATATTAGTCTCGACACAGCAGTCAAGTCCGTTGTGTGCTGGAAAACCATTCAGACAGCAATCACAAAGACGGCAAAGCAAGTCCTCGGCGTGGCGAAAGGGGGTCGCAAAATCGACAAGGAGACCTGGTGGTGGGATGCCACAGTCCAGGGTTCATTACGGGAGAAGAAAGTGCTCTTCAAGACGTGGCAAGCGCTCAAATCTCCTGAAGATCGCGCATCTTACAAGACAGCGAAAAGAGCTGCCAAGAAAGCTGTAGCCAGAGCCAGGCGTGACTACTTGCAACCATTATATGCTAAGTTGGACACTCCTGAGGGGCACAAGCTCATATATAAACTGGTGCGCTCTAGGGCCAAAGCAGCGTAAGATATTACTCGCTGCTGCAGCGTCTAATGGCGAGCTCCTGTACGATGATCGTGCGGTGAAGAAGAGCTGGCGCTCTTATTTCCACGTTTTGCTGAATATTCAGCACCGGGAAGTGCACCCTCCCGAACAACTCCCGAACCATGGACTCGTGCCACCGATTACGCCTGACGAGGTCCTCGCATCTCTTCGTCACATGGAGAATCGGAAAGCTGTCGGACCGGACGAGGTGCCAATTGAAGCGTGGAAAGCGCTGGGGGCTCGTGGTGTGTGCATTCTTACTAACCTTTATAATAGAATCCGGAGCGACCGAATAATGCCCGATCAGTGGCGGCTTAGTATAATAACGCCGGTCCACAAGGGTAAAGGGTCCGTTCAGGATTGCGGTAATTACCGCGGTATAAAGGTGACGTCACACACCATGAAGCTCTTCGAGCGCATTATTGACACCAGGATCCGACAGGAGTGTACAGTATCGGACTCCCAGTACGGTTTCCAACCAGGACGCGGTACCATGGACCCTATATTCGCCCAAAGGATCCTCATAGAGAAGCATATGGAAAAGAATATGCCTCTGCATTTTTTATTCCTAGACCTGCAGAAGGCCTTTGACTGTGTTCCTAGGGAGATGATCTGGTGGGCGTTGCGGTCGAAGTTGGTACCAGAGACCTATGTGGAAATCGTACGTGATATGTACTGCAACTCCAATTCAATAGTCAGGACCGCTGTTGGTGATACCACCCCCTTCCCCATAACCGTAGGCGTGCATCAGGGCTCCGTTTTAAGCCCATATCTCTTCAGTGTGATATTAGACGAACTGTCAGCCAGCGTACAGAAATTACCGCAGCCTTGACTGCTTATGTACGCTGATGATATCGCACTGGTAGATGGGGACAAAGGACGGCTCACCCGACGCGTGCACGTTTGGAGGGAGGCGCTTGAGAACGGCGGGCTGAAGCTAAATGTGGCGAAGACGGAGTATATGGCCTGCAACAGCACAGATCTGACGTCTCTCCGTATAGGCGACGACACCGTCGAGCGCACGGACCACTTCAGGTACCTCGGATCTGTGCTTAATGCATCCGGGGATATCGATCGCGACATCAAGGCCCGTATATCAGCGGCCTGGGCGAAATGGCGCGAGGTGACGGGTGTCATTTGTGATCCCAAAATTCCGGTCAAGCTGAAGGGACAGGTCTATAAGACCATCATAAGGCCTGTCCTTACGTACGGCAGTGAAGCGTGGCCGGTGCTGGAGCGACACCGGCAGTTGTTGCATGTCACGGAGATGAACGTGCTGTGGTGGATGTGTGGCATCACGCGGAAAGACCATGTACGGAATACATACATCCGCGGCAGCCTCCATGTCCGTGACATTGCTGACAAGCTCCAGGAAAGTCGCCTCCGATGGTACGGCCACGTCTTACGACGACCGACGAGCTACGTGGGAAACAAATGCCTGGACATGACCCTACCTGGTACCAGGAGTAGAGGACGGCCCAAGAAACGCTGGCTTGATGTCGTGCAGGATGACATGCGCGCCAATGGGCTAGTTGCCAGGGACGCCGAAGATCGGGCAAAGTGGAGGAGGAAGTGTAGGAAAGCGGACCCTGCGTTCTCCCGCGCTGGGCGGGATGAGCAACCGGGATAAACGCTAGGTAGAAGAAGAAGAAGAAGAATGACATGAATAAACATATTATACATGTTATTAAAAATTCATGATTGGTAAGTTTTTAATATACATAGTTTACAAACATATATTTAAATTAGGTTAGGTTCTCCGGTTAAAACTAACTTCGTGTCCTAGACTATGGTCAAAAGCGCCCTCCACATTCACGCTGTGAACACCTGTGAAAGGCGTGAACCGCGAATGTGGATGGCTTTCGCGCCCGTTCACGGGCTTCGCGCCTTTTCACGCCTTGTTCCCCGTTCAGTGTCGGTTTTTTGTGCCCGCTTCAAAGGGTTTACAAGGCGTGAACCTCCCGTGAACGCAAGCGCATCCACACTCGCGCGTGAAAACAGTAACGCGCGTGACTCGTTGCTGTGAGCTTGTGCTTATTTGTATTTTTTTACGGAGGACGGTGCCTCAAAATGAGCATCAGTTGGACGAACGAGCAGGAACTCTTGTTGATCGAGTGTTATCATACCGAACCCATTTTATGAGATGCTAAACACAAAGATCATAAAAATAAAATGAAAGTACATGACGTATGGATACGAATAAAAGAAATAATGAATATTATTTTATTTTATAAGATAGGGTGACAAACGAGCACAAAATCCACCTGATGGTATATGGATGCTGTGGCCCATAGACCATAGACATCTATCCTTGATTACGAATCAAAATGCAGATGCGTTGTCACCCGTGAGGACTAGGATGGAATTCCTCGTTTCCAGTAAAAAGGGTCTCCGGTTTTACACTCACCATACGAAACACAGCAGCATTAAGCTACTATTTTACGCTGGTATTCTGTAAGAACGTGGTCCTTCCACGGTCGAGCCGACCCATACACAACAACTGTACTACTGTACAACTGTACAACTATACTACTAATATAACTGCAGCATGGCTGGCTCTACCACGAAAAGCGTTAAAGTGACTGATTGAAAAAAAAGAAAGTCTAATGTCCAGTTATAGAAATTATAAGAAAAAGGTGAAGGATTCTGAAAGGAAGTCTGGCGCAAGCAGCGACAAAATTTACAAGCCCATTTGAATTTCCTTTAACGTGATCGATGCTTTTCTAAGAGAAAGCGATAACTGTAAAAAAAACTACAAATATGTTTTTTTTAATATTTTTTATACACTTAATTGTCGTAAGCCAAAGCGCATCACGCATTACGACGATAGCAGTGCATATTTCAGCGTCCATTCTCGACGAGCGCGCGAACTAAACTGTGAACGATTGCGAATGTGGAGGGATGTGTTTTTCGCGACGACTTCGCGGCAAAATTACGGCGTGAATTCACGCCGTGAATCACACAGGAGTCTGGAGTCCGTACTAGATAAAAATAGCTACTTACGATTTGACTATTTTGACAGCGCTTACCGCTTACGATCGCCATTTTGCTTACTTAAAAGCGCTTGCTTGCTAGCGCTTTTTTCTGCCAAACGCACCCAATGTCAAATTTCAGATCAGAGATATTGTTGTTATGATTCACCAATTAAAACAGGTAAAGATGTTGGACTATACAGCCTAAGTTTTTGTTCAGAAAACACTTCACATTATACTGATATGCCAAATAGTGAATTCCCTGAGAGATTTTAACGACAACCAAAAAAAAAATGGCGGACGTGGCACTTGTCGGACTTTAGACAATATTCATCATCATTACAGCCCTTCACAAGTCCACTGCTGAACATAGGCCTCCCCCAAGTAACGCCACAAAGCACGGTCCTGAGCCACCTGCATCCATCGACTTCCTGCATGTCTTACCAGGTCGTCACTCCATCTAGTGGGGGGTCGCCCTACACTTCGCCTACCGGTACGAGGCTGCCACTCGAGAACCTTTCTTCCCCACCGGTTATCGGTTCTTCGAGCTATATGGCCGGCCCATTGCCACTTTAGCTTACTAATCCGTTGGGCTATGTCGGTCACTCTGGTTTTACTGCGGATATCCTCATTTCTGAGTCTATCACGCAGTGAAACTCCGAGCATAGCCCTCTCCATAGCTCGCTGAACGACCTTGAGCGTCCTCATACGGCCAGCGGTGAAGGACCACGTCTCAGATCCGTAAGTCATCACTGGCAACACGCACTGGTTATACACTTTAGTTTTCAGAGATTGAGGTATACCTGACGAGAAGATGTCTCGTAATTTCCCGAACGCCGCCCAGCCGAGTTGAATCCGTCGATTGACCTCTCGGTCGAAGTTGGACTTACCGAGTCGGACTATTTGTCCCAGGTAAACGTACTCGTCAACAACTTCAAGCATAGTGCTCCTAACAACTACCGGCATAGGTGTGACATGGACATTAAACATGATCTTTGTTTTGTCCATGTTCATCTTACGACCTATGCGTTGGGAGACACTATTGAGGTCATTGAGCATAGTGCTAAGGTCCTCCAGCGATTCTGCCATAAGGACTATATCGTCGGCAAATCGAAGGTGAGTGATGTACTCGCCATTGATGTTAATACCGTATCCTTTCCAGTCCAGTAGCTTGAAAACGTCTTCCAACGCAGCGGTGAAGAGTTTCGGGGATATAACATCGCCCTGTCTTACACCTCTCTGCAGTTGGATAGGTTTCGAACTCTGGTTCTGTACTCGGATAGTCATCTCGATCTACCGACAGTCAACTTGGCACCGCTGAAGGGACTGTAGCACCGCCCAAATTTCGATGGAATCAAAGGCTTTCTCATAGTCCACATATGCCAGGCAAAGTGGTAGATTGTACTCTTCGGTCTTCTGTACAATCTGCCGGAGGGTATGTATGTGGTCTATGGTATTGAAGCCTTTTCGGAAACCGGCTTGTTCGGGAGGCTGGAAGTCGTCGAGTCTGCGTGCGAGACGATTCGTAATGACTCTCGAAAATAGCATGTAGACGCGGCTCAGAAGGGAAATCTGTCTGTAGTTCTTCAAGAGAGCGTTGTCGCCTTTCTTAAAGAACAAAACCACCGCGCTTCTGCTCCACGCCTCCGGAGTAGTGCCGCCATGGAGGACGGAATTGAAGAGCTTCTGAAGGACTTCAAGTACCGGTGTTCCACCCGCTTTCAGAAGCTCCGCTGTAATTCCATCCTCGCCCGGGGCCTTGCCGTTTTTAGAGAGCCGTGTTGGAGAGCCATTCTAATCTCGCTCAGACTGACGTCCGGGATATAATCGGAATAGTGTCGGATAAGACTTGCTCTTGGATCGTTACTCACACTTGAGTGTGGCTCCAACGATGATGTGTACAGCTGCCCATAGAACCTCTCAATCTCACTCAGAATCTCAGGTGTCCCGGAAACGATGTTGCCACACTCAGTCTTCAGCTTTGACAGTTGGCTCTTACTGGCAGACATATCTCTGGCAAAGACTTTGGAGCCCTGGTTCCGCTCGATCGCTTCTTTAATACGAGAAGTATTAAAGTTGCGTAAGTCTCGCCGCATGCATTTGGAGATCTGTCTGTTCAGTTGCATGTATGCTGTCAAATCTGTTGACGATTGCAGCCTCATCTCCCGTCTAACAGCCATGAGATTAAGAGTGTGATCGGAGAGTTTTTGTGTTCTTCTGCGGCGGGTCTTGCAGAACTTAGCTCCGACCGCATGGACAGTTTCCACGAGCTTGTCATTCATATCGTCAACAGCATTGCAATCTTCTAGGCACTGAAAGCGGGTACGTAACTCGAGCTGAAAGGTTTCGGGATTCTGGATTAGAGCACGAGGGGGACGGAGCGTTGACTTCATTAGACGAGACCTCTCCAACTTAACGTTTAGGTTCAGTGTGCCTCTAACCATTCGGTGATCGCTGCCGGTTTTCACCCTTGCGATCACTGAGACATCACTGAACAGTTGGCGTCTGGTCGTCATAATGAAGTCAATCTCATTTTTTGTCGAACCGTCGGGGCCCGACCAGGTCCACTTCCTGTGGGGCCGCTTCTAAAAGAAAGAGTTCATCATAAAGAGTCCCTCTTTCTCCATAAAGTCGGCCAGCTGCTGGCCCCTTCGGTTCCGTTGCCCTACTCCAAATTTCCCTACCTTCAGCTCACCGGTTTCTCTTGTGCCTAGTTTTGCGTTGAAGTCTCCCATCAACACCGTGTAGTGGGTTTTGGAGGAATGTATGGCTCTGGAAATATCCTCATACATTTCCTCCACCTCCTCATCGGGATGTGCCGAGGTTGGTGCGTAAACCTATAGGACCTTCAGCGAATACCGTTTGATGATTCTGAGTATCAGGTACGCGACCCTCGTCGACACACTCCCAATCTTTACAACGTTGTTGACGAGAGACTTGTGGACGATAAATCCGACACCTCCTTGGGACAGATGGTCGCCCTCCCGGTGATAGAACAAGTTGCCGGACTCGAGGATTGCCGTGTCCTCCCCCTCTCTTCGGACCTCGGATAATCCAATAATATGGCAGCGCAACTTGTCCACCTCTTCTTCCAGCTCCAGTATCTTCTCGTCAGTCCTCAGGGTACGTGCGTTATATGTTGCCAGGTCGAGTCGTCGTAGGTGGCAACCGAACCTCCACCGGAGATTCTTAGCACCCCCTGCCCCGCCGTTACCATGGTCGCCACCGTAGCCAGGAATAGCGGGGCCGCCGGGGACTGGCGGCCGTCTGTTTGCGTCGTTATTCATGGGGGGATATTTGCCATAGTTGCCACGCTTGGCGAGCGGGTTGGCAACCGCTGTTTTAGACAATATTCTTGCTTTGAAATTAATTTGAGGCGTTGGCTGTCAACTGAGATGGACGGGAGACTAGCTGCTGCGGATAAAGGAACAACAAATAAAACAGCTCATAATAAGGATGGGCACTTGCCTGGGGGAAGCGGCGAGCAGCCTCTCTCTCTTAACGGCGATGCGGGCACGATGAAAATTGCAACGACGCTGGCGGCGTGCGTTTTCTTATAGCTTCCACCATCTCCCCTTTCTACTTGGCAGAGCGCGCATCTCATTGCAGGAACAAAGATGCGTCCACCAGCATCTAGCTCCCACCTACTAGGGAGGCCCATGCGGGGAATTAACGGAAGAGGGGGATTATGTCAGCCAACCCAGCTAACAGATACATCAACAAATACGAAATACAAGGATGCGCGTTGGCGCAACCATTCCACCCGGCTTGAAGGGTTCAACCCATCACTAGTCCACCGCTGAACATAGGCCTCCAGTAGTTACGTTGTACCAGTTCTGGCGCACTTGTAGAAAGGTTGTACCAGTTCTGGCGCACGACGTTCGTCGACTCACAATCCTAAAAAAAAAAAAAAAAAAAAAAAAGGTTCTGCGAATCTGCGGTCCATTTTTGCGTAGGATGCACGGTTCCGGAGATGTGCAGATCAATTAACTCTTATCTAATTGATATCCGCTGCGAGCCTCAACCGTCATTAGCGCTCCATTGTCCTTATCTACTTATCTATTGTTGATTGACTACCGTCATTATCTATTATTCGTCCAGCGTGTGGGTCGGCTTATGCTATTGTATTATACTCCTTTGTTCCTATCTACAACACTAATCTGAATCATCAATAAAACACATTACCTAATTTTGTTAACATTTTTATTTATGAAATACAAAATCTTATTACTTATTATCTATAAAATAGGAGCGAAACATCTCATCCACTAAAATATCGTTGTACAATGTGTTCTCTGTAAATATACTCGTAAAACTATGCATTGAACATCCCTGAAACTTATATAGCAAATACATTAAGCAATATTCGCCACAAACTGAAGTCCACTCATTCTGAATCCTATCAACATTCCAGTTCCATCTTTTACAATTTCTTTTAAAAAACTCTAGATGATATTGTACAGGTGCCCGTCCGAATGAATCAAAATATTGACCGACGTCATTCGTATCGATATATAAAGCTACCCAATGTGACCCTGGTTTATCATCTGTATCCAAATTGCATATTATATACGTTGGTACGTGGGTGTACATGGGTAGTTTATTGGCAGCATAAACATTATTTTCTAGAGTGGGGTGAATCTTTTTCAGATGTTGTTGTACATCTAGTGTATCCATAATATTACTGCTATTAGTAGATTATTACAGTACCAATCTACTCAATGACTAATATAGGAATGATCAATTATAGTGATATCTAAATATTAAATTGCTTTCTTTGTGTTATACAAAACGTATTTGAGTCACCAATACACTGAACAAGACATGACAGGAAGGACGTAGGAATGTAGAGATAAGCAACAGAATGTAAGGTAAGCTTGTTGACGCATAAAGATACTATCAATTCTACTGCAGAAATTCTTTAGATTAGAATTATTACTCACTGGTACTATATAAGACCAAGCAACTGCAGTCATGGAGTTAGTGTATGGTCGTTTGACCGCAGTGGATCTATCAATACTACGTTTGTGTTACTTCAACGCATCAAAGGCCATGGATGTAAGTGTTTATTCTATTGACAAACTTACTTTTCTTTCTGTTATTTTCTTACGTGTGTATGATTTAGTGTTAACAAATTATATTTAAATATTATGTGTGTGTATATGGTTAAGCCGTGGTAGCTCAGATGGTTAGCGCAAAATGTAAACTTCATAGTACACGTCCCGGGTTCGATCCCCGCCGACACCAATTAAATTGTTAATTACAATTTTAAGTGCTGATTTACCACGTGCTCAGCGGTGAAGGAAAACATCGTGAGGAATGCATGTCTGAGAAAATTTCGAAGGCATGTGAAGTTTGCCAACACGCATTGAGGTATCGCAGCGAACATTTCCTAGCACTAAAACCCTCTCAGAAATGAGAGGAGGCCTATGTTCAGCAGTGGAATTTAATAGGTTGTAACTTTAGCTTTTTTAACTTTTATGATTAAGTGTTAACAAATTGATATTAACATGATAACTGTGTTGTTGCAGAAATCATTGAGCTTCGATGAAAATACCTATAAACAGTATTACTGCTCGCCACTCTCCCCTCAAGAAGAGAGTGATGACATCGTCATTAATAATAACACATGCGATGGTGGAAAAAGAAAATCGCAATCGATTGATCATTTTTTTGAAGCTGAATCAAAAATAAAAAAGAGGAAGCTGTTATCATCAACCATAGCACGAGCCGCTAGAGATGGTGTATCATACATTTCTACTAATTCTGACGACGGAGACCAAGCGACGCATCTCATCAAAATTGAAATGTACGATATGAAGAAGCTACCCAAGATTCCAACTACTGATCATTGGAAACATGCTTCCACGAGGATTAAATATTACGTAAAGACTAATAAGGATAGCATCTACGACAACACAAACGCCCTCGTATACAATATTACAAAGACAATAGCAGAAAGTGAAAAAGTTAAAAAATACTTTTTTAACAATGACAGTCATTAGCTGATCATTAGTGAATGTGATTCTGTTTACTTAAATTACAGGAAGACAAGAGCAGAAGAAAGAGATGAGTGTGGCATACGTGTACAGAACACATCATTGAAGAACAAAACTACAACACTGAGTGGAGATGAAAACGAGAATATGCAGTACTCAAGAGCTGAATATCCATTCTTCAGTTCAAAATCTAGCCGGTTGCTCAGTTTCGAAAGCTGGCCTCTCGTTATGCGACAGAAACCTGAAGATCTTGCAGAAGCCGGTTTCTTTTATACTGGCCATGCAGACAGGACCAAGTGTTTCCATTGTGGTGGTGGCTTAAAAGATTGGGAAGATGATGATGATCCTTGGCAGCAGCATGTTCAGTGGTTTAGTCAGTGTGCTTATGTAAAATTTAAACTCGAACAGAGTTTTGTATTAGCTTAAAAAGAATATTTATAAAGAAATAAAAAATAATATATTGCATACAATTTGTTTTATTTAATTTTATAACGTTTCACATAGTTACATACACACAAAATGCATTACACATAACTCATAAAATCTAACACACAACACATATTATAACCTTAACTACTATAGTCTACAGTAACATTTCTGTTTTTATCTATCTCAATAATATTATCAAACTCAGCATAAACTATACAGTTAATTGTTTGTATTAGTGAGGATTCAAATCGTACTTCTAATCTTACACTACCATGCTTTATGAGATTCCAATGAGCTGATGAGTTGGCTGATAAATCAGGTGTTAAGTCAAATGCTAATAGACAGTAACCTTTGGCATACTGTTCACAAGAGATTCCATTTCCTTCATTAAGAAAGTGAATACCAGTTCCCGAGAATAGAGTATGATATGCCGATGTAAATATGCTATTATTAAAAGATGGTTGCAAAGCTTTTGAAGGTATTTGTTGACCATCAATATATAAGCTGAAAGAATTAATACCATAGTTTTCAAAGTTAAATGGATTTTTAGTAAGGGAACCATTAAATGCAGAATTGTTCACAAATCCAATTATACATCTTTTGGGTACCTGCACTAAAAATATATTATCAGGAGTTTTTCCTTGAACACCCGATGGAATTGTTAAAACTTTTACTTCAGCTCGAGTAATAGGATATTTAGCAGTGGTAGAAGCTAAAACTTTTTGATGTGCGAGTAATACACTTGGATTAATTCGTGCTCGTCGAACAATAAGAGTTGCGTCCGTAATGCAAACTTTAAAGTTTACATCGTTTGACCCAGCAATTAAATTAAAGCTCTCTCTCGATCGAACCAATTTAACACTCATTTCAACACCATTAATTAAAAATTTATCTTGGTTGAAAATGTCACCGTGAAGATGACCAATCATTTCTATTTCCTTACTTTCACTAATCAATTCCTGTCTTTTAACAAATCCTATGTTTTTACCATCCGTAGAATCCATTTTTCCTGCTGTATCATCATACCAAAGACTACAAGTAAGATGAGATTGTTTAGCAGCAGGAGCATAGTTTAAAATGGTTTCCATGTATGCTCGATATGCATAGGTATTATTAGGTGTTGATACAAGTTTTTGGTTTAAATAAACATCAAGTTGACTAAAAAGTGAATGCAGCCAATTATTTACAGGTGCTACTATTGTAGTAGATATCAAGTTAGTTGAATCTTGATTTAATACTTTTGCCTTTATGTGGAGTAATGTATGAGACAAATCTATGTAGTCATCGCCTGTCCCAGGAACTTGAAACTCGATAGGTCCATCATCACCAAGAGATGAAATTGGTTTATAATGAATCCACAATCCATTTTCAATGCTAGTTTGTGTAGACGGTAGTGCAAACAAATCCAATTCTGACTTAACGCACTCGCAAGAATGATTATGAAGAAAAGACATATTTAATTTGAAAATATATCTTTGTTATTTTTTGGCTTTAGACCAAGTTTTTTCGCAGCTTTCACTTTAGCAGTTAATGGTGGAATGAACGAGGTCAATCATTTTCTTTTAGTTTTATACCCAGATCCTGTCATGTTAAATTGATCAATTTTCTCATCAGCCTTTCGTTTTAAATTCGTACTAACTTGCTTTAGACGATCTTTTATTGAGGCTTCCATAGGACGCGCTTGAACCATATCCGATAAAAGTCCTACTCCAGCGCTTAATGCCTCCTTACCAATCACTCGAGCACCACTTGAAAGTAAAGGTAAAACTGATCTAAATAACCCCCCTAAGAAACTCCCAATACCATGACCGCGTTGGTATGGTTCACCCTTATAAATTACTCCAACTCCTGACCCAGCTTGATGTGTATAATAATTTTCATACGGACATTTATGATGATCACGAAGAGAATTCATTATTATAATTTTCGGAAATGTAGTTTAATACACACGGTTCCAAACTGGAATGGTATTTTTTGTCCTGTGCTCGATCTTATAACTATTTCCAGCGTATCGAACTCTCTTCGCATAACAGGTAAGTAGTGAGGTTGAGAGAAAACGTGCATTTTATTTGCACCATAAATGTATTTTGTAGGATCTAATGAAATGACTCTTAGTAAAGGAGTCATAACATCACCCACAATCTGAGGATCGATAATGTCGCAATATATAAAGAGTTGAGATGGTAACCCTAAGTGTAAATTAGCAGGACACTTTCCAAAACTTCTCTCTAGGAGATTTTTATTTGGTTCATAACCTAGTTGTAAACTTAATTTGGGTGATAATGTTACGGAAGTTATATTTTTATCCAAAACAGAAATAGACACAAATTTTGTTATTTCATCATAGCGAAATTTCAAGTTCTCTCCGATACCATTTAACACTCTTAAAATATGCTCAACGTTATCATAGTTGGTAGCTGGAATATGTTTTTTGTAGTACACTGTGGATGGTTTATCTTCATTAGGCATTAACATAGATTTTGTAATGTATATAACATTTTCATGATCTTGAACAGTAAACATGGTACATGGATATTGAAACTCGACAACTCCAACCGACCATTCACCTTCTAATTTAATAGCTTTCGGTAATTTCGTTGAAAAATTTGTGGTCTTGTTATCAGGAAAGTATTCCATTGAACTATTGCTGAGCAAAGTTAAATAAAAACTTTCTTTATTCATATTTCTTTTAAACTAGAAGCTAAAATCCAACTGTTAAATTTATCTGGATAACCTTTCCACTTCACTAATACTTCTTTTCTGTTACCTGAGTAACGAGTGTCAATTATTTTATCTATTTTATATTGTGAGGTGGGGTTGTAAGTGATTTTCTGTAATTCTCTTTCATAAAAAGTACCAACTATTGGTTCATTTTGTAAATCTGTTATTGTATAAACAACCCATGGAGATCTATCAATTATTGAAGATATAATAAATATTTCATCACTCCAATTTGATTCATATCCTTTTTGGAAAGCATGTTTATATTTAGTTATTCGAACATAATCACCCACATTGAAATTTGGTTTAGGATTTTCTAAAGAAAGTTTGTTTGACCGTCTTTCATAAAGATTAGTCCAAACTGTCATAATATTGTTGGAATTTACATCACATGGGCACATCTTAATACTAGAGTGAAAGCTGTGATTGTAAGAGTATATTAAATCTTGTAAAACATCCATATATCTATAAGTATTATTATGAGTGAAATAACGCCACATTTTCATTTTTAGTGTTCTTTGAAATCGTTCAACAATACTGGCCTTAATGTCAGGATTGTTAGTGGTATAGTAATTAATCTTTTTTGGATTTAAAGTATTTTTGTACATCTTTTGAAACAAATTCTGTACCTTTATCAGATTGCATGTGAGTAGGTGTTAAATTACTTTCAGTAAATATACTTTCAAAACATTCTTTAGTTGTTTCTGAGTTTTTCTTTTTCATTGGTCTTGCAAAAAGCATATTTACTAAATACATCAATAACACAAAGTATATACTTGAAACCATCATTATATTGAGAATAAGTTCGCATATCACTTAAATCAGCTTGCCACAGTTCATTAATATTTGATAGAATGTACCTATTACGCGGGAATTTTTTTCGAATGGGTTTATGTAATGTGTATGTTTCTTGTGATTTTAACCATTCCTTTACTTGCTTTTTATTCATTTTACCCTTCATGGCTTTTGACAATTTATCAATACTACCAAAACCAGCGGGATTAGATGGATCATAATAAATCCTGTTACTTTCTTCTAGTACGGGGTCCATTTTTCCCACTCAAGCCTTTTTACGTATTTTAGTTGTAGACTTTTTATCTCTACTGCTCGGTGTAGAAAACTCTTGAAATTCAATCTCAGAGGGTTTGTTCAGATCTTTTGCTTGAAGTTGGTTAATAAACTCACATCTCTTTGGATTTCCAATATAAGTAAGTGGTACTTTAATATCTTTTAATGCTTCAGCAAATCTATCCCACCCTACTGGATCACTTCTTTTTAAGGGTCTTAGTAAATCATTTATTAAATCAACAATATTACTTCCAGGAATTTTTTCATTATCAATTATGACTGTACCTTCATTATCCCAATGTATTTTACCTTTACTTGTTTCAACTAAGTTTAATAATAACTGTCCTTTTTTATTATAAGTTTTTGGTATTAAACTGAGTATTTGAGCTGGTGTGTAAAGTGGATTTTCAACATTTTCTTTACTTTTGATGGATCGATTCTCCTCCAACAAAGATTCAGCATCAACTGAAGTTTTTAGATCTCTATCTTTATTTTTAAAACCAATTTTAGACTCGTTTGAATCTTCATTAGATGTATCAGAATAAATTGGTAATCTGAGTGGTTGACGATCCTCTTCGGTAAAATGAAGGTATCTTTGCAGTGTTTGTAAATATAACATCCATTTCTTTCGGTCTTCCATCTTACTATTCATAATATTTTGCAATTAACTGCATTTAAACTTATTTTCTTGTTTTAATTTTTCAATTAATCCAGGTTCGATAAGTATCATTTTCTTTGCATTTTCCATGTTAACTGGCTAGTCCACTCACTAATCCACTCAATATTGCACCTAATATTATTGGTAAGAAAGCCCCTCCTTTTTGTATAATTATATTTTTTCTTAGTTTATGTTTACACTTACGCACTAGTTGACGGAGTATATTTTTGTGTTTATTCAATTTTTGTTTATCTTGATCTTTAAGAGGTACTTTTCCTTGTAAAACGTTATGAATACACTCACAAATACAGTTAATTTCTTCTTCATCACACGTTTTAAGTAATGCTCTTTGATATTTTGGTTTAAGCGTATGCAAAGCGTTTAGCAAATGTTTATGCGTTGTGAGTCGACGATGCATCATTTAGCAATGATTTGAAATGTTTGATTCTTGGTGTATTTAAACTCTTTTGTGGGGACGTAGACTGTGCAGAAACCATTAAATGGGAAGACATTTGTCTTGATACGACAAAAATCATTGGTATTTTGTTTTAAATCTACCATTAAATATCCATGCGCCTCTAGAGTTGCATCCCTGTAGGCATCTTCAATAAATTTTGGGTTATCTGGTGACACTTGTCGTGCTAAATATCTTATTTGAGTTTTATCTCGAGGGTTTTTAAAATATATTATATAACTTGAGTTTAAGGATATGTCTCTTTGCCCTTTACCCTGATGAAATAAATTTTGTGTTAAATAAAATACACTAAGATTCCTGTGATGACTACCTTTTGTAAATATATCCACAATTCTTCCATCGGACTCTCTCATTAGATCATCAATAATAACAAGATGTGGGTTTTCACCGTCAAACATATTAACATTTGGAATTCCTTGATGGTAGTTAACATTTGGTAAATTATATAAAGGTTGCATTTCATCAAAGCACCATGTGATCTGATTAAAATCACAATTACACATTTCTGTAACTGATTTTATAAAATTTGTTACAAAATTTGACTTCCCACATCCACTTGGCCCCGCCACAATAGCAGTAAACGGATGGATAAAGTGAAACATTACACACGTCTAAAGTTCTAAGGGGTGAAATAAAAAATCAAAGTGTTGGTGTTAACAATTAATATATATTGCAAACATTATATAAAACAGAATGATCTGTATACTATTTCTAAAACAATTAGTACATCATAATTTTACAGTCAACTCAACCTCAAATAAATGCACACATACACACGCAAATATAAACAACAATTAACTTAAATTATTTACAATAAATCAACGATTAAATATGTAATAAACTCTACGTCATATTATACTATTATCATTATTTTACAATCAATACAAATTTTATTTACATGCAGACATAAAATTAAAAACTATCAACACTTAACGCAGTTTATAATGACCCCAAGCTAATGTTTCAATATTATTATCTAAAATATGCCTCTTTGTGTCATTATATGATAAACCAATCTTATTTAATTTTTGTGTAAAAATTGTGTGTTTAATTGATTTAAATCTAAGCATACTATAATATTGCACTTTTTTATTAAATAGAGAAGACTTATAATTATCCATGGTCATCTTTTTTAGTGATACATTTATTTACCCCTTTTGCCTTGGCTATAGTCTTATTCTCTAAGTTAAAAGTGTACATTTTGGATCGTAAACCCACAAATTCTTTCATGATTTTACCATTATTTTCATCTTTAAAAAAACCTAATTTCTTTTTATTTAATTTTGGATATTCAAAAATATTATTTGCATCAAAAGCTGAGGTATCAAAGTATGATGAAAGGTCAGGTTTTATATCAGAGTAAAAATCATCTGTAAATATATGATATATTAAACTATCCGTATCTGTATACAATAATTTGATTTTACTAAACTTTTTAACCATATAGTTATAATGAAAATCATACATTAATGTTTTTGAAATATCTAAAATGCAAAACCCTAAATAAATTGGTTTGTTATATATTAACTTTGTTTTTCGCAACTGAACCGCAACTAGGTTTTCCGAAAATACTGAAAGACTATGAAATTGTGGTTTAGCGATTAGATCTTGAGCACCTAAAGCTTTGCCCTGGTTCTCCCAGTGTGTAACTAATTTTATGTTAACCCTTTTTTCAATATTCTCCATAGTCTTTCCGAAGACTGAATTATTCATTAATTTATAAAAATCTTTTTTCGAAATCTGATTTTGCTAACGTTCTTAATTTTGTGTTTAGATCTATGTACATCTTCAACCAGCGAGACTGTTTAAATTTTAAAACTCTATGAATTTTAGTTAATTTAACCCCCATTTCTATGCACTGCTTTAAATTTCTGTAATGAATTACATATTTATCTTTATTATTTAAATTTGGGACTAGTTTATTTTCATTAATATTGCCTGCACAACAGTTTTCGGGGCATAAAGGAAAGTCCGAATGTAAATCATGAAGTTCATCTGGATATTCCAAATCAACTTCTAAAATAAAACCGAAGTTTGATGTCTCAGACACATTAAATTCTGTATTCGGATTTACCCATTCGAATCCACCAGTAGGAAGACATTGAGACATAGCCCAACCATATAAATTGTTGGCATCAAAATATGTGATATATGAATTTGGTTTCCCTGCATCATAATCCCCCATATATTTGTTATTAGCTCTAGCATAACGATTACTACATTGAGATACACCACCCCTGATACCTGATCTAATAAATGCAATTTTCTCATAATCTGTTAAAAGTTCTAATTCTATTTTTTGTATATTTTAACATTGCATCCCAACTTATACCGGGTGCTGTGTAATAATGGGCAGGGTCTAAATCATAAGTATTAATACATAACTTTCTAAAGTTTTCAAATACATCGGTTAAAAGTAAAACGTCTGTTTTTAAATACAGGTTTGAATAATCTAGCATATTACAACACCCAAAGTGTTCCCAAACATCTTTAGCATGATTGTAATCATCATTTGAAATATGGGAATCTGTGAGCGAGCTATAAAAAAAATTTTTGTTCGGGGAGCGATGTTAGGCTTAAACTATCATAATTAGTCATAAGTTCATATGGATAAACGCCTTTCCGTTTTAAACGAAAGAAATCTTCATCATTAGGATAATTTCTACGTAATTCTTGAAATTGATCATTACTGAGATTTTTGGCCAATTCTTCTAATTTACATGATAAAAACTTAAATGAATCTATGAATCTTAATATAATTTCGTGGTTATTCATTTTTAATTTTTTGGAAAAGGATATATATTTTTCTTTATTTTGAGGGATAACTTCGACTTCACCATCACAAAAGTTTAACGCGTGAACAATAAAATGAGCATCATAGTGACTAAGGTTGTGTAAAAATATTGGTATATAACGAGGTTTCCTGAACTTCGAGCTACATGATTCGTGAGCAACACCTATAAAACTACCGGTGTACCAATCAAAATCATAAAAATGTTCTGCTAACTCTGTTTCACAAATATGACAAATGGTTGCATTTGAAATTTGGTTTTTGTCTTCATTTGTTAGCGGAAGTGGAGGATATTTTTGAAGTCTATTTATTTCTTTGAGATTGTTAGATAAACTTTCCATAAACACTTGTGCACAGTTGGGTCCGCAATACGTTACATATTTTGATAATTTATCATCATATGAACATTTTATATAATAACCAAAACTATGTACTTCATGTTTCTGAATATTGTGTGTGAAAGGTTTGGAAGGATCGTTAGAACATGATTCTATTGGTTTTAAAAATGCTTCAAAATCAGCATAAACTACGAATGGTATCTTCAACTTTTTTTCATAACTATCAAATTTAATTTTATCATTTGAAATAGGTTGACCAAACCAATTCTTTTTTTTAAAAGTTTCACTGTTTGGTAATTCTGTACAAATGTGGGCACAATCGTATTGTTCATGGTTATTTAAACTTTCCTTAGATGGAAAGTGAAGTAGACATGCTTCGCAAATGTACATGATATGACCGTCTTTTGAAATTTGTTTACTAACTAACCGCGATAAATTTTTTATGTAACAATAATGATTTTTTGTATCCTTGGAAAAAAATAATAAATTGATATGTCTATCTTTACGACACTTTGTTAAAAATAATGGACCTACTATAGAATTACATCGTTTTTCTTTATTATATTCTAACCCAAAAACATTAATACTAATATTATTTAATTTCTCTACTTTTGCTATGTCAGAAATTTTAACTGGAAAGGAAATACCATTAAATTTAAGTTTATTTGCATGTTTAACGTACGATGATACACGATCCGCGTCTTTGTTTACGGGATATAACGCCGAGAGTAACGCTCATTTAAAACAAAAAAGCCTTTTTTAATTTTATGTCACGAGGAAGATCTATGTATGAAGTACCGCGTAGGGGGTTAAATTTATTAACATTCATGTCTATAGATTTTATGTTTTTTAGACTCCATCCACTATCTTTTTTTTCAAATGCACTAATTTTAGTAGTAATTGTATCATTTAAAGATGAAAAAAAAATATTTAAGTCATCTCCTTGACAAATAATATAGTTAAGCGTTTGAAAATCGAACGTATCATGAATATCTTTAGTTTGTTGAACAAAATCAGCAAGCAATATGAAGTTTACTTTAAAAATTATGTGTTGATGAATACACTCTTGTATTAAAAATAAAATATCATCTTTAATAGAATTTAAAAATAGTTCAGGAGTTTCAAAATTTACCAATGTCGAACTATCTACTCTACTCTTGATTTTATAAGTTAAAATCCTATTTCCAAAAGCAGATTCAATAACACTAACGTTTGATAAAGAATTATGTGAATTTAAAAGATTATTTTTGTGAACATTACTTTTAAAATGATTAGCTAAATACCGTTTCTTGATAAATATATGACACGTTAGACATTCCACTGGATCTTCGTTACTGATACTTTTCCCTGCAGAGGTAGGCGCTTCTGCTTCCGTTGTTGGTTTTTTGATGATCTTGGGTTCTTTGCTGCTCGTTCGCTTCGTTCCTCTTCCAAGTTGTAGTGGTTGACTACTAAAATGTTTAAATTTATTAAAAACTGTACAAGACATTGTGTAAATTATGATCGAAATGAATGTTTATTTTACTTACTTAAACTGTGTTTCAACCATCGCACAGTGATTATACAACTCATCATCATACGATGAATCGAACAGTTGATCCTTCTCCATTTCATCACAAACTTTAGACAACTCCTGATTTAATTCGCTGTTGAATAGTTCCGTATTCTCTTCCATGGTTGTGGAGAAGAAAGCACTGGTGCACACTTCACTGAAGTTTGCCATCCTTATAGTAAAGAAGAAAATAGGTAGCAGAGTAAGTAACAGTTCAGTGTTGGTAGACCAACTGATACCCAAATTTCAAATAATGTCCGATATTTAAGTCTAACAAAGGATTAGAAATAGAATATAATGAGTACACGGAAGTGATTTAAGTAAACAGAATCACATTCACTAATGATCAGCTAATGACTGTCATTGTTAAAAAAGTATTTTTTTAACTTTTTCACTTTCTGCTATTGTCTTTGTAATATTGTATACGAGGGCGTTTGTGTTGTCCTAGATGCTATCCTTATTAGTCTTTACGTAATATTTAATCCTCGTGGAAGCATGTTTCCAATGATCAGTAGTTGGAATCTTGGATAGCTTCTTCATATCGTACATTTCAATTTTGATGAGATGCGTCGCTTGGTCTCCGTCGTCAGAATTAGTAGAAATGTATGATACACCATCTCTAGCGGCTCGTGCTACGGTTGATGATAACAGCTTCCTCTTTTTTATTTTTGATTCAGCTTCAAAAAAATGATCAATCGATTGCGATTTTCTTTTCTTTCTTTCTTTCATGTGTTATTATTAATGACGATGTCATCACTCTCTTCTTGAGGGGAGAGTGGCGAGTAGTAATACTGTTTATAGGTATTTTCATCGAAGCTCAATGATTTCTGCAACAACACAGTTATCATGTTAATATCAATTTGTTAACACTTAATCATAAAAGTTAAAAAAGCTAAAGTTACAACCTATTAAATTCCACTGCTGAACATAGGCCTCCTCTCATTTCTGAGAGGGTTTTAGGGCTAGGAAATGTTCGCTGCGATACCTCAATGCGTGTTGGCAAACTTCACATGCCTTCGAAATTTTCTCAGACATGCATTCCTCACGATGTTTTCCTTCACCGCTGAGCACGTGGTAAATCAGCACTTAAAATTGTAATTAACAATTTAATTGGTGCCGGCGGGGATCGAACCCGGGACGTGTACTATGAAGTTTACATTTTGCGCTAACCATCTGAGCTACCACGGCTTAACCATATACACACACATAATATTTAAATATAATTTGTTAACACTAAATCATACACACGTAAGAAAATAACAGAAAGAAAAGTAAGTTTGTCAATAGAATAAACACTTACATCCATGGCCTTTGATGCGTTGAAGTAACACAAACGTAGTATTGATAGATCCACTGCGGTCAAACGACCATACACTAACTCCATGACTGCAGTTGCTTGGTCTTATATAGTACCAGTGAGTAATAATTCTAATCTAAAGAATTTCTGCAGTAGAATTAAAGTATCTTTATGCGTCAACAAGCTTACCTTACATTCTGTTGCTTATCTCTACATTCCTACGTCCTTCCTGTCATGTCTTGTTCAGTGTATTGGTGACTCAAATACGTTTTGTATAACACAAAGAAAGCAATTTAATATTTAGATATCACTATAATTGATCATTCCTATATTAGTCATTGAGTAGATTGGTACTGTAATAATCTACTAATAGCAGTAATATTATGAATACACTAGATGTACAACAACATCTGAAAAAGATTCACCCCACTCTAGAAAATAATGTTTATACTGCCAATAAACTACCCATGTACACCCACGTACCAACGTATATAATATGCAATTTGGATACAGATGATAAACCAGGGTCACATTGGGTAGCTTTATATATCGATACGAATGACGTCGGTCAATATTTTGATTCATTCGGACGGGCACCTGTACGATATCATCTAGAGTTTTTTAAAAGAAATTGTAAAAGATGGAACTGGAATGTTGATAGGATTCAGAATGAGTGGACTTCAGTTTGTGGCGAATATTGCTTAATGTATTTGCTATATAAGTTTCAGGGATGTTCAATGCATAGTTTTACGAGTATATTTACAGAGAACACATTGTACAACGATATTTTAGTGGATGAGATGTTTCGCTCCTATTTTATAGATAATAAGTAATAAGATTTTGTATTTCATAAATAAAAATGTTAACAAAATTAGGTAATGTGTTTTATTGATGATTCAGATTAGTGTTGTAGATAGGAACAAAGGAGTATAATACAATAGCATAAGCCGACCCACACGCTGGACGAATAATAGATAATGACGGTAGTCAATCAACAATAGATAAGTAGATAAGGACAATGGAGCGCTAATGACGGTTGAGGCTCGCAGCGGATATCAATTAGATAAGAGTTAATTGATCTGCACATCTCCGGAACCGTGCATCCTACGCAAAAATGGACCGCAGATTCGCAGAACCTTTTTTTTTTTTTTTTTTTTTTAGGATTGTGAGTCGACGAACGTCGTGCGCCAGAACTGGTACAACGTAACTACTGCCTCCTCAACGTCTGTCACGGTCTTGAGCCATCTAAATACATCACCATCCTGCATGTTTTACCTAGTCGTTCGGCCTTCATTTTTTATAGAATAAATGTGGCAAACGAGCACACAGTTTACCTGATGGTAAGTGGATGCTGTGGCCCATAGACATCTACATTTATCCTCCATTAAGAATCAATACGAAGATGCGTTGTCACCCCTGAGGACTAAGATAGAATGTCGTCTTGTTCCGCTTATCATGTGGCTGCCACTAGAGAACCTTTCTACTCTATGGGTTTTCTGTTCTTCGAGTAATCCGGGTCATTTATTGTGATTCATTGGACGATGTCGGTAACTCTGGTTCTGCTGATATATTCGATACGGACTCTGTTTCGCAAAGCAACCCAGAACACAGCCCTCTACATAGCTTGAAGAACGACTTAAAGATTTATTGCGTCATAAAGTAAAGGATCATGTCTAGTTTCCATAGGTCATCGCTGGCAACACGCACCGGTTGTACATTTGTGTTTATTAAACTAAACGAGCGAGTTCGATTCGTCTGTTGACCACATAGTCGAAGTTGGTTTTGCCTATCGGGATAATTTCTGTGTCCCCAGTTAAAAAGCTACAGGTATAAAATTTTACCGGTGACACTGAAACCACTGTGCTATTTAAATTGTTACATCATGATAGCATTCATATTAAAATCATTAAAAAACTATATTTTCATACAGTTTCCCTTGGATGAAGATATCAACGATATTATAATTAAAGAGCTTCTGAAATATATTAATTACCGATTCTTCGCTCACATGAAAAGCTCTGTTGTGATTCTATCCTTACCTTGCCGTTTTTTAGATACTGGGGAGTCATTCTAAACTAAATAATTATCCTGAGATATGGAACAAGTTTTGTACTTTATCTTACTCAAAGTATCTTGTCGCCAGCCGTGTAGCTCAAGCTGTTGATATTCAACTTAGATAGTCAACAACCACTACTAATTTATTTACGCATTGTGGGACGTGTGTTAGAAGAATGAACATTTTTTTGAACTAGAGTGCGAGGCCCTTTGAGTCGTGAGTCCGTAGGCGATAGCGTAGGCCCACACCTTGCGCTGCCTCTGACTCAGACTGAACTGAGTGCTCTGGATAGAAAAGTCCGCAATGTCATGACGTCCCATAAGATGCACCATCCGAGATCGTCGGTAATAAGGCTGTACCATGCATCAACACGAAGTGTGCAGCTTTCGTAATTACTTCCTGGCGTGATCGGATGATCCATACTGCAGGGACGTCATTTCGTGTGATAAATGGTAAACCCTCTATCCTCAGCCGCGCCAAAAGCCAGCAGTACATTGCATTTCCGACCGGGAGACCGTATGGAAGAAGGTGCTCCACGAAAGGTACTACAAAGCTCTTCATGGGCCTTTCGTAGGCACAGTAGTCTCCCTCCACTGGCTACACGTTTGTGACCTCTTTGGGGAAACCGAGGGCTTTCCCCAAAGAGGATCAGGTTATTAAGACCAACAACTATCGGAGATACATCCTAAAGGATGGCACTGCCATTATTTGTCGGGCTTGTCGCCATCCCGGTGAGTCACTTAGGCATGCCATCTCCGGTTGTTCGGCGCTTCCTAACTCTGAGTACTTGCATAGACACAACCTAGTAGCCAGAATTCTACACAAGAAACTCGCTCTGAAATACGGTCTCGTGAACTAGAAATTGCCTTATTACCTAGTACTTCTCACTGGTTTGTGCTTATTACAAGTACTTGCCGGAAGGCGTGCTCGAAAATGACCGTGCAAGGCTCTACTAGGACTGGGCCATCATCACAGACTACTACTGTTCTATTCTTGCGAATAATCCTGATATTATGCTGATGGGCCGGACAGTCAAGAAAATTTTTGGTCGACATTACCATCCCGTATGACAAGGATCTCGTGAAAGCCGAAACAGATAAGCGAAGAAAATATGGCTGAAAACCTGGCTCACGAGGCGACCGACACGTGGAGTGGCCTTTTTTATAAGTTATTGTAATGGGTCCGATTTTGCAAATTTGAAATTTTAACATATCTCCACGTTTCAAGGTCTTTAAGAGTCGAATAGTATGGGTTTTAAAAGAATGCCTGTGTGTGCACATGTACGTATGTATGTATGTTCGGATTCAACTTTCGCCTCGTGTATCTCGAGAACAAAGAGTGATATTGACATGGGACCGTTTTCGCTTAACGCATAATTATGTAACTTAGACCTCATTAAATTTTGAGCACAATCGGTCAAGTCGTTTTTATACATATGATATTTTTTTATTCTTTCCATTGGGAAGTTAGTAGAGACCTTTCGGGTCACACCTAGACCGCTTTTTTTGCGCCCAGAAGCAAAGAAAGGGCTACTCTCCGGGGAACGGGGGAGGGAGGTGTTAAATGCTTTAAGCATACCACGCAGCCGGCTGCGCGGTTATGTGGGACTCACCGAGAAACCTCAGTGCCTTACCCACTGGTACCTGTAGTTTTTATGAGAACAGGCTAATGGCGGGAGTCAGCCTCTCGGGTCATCTGAGGCGACTGGGATACCGTGACGAACCACTCTGGACTCAAATGCAGAAGGTGGTGCTCCACGATACCCCATTTCCCTTTCCCCCTAACCCTCGACCGTTTGGTCTCCCCTGCAGAGAGCTTTTTATTTATTTACCTACGCATTGTTTATTTATTTCACAATATCAATATGTGTATATTTATCATTTCGCTAAGTCAGGGGGATAAGTCGCTCGCGTCCGTAGGTTTTGACTACCTATTCCTAGGCCCACATTACACGTGTCCCCCGGGTGGTGCTAAATGAGCGACAAGCCGATACCACAGACTCGGCTCCACGCCGTGATAGCGGCGTAAAATATACTACCCCATATTTCGCACCATGAGGAACCATATAAAAGAAATGGCCCCGAGTTCCCGGCGCCCCTTTAATGGGGCAGGGGTGCGAAGAATCTCCGGGAGGAAAACCGGCAACGAGTTTCGCCACCCGTCACGTTCTGTCTCCCGGAGAGGCGAAAAGTGGATTGCAGAGGCCCGTCTGGCTACGTTGAATGTATGTGGGGCAATGAATGATAAAATGGATGAAGTATGCGATATGATGTATGATAGAGGAATAGATGTGTTATATGTAAATGAGACGAAAAGGAAGGGGAAGGATGTCACTACACATGGCATGTATACCGCATACTGGTCTGGTGTAGACGAGATCGAGCGGGCATGCCAGGGAGGCATCATCATCCTTTCAGAAAGAGTAGGCCAATGTGTGAAAGAGTATGAATGTGTAAGCCCAAGACTGCTATGGATACGAATGAAAGTTGGCTTAAAGAATTTGTTTGTGTTAGGGGTCTACGCCCCAGACATGTCTAAGCCCACTTATATCCGAGAGCAGTTTTGGGAAATGGTAAGGATGGTGTTAATGAAGTGTAAGGGAAATAAAAATATTATGCTAAGAGATTTTAATGGAAGGGTTGGAGTGAGGAGGCTTGGTTATGAAAGGACATTGGGAACGTTTGGTGATGAAAGTATAAATGAGAATGGTGAAAGTCTCCTCACTGTATGTATGGAAAAGAATATTTTTGTGACGAACACTTGCTTTCGCCACAAGAGGATTCACACGTATACTTGGGAAAGAGGTGACGATAGAAGCATGATAGATTTCATAATTGTGGATGAAAGATTGAGGGGCGCAGTGGTAGATACAAGGGTTTACCGGGGTTCTAACGTAGGAACGGATCATTATTTGGTTTTATGCCGAATTAATGGTCTACTCAGGCGTTGGCGCCATCGATCGTCTGTGTCTACCACTGCGTTACAGCGTATTAGAACAGAAAGGTTACAAGATGAAGGTGAGAAAAACAAGTTCAAATGTAGACTGAAAGAAAATATAAGTGGTTTGGATGAATTATGTATGAAGGATTTAGACTTGGAGAATGTATGGCAAAACGTAAAGAAAGGTTTAGTGGATGCAGCTATCGAAGTATGTGGTGTTAGTAAGAGAAAGAATGAAAGGAAAAATAATACGTTATGGTGGGATGATGAGATACGTATGGAAGTTGAAGCAAAGAAGAGAGCATGACTAGATTTACTAGCAACAAAGGCTGGTAATACTAGCGGTACGAATGATGATATTGAAAGAAAAAAGGCAGTCTTTAGACATCTTAATAAGAGAGTAAAAGAAGTAGTTGAAAGAAAAAAGCAAGAAAGAACGGATAAGAATGATAGAAGAATATCGGATAACTTCCAGGCAAATGTTAAAATGTTCTGGAAACTTGTAAGAACTGCCAGGGGATATTCAAAACAGCCTATTATGAATGCTATAAGAGACGAGAATGGCTATATTCTGAATGATGAAGTTTTGAGTTTAAAGAGATGGAAGGAATATTTTGAAAGCGTGTTTATGAGTGAGGAGACAACGCGTGTACTAAGTGAAGTAGAATCTCCGAAAGAAGAGGAAAGAGGTAGCGAGATAAGTATAGATGAAATAATGAAAGCAATGAAAAGCATGAAAGCAGGTAAGGCTGCCGGATATGATAGAGTTTCACTCGAAATGCTAAGGGCTGGAGAGGAAGTCGTGGCAGGCCTGCTGTACACCTTGTTTAATTTATGCTGGGAACTGAAGCGGGTACCGGTAGACTGGTGCAAAGCCGTGATAGTCCCAGTATATAAAGGAAAAGGGTCGCAGCAGGACTGTAAAAACTACCGTGGCATCAGCCTTCTTAGCATTGTGGGAAAACTGTATGCTAAGGTACTGATTGAAAGGGTCATGAAAGAAACTGATGGCATAATTTGGGATGTGCAAGCGGGATTTAGAAAGGGAATGGGATGTATAGATCAAGTCTTTTCGCGGATAAGTTTTTGGCCAAAAACCAAAAGGTTTTTTGTGCGTTCATGGACTTGGAAAAGGCCTATGACAGAGTGGATAGGGATGTGCTATGGCAAACACTGAACTCATTTGGGTTGAGCGCTGGTTTGATATAGGCATTGGAGTCTCTTTATAGGGACTCTAGTGCTTGTGTTATGGATATGGATCAATGGGGTCTACTCGGACTGGTTTGACATCCATAAAGGTGTCAGACAGGGCTGTGTGGCTTCCCCGTGGCTGTTCAACCTATTTATGGACAGTTGTTTGCAAAATTTGAAAGTTGCAGAATGCGGTTTAAGAATGGGTGAGTTAACCATCAAATGCCTTTTGTACGCCGATGATCAAGTTATACTTGCGTCGTCAGCGGCCGAGTTGCAAATGATGGTTACATTAATGAACAGATCATTAAAAGAAAGTGGTATGAAAGTGAACGCAAGTAAGACGAAGGTTATGGTTTTTGAAAGAGAAGAAAGTAAAACGATTTGTGAAATAAGAATAGAAGGGGAGTTGATCGAGCAAGTAGATGAGTTTGTATATTTGGGCTGCGTATTTAGCAGGGATGGGAGATATGATAAGGATATAGAACGACGAGTGAATGCGGGAAATAGAGTAAACGGGGCCCTACACTCAATTGTGAAGAGTCAAAATGTGTCAAAAAAGGCACGTATGGCAATTCACAATGCTGTGTTGGTCCCTACTTTAACTTATGGTAGTGAAAGTTGGGTGTGGCAGAAGAAGCACGAGAGTAGAATCAACGCAGTAGAAATGCGGTCGTTAAGGAGTATGTTAGGGCTGAATCTGAACGACAGGGTAAGAAATTGTGTAATAAGAGAAGAGTGTGGTTTGCAAGATGATGTTGTGACCAGGATTAAGAAAAGAATGCTTCGGTGGTTTGGTCATGTAGAAAGAATGAATGAGGAAAGAGTGACAAAGAAAATTTATGTTGCAGAAGTGAATGGCAGAGTCGGAAAGGGACGTCCTAGGCGAAAGTTTATCAACCAAATTGGCGATTTATTGAAAACGGGCCAAATTAGGAGTACCCTTAACCGACGAGCATGTATGCGTAGGTGTATGGATGTGAAGGAGGCGAGAGAGGTGTGTCAGGATCGTGCCAAATGGAAGTCTGTAGTCTCTGCCTACCCCTCTGGGTGACAGGCGTGAGTGTTTATTTTTATGTTATGTTTATTTATCATTTCCATTTATATATTTATACAGCCCAACCAGATGATTAAATACCCTCATAATAATAATAACTTTTTATTCACTCCTTTATAACATTAGAAACTTAATACTAAAGTCGTAATTTCAAAATCAATTATATAGCTTAACAAAGAAGTTAACGGCGGCAGCTATACTAATTAGGTCCTTACATATGAAATTGGCTTTTTGTACAGGAGGAATATAGTCATTTTTTTTTGTAAAATATATTTAATTAATCAAAGTATGCACCGTTGTTATCTATGCACTTTTTCCATCTCATAGGTAGTTCACTGATCCCTTTACTAAAAAAACCATGGAGGCGAGAATCAATAAACTCCTTGAAGGCGGTTTGGACTGCCGCATCGGAGTTGAATTTTTTCCTTGTAAGAAGTTGCCCAAATTCCGGAAAAAAATGGTAATCTGTTGGAGCAAGGCCCGGGAAGTACGGTGGATATCGCATACATACCAATTGTAACTCATCTAACTTAGAGGTTGTTTGTTGTGTAGTGTGTGGTTTTGCGTTGTCGCGAAGCAGCAGTGGCCTAGAGCGATTGACTTATTTCGGTTGTTTAGTAGCTAGTTCTTCCTTCATGGTTTGCAGTTGCTGACAATAGATATCTGCCGTGCCGTAATCGTTTGGCCAGATCTTAGAAAACTGTAGTGAACGATACCGGCGCTAATCCACCAAACACTCACAAGTAACTTTTTCTAAGTCAATTATCGTTTAGGGCAGGATTGGGCTGGGTCTCCAGGGTTCAGCCATTGCGACGAGCACTTCCGATTATTATCCAGTATCCACTTTTCATCACAAGTAATTATTCGCTTTAAAATCCCTTCATTTTTGTGTCGGTTGAATATATTATAAGTCAATGGTCGGTTGAGCAAAGTAACACAGCAGTCGACGCGTGTTTGCAAGTTCGATTCACTCAATTCATGAGGTACCCATCGTTCAAGCTTTTTTACTTTCCAAATTTGCTTCAAGTGGATTAATACAGTTTTATCACTTACCCCGAAGCCTTTTTTTTTTTTTTTTTTGCGGATGGAAAATCATCTAATGACCCCTTTCGCTCTGGGTGGAGCGTAAGGGAGTGTCAGACTTTTACTGACTAAAAACCATCCGTGTTCCTTCAGTGCCCTTACGTTCCGGAGCCGCGGTATCTCTTTCGAATAGCCCGCAGCCCCGGCAGGCGTCGGCCCTTGCGGGCCCCATCACGCTGCTGACAGCTCTTTGAGGCGCGCGTGGAACAAAACGCGCCGTCGACACGGCCTGTCGTCGTTAGACGGACGGACGACGAGCTACCCATTGCTCGCCGTCCACAGGCCCGCGCCTACGGTGGCCGGGGGCCACGACGTAGCCCCCGACGCCCGGGGCGTCTCCCGCGGCGGCCTGGGAGGAAAGCTGCTGCTCTTTCCTTCTCCCGCTCCGCCACCTCCTTCGCTAGCATCACTGCTTCGCAGAAGGTGGTGACGGCATCCCATTCCGTCTCGCTCCGGACCATGGCTTCGACCAGGGCCGGACGCGAGAGGTCGCCGCCGCCTATCGCCGCTACGAGGACACGGCATTCAGCAGGCATGTTATTATATTCTAGCTTCCTAGTTACAATTGATATGCAGTCTTCAATAGGTAGGCATGTGAATAGTGACTGAACATCAATTTTTCATCAATCAATCATTTTGATATTTAAATGGTGAATCTCACCATCATCCTTCACAGTTAGCTACCGTTGGTAAATCTTTGTTTCAGAGAGCACGAGGGATCTGTGACAGAAAACATCTGGCCGCCGAACTTCAGCACGTCAAGCAAGTATTGCAAGACAACAAGCTTCGGGTCCCGCGCCTACGTCACAGTGACCGAGTGAAGCCGGCCACAGTCGAGCGTGTACCTGCTGTGCTACCATATGTCAGAGGAGTCACAGACAAGGTTGGCTACATCTTGAAGCGAGCTTCTATTAAAACATACTACAAGCCGCCGAAGAAGATTAGTCAATTTTTACCATCCGTCAAGTGTAATATCCCTCTACAAGATGCAGGAGTGTACAAGTTAGATTGTGAATGTGGTCTCTCTTACATAGGTCAAACAAAAAGATCCATAAAAACCCGCGTGAAAGAACATATAGCTGACGTGAAGCACCGACGCTCCGGGAAGTCCGCAGTCTGCGAACATGTTCAAGATCGTCCCCACCATTACATTCGTTTTGATAAACCACAAATTCTCGCAAAAGAACACCGATTCCTACCAAGGATGATACGCGAGGCTATTGAAATTAAAAAACATCCAAATTTCAATAGAGAAGATGGATGGGTGCTGCCACCTGCTTGGGATCCTATAATTAACAAAATTAAACCCAAACCTAAGCATACCACTGCAAGACTTCATGATACTATAAGCTCGTTTTGCGTAAATCGGACCAAAAATTAATATTCAAAAACTGAAGGTAGCCGGACTAACTATGACATTGGGACGTCAAACATCTCAGTCCCCCCCCGTGACCATGGTTGCTGTAAAGCACCCGAAACGTCGGGAATTAAAAATAAGTAAAAGTGGTGAAATAAACGCGATAAAATCCGTAAATTTAGTTTTATTCTTTAAAACTATTTGTGTTTATTTTTATTTAAGTATCTTTTAATGAGACGGATGTACTTGATGAATTGACAGCCAATTATCAATATTTGGCTTCAGTTTTGTAAGAAGTAATCTCAAATCTCCCCATTCTGTGATGTTCAATCTGCTTCTTTTTTTTTCGTTAACAGGTTGGTAACGGCACTAAAACGTCGTTCGATGAGATATGACTAGGGAAACGGTATCAAAAATTTTCCCGCAATTTCCCACCGCCCAGCATATTTTTCGGGGATTTCTGCCTGCAGCCAAAATGTTTGATAGCCTTTTTTAAATATCACCTTCAGTTCCTTGTTGGTGCTGAGCTCAAGTAGCTCCTCTAGTAATATTACATTCGCCTCTTCCGTTTCATCAAATGGGGTTATGATCCATGGTGATATTTCCACCGTCAGAATATCTTCAAATCTATTTTTGAAGTCATCCTGCAGGGTATTTAAATGTTGAGCGTATGCCTGAATATCCTCATCAAGACATTCTATCTGTGACAAGTACGGAAACTGGGAGAATTCACGCCGACTAATATTTTGCTTCATTAATTTCAATTTACCAAGAAAAGCCGAAATTACACCCTTTGTTTTTATTAAATTAAGGCTGTCCCCTTGTAACTGCAAGTTAACTTAATTGAATTTTATGAACAAATCTGTTACGCAATGTCCGCTCTATATTTGATCAGATTTTCTTTTAAATCTGGTGCTTTAGTTTCCAGACACTCTATCACTGATTCGAAAAGTGACTAAAATCTCGATAAGCATGCACCTTTCGACAACCAGCGTACTTCAGTATGTAAGAGCAGTCGTTGGAAATCTTCATCATTTTCATCGCACAATAGTGCAAATAAACGGGCATTCAAAGCATTGCTTCTTATTTTATTAACCGGGTTAATCACAAATTGAAGCGATTGGTGCAATCTATCCCTCAAATTTTTCGCTACAAGGTGTTGTCGGTGGATGACACAGTGAAATGCAATTAGTACTGGTTATTCTTTTAAGATGGCTTATAAGCCCACGATATCGCCCGAACATGGCAGGAGCTCCATCTGCTGCCACCGAAATAATGTTTGTAAATGGAATAGACTTTTCTGTAAAAAAATCACTCAGTACATTAAATATCGATTCGCCTTTAGTATCCGACTTCAAAGTTTTTGCGAAAAGCAGCTCTTCATGAATTTCTTCGCCTATAACAAATCGAACATATGCCAATAATAATGCTTCATTACCAGGCAAAGTAGACTCGTCCAATCGAATAGAAGAGTTCATTTCATCAATACGCCTGTACAGTGTTGTTACTTAAAGGAATTCTTTTGAGTACCTACGTCAAATGGAGGTTTGTGCAAAACATTTTTTAAAACCTCTCCAATAGCTGGTAAAATTAACTCTTCTCCTATGGTGTGCGGTTTTCCAGTTTTCGCTATAAGCAACCAAATATTGTAAGATGCCCGCAGACCATCATCCTTACTTTGAGACGTTGAAGCAAACATACTATTTACGGTAGGTATCTTTCATATTTTTCCTTCAATGTTTGAAAGTATTTAAGATCTTTACCTATATTTTCAGGATGACACCTTCTTAGATGGTCTTCGAGCTTCGATGGTTTCATATAGTCATTGCTCAGAACTTTGTAGCATAAAAGACCAATCATCATCAGGCAATCGTTTGGGTGCCGTTGACGGAAGAAAACCAAATTTCAAATAATCAACACTGTACTGCCGACATTTCTTCTTAGATTCAGCCATTTTCCGTATCAGTTGTGACCTGTAAAGAAATGTTTGTTTTTGAGGCGATTTTACCAGAATATGGCTATTATAACACAACAGAATAGAATTATTGCAATAAAAAATGCCCGCGAAAACACCGCTCTTTTAATGATTCGCCGTCGTTGCGTAAATAAATATTTTTTAAACAAAAAAGTACCTAGGTGCCTAAAGTTTAATCTTCCCAGGCTTTTTGTTCTTTTATAGAAGTTTTGACTATATTATTAGACTAGTATTTAATTTTTAATACATAACTATACCTACTACACTCAAATAGTAAAACAAATATATGTAATATGATTGATAAATTACAGTATACAATAAAAATATGTATAACAAGTAGGCAGATACTTACTTTTTTCGGCATTGCAAGCACTGACATCGATTCACTCTCAGTCACACTTTTATAATCCAGTCGTATGATGATTGAGATTGGCAGCGTCGTTTACTATTAAAAAACTATGGCCAGCGCACGGTACATAGAAAGCGCGGGGATTTAGATCCAGTAATCTTTTTTGAAGACCATTATTCTTATAAATATAAATATGATAAGGCAATATTTTGTCAGTCTCTATCATACGCCGCACAACACTAATATCTTCAGTCGTCGCCGTAGAAGTAGCACGAGATAGGCCTTCATCGTGAAAGGCCAACAGAAGTCTATTATAACTTTCTTGTTGACTTAAAGGATATCGAGTCATAAAAAATCATTGTACGTAACTTTTCTCGCATTAAATTCATGCTGACGTGACACAGACAATTTTCATTTTGCCACCAAATCGTAAACAAATGACAAATTAATAAAATACATACACAATAATATTACAATAATATTACATACACAATAATATTTTCAAAATTTGAAGTTATTTTTTTATTATATCGTTTATAAGTAGCCAGTTCTAAAAATTTTCAGTGTCGCCCTCGTACGACCTCCATGCTGGCATTAGACGTGTGGCAGGTGGCCCCATCTTTGTTGGGGGATCTTTGCAGGAGTTCTACTTTTGCATTCCAGTGAAAGTGGGCTTCGTCCGACAAAGTGTGTTCCCGAAGTTGGAAATTCGCTTTAATATCAATGTGGAAAATTACGCACTTTTTGTATCCTTTCGGTCATCACGAGAAAGTTCTTGTACCAACTGTATCTTATATGGATGAAGCTTCAAATCACCTCACTCACCTCTAAATCAGCCTTAAACTGCTTCGCGAAATCCCCAAAATCGCTGAACGGCGTCGGGTAGAGTTCCGCAATATCTTGAACAGATCGATTAACCTCCCGAATCGCTTGTTCTGTGTGTGAAGTGCGAAAGCGACCTTGATGTCTCATAGGCAGCGTCGAACCAGTTTCTTGGAACCTCTCGTCATTGTTTAAGTAACTGAGTGCGGGATACTGTCGGATACTCCGTAAATTTAATTTAATCTAAACATAAGCCGCACAATAACGTAAGAATGACCATTTTCGTAAAACGCTCGAACAGCGAACGCGCGATACTCTCTCGTGAACTGACTCTAGGGACTAATTGCCAAAGACGCGTGACACGATTACACCCCACTACCCCCCGTGGTCAACGATCCATTTGCCAAGGAAAAGTGAAGTTTATTCTGACCCGTCCTGTGTATATTTATTGAAATATTTAGTATTTTGGTTATCAAAAACAATAGTAAAAAGGCTAATTAAAAAAATATTTCAGGGATAATATGACTTCGTTTATTCACTCATTTATTTCATATGCGCACAAATAATGCAAATAAAGATACCGGCCTCGGATTGGATTATTTTCGCGGTTCATTTGTAATTGCATAAATATAATACAATATTAAATGCTAGAAATTACACATAATGTTGCGAAATGTATAATACATATTATATAGGAGTTTTAGTATTTATTATACAATAACTTCTACGATTTTTTTAGAAACATCACTAACTCTTTTTCCATGCCATCGCAATGGTCGCATTAAAAGGTTTAATAATAACATCAAGTACTCTGCCATATTATTTATTACTACTTTCAATTTTAATATGGCAGAGTAAATAAAAATTATAAAATTTAAGTTTCCACGGAACCATATGAATTACTAGTACAAAATTTGCGAAAATGTGAATTTTCTCCTTTGAGTTGTATACTCCATAATTTACTGGCTCCGAAATGCTTACCTTATATTAGAGAAAGTTTAATTAATTCATTTCTGACACGGCCAAATATATTAATGAAGGGAATGAAATCCGATCAGAATTATTTTTTATAATGTAACGCCACTATAAGGCACTTGTCCCACCGCCGACGTGGAGGCGGTTAGCTTTAGACTATTTTCTCTCTCAAGAAACGAACAAAAGATATAGGTCTCGTGTCAATAAAATAAGATACACATATTAATAGTTGATTGTCGGCTGTTCACACTGCCGGCGAGAACTCTCTCTCCACTAGCTTGTCGCAGCGACATGAGCTATTAAAGATAAAGCCCATCAGCGATGCTCGCTTGGCGACCAGAACTCACGCCGAGAAACCAATCGGCGGTCATTTTACTCTACAATGTGAATCTGAGTATACTCTCTCTCTACTAACTAACTGTGTAGTTAGTTAGTAGAGACAGACTCTCTTCTCGCTGCTCGCCAACTCTAATCATCGTTGACGGTGGGCCAAGTGCCAAACGAGTACATGAGTGAGTTAAAAAGTTGTAATGTTCTTTTAAGTAATATTATGTGATATACTATTAATACTTATACTAATAGAGGGACTATTTTACGGATTGTATAAAAGGGGTTGGGAGGGGGGCAGGGTGGGGACAAATAAAATGAACACCTATAACCTATAAAATATTACTCTCTTAAGGATTCCAAATATATTATCCAAATTCAGCTAAACAATTTCAGCAACAAATAAGACAAAAACATTTTATCTTTGTTTGATTGGTGGGCGATGTGTTGTTATGGTGAACGATTATTTTATGCTCCTTTGACAAACACTTCTTATCCAGTCTAAAATATTAAAAGTAAAAAAATGCTTTAATTCTATTAGTGTTATTTAGTATTTAAAATGTAAAATAATGACTAATTTTTCCATTCTAAATATTAAACTTCTACACGAATATTGTACATAGTCATACACGAATATAGTAACATTGTCACCTTGCCTTTTTCTGCGGCACTTATTTGGATTTTTTAACAAATGTAATATTCCATAAAACTTTAATATGAGCAAATTAAAAATTTATGATGTTCATAACAAAACCCCAATAATACCATTTTTTTACCAGTGTAAATGTAACATTGCACAAACTTTAATGCTTGAAATGCTTGGAAAGTACTAATTGATAAATGTAGAAAAGGAAAGTTTTAAAGTTTTAATGGCAACATAACTGAAGCACTGTGTGCTTATGCATCATAATTTAACTTTTCAAATATTTATGTTGTGTTTGTGAGATTGCACTATTCATTTATTAGTAATGTCTGTACACATAATTAAAAAAGGAATTGCCATTTAGGTAAATGTTTAAAGTGCATGGATCACTTTTCGCTATTGCATCTATATTATAGGCTCATGACAGTGGTTTCAAAGAAAATGATAACTTAGGTCTTGAATTATTTTTCCCTAGAATTTTCTTCTGTTCTTCTTTTATTCTTTTTTCTTGTTCTTTTTTTCAGCTTTTGTCTTTCTTCATCCATTTTTCTTTGTTCTTCTATCATTGCTAACCTTTCTTCGGCCTGAAAGAAAAAACACAAAGTGCCGAGTGATTATTTATATATATATATATATATATATATATATATATATATATACCCAGATCTTTACAGATGTATAATTTTAAGTAAATTAGTATGTCACCAATCACCAAATAATATTTCACTACTAAACCAGTTTAAATTTAAAGTCATGTAGTAGCTAAACCAATTATAAACTTGTGTATAATAAAATTCTAAAAATTAAATTAATATAAATTTTATAAAATCGAAAATAAAGAAAATCTCCAATTTTCTTTTATGTATTGATTCTTAATAAAAACGGGATCTTCTAAGTTGTAATAAAATAACCAACTACATCAGAGGTTTTAACTTAGTTTAAGTACAATTTTTTTATTTTATCTACATACCAAAGCTTAAATGGAGAGTTATATTGAAGGTTTACTATTTATTTTAAAAAATCACCGAGGGATGAAAAATTATTTAAATATTTATTTAAAACAAAGCATAATATGTGTATGTCACCAATCACCAAATAATATTTCACTACTAAACCAGTTTAAATTTAAAGTCATGTAGTAGCTAAACCAATTATAAACTTGTGTATAATAAAATTCTAAAAATTAAATTAATATAAATTTTATAAAATCGAAAATAAAGAAAATCTCCAATTTTCTTTTATGTATTGATTCTTAATAAAAACGGGATCTTCTAAGTTGTAATAAAATAACCAACTACATCAGAAGTTTTAACTTAGTTTAAATACAATTTTTTTATTTTATCTACATACCAAAGCTTAAATGTAGAGTTATATTGAAGGTTTACTATTTATTTTAAAAAATCACCGAGGGATGAAAAATTATTTAAATATTTATTTAAAACAAAGCATAATATGTGTATATTATATATTGCTTTGTTTATATGGGTTGACTGGTAGAGAATGCCTCAAGGCATTAAGTCCGCCCTTTGTATTCTTTTGTTAAGGATGCAATAAAGAATAAAATAAATAAATAAATAATAATAAAAAGAAGAAAAGGCGAAAACTGCAAAAATATTTTAAAAGGCAGATTTTGAATGTATTTTCGCACAACTATTTTGAATAACATTAACGTATGAAATTTTTGCTGATTTGGTAACAGAACAGTAGAATTCCATAAAGGTTTTTAAATATTTTACGGTTCAGTTCATAACAAAACCCCAAAAATACCATTTTTTTGTTACAACCACTATTAGAACCTTTCCAATTTCTGCTTTACATGTCCAGACCTCCAAATATAACATATTGGACATACTGGCAAGTACTTGAAATTACTCTATCAATGCAGTATTGCTGGACACCATAAATATAAATCAAGTTGCATAGAATTTTCAATGCAGTAGCTCTACCACATATAAAAATATTATAATAGTTGTGTTAAAACTGACCAATTTTCGTTGTGCCTCTTCGATTTTTCTGTTATTTTCAGCCATGATTTCCTCCAACTCTTTCCTTTTACGAGCTTCTTCCTCCTGTATAATAAAAAAAACATGTTATTCCTAATTCTTAGTAACATTGTGCCACAAAACAAAGAAAAAATATTGTCAAAAATGATTGCTTAAGTTTTTGTACCTAAACACACTTTTGTGTCACTTGTATTAATAATAAGGAATATTGTTTAATCAAGTTTGAGTAAAATATCCTGAAAATATCAATACACGAGCAGTATTGATGCATGATTTTAGAAAATAAAACTGTCAACGTAACCATACTAGTTTACAACTAAGTGAAAATACAGTACTTTCTAAGGCACGTCATTTTTGGTGCTAAAATTATTTACCATAAAACTGAATTCATGTATTTAAAACATAAAATGCTGTTAGACAAAAATAGATTTAAAAAATACCTTCAGTGTTCATGACAGGATCCTCAAGCAGCGTCTCCAAAAAATTCTTACGGCTTCTGGTCTTGATCAGTCTTCTGACCTGACTTATACACTACGTGACTGCCAAGGACAGTCAAGTGAACAATTTTAAAATGCTAGCCGGAAGCCTTAATGGCAATCTTACAATAAGGCAGTATAAAACAAAGACAAGTCTGCCTTGAAGGTGCAAATGACATGCATGTGGATTAATGGAGATGTCGAGTTAATTGTTACAAGATTGTCAAAATGACAACAAAGAGTTCAAGAAAATAATTCTTGTTAAGCACTCGAACTACACCTGACTGGACCTTTAACAGATATGATCGAAACAATTCTTTAATTAGTTACTGTTGTACATAATGTCGGAATTACTTAAAACATTGAAATGTACATATTGTGTTTATAATCTGTGGAAACACTATGTTCTCACATGGTAAGCTTGGCCATGTGTAAAAGCAACAACATTGGTTGATTTTACACACGGCTGATAGGTGGAAGATTGAGTTACCTGTCTGGCGAGTTCCTCGCGACGCTGTTGTTCTCGTTGTCGCTCAAGCTCTTGCATCATTTCTGTTTCCATCTTGCGCTTTGCTTCTTCCACTCTTTTGGCTACTTCTTGTTCAATTTCGTCCTTGCGCTTTTCTAATTCTTCTTCAACTCGTTTCTTTACTAGTAATTCTATTCTTTTTGCTGCTTCTTCTTCAACTACCTAATATAACAATTTTCATTACGCAAGTTATGTATACAAAAAACAAAATGTAAATCAGACATTGAACCCTAGAATGGCATGGATCTGTGTTTGCTGAGTTTTCTACGATTAGGAAAAAATTGGTCATTCGAACATTTAAAAAAACAATTCTGAAAATAGATTCTGGTGCTATTTTTTTTGGAACAATCCAAAACTTTGTAACTGTTGCTTTAGCTTTTACTCTATGGCTTCAAATTTATTTGCATCTATTAAGTTATTAATTAAAAACAGTTCAAATGGTTAAGGTCATCCTTATGTAGATTAGCAGAGAAAAGGATAGATGTATTTTTACTACAAATAACATCAATAAGATTTCAGTTTCCTCATATGCTAGCTATGAGAAGCACTATGACTATTATGACAACTACTATATTAGAAGATAAGAATTAGAGATGAAACAGATATCCCGTAACTATCCAGTATTCGGCCTATCCGGCCGGATACCGGATAAGAAACAGCTATCCGGCCAGATACCAGATTTAAAAAAAAACAACACAAAATATCACATTTAGTTAAGTACTCCATTTTTGTCACTTGACAAATATAATTAGTTATCACAAAATTTTCATTTTAAAAATTACAAAATTAGTACTCGTACTGCGCTAAGGCACAGAATAAATAATAGTACTAGGTAGCTAAGGGCAAATTGTGGTGAATAAATACTAATTTCTCTCCATTGAAAGGTAACAAGCGGCTTCAGAAGTCTTTTGCTGTACACTGCTGCAGGGTACTGAAAGATAGATTTTGGCAAACTTTAATAAATTTGGGTATTGTGTAGCAACTATAAAGCAAACCTGCCCACCAAATATAAGGGTCTTGATCACGATCAGTTTGTATCATTGTATCACTGACTTTTCTTTTCGCTACTTGCGATGCACTAAACGGCAATGTTCGGCAGAGTATCTGGCGGCCGAATATCCGGTATCTGGCCAAACACCTGATCTGTCAATCTGTTTCAACTCCAATAAGAATACTACATTAGAGAAAAAAATATGGAAAAGGAATAGGTAAAGAGAGAATAGACACTCTTTTTATATAAGGGTCAATTTATTACTAAAAGTGTGTCCAGTTCTTTTTACCTTATGAAATACAGGAATATTATGCTATGCTACATTAGCATTTTATGAGATTCTAGTCCTTCCCCAGTCAAACTAAATTAATATCAATGTATTTTTTTTTAAATATTCTGCAGCCTATCTTAGCTGCCATCATAATAATAAGGCATGATGTTGGGATATCAAACACTTCAGTACCAAATAAGTTCAATTAAATGTGATAAAAGTTTTATTGTAAGAAGTATTAATGGTGTTGTAAGACACACATTCGCTTATAACATATTAAATCTAACTATAAAGAGATGTATGTATTAAGAAACAATTGATATGCAACACATTTTTAACCTACTTTTGTAAAACTAGAAAATAATTCACAAGCCATAAAAAAAGTAAACATTAATTTTATAGTTTATAGCTGTAATAACCTTTTGCTCTGCTTCTCTAACTCGTCTTTGTCTTTCCATTTCTGCTAGCCGGTCAACTTCATCCATTTTACTACGACCTTTTGACTTCTTCCTTCTGCTGCCATCATATGAAACATCACTA
Source organism: Parnassius apollo (assembly GCA_907164705.1). NCBI lineage: Eukaryota > Metazoa > Arthropoda > Insecta > Lepidoptera > Papilionidae > Parnassius > Parnassius apollo. The sequence continues at coordinate 3,219,249 of CAJQZP010001607.1, read as the reverse complement.
GCACTTGAAGACGATGCAGAACGTGATCGTTTTCTATAAAGGATTGAAAATAAATAAGTTATGCTTTCAAAAGTTTATAGCACCAACGTTTTTCATAAGTATTATTATGAGCACCTGGATTTGGAACTCCGTTCCTTAGATTTTTCGACATGTTTTGAATTCCTACTCCTAGATGCAGAACGATCTTTAGATCGACTTTTCTTCCTTGAGTGTTTACTACTTTTGTGATGCCGCCTGGGTGACTTGCTTCTTGACCTCGATCGACCCATGTTAAGTAATTGAGTAATTTCTTATTCTATTTGTATAGAAATTAAACTTTAATGATAAACGCTTCCACTGCACTGCCCACAGAACACATATACCCATAGATTACTGCGTATATACTAGCATATACCACAGAGCACAAAGTACTTTTTTATATAGGGAAACATATACCCCTAAAGGAGGCACTGCCTGCCTCACTTAGAACCACAGATTATAGCTATGGATTACAGATACAGATTATTTTTTTATTAAGCATGTCGATCTGGACTTTGGACTCTGGAAGTTTTTACAAAGGTACTCTGTGATCTGGATTCGATTATTTAAAAAATCGATTATATCATGTAAAATAATAAAAAAATCGTAAAAAATCCATTTTTCAGAACGATATGGAACACTACATCGATTCGATGAATCGATTCAAAAACCTCTCGAATAGAACTGATTCAAGAACTAGCGATAAAGTTCTTAAACTGACTGCGGTATCTTAGTTTTGTAATTTTTAGCTGTTGTCGGACGCAAAAACAACCGGTCAAATAACAAAATATTTATAAACGCATACAAGGACGTCGTTACTTACGTTACTTATTAAAAAAAGTTGTCACTGCAGGGCGCCATTCAAGTATGTATTACGTAAGCAGAATTATTGTAATTTTTATCGCCCCCTCGTCAGCAAAAGTAAGCAAAGCTCTTACAGACATACTTACGTAAACATTTATATAAGTATTTTTTAATTTGTTCTGGTTTCCTTACAGGTTTCATGAGTAGCAGTTAACAAGTATAGAAATTAGGAATTTTTATTCCACAGAGAAATTAACTTATAATTGTTCCTAATTGTTCCTGTGATAGCCCAGTGGATATGACCGCGCGCCTCACATATGTGGAGTTGAAAGATCAATCCCAGGGTCCTTTGAAGTTGAAAGATCAATCAATCTCTGGATTTTCGAAATCTAAGTGCGGATTTATACCACTATCTCGGCAGTGATAACCATGATCCAATTTGTCTGGTTTTCCAGCCTAAGGGTTACGAAGATCAGATGCCAATCGCTTCATTGTAATAACCAGACTCACCAAATCCTGGATCATGGTCGTATCCTGGGCCCAGGAGCGAGAGCTTGGGAGCAAAAAGTTAATAGAAACTAAAGGCATCGGTTCGGCAATAGTACAGCTTGTGGAAGGCAACGGGAAACCACCACATATACTTTCCCAGGAAGATCATTATGGCTGAGAACAATATAAAAATGGACCTCAGTCCCCGGCAAACCTTAGATGGTCAGAGGGTGTGAAGAATCTCCGGGTCAGCCATGACGATTGCTACGTGGAACGTCAAGAGTATGTCCTATAAAATGCTTATAAAAAAGCACCTATAAAATGGTGAATATAGAACGGGAAATGCTAAGGCTTAAGATAAATATCCTTGGAGTGAGTAAGGTAGGCACCAAGGAACTGGAGTCTTGGTACGGGATGACACAGTAGTGTATTATAGCGGTAATAATGATAAAAATCACTACAACGTTGTGGCCGTTATCATCAGCAGACATTTACATCATCAGGTCCACAGTTAAAACCAAAACCCAGAAATATTCAGATAGTCTAATTGGGGAGGGCAAAGTCTCAGACATCGTAGGTTCATTCGGATTGAGAAAAGGAAGCGATCGCGGTGACCGCCTTTTACAATTCTGCGAAGAACACGGGCTTATAATTTCCAATACCCACTTTAAGCAACCTCCAAGAAGATCGTATACGTGGACGTCATCATTACATTCGCCCAAGAAGATCGTTCTTAATCAAATAGATTACATACTACAAACAGTGGTAGAGCCACGCGGCAGCTTTGCTGTTGCACGTATGGGCCGGCTCAAACCGGGGTGGTACCACGACCTCACAGAATACCGGCGTGAAGTGGAAGCTCTGCTTCCGCGTTTCGTCTGGTGAGTGCAGGTGGCCGGAGGCCCAAATCCCCCCCCCCCATCAACATGGTAGCGGAATTAAATAATGATCGACTACCCCAGGAGGGTACCAGCACCCCTGGAGAATCCCTCGCTGAGCATCCACGACCATGTTTCTCCACTTCTGAGCGTGGGTGCTCAGGCTGCCCCGCGTATTCTGGGGGGGGGGGGGCAAAATTCCGCTCAAGACTACAACTGCTCGGGGCAAACGGAGCAACAAGACCAAGGCGACCCCTGCCACGCTGTCCGTGAATTTCTGCAATATCAGGGGACTTCACTCTAACCTAAACGCCGTCCACTACCATCTCGAGACGGCGAGGCCGGCTCTGCTCTTTCTGACCGAGACGCAGGTGTCCTCTCCGGCTGATGTCTCGTATCTCTCGTACCCGGGATACAAACTGGAACACTCCTTTGTGCCTCGGGCTGGAGTTTGCGTTTACGTCAGAGAGGACATCTGCTCTCGACGCCTCGGCAGACTTGAAGGTTCGGACCTGTCCATCCTTTGGCTACGCGTAGACAGCGACGACCATCCGCGCGTCTACGGGTGCCTCTATAGGTCCCATAGCGGTAATGCCGAAACAGACCGACTATTCGACCACGTCCAAATGGCTGCAGATTCGTTGCTACAGCAGATCCCCTCCGCAGAGATCGTGATCCTCGGCGACTTTAACGCCCATCACGCCGAATGGCTTGGTTCACGTTTAACCGATCATGCGGGGGAGATCTGTTCATGATTTTGCCTTGGCATATGGTCTGAACAATTGGTTACTTCGCCTACGCGGATTCCAGATGTGGAGGATCATGCACCTTCCCTGTTGGACCTTCTGCTGACCTCTCACCCGGACGGATATCAGATATCCGTCGACGCCCCTTTAGGCTCCTCGGACCATTGTCTTGTCCGGAGTGTGGTGCCACTCACGCTGAAATCTCGGTTGCATTCTGCAGGCTGCCGCCGTGTTTGGCACTATAGGTCAGCCGATTGGGATGGGATGCGGTCTTTCTTTGCATCCTACCCTTGGGGGCGGGTTTGCTTCTCGCCGGATGATCCCAACGTTGTTGCGGATTCTGTCGCTGATGTGGTACTTCAGGGTATGGAACATTTTATTCCTTCCTCTGTGGTGCCCATTGGAGGCAAGTCTCAGCCATGGTTTGGTCGCTCCTGTAAAATAGCATCATGCTATAAGCAGGAGTGCTACCAAGCTACCAAGCCTGGGCTGATGCATCAGCGTCCCGGGATGTAAACACCAGCGCTCTAAAAAAGAAGTATAATTCCGCCTCTAGGTCCTTCAAAAGAGTCATTGCCAAGGCAAAGTCAGAGCACATAGGCAGAATTGGCGAGAAACTAGTTCGCCTTCCTTCTGGAACCCGTGCATTCTGGTCTCTCGCCAAGGCTGTCCAGGGGAATTTCTGTCAGCCATCTCTTCCATCTCTGCACAGGGAGGACGACTCACTGGCCCATACCGCAAAGGAGAAAGCCGATCTTCTAGGCTCTTTCTTTGCGTCTAACTCGACTCTCGATGACGGGGGGAGTACTCCGCCGACCATCCCGCGGTGTGAGTGCTCCATGCCGGAAGTGCACTTCACACAGCGCTCGGTTCGCAAAGCACTCCTCTCCCTGGACATCCACAAGTCGAGTGGGCCTGACGGAATCCCCCCAATTGTGCTGAGGACGTGTGCTCCAGAGTTGGCACCGAGTTGGTTTAACGCGTCTTTTCCGGTACTCCTACTCCCTAGGCGTAGTCCCAAAATCATGGAAGACGGCTTACGTCCACCCGATCCCTAAAAAAGGCGACCGCTCTGACCCGTCCAACTACCGGCCAATCGCCATCACCTCCTTGTTCTCCAAAACAATGGAGTCCATTGTAAACTGCCAGCTCATGAGGTACCTTGAAGATCACCAGCTGATTAGTGACCGCCAATACGGTTTTCGCCGTGGTAGGTCAGCTGGTGATCTTCTGGTCTACCTAACTCACAGATGGGCGGAGGCAGTAGAGTTCAAGGGGGAGGCATTGGCCGTTAGTTTGGACATTGCGAAGGCCTTCGATCGGGTTTGGCACAAAGCGCTTCTTTCGAAGCTCCCTTCCTATGGGCTTCCCGAGAAATTGTGCGATTGGATCACCAGCTTTCTTGCAGATCGGAGCATCAAGGTCGTTGTAGACGGTGCAAGCTCCGATTGCAAGCCTATTAATGCTGGTGTTCCACAGGGCTGCATGCTATCACCAACGCTGTTTCTTCTACATATCAATGACATGTTGCATACCCGTAACATTCATTGCTATGCAGATGACAGCACTGGTGATGCTCTTTACACCGGCCGAGCCAACATTTCTCGGGAAAACGTCTCCGAGTGCCGGGACAAACTTGTGTCTGAAGTCGAGTCTCTGCTGGACAGAGTCTCGGATTGGGGGCGACTAAATCTAGTCCAGTTTAACCCCCAGAAGACACAAGTTTGCGCGTTAACCGCTAAAAAGAACCCTTTTGTCGTATCCCCTCAGTTTCAAGGCACTCCCCTTGTTGCCTCAGCCAGTATCGGAATCCTCGGCGTCGACATATCGAGTGACGTGCAGTTTCGTAGTCACTTGGAAGGGAAGGCCAAATTGGCCTCTAAAAAGCTTGGCGTGCTCAGCAGAGCGGGACAGTATTTCATGCCGGCACACCGCCTGCAACTTTATAAGGCGCAGGTTCGGCCGCACATGGAATACTGTTCCCATCTCTGGGCTGGGGCTCCCCAGTACCAGCTTCTTCCACTTGACCGCATCCAGCGCAGAGTGGCTCGAATCGTCGACGACCGAGTGCTTTCCGATCGGCTCGATTCACTGGCGCTGCGAAGAGATGTTGCATCTCTTTGCGTATTTTATCGCATCTATCACGGGGAGTGCTCTGAGGAATTGTTCGGATTAATCCCAGCTGTCAAATTTCGTGAACGCACTACACGTCAAACGTCCCGATACCATCCACACCATCTGGATGCTTGGCGGTCCACCACTGTACGTTTCACAAGGAGTTTTCTTCCACGTACAACCTCTCTGTGGAATAGTTTACCACCGGCGATTTTTCCGGACCGATACGACCTGGGGACCTTCAAGAAAAGAGCTTACTCCTTTCTAAAGGGCCGGCAACTCACCCGCAATTCTCCTGGTTTTGCGGTTGATCATGGGCGGCGGTAGTCACTTAACATCAGGTGAGCCGCATGCTCGTTTGCCCCTTCTTCTATAAAAAAAAAACTTATAAACAGAAGATATCGCAACAGTTTAACGTCAGTCAAAACCTACCCAGGTGCCGATATTGGTTCTGATCACAATCCAGTTGTTGCATCCGTTCGCTGTAATATGAAAATTCTAAAACCTAAATTAAAAAACAACAAATGGATGTGACTAGACTTAAAAAACCGGAAATACGGCTTAAGGCAGCCACAGAAATAAATATGGCTGTTGACCGCTTGAATAAAGAGCTTGGTCCAAATGTTGACGTAAAAGAGACATGGACTAAATTAAAGGAAAATCTTGTTGATATTGGTAAAAGAATCCTCCGACCACTAAACCATAAAACAAAAAACCGCTGGATCACGCAGCAGATCCTAAACCTAATGGAACAGCGTAGAACATACAAAGGAGTAGAAGATCAACAATAAAAAACCTTACACAAAAAGAAATGTAGTTGAAGCGGAAGAAAAATAGATGGCTGACAATAATATTACAATCCATCGGACTCGACTCTAAGGACGTAAGGTTCATTAAACACCTATATTGGAACCAATCAGCGAATGTACGTATAGAGGGCAAACGAACAGATGACCCGGAAATTTTACGTGGAGTACGGCAGGGATGTATTCTCTCGCCAATTCTTTTCAACATTTACTCAGAGATGATTTTCCGTGACGCTTTGGATCGGGTGGATCTAGGTATCACAGTGAATGGTCAGATTATCAACAATATCCGTTATGCCGATGACACTGTACTTATTGCATCTACAATGGAAGAACTTCAGATCCTTATAGATAAAATTCAATCTGTTAGTTTAGCGTATGGCCTCAGTATCAACACCAGGAAAATCAAATATATGAAAGTTTGTAAAACGCCACCTGCTAACCCTTCTATACTATGTAATGGACAGCCTCTACAAAAAGTTAGCAAATACAAATATTTGGGATGCTGGGTTGATGATACGGGAGACCATAGTCTTGAAATAAGATCGAGATTCGATCGAGATTTAAAAATATCGATGATGTATACCGATATTTTTACGAGAAAATATCGATATATCGTTATTTTTACCCAAGCCTTGAGCTCAGACCTTAGAGCAATGAGAGCGTAAACGGAGAATCCAATTGAAAAATAAATTAGATTCTCTCGATTAAGAGCCCCCACGATTTTATTGCTTTCACGGCGGCGCCATTTAGGAATGAGCGTTAATATTTTGCACATTTTGAATTTTTTTTAATTTTTCTATAATTATTTAATATATTTAATATTAATATACCTAACAACGAAGATCTGCGTTATTAATTATATTTTATAGGTTAGAAATAAATAAACCAAACTATAAATATACCCAAAAAGTAGAAAAATTAAAAAAAATTTGAAAATATTGACAGTCATTCCTAAATCGTCGTGTCGTGCTGCGGTATTAGTTATATTTTAAATTAAATAGATTAGAAATATTATGTATTTCTAATCTATTTTTTTAATCTATAAGTTATATTTTATATGTTAGAAATATATAAACCAAGCTATAAATATACCTAAAAGTAGAAAAATTTACATTTTTCTAAGAAATCATCTTCCCCGTTATGAAATCTGTCAAATATTTCACCTCATTGTAAAGTTGGCAGAAAAAGTCGTCGATGCCCTTATTATGAATTTTGATTAATCCGGTTCGTATAACCCTCAGAGCAATGACTAAAGCATAGAAACCGGACTAAAATAGAAACAGAATGCTTTGACTCATAATATTTCTAGTAATTTAATAATGAACCACCACTACTGGTGGTTCATTATTAAAAATTAATAATTTTTAATAAAAAAATGGTGGTGGTGAAAACGGATGGATATGTCACTTCTTTTTCGTTATTTCGAATGTTGTCCCAAGTATTTTTGACCACAAACTAATAAGAGTTGATTTTTGACGTTTTATATGAGGTATTGTAGCTTTTGGCTTTAATATCGATATAAATAATTGTAAAAAACATAGTATCTCTTTTCTCTCTAAACTTAAAGTGTTTATTATGAATTGATATGTTATTTTAAAAATCATTAAAATGAGAATGAGCTTTTTTACTTCTGATTGATTAAGAGACTTTGTCCATTTTGAATAATTATGTCGTTACCAATATAAACCTAAAATATATAGCAACAACACAACTACACACTTTACTAAGTTACCAGATTATATATAGCTCCTTTGAATGTTGGCTTAGCATGAAATACCTAATTTTTATTTTAGCGATATCGAGAAGTGTATGTTGTACAGATTTAAATTCGTTACAACAATTATTAATTATACAATTACATTCAAATTATTTATGAATTTACTGATAAACATTCATTCATTCAAACATTCGGTTTTTTATGTAAATATTGACTTAGTTATCCTTGGCTTAAAAATGGTAACTTTTAAAGTCAGGGGAGGCTCTGACGCGGTAATGGACCCTGAATCGCCTCAACTCCAATCCCCCCAGGGCTCCACCTCTCGGGGTGAGACTGGAACGTCACCAGTGAGAGTGACTGAGACTCAAGGCGCTGATCTCGCCTTGGTCCGAAGGCCTCTGCCAGTGTCCGCCAGGGGTAAGGGGAAGGGAAGTGGGAGCGGTATAGTGAAAAGTAAAGCGGGAGTCAAGAGCATCTGTAAAGGACGTCTTCGTCCTCAGCAGGCGACCCCTCAGGCCTATAAAATGGCTAACCCCAAGGGCAGGAGGGTCCTCCAGGAAAATTATTACCATGCAGCAGCTGCTTATGCTGTGGTGGAGGTTTGCTTTGCAGAGTACAATATCGACCTCGACCTCATACAAGAGCCTTGGGTGGCCAATGGTCAAGTTCTGGGATTGTCGGCTGCCGGTAAGATCCTAGTTCCTAGTCAATACTAAAGGTAGTAGACCCAGAGTTTGTATAATTTACAATAAAAACAGAGTACGGCAATAATGACCTAGTTACAGCCTTCATAAATCTCAAAGGATGCACAGGGGCTAGAGTTACCATTTGCTGTTTATCTTCCTGGAGAGAACCCAGATCCTATCATAAGTTAGAGCGAGTGGCGGAGTTCACCCTAAAACACAACGCCGAACTTGTTGTGGGATGTAATGCTAAAATGCTCACCACACAGCCTGGGGAAGCACTAACGTCAACGGAAGAGGTGAGTTACTTTATGACTTTCTCTTCTCCAAATGTCTGGTTAGCCTAAACTTAGGGTGTACAGAAACCTTTGTAACGCGTGCTAGGCAAGAAGTGTGAGACATAACCTTTAGTACCAATAACATACCCAGGTGGATAACTGACTGGCATGTTAGTAGTGAAAACTCGATGTCTGAACAAAAACACATTAAGTTTGTGATTGGAGCATCATCAACTTATGAAACTGGTGCTTTTAGGGATCCAAAAGCAATCTCCGGTGATGTCTACAGAGATAGCCTATAGTTCATAAAAGGTAGCTTGATCTCTGCGACAGCTGTCAGTAAAAAACACGCCTATGAAGTCCTGAATTTCTTAGTAGTACAGACAGTACCTCTCAATGTCATACTTTATGGGCATGCACTAATTAGGTCGGCATGCCCATAAAGTATGTCATTGACAGGTACTGTCTGTACTACTAAGAAATTCAGGACTTCATAGGCCTGATTTTTACTGACAGCTGTCGCAGAGATCAAGTTATCTTTGGAATTTGGAAATGTTTCTTAAAAGCATCAAAACGACTGAAGGTCTGGAGTTTGCGACGGAGACAGTAATCGTAGGTATCCGTGAAGCCTTCGAGGATAGCTGTCCCGTCAAAATCAAGACCTCAACACGAAAAATTCCTTGGTGAAATACTAAGCTAAAAGGGCTTAGGGAAAAACTAGGAAACTATTTAATAGGGCTAAAATAACCAAAAACGGGATATTTATAGTGCAGTCCTAACCGAATATAATAAAGACATTTGGAAAGCCAAGTGAGCATCTTCGCGGAAGCTATGCGAGGAAGTTGAGTCTTTGCGTCGTAGTGCAAGACTATACAAAATGCTATCGAAAGCTAAACCTAATCATATCGGCCTTCTTAAAAGCCTGATGGTAACTTCACTACTAGTGAAACAGAAACATTGGAGTTACTACCGTCAACCCATTTCCCAGGGTCACATAAGACATTTGCCTTAAATTTTTTCAGAGCTCTACGTAAGTCTTGTAAAGAGGATTGGTGGTGTAGTGCTGCAGCCAAATAAGGCCTAACCTGGTGCAGTGGGCTGTTGACTCCTTTAAACCATATGAGACAAGTGGGGAGGATGGAATAATTCTCATCCAACTACAGAGGGATATCGATATCCTTCTTCCTTATCCGGTGAAAATCTTCAGAGTATGAAAAAAACTTCCCTTTACCAAAGCCCTTAGACCTATATGCCTACTTCTTGCTTTCTTCTTAAAACTCTGGAAAAAGTTATATATATAAGGAATGTAGCTCTAGCAACGAGGTCCATGCGTTACGATAAGCATGCTTACCGCAGAGACAAATCCACAGAAACAGCCCTGATCAGTGTTATTGACAGTGTCGAAAAAGTACCGTTGGATAAAGAAATAGCTCTTTGTGCCTTAAAAGATATTGAGGGCACCTTCGACAGTAGTCCCACATCATTGCAGATTGGGGTCCTGACATCTAAAAATGTTGACTCCACAACCATCAGGTGGGTGAAGTCGATGCTCTCGAACAAAAAGGCAAAAATAGCGCTGTTTCAAACTTAGATAGAGGTTGCAAGTACAAGAGGCTGCCCACAAGGAGGTGTTTTGTCACCCCTTATTTGGACTCTTGCGGTTTAACAACTAGGAACGCATTGACAACTAGGTTATGCTGATGACCTTGTAATGATCGCGACGGGCTTTTGCCATAGCACTTTATCGTTAATCATATTATAGTGTTTAAGGAAAAGTGCCTTAAACACTATAAACAACTGGTATAGGGATAACAGTTTATCAATTAATGCTGATAAAACTGTTATGTACGTGCAGTCCTTTGGTCGAACAACTGGGTCTTGCATTCCAGTAAGATCATATGGCTGTACAGCAGCATAGTGAGGACGATTCTCACTTCCGTCTTCACTGTCTGGTGCAACAATTCCAACCAAAAGATGACCGCGGACAGACTAAATAGTCTACAAAGAACTGCCTGGTTAATGGCAACAGGGGCGATGCGATTATCGCCTGGAGAGGCTCTATGCCTCACGCCCCTTGATCTTTATCTGGAAAAGAAGGCTAGCTTGTATAGGATTAACGCCCAGGGCGGTTTGAGACACTGGTCTTATCCACGATCTCAGATATCATGCGTCCACTACACACTTTTAATAAAAAGTATATAGTGGAACTACCCTCCAGAGAAGACTGGCTGAATGGCCAGGTTATCTGTGAGGTCGGTAGCCTCATATGATATACCTATGGGTATGGTAAAAAATGAGTCTCAACGTAGGCTTTGGAATTTATGGAGAACGCCCCAAATTCAAATTAGAATGAATTTGGGTAGATTCACTCCTATCTTCCAGTCAGAAATTTTCACCATACTTCAGTGTGCGGATATCAATCTGCAAAAACACAGCGTCAACCATATAATTTATGTAAACTCTGATAGTCAAGCTGCACTGCTAGCGCTGAGGTCAAACTTAGTGAACTCGATGCTTGTTGGAGATTGCGGGAACCGTCTAAACGCCCTGGGATGTAACAACAGGTTCGTCTTAAGATTGGTTCCGGATCACGCGGGTATTGTAGGCAATGAACTTGCTAACAAACTCGCACGGGTGGGCTTAAAAGTGTACACAAGTTGGACAAAATGCGTAGACCGATTGACCCTTGAAACTCTTTTTCACAATAAATCATTTAAGATCTAGTCTAACACACCAGACTTAAAACATTCTAATATCTCAATCCGGGCTTTTGATCGTAAATTCGCTTCAGAAGCCCTGAGATTAAGTAAAAATAAATTGCGCATTCTGACAAGAGCCCTAATTGGACACTGTTGTCTTAAAAATCACATGTACATCCTGGGACTAAGCAACTCAAGGATGTGTCGGTTCTATTCTCTAACGGAAGATACACCTCTGCACATCCCAACTGATTGCAGACCCTTAAAGCGCAAATTTAACACTCTTCTGGGAAACTATGTACCAGAAGAAGTGAAATTGCTCACAGCTAAGCAATTCCTTCTATTCATTGAAGTGATAGGGTTTAGCAGTGAACTTAGCAGTGCCATAGCAACGATCACAATAGATCTTTTAGGTCGCAGTGATACTGTTCTCTTTTCCTAGACCTGCATAGCTGCTCGTACATAAAAAAATTGAAATAAAGCGACAGATTATATTTAAAACGGAAACAGCTTTAAGCCGGTCGGATTTGTTGTACCATCGAAGGACTTGCTTCCCCTAAATATAGTTCACAATGTCAGACATGCCACAACTATATATTTCATATTTAGGTATAAAATTCTTAAAGCCATTATTTAAAAAATAAATAAAAAAGAAACAGCTTTAAGCCGGCTGTCTACCGGCAGCTTAAAGCTAAAATGCGGCGGTACCGTCACAGAATAAATAATAAATACCTATGAATATGATTTGTTTTTACTTCTTGGGGCATTAGCTACAAGGCCTTCACTCAAAAAGAATATTAAAACGATAATAAGTACATTTACATTCCAAGTTACCTTAAGCATTTGAGTTTTAAAACGTATAAAGTTAATATTTTTACAAACGTAATAGTGAAATAAGTTTGAGGTCTAAGAAATAAGTTAACGGTTTTTTTTAATGGTGCGTTATTTATTTTAATACTGTTTTACATCGTTAGAAGACACGCGATTGTTTTTTTTTCCATCCATAGTTACTGTATAATATCGCGACGGAGACTGAAAAGCGATGAGCTTTAGGTACACTACGTGTGTAGAATACGCACTTACGCGTATTCTTATAATAAGTTGAGCATGGCTTCTGCATCCCTGGAAATGTACGCAGCATCTAAATTTTTTTTTTGGTCAGAGGCTTAAATATAAAATATATTGGAAGAATATCATGTCACACAATTATAAGGCAGAGACAGTCTGGTCTCACGTACGCAACGTATGGAAGACATCTGGACGCTTGTGAAAAACTATGCATAAGAAACACTTAGGGTAGGCTCCATCCCATATGCGATGCAAAGTTCCTACGTTGGTGTACACACTTCACCTACATACGTATGCAGGGTTATTCCGTTTATCAACCCTAAAGAATCCACCTGAGGGTGGATACTCGGAAAAACTTGTTCATCTATCCACCCCGTGTGGGGTGGATAATCAGAATACGTATAAATTATTTTTCTTCCGATTTTCTCCCTGCACTGTGTATTGTCATTTATAGAAACATGATAAAAACTGGCTCAAGATACTTATTAGTTTAGTAGACATTGCCTATAAAAATATATGTATACATACTTCTTGTTTGAAAGGTAACGCTGAAATAAATGGAGTACCTCACCAGATTACAGATTCATAGGAATCTTGGCATAAAATAATTTTAAATGAAGTTAAAGATAAACTTTCATTTGTAACGTTTTTGGAATGCTTGCAAAAAACGCCCACTTCTTCACTAAGACATCGGTAGTAGCAAAAAAATTTAAAAAACGATTGCAAATGTGCATTGATACGTTCAATAATGAAATTAGTATTTAAATTGCCTGGACATAGTGCATAATTTATTAATTACTCAATAATATTATTTAAAACGAGGAAGTTTCATTTGATTTAAATGCAATACGTAATGCATAGACTTTAATAGATTGTAACGGTAATGGTAACGTCAATACGTAATAAGTTTTTTTTTAATAAGGTGTATGGTTATGCAAAAATAATTAATAATTAAAGCGTATGTGGTGAACTGTATTTCGGGTAAAAAGTCGGAAGAACAAATAAAACAGATTTGCGAATATCCACCCCGTCTGATGAACACGCGTTTTCGAGTACCTATCCCCCCTAGGGTGAATTTTTTTGGGTAGTTAAACGGAATAACCCCGTATGAAACGTACATTTGGCCGCCATACGTGAGCGTCAGACACTCTTGTCACTTCTTAGCGAACGCACGAGTAGGTACAAATTTATACCGTGTATTCTGATTCTGAGAGCGAGTTTGAGAATGATTTACTAAGTCTAATGCTCATTTATGAATATATTCACAACACAGAGAAAGATAATTTTTTTTTACGGATCCAATATCTTTGCACTTTAACTTTTCATTTAAGAAGCAAAGATATTAGTTTTGGAGAATACCATACACTAGTAAAAGAAACAGAAAATGATCACGATCTATTTTTTCTGTATTTTCGTACGTCAAACTTTCGATGTTTTGCGGAAATAATACATTGTATTTTACATATTCATGGATTCGTTAACCTTTTAAATCATAACGTTTAACAGTCTTACCATCAAACTTTTTTAAGTCGGACTTTTGGACCTTTTCTGTTAAAATGTATGATTTATATTACAATAAAAATATATGAATATGTAGTTTATACAATGGCTGCGTTTGGCAGAAAAAGCGCTAGAAAGCGCATGTAAGCAAAATGGCGAAACTAAACAGTTGTCGGCATGAAGGTTAGAGAACAGAAGAACGATCACTACGTACTAAAGCATAGCCCGCCTGTCCTTGAAAATTGTAGAATTTATAGCGGCGCTGCGTCGGTGAATAGTAACTGTGAAGTTAGCTGTTTATGAGTACAAGTAGATGAAGTTAGTTGAATAATGTACAAATTTTCTCCGCGGCATTAGTGAGAAAATTTTCATGCTTCGTAATTTTGTAATTTTTGACAAAAAGAAACATTAAAAAATGGAGAAATATTTTATTGTGCGTGGATGTGCAAGTGGTTTAGCACCTGATCGGAAAAATAGACAAAAAATTACTTTTGTTGACCGAACTTAGCGATCGCAGCGGCTCACTTATGGTGTCATTGGGTGCGTTCGGCAGAAAAAAGCGCTAGCAAGCGCTTGTAAGCAAAATGGCGATCGTAAGCGGTAAGCGCTGTCAAATCGTAAGTAGCTATTTTCCTTCAGGACACGATGTTAGTTTTAACCGGGGAATCTAACCTAATTTAAATATATGTTTGTAAAGTATTCATAGTTGTTTCAAAAACTTACCAATCATGAGTTTTTAATAGCATGTATATGTTTATTCATGTCATTATATTACTTAAAACTAATATTGCACAAAACAACTTATAAACTCTACTTCAAAACGAACATAATTAAATAAGCAAAATGGCGGTTTGTGTCAGCGCTACTGAAGTAGCAATCGTGTCCTGGCCGAAAACTATTTTAGCGCTTATAAGCGCTTGCTAGCGCTTTTTTCTGCCAAACCCAGCCAATGTAAATACAATGTGTTATTTCTGCAATGTATAAAATAATGCGGTTTAAAGTAGACAGCATGGAGGTTAGAGAGAAGGAGAACGATCGCTACGTGCTAAAGCATTAGCTCGCCCGTAGAATTTATAGCCGCACTGCCGTAGGTAAGTAGTATCTGCTAAGTTAGCTGTTTATAAGTACAAGTAGATGAAGTTAGTTGAATAATATACAAATGGTGAGAAAATAATCGTGCTCAGTGATTTTTTAATTTTTAACAAAAATAAACATTATAAAATAGTGAAATATTATTAAAAAAATCAATAATAATTAATAATTTATATTTGTAATGATATAGTATTTATAATAGTTAAAATTATAAAAAACAATTTATAATTTATTTATTAATAAATAATAATAATAATAATAACTCCCCCCTCCCTGGCATTACCTTGACGTGGTGGGGGGGGGGGGGTTACGGGATTAAGTACTGGTAACTCGGTAAATATTCACTCTTTGGTAATATTACATCACCTTCCTCAACTCATAGCTTATTCCGATCACCTGATTCATCACCATCATCTTCATATAAATCAAGAATTACATACAAGGTCAACAGCTGTTGTGCAGGAGGCATCAGCTACTAAACCTGCACCCACTGTTGGGCAACTACGTGCGCGAAAAAAATGGACAGAAGATATGAACCGCTTTATTTGGCGTACATACCTATTAATAACTAAATGCGAAACAACCCACATGAATAATTACCTAGAAATTTAGCTATAGAGAGAGCTATATTAAGAAGAAAACTACTGCCACAAAAACTATTAGACGAAATATAATAGGTAATGAAGTAAGAGAATATATTATACAGAATGAGAACCGTAAACACACACACAGCACTCAAATTACAGCACCGTCACAAACAAATACTACGAACAATACCAGGATCAAATAGTCGGATGAAATAAATGAAGATATCATTAGGTTTTATCTTGAAGTAACTGAGTTGGAGAAAGTTCAAACTGGCTACCGGAAAATATTGCATGAACTGTTCATAGAAAGACATCCATATTTATCTTACCTTACTGAATACTTAATACTGATTGCCGACCAAAGAAAATTAATATTTAAAAATAAGAAATACTCAAATAAAATTCACGAATTGAGAAGAGAAGTAGAATTGAAATTGGAGCTGAATAATCGACAACTAGTTACAGATCAAAATTATACCGTAGTAGAACAAACGCAATAAACCCAGTATGAAAACACAACAGACATCTTTACACCCACACAACATACTCAACTTGAAAACATGATAGATAGCACAAACACCGTCATAGAAACATGTACATTAAGGAATGCTCAAAAGGAAAACTCCCAATTACAAAATCCCACGGAAAGTAACAAAATTGTAATAGAATTTAATAATGTTATTGCAATATTTAGCACAACTAATGCTGAAGCAAGACCCATCCATACATCCCAAAGTAGAAATATTCACGAAAATTTGCTCAGATTGTTCACTACTTGAATTATGAAATTTTACCCAGGCATCTTAATCATGATTTAGATTTTATTTCATTACATACCTTAATATATTCAGCAGCTTATACAGCCGCCTTATGTAATGGTACCAGATTTAACACAGAGGGAAATGTAACTGCAAACAATCGAAATAGAAAACCTACCTGGCAAAGAAGAATTGAAAGCAGAATAGAAAAATATAGAATAGAAATTGAAAGATTAACACAATACATAATAGGAAATAGAAATCAGAGAATATTAAAGACTGTAGAAGAAATAAAGAGGAAATATAAAACACACTCTCAACATGAAGAATCTAACACGGAGCCACAACATTTTCTCGATACACTCAAGCAAAAACTTAAACGCGCTATCAAATAGAATGAGAAGATATTTTTCATGTACTAAACGTAAACAACAAAATGCAAACTTTTTAAATAATGAAAAACAGTTCTACAGAACTTTAGGGCGCGAACACCATATTAATACTACACGTTCTGCTCAATTCCCATCACCACAACACTTACAACAATTTTGGGCAGGCCTATGGGAAAACCCAGTAGCACATAATAGTAAGGCTGAGTGGTTAGACAAAATAGCAAACACACCAAATATTAAACAAATGGATTTTGAAAACATCACAGTAAAAACATTCATTCAAATAATCAAACGCACACAAAATTGGAAAGCACCAGGTACCGATAATATACATAATTACTGGTACAAAAAGCTCACATGTACACATCCATTTATCTGCAATCATATTTGTCAATTCATACATTCACCACATAATATGCCAACACTCATAATAAGCGGTCTAACTTACATGCTTCCAAAAGGATCAGATCCAAAATACCCCGCAAATTACAGACCTATGACATGCCTACAAACGATATAAAAGATTATTACAGGATGCATTAGCGAAACAATCTAAAGACACCTTGACACACAAAATATTCTTGCAGAACAACAAAAGGGCTGTAAGAAAAATAGCCAGGGATGTAAAGAACAGTTGATAATAGATGCAATAGCCATGAAAGAAGCACACAATAAAAATAGAAATATTCATATAATGTACATTGATTACAAAAAGGCATTTGATTCTGTCCCTCATAGCTGGTTAATTTATGTACTAAAATACTACAAAATTCATACCAGTCTGATTTCATTTTTAAATGTAGCCATGCTTCATTGGAAAACGAAACTAAAATTAATAAATAACAGTTCCTTAAGTACTGAATCAATAAAAATACAAAGAGGTTTATTTCAGGGAGACGCTCTTAGTCCGTTATGGTTTTGTCTAGCCCTCAACCCGTTATCAGAATTACTCAATAATACTAATGTCGGTTTTAAATTAAAATATAATAACTCATATCATATTCTGTCACATTTACTGTACATAGACGACATAAAAATTTATGCATCCAACAACACTGAACTTACAAAACTAGCATACTTAACACAGTCATTTTCTACAGACATAAAAATGCAATTTGGTGTTGATAAATGCAAAGTACATTCTATCATTCTCGGAAAATCAATAAACAATACATATATATTCAATACTGGTGAACAAATAGAGCCCATGGACGAACATAGCACATATAAATTCTTAGGGTTCCATCAGTCCAAACAGATACATTAAAAACAAGCAAAAATAGACTTAACTAAAAAATTTAAAATTAGAATAAACCAAATATTAAGAACTTAGCTAAATTCACGCAATATTATAAAAGCCATAAATACCTGCGCGATACCCATTCTCATCTATTCTTTTGGAATAATAAATTGGTCTCAGAGTGGTTTAGTTAAACTTCAACGCACAATTAATACACATATGAAAGTAAACAGAAAACACCACCCCAGATCATGTACACAGCGACTCACATTACCACGCGAAAATGGAGGGAGAGACATCATCGATATACAAATTTACACAACAATCTAATAGACAAATTTCGCAAATATTTCTATGTAAAATCTGAATATTCGCAACTGCACAAATATATTGTAGGTATAGACAAAAAACTAACTCCTCTTAATCTAAATGACAGAAATTTTCAGCTCAAGATAGTAAGCAAACAGCAGAAAATAGATTTGTGGTCACAAAAGTCTCTGCATGGTAGGCACCTTGGCGATCTCGGTCAAGCACATGTTGACAGGCAAGCGTCAAACGAGTGGCTCCGACGCGGAGAACTCTTCCCAGAGACGGAGGCTTTTGTAATTGCTATTCAGGACCAAGTAATAGATACTCGTAACTATCAAAAACACATTATTCATATTCACAGCCCTCCAACTGACTTATGTAGAAGATGTCACAGTAGCTTAGAAACAATTCAACATATTACATGTGCATGTAAATCTATAGTTCAAACTGACTACAAACATAGACATGACCAAGTTGCTGCAATTGTCCACCAAAACCTGGCCCACAAACATTCATTCATTTTAAAAAAGGTCGCCTATTATAAATATATTCCCAGCACTATTTTAGAAAGTAATTCCGTCAAAATATATTGGAACAGGACAATTATAACAGACAAGACTTATACATTACAATAGACCGGACATAACAATACCAGACAAAATTAAAAAATCTGTTTTTATAATAGACGTAGCAGTTTGCAACACACACAACCTCATTACTACACATTCGGAAAAAATGACAAAGTATGTAGACCTGGCTATCGAAATAAAAAGGCAATGGCAAGTAGACTCCGTAAAAATAGTTCCTATCATCATATCTACAACTGGTGTAGTTCCAAAGACCCTTCAAACCAGCCTTAACATGCTTCAAATGCCTAAATCCACTCTTACACTAATACAAAAAGCAGTCCTACTTAACACTGTCGTCTCACACGTAAATTTCTTAACTCATCACCGTCATCATTGTAATTCTTTAATTTTTCCTGCGTGCACACTTGGTCAAGGCCCGTGTGTCCGTTTTCTACCCCTCAATACAGAGGGAGAAATAAAAACAAATAATAATAATAATAATAAGTGGAGTACGATCCTTTGCTATCTGGGCGAGCGGATGATGGCTGCGGAGAACCACATAAGGATAAGAAGGGGTATCTTCCAGGGCGATTGTCTGAGTCCTTTTTTCTCTGACCCTCTCAGTACTTTACTAGAGGGCTCCGGGAGGGGATTTCAGTTTCGGAAAGGAGGTACAAAAGTGACCCACCTTTTTCTATATGGATGACCTCAAGTTATTCGCCTCCAGTCGCTCCCATCTTATGGAATTGCTAAACATCACTTGTGAATTTAGCAATTCTATTGGAATGGTGCTGGGGACGGATAAGTGTGCGGTCCTCCATGTTGAAAGGGGAAGGGTTGCTAACTCGGAGGGCATAGACTTATCTATGCCCGTCAACTTAAGGACCCTTTCCGAGGCTGAAACATACCGATACCTGGGTATGTCACAGAACATCGGTATCGATGAGGCTGGTTTGAAACAGTCAGTTTGCGACGTGTTTTATGCACGCTTGACCAAAGTGCTTAACAGCCTTTTGTCCGGTGTGAATAAGACACACGCATATAACGATTGGGTCATGCCTGTTCTCATGTATACCTTTGGCATACTCAGGTGGACTCAGACTGAACTTAACGCCCTGGATAGAAAAGTCCGCACTACAATGACGTCCCATAGGATGCATCATCCGAGATCGTCGGTAATGAGGCTGTACTTGCCGCGAAAGCATGGTGGGCGTGGCTTCTTGAGCGCGCTCACCATGCATAATCGCGAAGTGTGCAGCCTCCGTGATTACTTTCTGGCAAGATCGGATGATTCATTCTATAAGGACGTCATTTCTTGTAATAAAGGACTTACCCCTCTATCCTTAGCCGACGAGCAATGGCAAGATCCGGCAGTGCAGAGCATTTCCGACCGGGAGACCGTATGGAAGGAGAAGGAGCTCCACGAGAGGTTCTACAAGGCTCTATGAGCCTTTCGTAGACACAGTAGCCTCCCTCCACTGGCTACGTTTCGGTGACCTCTTCGGGGAAACCGAGGGTTTTGTCTGTGCAACACAGGATCAGGTTATTAAGACCAATAACTATCGGAGATACATCCTAAAGGATGGCACCGTTGACATCTGTCGAGCTTGTCGCCATCCCGGTGAGTCACTTAGGCATGTCATCTCCGGTTGTTCGGCGCTTTCTAACTCTGAGTACTTGCACAGGCACAACCTAGTCAACAACCAACTCACCGACGTCAGCGCCGCTATAAATTCTACAATTTTCAAGGACAGGCGGGCTATGCTTTAGTACGTAGCAATCGTTCTCCTGTTCTTTAACCTCCATGGACTGGTCCCACGTATACATTTGACGTACGCATGCAACGTACGTTTGGCGTCAGACACTTGTCACTTCTTAGCGGACGCACGAGTAGAAATGTATACCATGTTTTCTGAGTTTTGAGTTTTGAAAATGATTTACTTAGTCTAATGTTCATAAACAATTATATCTACGCCACAAAGAAAAGGTTAAGGTAGTAATAAGTTAGTTATAAATATGTAAAGTACCTACATAATATGGGGTTAAAAAACTAACTACTTTTTAACTTCGCGTCTCAACCTCTCCCTTTCACAAAAATGTATTTGGATAAGTACTCACTAGGTTTACCCAGGTTTACCATGTAGTTTTACTCACTTTATCCATATTTTATGACGTAATGTAGCATCGTGATATTTGAAATAAGTGTGTAATGCATAGTTTCTCATAAAAAATCGAGAGTAAAAATTTCATATGCTTGCAATGTTTTGCATTACATTGCGTACGTGGAACCAGTCTGACCTTTATCGTATAAGCAGTATTTTGATAAAGTACAGAAAAAATAATATATAAAATTTGAATTAAGGGTTCTAAACTGTGTATGTTAGTTATTTATATCACAAAGATATGTATATTATTAAGTCTACGAATCTTTGAAAGAAAAACTGGTGTACTTAATAGCATTAAAAAGCGTGAATTTGTTTATGAAATTTATTTATTATAAGGTCATCAAATCATTTGTAGCCAGAATTCTTCACCAGGAGCTCGCTTTGAAATACGGTCTCGTGGATCGGAAATTGCCGTATTACAAGTACTTGCCGGAAGCCGTGCTCGAAAATGATTCGCGCCAGGCTCTATTGGGACCGGGCCATCATCACAGACAGGACTATTCTTGCGAATAAGCCTGATATTGTGCTGATGGACCGGGCACAGTCAAGGATATTTTTGGTCGATATTACCATTCCGTATGACGAGAACCTCGTGAAAGCCGAAACAGATAAGCAAACAAAATATCTGGACCTGGCTCACGAGGTGACCGACATGTGGGGTGGTGGCCGACCGAAATTATTCCTGTAGTCGTCTCTGCAAACGGGCTAATCCCAGTAAGCCTCTCGGGTCATCTGAGGCGGTTGAGACTACGTCACGGACCGCTCCAGGCTCAAATGCAGAAGGCGGTGCTCCTCGATACCGCCCGCATCGTCCGCCGGTTTCTTTTCCTTTCCCCCTAACCCTCGGCCGTTTGGTCTCCCCTGCCGAGGGCTTCCATCTGGTTGGGCTTTTATTTATATATGTATTTTTATATTTATTTTATGTTTTTGATATTTATGTATTATGTATTCATTTTCATTTATAATTATAAATTTATAGAACCCAACCAGATGAGAAAACTATATTTATACCCCCCAATAATAATAATAATAATAGTGATTTTGAAAGTATCCATACAGCTATTTATTGCGCCACCTATACAGCAAGCCAGGTAAACGGAACAAAATTTTTAAATGAGAATTCTAGTAGGCGTGAAATAAAAAGTTTACCTGCTTGGCAGATGCGTTTTCAAAATAAAATAGATGATCTGAGGAAAAAAATAGGCAGTACATGAGAGGAAATCGAAGCAAAAAGTGACTAAAGAAGTCCAAATCATTATAAATAAGTATCAAACACATTCAAGATACGAACATGTAAATTCAGATCTTTTGCATTTTCTAGATACCCTCAAACAAAAATTAAGTTCTACTGCAAACCGATTAAAAAGATATACACAATATACACGCAGAAAGCAACTAAACACGAAATTTTATTACAATGAAAAAGCATTTTATAGGAACTTAGCAGAAAGCGGTGAAGAATTAACCTCAACAAGTTCAACAATTCCAACACCCGAAGATTTTCGAGTATTCTGGTCAAATATATGGTCTAAACCGGTAAGACATACAAATAATAAATGGATAGAAAATGACACAGAAAAGTTATGCAATCTCCCACAAATGGCATATGATAATATTGATCTAGAACTCTTCAGAGCTGTTATTGCTAATACACACAATTGGAAAGCTGCAGGGTCGGACCATATACATAATTTCTGGTACAAGAAATTAACTTACACCCACAAGTTACTTCTAGATCACATTAATAAATACATAGAATCACCAGAAACACTACCTACGTTTATTACACAAGGAATTACTTATGTGTTGCCAAAAGATAAAAAGGATTCAACAACTCCACAAAATTATAGACCAATAACTTGTCTTCAAACCGTATATAAAATTATTACAGCATGCATAAAAGAAAAAATCTACAAGTTCTCATTTGAAAATAATATCCTAGCTGAAGAACAAAAAAGGATGTCGGAAAAAAAGTTAAGGTTGTAAAGAGCAGTTAACGATAGATGCTATAGTATCAAAGCAAGCATTCATTAATAAACGTAATATATACACAATGTACATAGATTATAAAAAAGCATACGACTCAATCTCACATTCATGGTTAGTCTTTATACTAGAACACTATAAAATTCACCCAACACTTGTGCGCTTTTTAAACCACCTTATGGACCATTGGCAAACTGCAATTAAATTAAAGTGCAATAACACATATACCTATAGCGATTTAATTAATATTAACGAGGTCTATTTCAAGGGGATTCTCTCAGCCGGTTATGGGTTTGTCTGGCACTTAACCCACTCTCAAATATTTTAAATCACAGCAAAATGGGATATAAAATTAAATATGACGATACTTATTATATTCTGTCGCACCTCATGTATATGGACGACATAAAGCTATTCGGTAGCTCCCTGAACGATATTTATAAGTTAGCAGACTTAACACAGAGCTTCTCAAATGACATTCATATGAAATTTGGTCTAGATAAGTGTAAAATACAATCAGTACGCAGAGGACACGTTGAATCTAATAATTATCAACTCAATGATTTTCAGATTATAGGTCCCGTAGATCAAAACGAAGGATATAAATACTTAGGGTATCAGCAATCGCAACAAGTACATCACAGGGTAACTAAGTCTACATTAACACGACAATTTAAAATGAGATTGCATAAAATATTAAATACACAATTGAATTCCTAAACACAATTAAAGGCATTAACACTTTCGCAATACCTGTACTAAACTATTCTTTTGGAATAATAAAATGGTCGCAGACACACACATCGCACTATGACTAAATATAGAAATCACCATCCACGCTCATGTGTTCAGCAACAGACATTGCCCAAAAGAGAAGGAGGAAGGGGACTCATAGACATTCAGAACTTACACAATAAATGATTTCACTGAGAGCATTTTTTTCATTTACGGTCGCAAGAATCTTCGTTACATAAGGCTATGGTAAAAGCTGACAAAAATTCACTCCTCTTAACCTTTCAGAAACTAATGTAGAATTGACTGAGAAGACAAATCTGCATTTTATTGATGTTTATGTATATTTATCTTTTCATTTTAATTTATAATTATATATTTGTAGAACCCAACCAGATGAGAAAACTATATAGATACCGCAATAATAATAATAATAATTTCATTATTTTCTTTGAATGATATTATATACACGTATAACGTATATTCAACGTTGATAGATCATTTCAAACTAGCGCACAACAGCCCTCTTTTATTGAGACAACTTAGCGATCGCAGCGCCTGACTTATTTTGTCCATATTTCTGTGACCCTATTTTCTACAGCGATCGTTCTCCTTCTCTCTAACCTCTATGATAGACAGACTGGTCTCCACAGACTAATATGATACTTACGTATCTGGTCTCTCTAACCTCTATGGTAGACAGACTGGTCCATGGAGGTTAGAGAACAGGAGAACGATCGCCGTAGAAAATAGGGTCCAAGAAATATGGACACCATAAGTAAGGCGCTGCGATCGCTAAGTTCGCTCAATAAAAGTAATTTTCAGTCTATTTTTTCCGATCAGATGCTAAACCACTTGCACTTCCACGTACAATAAAATATTTCTCCATTTTTTAATGTTTCTTTTTATCAAAAATTAGAGAATTATGGGGCATGAAAATTTACTCCTCAATGCCGCGGAGAAAATTTGTACATTATTCAAATAACGTCATCTACTTGTACTCATAAACAGCTAACTTCGCAGTAACAACTCACCGACGTCAGCGCCGCTATAAATTATACAATTTTCAAGGACAGGCGGGCTATGCTTTAGTACGTAGCAATCGTTCTCCTGTTCTTATTATATATTCAGAGTACTTCAAAAAAATGTATACACA
Source organism: Parnassius apollo (assembly GCA_907164705.1). NCBI lineage: Eukaryota > Metazoa > Arthropoda > Insecta > Lepidoptera > Papilionidae > Parnassius > Parnassius apollo. The sequence goes on along the minus strand of CAJQZP010001607.1, from coordinate 3,194,459 downwards.
CTTTAAACTATTATAGTTTTTCCGCTCTACAAGGCTAATGTTATATTTCTTCGCCAGGTGCCAGCATAATAGTCCCTCTATGTTATATTATCAGTTGGAATTTGTAATATCAACATGGGGAACGTACGTTTAAGTTTTGAAGAACGTAAGCAGGTTATTACGTGATACGGGATACGTGAACCGGGATTTATGGGTAGCATCATTTGGTCGGATGAAGCCCCATTCAAACTTAATGGAACTGTCAATAGGCACAATTGTGTTTACTGGGGTGAAGAAAATCCTCACATTACAATTGAAAAAGCTGTAAATTTGCCTGGTATAAATGTGTGGTGCGGTTTGTCTTCAAGGGGACTCATTGGACCTTTTCGATTTGAAGGCACTGTAACTGGTATTAATTACCTAACAATGCTTGCTGATTCCATATTTCCTGCCATTCGTGCATTATACGGTAATGATGATTTTTATTTTTAACAAGATGGTGCTCCGCCGCACTATCACAGGGACGTACGAGCTTACCTGGATCAAAATTTGTCGGGCCAGTGGATAGGACGCAGGGGGCCAATCGAGTTTCCAGCACGCTCTCCAGACCTTACACCACTGGATTTCTTCTTGTGGGGCACAGTAAAAGATGAGGTGTACAAACGTAAACCACGTAACCTAGACATTCTTTGGAATGAGATTCAAGCAGTGTGTAGAGAAATCTCATTGGACGTTTTGATACGATGTACAGAATCTGTGGTGACTCGTACTCAGAATTGTATTGATGCTGCAGGTCACCAATTTGAACAGTATTAACATTTGTTATTTATGTTTCATTTACATTGGACTTTCAGCTTTCTATTTTCCTGAAATTTAACTTTGTAGAACGGTAAATAAATTTTCTATGGAAGTTCAAAGTGTGTATACATTTTTTTGAAGCACCCGGTATATGTGTTCACTATATTACAAGGAATATAAAAAAGTATAATACTTTCGTTTTTAGTCCAGACACAAATATAAAATTCTATAAAAAAAGACGGAGCACCTTCATCAAAACGACACGTGGAACGCCGAAAGTTCGTACTTGTTTAGAGTGATTTCTTTTTTTTTTTCTAAGAAACATTGCCAGGTTATGGTTTAAAATAAAAGAGCATATCTTTGTCTTTGATACTATTATCTATTGCGTAGTGTCTTTGGTTTTGTTTAAAACGAAAAAATAGTTTTTTCATAGGTACACACGTAGTTTACATAATTCTGATCAAATTAGCTCACTGCTTGGCGGACGTAAGGTAGGTATTGTACGATCAAAAGTGCGCATGGCTTGGTTTACAGGTTAACCTCCATAGACTGGTCCCACGTACACATTTGACGTACGCATGCAACGTACGTTTGGCGTCAGACACTTGTCACTTCTTAGCGGACGCACGAGTAGAAATGTATACCATGTTTTCTGAGTTTTGAGTTTTGAAAATGATTTACTTAGTCTAATGTTCATAAACAAATATATCTACGCCACAAAGAAAAGGTTAAGGTAGTAATAAGTTAGTTATAAATATGTAAAGTACCTACATAACATGGGGTTAAAAAATTAACTACTTTTTAACTTCGCGTCTCAACCTCTCCCTTTCACAAAAATGTATTAGGATGAATACTCACTAGGTTTACCCAGATTTACCATGTAGTTTTACTCACTTTATCCATATTTTATGACGTAATGTAGCATCGTGATATTTGAAATAAGTGTGTAATGCATAGTTTATCATAAAAAATCAAGAGTAAAAATTTCATATGCTTGCAATGTTTTGCATTACATTGCGTACATGGGACCAATCTGACCTTTATCGTATAAGCAGTATTTTGATAAAGTACAGAAAAATTAATATATAAAATTTGAATTAAGGGTTCTAAACTGTGTATGTAATTTATTTATTTATATCACAAATATATGTATATTAAGTCTACGAATTTTTGAAAGAAAAACTAGTGTATAGCATTAAAAAGCGTAAATTTGTTTATGAAATTTATTTATTATAAGGTCATCAAATCATTTTTGTCAGCTGCGCTTCTAGGTTTTCGTTTTCGTCACTTAAATAAGCACTGCCCGGGAGTTGGGTTATTTCCGCATTACCTTTGTAGAAATAATCATTAGTTAATGATATTCCTTTAACAATCAAATCTGAAGCGCTGCTAAATCTTGGTACAGTCATCGCCTGTCGATATATGCACTCAAATTGACCCGTTGAGGCATTTGGATCAGCCATGTAATCTATAACAACTAAAAAATAATAACATTATTTAAAAAAAATTACATTTTGTTGCATAAACCATGCCTCACATATTTTAATTTTAATAATAATAATACGGCGTAGGGAAGTGACGACTGCATCGCCGCTGACGTAACGGTTATGTGACAAAACCGCTACGTCAGCGCATGGCGCAGTCGTTAGCACCTTTCCAAGAGGTGTTAGTGACGTGCCTCGGCAAAAATTTAAGGTGCAAAGGCCCGCTTGTGCACATGGCCTCACCATGAAACGGCGCCGGGTCTGGGCGTCTCCCGTTAAATGACGTCCCACAAAAATGGATAATGGAATTTAATAGAACTCGCAAAGGGCCACTGGCTGGAAGTCACCAGGGCGCGTCTGGAACTGGCGCTGGACGCGACAGCATGTAAACCGCCAGCCAAGCGCGAGGTGCTGCACGACCACCCAGCAGCACCTCGCATAAATCCCCACCAGCTGGCTTGGTGTCGGCAGGGTCTTCGTGGGCCCAGCAATCGGCGCCGCCACTGGTGGAGTATGCGTTGTATGTATGGGAGTATGGGAGAAGTTGGAGGTTTTGCGTATCGGGCAAGGATGCATCGACTTTTTGCTGAGTGTTGTGGCAGACCGAGTTCGGTATATCTTGCGCTCAAATATATTTGATGGCGCCGAACTCGACGTGAGGCTGTTCCTCATGGGATGAAAATGATACGGCTGAGAATGTGGCGCCACAACTTGCAGAGCAACAGGCAAATGTGGATGCCGCCGTGAATAGCCAAGTTGTAGTTCATTCAAACGATGATGGAACAGTCGCCCAGGAACTGGAATTAGAGCAAATGAGGCACTGGAAGAGGCAACTATATAAACGCGCAGTACGCGTCTCGAAAATCGACCGCCACTTCCCCGCATAGCCCTAAGCAAGCGAAATTGGGCTGTCGTGGGGGCTCTGGACCTAATGCTGGTGACCTATTTGGAAGCCAGCCGGGACCTTTGCGAGACGGACTCAATTCTTTTTGGCACCGCACTGGCAGCCTGCCGTATTATAGGTGCCAAACTTTCCACGGCTGGACGCGCTACTGAACAAAGTAGCGCTATCCCAGCCTGGAGAATAAGAATTGAATAATGTATCGCAAAGCCTAGGGCCCTCATCGGTAGACTTCTGCTGCTTATGTTTTAGGTCAGGCAATAACAGGCCAAGGATTGTGCGCACCGTCAGGATGGCGTTTTCTGGGACAAATGTTGGTTTGTCCCAGCCGGATATAATGCAAAAACTGACGGAGCGCATAGACGACCTGAAGCAGAGAATCGCTGTTTGGGAAAAGCGGATTCGGTGATATACCGAGAGGTCGACACGGTTCAACCAGAATAGTCTCTTCCAGTGTGATTAGAAGAGGCTCTATAAATCATTGGACCAATAGTAAGTGGTACGGGCCCAGCACCGATTCAGACCGACACTGTCGTATTCTGGCGCGACCTGTGGTCAGAGCCCGTAAACCACAGCGAGGGCCCTTGGACGGAAGTTGTGGCAAGTCAATGTGCGGGTATTACGTCCACGGACCTCATCATCATAACGCCGGATGACGTAGCTGAGTCAGTTCGTAGGGCCCCGAACTGGAAAAGTCCGGGGCTTGACGAGCTGCACCACTACTGGTTGAAGGGGTTCGTGGTGTGTCACGCTGTGCTCCCCGGACAGTTTCAAGAGGCTCTCAACCAGAAGTCACTCCCGAGCGTCATCACTACTGGGATCACTCATTTGGTTCCTAAGGACCAGGTACCCTGGTGAGACAGTACACAGACCCGTGCAAATACCGCCCCGGTATATCCGGGTATATTCCAGGGCGACTGTCTGGTTCTGCCTCTCTTTGAACCCTCTCAGTACTTTACTAGAGGGCTCCGGGAGAGGATTTTAGCTTCGGAAAGGTGTGCAAACAAAAGTGACCCACATTTTCTATATGCATGACCTCAAGTTATTCGCCTCCAGTCGCTCCCATCTTGTGGAATTACTAAATATCACTTGTGAATTTAGCAATTCTATTGGAATGGAGCTCGGGACAGATAAGTGTGCGGTCCTCCATATTGAAAGAACAAAGAAAAAAGAAAAAGAAGGAAAGGTGGCTAACTCTGAGGGCATAGACTTATCTATGCCCGTCAACTTAAGGACCTTTTCCGAGGCTGAAACATACCGATACCTGGGTATGTCACAGAATATCGTTATCGATGAGGCTGGTATGAAACAGTCAGTTTGCGACGTGTTTTATGCACGCTTGACCAAAGTGCTTAACAGCCTTTTGTCCGATGTGAATAAGACACACGCATATAACGGTTGGGTCATGCCTGTCCTCATGTATACCTACCTTTGGCATACTCAGGTAGTCTCAGACTAAACTTAACGCCCTGGATAGAAAAGTCCGCACTACCACGACGTTCCATAGGATGCATCATCCGAGATCGTCGGTAATGAGGCTGTACTTGCCGCTAAAGCATGATGGGCGTGGCTTTCTGAGCGCACTCACCATGCATGATCGCGAAGTGTGCAGCCTACGTCATTACTTCCTGTCGAGATCGGATGATCCATTCTATAATGACGTCATTTATGATAAAGGGCTTACCCCTCTATCCTTAGCCAACAAGCAATGGCAGGACCCAGCAGTACATAGCTTATCCGACAGGGAGACCGTATGGAAGGAGAAGGAGCTCCACGGGAGGTACTACAGGGCTCTACATAGGGCCCTTCGTAGTTACAGTCGCCTCCCTCCACTGGCTACGTTTCGGTGACCTCTTCGGGGAAACCGAGGGTTTTGTCTGTGCAATACAGGATCACGTTATTAAAACCAACAACTATCGGAGATACATATTAAAGGATGGCACCGTAGAAGTCTGTCGAGCTTGTACGGTCTCGTGTATCGGAAACTGCCTTATTATGAGTACTTGCTCTACTATGACCTGGCTATCATCACAGGCAGGACTATTCTTGCGAATAAGCCTGATATTGTGCTGATGGACCGGGCACAGTCAAAGATATTTTTGGTCGACATTCCCATTCTTAATGACGAGAACCCAGTGAAAGCCGAATCAGATAAGAAAATAAAATATCTGGACCTGACCCACGAGGTGACCGACATGTGGGGTGGCCGACTGAAATTATTCCTGTCTTTGAACCGCTGGTCTTGCGCCTGATCTCTCTACCTCCGGTCGTGGTGGTTTTCCGTCCTATTGTAATATTATGTGAGTGAGGGAATAGAGAGTGCATCTATGCTTGCGCATAAACTTGGGCACCTTGACCGTAATTCGGTCTGAAGGTCGAGATTGGAACTCGAATATGTAGTAACCCAAATTAATTCACGATTATGTTTGTTTGTAACATATACATAGTCGAGTTTGTGGCTTGGGTTGGTTTGGTTTTAAACGATGCACACAAAAGTGCAACTTTATTTCATTAATAGAATAAAAGTTGTAGGGCATTAAATAACATTCACGAGTAAATAAAAATTCCCTGTCAACAGCGAACATAAAACAAGATTTGTATGATAACATTACAATGTGGTTGAGAAAATATATTGTATGTGCTGTTTTGTATACAATTATTTCATGTATGAAATATTATAATTTAGAAAGTAGCGTTTACTAATCGTTGCACAACTACAATAAACCTAACGTTTTTACATTTTATTTCTATAAATATTACATGCATGTTGAATTATAATGCTAAGGGTAATACGATATAGCAGTTTAGCAGTTATCCTCATCTTGAATTTAGCTCAGGATATTTACTAACCTTTAACTATGTCGTCAACAACTGCAGGACATACTTTAGCAGTGACTTCAGTGGTTCTATTGAGATCAGGACATGAATTTATTTCAATTAACCAAGGTGTGTATTCTTCGTCTAATAGAAAGTCGCAACCATACAGCTCGAAACGATTTTTGCAAATTGGCATAGTGTCTTGACAACTGAGCATTATTCCGATTATTGACTTTTTCATGCCTGGGTAAATTATATTGTCCCAAACTTTATCTTCACCTATTTTATATAAATAGTTTTTATACGTATTCAGTTCCCACATGTTGTTCTCTGGTAGCTCCGAGTGGCGTCCGATAGAATTATTATATTTTCTTTGCACTGCATGGTTCGTTAGATGTATAGACTCATGATAATTCCTTAGGTTATATCTTCGTGAACTAAACTTCAAATAGCAATCTCTATACATCCATATTACTAGCGGATATGTACTCGTGATGAGGTAATATTGCCTTATGTCAAATTTTGTGTGGTGTATTAATAAGGGTTTTTCTAAAAAATAGATACATTTTATTACTATTCTTCAACTTTCTTTTTCGTATACGGTTATTGTTACAGCCTATCCAAAGTTTACTGTTGAACATAGATATCCAACATAAATGATTGATTGAGTGATATATGCTACCAGTTTCTCGACTCCACAGAGTCAGTAATTCAATCTTGGGGCAATGTATATGCTATTACAATAAAGTACCAGAAAATATACAAGGTCTCTCTGTTACCAAGTTTAAATATTTAATTAAACAAAAACTGTATAAAAAGGGTTATTATGATATAAATGAATACATGGTTGATAATAACCCCTGGGAATGAGGTGGTCGCCTCCAAGCTGTTTCTAAAATAAATTTTGTAAATATTCTGTGACCCTTGATATTGTAAAATTTATTTTTTTTAAAAGTCCCGCTGGGTTTCTTGCTGGTTCTTCCCAGGACAGAGGTTTTTTTTCGAACCAGTGGTAACGTAAAATATTGACTTTCAATAAGAATTACTTGTAATCTATATTGAATAAAAATTATTTTATTTTATGCAATAGTTGATACGTTCGCCAGGCTGGTTATCAAGTGCAGTTATTTTTGCTGTTATGCCGCCGCTGCCCATCTCCTTGTTAACTCCCTTTCTCGCCTCTTACGACACCCGCTGCGGAACGAAATGAGGTACTGGATATTCTTACATCGTTACGCTGTTATTTCTTTAGTTCCCAGTCGTTGTTAGATAATTAAATATGTTAATTATCACAATTCATTGTAGCTATCAACCCCAAGTCTCACAAACTGAAAATAATGGGCAACGTACTAGTATTTACGTAACGAGCATTTCAGTCCTGCGCTCCACGCAACCATCTATAAGCCCGTTTCGTTAATCATTTTGAAAACTCTTAAGACCAGCAGTGGGTTTAAAAGGGTATTTACAAAAACTAAACTAAATAATAAGAGCTTAGTTTATCCTTCATGAAGATGTTCAATTTTAGTTTATAGTTTAATAAAAAAATTCAGCTTCAATTTTGCAATGAGCAATGCGCATTATTACCATAAATGTCAATTTTTCCGTTAGCCACATTCATGTCAATTAGATACTTGAGCTTTTTTACAGTACTAAGTAGGTATGCTATATATTTGTAACATAAGATTGGATTAATTATTACAACACAAAATGCTATTGAATAATCTTTCCGCAGACTCTGGGTCGGTATATCACCGCACTCATTGTGGCTATTTGATGTTTCCTTCTTCTTTATAAGTTTTATATTATATACGTTACTTACCGATATATTTTTGTACGACATATGTATAATTATTGGTCTTGTTCAACAAGCTTCTGATGACACCTAATTTAGACGCCATTCTTATTCCTCTACCTCTTGAGCAATAAGCTGGTTTTATTATCCAAATATTGTGATAACCTTCGCATTTTGCTTGCGGGCGGTATTTATAGATCTCTTGCAACAAAAACTGTGTATAACTAATATACAGAGGTAACTTATTATGTTTATCAACTTCAAAGAATTCTTCTTGTGTTACGAGGCGATAGTACTTTTTCAAAAACGTATTCCATTTCCCTGTACTAACAGTTTTAATTGTCCGATCGATATCCTTATTCTGTTTTCGTAATATATATTCTTTGCATCTGTTTAATGCGAACTTTATCACAGACAATGAAAGAGTGCCGTTTTCTACAAATATTGACCTTTTATTCGCAAGCTGAGATAGTACCAATTTTATAAGACTTGTGCAAGCAGTGATTTTATAATCTGAAATAAACTCTTCAATTTCAAAAGTATTACAACAATCGTAGGTTCTTGGACAATTAACTTCAGCTACATCTTCAATATAAAACCAGTAATTTATTTTCATAGAATTGCATAGACCCTGTTTCGATGTCCACAAAGCGTCGGACTTAAGTTTGTTAATAATAGCATTGCATTCATTTTTCATATCTATCGTGGTTTCATAATGCTCATGATTTTCTCGCCAAACGAAATTAGGATTACATTTTTGTACTAAATTTGAGAGTAATAATTTCTCCAGCTCGCAGTGTATTTCTGATTTACTGCAAATCGTCCCATTGAATATGTTTGTAAGAGTCATACGGTTGGGTGGAATTTTTTCAACCCAGCCCCTTTGCAATAGAGCTTTACGAATTGAACCACACGTACCATATATTGTAAATATTTTATTTTGTCTTTTTGCTTCAGCTGCGAGATCCTTTAATTTTAAATAGCGAGAAGATCGGTTTTGGTAACATGATATTAAATAACTAGTTTCTTTTGGAGAGAGTCCTGTAGAATGGTAAGGATTTTTAGTTGTTGTTGGATCTCCCTTGCCATTGTTTTTACTATGTAATGTAGCAATTCTATTAAGAGGAGAATGTAACCTTTTTAAACCGCCTTTAACGCACTTTATAACGTTTGGCTTCTGAAAATTGTAATTTACCATGATAATAGTTACAATAAATTAATAAATTTAAATACAATATATAAGTTTTCAAAAAACGTAAAAAACCAACACCAAAAAAATATAGATAATACGAGTATAATAACTTCCCAAATAATATAACAGCTTGTGAACTTTGGATTTTTTTCTTCGACATACTATGTATTAACTTTAGAGGAGCTTATTTATATATTATACTATCTAGAGCAAGCTCCGAAAATTTCGAAGTAAAATTAATGGTCTCAGGTCTTTTACGCAACTTTTAATTGGGACAAATATATGTTTTATTGGGACACATGGTACAATAACGTAACAAACACGACATTTTCAGATGAATGGTAACCATATCTTTACCATATTCGGATATGCCATTGTGGCGATTCCATGGTGATGTAATTGTACGTATACAATGCGAATAAACCTGTTGAATTTTAAAAAACTCAATAAAATATTCCTTTGAATTTTCGTATCGATATATCAAAATAAAAGTAAAACGACACATAGTATGTTTTTTTTGTATATTATTATTTATTATTATTCAGGGCTATCAATACAGCATTGTCATCTGATTGGCCTGCTTAATATATAAAATATACATAAATATAATAAATAAACAAAAAATACATAAATAAAGAAAAGCCCAATCAGATGGAAGACCTTGGCAGCGAGGACCAAACGGTCGAGGGTTAGGGGGAAAGGGACAAAACCGGCGAACGATGCGTGGGGTGTCAAGGTGCACCGACTTCTACATTTGAGCCCGGAGCGGTCCGTCACGGAGTTCCAATCGCCTCAGATGAACTGAGAGGCTGACTAGGATTAGCTCGTTCACAGTAACGACTACAGGAATAATTTAGTCGACTGACCAACCCACATGTCGATTACTTCGTGAGCCAGGTCCAGTTATTTTATTTTCTGTTTCGGCTTTTACGAAGTTTTCGTCATACGGAATAGTAATCTTAATTGAATCAAGTCCAAACATAATATTAAGTTTATTTGCAAAATAGTCCTGACCGTGATGATGGCCCGGTCCCAATAAAGCCTGGCGCAGTTATTACCTAGTTCGGGTTCGGGCGAGTACTTATAATTAGACAGTTTCTAATCCATGAGACCGTACTTCAGAGCGAGCTTCTGGTGTATACTCCTGGTGATCCTGACTACTAGGTTGTGTTTGTGCATTTAACAGTGTTAGAAAGCGCCAAACAACCAGAAATGACATGCCTAAGTGACTCGCCGGGATGACGACAAGCTCGAAAGATGTCGACCGTGTGATCTATAGGATGTATCTCCAATAGTTGTTGGTCTTAATAACCTTATCCTGAAAAGACAAATTCCTCTGTGATTCCAAGGAGCTCGCCGAACCGTAGCCAGTGAGGGAGCCGACCGTTTCTACTAAGGACTTGTATAGATCCTTGTAAAACTTCCCGTGGAGTTTTTTGCCTTCCATACGGTCTCCTGGTCGGAAACGCTCTACACTGCCGAGTCCTGATATTGCTTTTTGGCTAATTATAATCAAGTGAGCCCTTTATCACACATAATAAGGTCTTTAAAGAATGACTCATCCGATTTCCACGAGAAGTAATTACGGAGGCTACACACTTAGCGGTTGTGCATGGTGAGGGCGCCTAAGAAGCCACGCCCACCATACTATTGTAGCAAGTACAGCATTATTACTACTGCTTTATTATATTACTAGTCTACATGTGGACAGGCATGCACCTGACATAAAGTTGTTAAGCACTTATATCAAGCGTGAAGAAAACAGATCGTCAGCAGGTTGTTTCATGTTCATGGATACCTACGTTTTGTGATATACCCAGGTATGTTTCAGGCTCAGCAGGAGTGCTTATGTTGACGGGCATCGGTAAGTATATGCCCTTGGAGTTAGAAACCCTACCCTTTTTTAAATGAAGGAAAGCACATTTTTCCGACCCCAGCTACATTCTAACAGAATTGCTAAAATTACAAGCGAGATTTAGCAATTCCATGAGATGAGACCGTCTGGAGGCGAATAACTTGAGGTTATTAATGTAGAAAATGTGGGTCACTGTCGTCCCCTTTTCTTGCAGCCGAAGTCCCTTCTCAGATCCCTCCAGAAAAGTGCTGAGAGGGATCATAAAGACCAGATCGGACTCAGGCTATCACCCTGGACCCAGACTATTCCTACGTATCCTTAATCGGTCTTCTGCAACCGTCATTTACTCGCTTTGACGACAAAGAATCGTATTCCAATGCCTCATACATCGCTCAAGAAATTCTAATTGTAATCAATCTTGTACATCCTTTGTATAGTATAACCAGGCGGCAGAGAAGTTTCGACGGTTGTGTTTAACATCATTACGGCCCTTCAAAAGTCCACTGCTGAACATAGGCATCCCCCAAGGAATGCTGCAAAGCACGGTCCTGAGCCACCTGTATTTATCGACCTGAATGTCTGACCAGGTTGTCGCTCCATCTAGTAGGGGGACACCCCACACTTCGCCTGCCTATACGAGGCTGCCACACGACTGCTTTTTTAACAATTTTGCCAATAACTGCGTCAATTGTTCTTTGATTTCACAACCGCCACACATCCATTTTAAGCGCGCGTCATCCCCGATTTAAGTCCAGGTGATAAGTGATTCTCGCGCTCATAATGGATGACAGTGTCTTATACAACATATAACAAAAACAGAATCAGTATTCAAATGAACATATTTTTTTATAGAAAAGGGGGCTAACGAGCAAGCGGCTCACCTGATGGTAAGTGACTACGGCCGCTCATGAACAACCGCAACACCAGCGGAATTGCAGGTGCGTTGCCGACCTTTTAGAAAGGAATAAGCTCTTTTCTTGAAGGTCCCTAAGTCGCATCGGTCCAGAAAAGTCGCCGGTGGTAAACAATTCCACAGAGAAGTTGTATGTGGAAGAAAACTCCTAGTAAAACGAACAGTGGTGAACAGCCAAGCATCCTGATGGTGAGGATGGTATCGTGAATTTTTACGCGATGTGCGTTCGTGAAATTTGGCGGCTAGAACTAATGCGGACAATTTCTTAGAACACTCCCTATGGTAGATACGATAGAAAATGCAAAGGGGATGCAACATCCCTACGCAGCGCCAGTTGATCGAGCCGATCAGAAAGAACTCGGTCGTCGACTATTCGCATCATGTGCTGGATGCGGTCAAGTGGAAGGAGCTGGCACTGAGGTGCCGCGGTCCAGAGATGAGAATAGTATTCCATGTGAGGCCGAACTTGCGCTTTGTAAAGTTGCAAGCGATGTGCCGGCATGAAACACTGTCTCGCTCTGCTGAGCATGCCAAGCTTTTTAGAGGCCAATTTGGCCTTCCCCTTCAAGTGACCATGAAACTGCACACTATTCCATATGTCGACGCCGATGATTCCATGCTAGCTGAGGCAGCAAGGGGAGTGCCTGCAAACTGAGGAGATACGACAAAGGGGTTCTTTATAGCGGTTAACGCACAAACTTGTGTTTTCTGGCGATTGAATTGGATTAGATTTAGTCGCCCCTAATCCGAGACTTTGTTAAGCAAAGACTCGACTTCAGACACAAGTTTGCCCCGGTACTCGACGACGATTTCCCGAGAAATATTTTCATGGCCGGTGTATAAGGCATCACCAGTGTTGTCGTCTGCATAGCAATGAATGTTATGCAACATATCATTCATATGCAGAAGAAACAGCGTTGGTGATAGCACGCAGCCTTGTGGAACACCAGCGTTAATAGGCTTGTAATCAGAGCATGCACCGTCTACTACGACCTTGATGCTCCGATTAGCAAGTAAACTAGTGATCCAATCGCACAATTTCTCGGGAAGCCCATAGGACCTGATCGTTATTTTAGAAAACTCGACCATATTTTTTTTAAATTTAATGTAAATATCATGGTAGGGATATTTTACATCTATAGTGCCTGTTAGGATTATCGGGTTCTTTGTTACATTTGTGTATGATCGATAGACACGTGATGGGGCGGTATTTGCTCGGGTATGTGGTATCCTGGTCGTTAGGAACTAATTGAATCGACCCCATAGTAAAGAGGCTCGAGAGATTTTTGGATCTGTCGGGTGAGAAGAGCGTGATACACTACAAACCCCTTTAGTCAGTAGGGATGGCTCCAGCTCAGCAAAAAAGCGATTATTATCCTATGCGGCGTAGGTACTCCATCAGTGCTGGGTGTCGATTGCTGGGTCTTGGAAAACCTTGCAGCAAGACCATAAATATGATCGTTTTTGCATAAATTGACTTTTAGACATCGTAAATTTGCTCGGCCAATGGTGTTCGAATTTTCTTTGAATATTCATTTTATTATTTTATTTATTTATATTTATATTTATTATTTCATTTTAATGAGTGATTTTTAATGACAGAAATTACGTGATTACATGGTAGATTGTATAAAAATATTTCATTAGATTTCCGATCACAAAAACTGAAAAATAATAATACTGTTATAAATGATTAATAATATCAATACCTGTGTATCAGATATAGTCTTTCCAGATATGGCTTTCTTCCGTATGTCATACTTATTACGTGAATCATCTTTGAGCTTGGCCTAATATTGTGTTAACATAATGTCAGTAAATAAAGTAAATTGAAAACAAATTAACAAATATTTTAAGTTACATTAACTTTACCTTTTTTGTTCTTTTAGTTTTTTTCTTTCTGATTGGCATTATGAGGATTGTAATTGGGCTTGATTATATGAGATTTGACTAGGACTTGCCATGTTTATCTAAAAATATAATTTTATAATTATATGCCTTGTGTCGTTGTGAGCTTTTCAAATTAAAATATATATTTTTATGCAAATTACATATTTCATTTAGATTATTGGTAAAAAAATGGTCAATTTCCCAACGATCTCAGTCTGAGTAGGAAAACATGTAATGGCGCGAAACGTCTAATGAACAATGTGTCTAATTAGCGAAACATACCTATAGAGGAAAACGGCCATGTATCATAATTAAAGGTCTTCTGTTTTAAGTAAAACGTATACGTAATGAGAGAATCATCAGATTCTCAAATTGTCTGGACACTTAGGTTACTTACGGATTAATATGCGGGCGGGGTAAAAGGCCGCGGACATTATGATATTAAATATTGGGCACGAATTTATATCTGGTGGATATATAAAATTCGGCATATATATAGAAAAATATATAAATTAGATACAATTGCCATCAGCACAGTGACAGCAAGGGTAAACGGGAATTCATCCTGCACGCACGGGGGCTTGAAGCCGATAGTTACACGGATCGATTTTCAATATTTGAAAGGACTAACCTTTTATCCCACAATTATTAGAGCGATATTTTTAATCTAATCATTTGATCTGTTATTTTTTTTTATTTGGCAACCGCAGTTTTGTGTAAGTTTAAGTAGTTATAAGGAAGATACTGCTGCTAACTCTTATGAAACCTACGGGACGATATGGGGTACTGGATGTTCTCACACCAACACTGCATGGTTGTTGATGTCTAGATGTGTACGAGGGTGGATTGAAAAGTACTCGGCCTAACCAAGAAAATAAACACATACTAAATCAGTTATATTTTTATTTTTCTACATAATCACCATCAAGTTCAATACACTTTTGCCACCTCCCCTTCCAAGCATTTAGACCGTTGAAAAAAAATGATTCTTCTTTAGAGTCAAAATATGCGTCTACAGCTGCTTTGACCTCGTCGTTTGTCGAAAATATTAGACCTCCCAAGTGCTTTTTTAGGTTAGGGAACAGAAAGAAGTCTGATGGTGCTAGATCAGGTGAATACGGCGGATGCGGTAACAGTTCAAAGCCACAGTTGTGAATTTCAGCCATTGACTGTACTGACGTGTGAACACGGGCGTTATCTTGATGAAACAGGACTTTTCTTCTGAGCATTCCTCGACGTTTTTCTTTTATTTCCTCTCGTAAATGACGTAGTAAGGTGCAGTAGTAATCAGAGTTTATAGTCTGACCCCTTTCAAGATAATCAAGGCTTTTGATGATAGCCCCTTCTTATGGAGGTACTTAATGACGGCACGCTGCTCGATTTGCTCCATTCGCGGAAATTATGTCCGATTACTTTGTTAATAAATTTATAAAATCACAACTAATTATCGCACACGTTTCGAACTTCACACAATGAACTAGTCTGAACTGAACTAAATAATGTGGATAGATTTGATTTTTAGAATTGAATGGATCTGTGTTAGGCCGAGTACTTTTCAATCCACCCTCGTATTTACAAATGATTTTCAGAAAAATTTAACAGTGTGTTCATTCACGATTTGCTAAATAGATGTGCTACACCGACCTTCCGATATTCGGACGTTTTTCTATAGAAATGTTTTACTAATTAGACGTTTGTAGTCCTTACTATTATTTTCACGTAGTTAGACATTTTGCTACTTTGATCTAGAGGGAAAAAAACATAACATCTCTCCTCACTATTAATTTATCATCGTCCGTCTTATTATTCCTCATAATATATTGAATTCTTTTAATTGGCAGTTTGCAGGTGTTACTGTTACCGTTACGGTTAAAGTCCACTGCTGAACTGAAATTTCCGCCCTATAAGGCAATCTGTGGGGGAGGCCTATCCCCCACAGATTGCCCGGAAATTGGCCGTAGTTGCCACGCCTGCCAAGCGGGTTGGCATACGAAGTTTTTTCATTTCAGTCGTTATTAGGAACATGCTGCTGCATTATCCCCTGATTTGTTTCTCTCTGTCGCCTCTTACGACACCCACGGGACGATATGGGATAGTGGATATTCTTTTTTTTATATAGAATAAGGATGACAAATGAGCACATAGTCCACCTGATGGTGAGTGGAGGCTGTGGCCCATAGACGTCTACATTTATCCCCGATTAAAAATCAAAACGCAGGTGCGTTCTCACCCCTGAGGACTAAGACGGAATGCCTCGTAACCTGTAAAAAAGGGTCCCCGGATCTCTACACTCACCATACGAAACACAGCAGTATTAAGCTGCTATTTTACGCTGGTATTCAAAGAGCGTGGTCCTTCCCCGGTCAAGCCGACCCATTCGTGTTACAACTGTAATATAGCTGCAGCGTGGCTCTACCACGTGTAATTCTTACTTTTGCACGTGTTATTATGAATTAAAAGGAGTACTTAAAAATAATTGCACCACCAACTTTCATAGACGTGAACCTCACCTGAATGTAATGCTTATTAACGAACGATCTGGTTATGGGTAATCTAAGTCTTCCATGAATGCATGCTAATTACTGTAGTTGAATGTACATGTTGTAATATGCAAGATGCAAGCTAAGAAAAAAGAAGAATTCATTCATTTAACGTGTATGTGTATGTATATTGTATTTAAGTAAATATTAAGTACTGCAGCAATTATAGGTTATAGTTCACACGAAGTCAATTTTATATTTTAGTGATAGGTAAAGACATTTAAATAATAACAAGCTAAATAACGAGCGACAATGGGCATTGTTTTAGCGACGATTTTGTCATGAATTAAAATAATACTTTCAAATTGTACCTGGATTATAGCCGATATACCATTGTAAAATATCATATAATGAGCATTTTTATTGCTTTTTAGTTATTTAATAAAATAAAATTGAAGAGGAATGCAAATATTAAAATGACATATTTATTTTTTATTGTAATGAAAAATTTGACGGAAACGTCATCAGTTAAACAACATAGACCAGTAAAATAACTCCATATGTAATGTCGAAACGGCAAATAAATGAAAAGGGTGTGTTCAAACATGGATATAAAAGGTACCTACTTCTAATTTTTTCTAATAAAATGTACTTAATAAGGCAATGATTAAGTTTACGGAAAATGGGAGGTGCACTGTTTATTACATTGTTGTATGTAATTCGTACTACATATATATCGATGGTTTATTGCTTTTAAATTCTCGCCTGGCCCAACTTTGTTCACTACGTTCATACATAAAAGGCAATTGTAAATTACTATTGTAGAAAATATACATAATACAAGGCATCATTACTATTGCTATAGTACATTATTGCTACTGGCAACAAGCACACGATAACAATTTTTAATTACAATTTGTTATTACGAATCAAGCTTTTAATTTCGAACAGGATGTGGTAATACATAAGATTATGCACAAAACTCATTATAAAATAGACATTAAAATATTAACTTTTATTTCGCGTCATAAAATTTGAATTTTCAACAAATTAATATGTAAACATCACATTCATATTTGGTTATGTTCTTAAAATATTTTCGTGTGTAAATATGTAACATTAATAACAATTCGATTTTAAACAAATATTTACTTCACGGCTTTTATTTAATGATACTTTAGGAATCTCGTCATTTAACGGCATAACCACAACTTTATACGGTGTGTATATTGATGTACAGCTTTTGGAAAAAGAAATCGATTTCTGTTTAACTCTGTTTTCGTCTTGCAGCTTGCAAATGTTCCTACCGATGGCGCTTAGGTTTTTTAAAGAATTTGAATCGTTTATACAACTTCGTGAACTTAGAGGTTGCAGAAAAGATTTATGATTAGCACCAACTAAACCTGATTTGATTTGTCTGATTGGGGTTATATCGAGTTCAGCACGAGCTGTGACTTTGTTTTGAACAGAAATTGTTGAGCGTAAGATGCTGGTCGTCTCCTGCTCCCAATCTAAAGGATCAATATAGCAACGTTTGTTACCAACCGACATATTGATTTTTGGCTTGTCCATTCTCCTCGCCGCCGACTCGGTACGATATTTTCCAATTTGTTTAACTATTTGATTTTCCTCCGGTCGGCAGCATGAATGTCGCGACGCTCGCCGTTTAGATTCTAGATTTCTTTCGCGTCTTCCTCGAGTCCTAGAAGAGAGCGTGGACGTTTTACGTTTTTTGGAACCGGATTTTAGAGCGTGTTTTGTATTGATTACAGTTACTGCTTGGCGTACCGTAAGGGAATCCTTGGGTCCTAACAAAATGCCGTCTTTATCTGTTGGTAGAGTGTCGTAAGGGTTCAACCATGTCAGGAAGTCTGTGATAATTGGTCCGTTGTATTCAGGAGGTACTGGCTGAAGAGGATCTTCGGTGGTATCACCAGATAGTGAACGAAGTGCCAATGTAGTCACGCTTCTATGCTCATGTTTCCGCTCTTTTTGTTTCTTAAGCAGACGTTTTCCATTAATGCATAACGATAAGCCAAGATACGCTGGTGCTTTAGGAATGATTTGCTTGTAGGCTAATTCAAAAGTCCCGGTATCAGCATCAGGGTTGTGACGCCGATCTAGTACAACTGTAAAATAAACAAAATCGTTATAATTAGCAAGATAACTAAACATTTTATGAAGTAAGATTTACCTTTGATTACATCTTCAAGGCACTGGGGACACAAACGAGCTGTTACAGAAGTTGTTGGCGCTAAATCAGGGCTAGAGTTAATCTCTATGAGCCACGGTGTAAAATCCTCGGTCAACATAAAATCAGCACCATAAAGTTCGAAACTGTTTTGCCTTTTATCCATTGCTTCCTGACAGGCTAACATAGCTCCAATTAGACTCTGCTTTATCCCAGGATATATCTTCGTGTCCCATAATTCATACTTTCCTATCTGTCTTCAAAATTGAAGGATTTTTTATATAAAAATGTTTAAACGTTTATAATAATAAATAGTAATATGAATTTTTAATGTTGCATAAAAGAACGAAGTACCGTTTGTAACGTTTTCATTTAATGTTCTTTCATTGTCTTACTCCTTTTATAGATAAGTTTTGATCATATTTACCTCAGGTAAGCCTTAAAACTATGACAGTCCCACATATTTTCGTCAGGTAAGGCTTTGTCCCTATCTCCAGTGTTTTTGTATTTTGTTTGGACCGCGTTGTTAGTTAGATGTACGGACTCGTGATAGTTTGACAAACTAAATATTTGTGAGCTGAATCTTAAGTAGCTGTCCCTGTAGACATGAAAAGTGTTAATATTTGAAACTAATATTGTTGAAAGTAAATTAAAAATATTGTATGCGTACTTATATATCCAGATAGTCAGTGGTTGACAATTTGTGATAAGAAACCACTGCCTTATATCAAATTTCGTATTGTATATAACCAGTGGGTTTTCTGCGAAATAAATCATTTTTATTATTTCAAATATAACTTATGAGTATTAATAAACCAGATTGATGACATTGTTAAAAGTACATATTATCTAACTACCGATATATTTTTGTACAACGTATCTGTTTTTTTGGGCAGGAATATTAATGAGTCCGATTATATCCTTAATATTATTCATTAGTTGAATGCCTTTTCCACGACACTTGTTACCAGGTTTAACGATCCAAATGTTTAAGAATCCGTCAATGTCTATCTGTGGCCAGAATTTCGTTACTGCAGCTAAAACTTTTGACGCCTTTTTTTCTAATTGCCTGAGAAAAAAAATGGTTGGTCTTTTGGAGATATTTATAAATCTGTAAAGGAGATCTAGATATGTAATGGATTTATTTGGACATTATTTTTTTCTAATTTAAATATGTTGACATTTTTCCGTACGTAGACCACTCTTAAATATAATAAACAACACGTTCTGACAACTGACGAAAGAAAAAACAGTGTATCCATTGTAGTACCTAATCCAAAACCTTGAGACTTACGATGAGGAGTATCATCATCAGTGCGAATGTATGGTGTGATTACAAATACGAGCAATTAACCCTAGATTACAATCCTGTCAAACACTAAGCTTGATGAGAGCGGTTAAACAAATTATTATTGGAACACTTGTAACTAAATCCAGTGAATTTAAAAGATTGCTAAAGAAAAATAAGAAGAAATTTACAACGAACTGCACATCCAAGTGTTTTTACAGAAGTGAAGGTGATAAACGAGCACACAGTCCATTTGATGGTAAGTGGACGCTGTTTCCCATCTATCCTCGATTAAGAATCTAAAACTAGATGCATCATCACTCTGAGATCTAAGATGGCCCTGTCGCCAACAGAAAGGCTCTCCAGTTCTCGTCAGCTACCTTACAAAACACAGTAGCTTTTGTTATTATATCACGCTGGTATTCTCCGGTTGAGCTGACCCATTTGGTCTACACGGCTTTACAACGTAAATATTATTTTATTTTTATGGTATATAATATAAAGTTTCGCAAATTTGAGATTCATTATCGCATTAATATCTAGGTGTTTATAAAATCGTCACAAGTGATAATGACGATAAGATCAGAACGTCACACATTCGTTAATACTGTATAAAATCATTAAAAATTAAAAGAAAATTTACCTTATGTTTACATTGTGATCATCCACAAATTTTGCCTTTTCGTGTACTAAAAGATAATGATGCGTGAGGAATAGGTCCCATTCATGTTCCCAAATGTGTGGAACTTTATCCTCTAAGTCGTCTATGTCTTTGTGAGTGCAGAATGTAACATATTCGTTAATTCTGCTAATGGCAAATTCTATGGCACTAAATGGCACTTTCCCTTGGTTTGTTATAAATTCTGTTTCTTTATTGTTAAGCATTAAGCTAGAAAACCATTTTACAATACTAATACAAGCTGTTATTCGAAAATCCTCAACGAACTCTTCTAAATTATCGGAGTTATAAATGTTGTAACAACGTGGAAAGTTTGTTAACGCTATACCGGGCTCTGTGTACCAATGCATTTGAGTAAGTGACGTGGTCAAACCTTCTTTTGTTGTGAATATAGATCTGCTGAACCTGTTGAAACATGGCCGTGTGATTATATGATTTGCTTTGAATTATAAACTCATTAACCTGCGTCTCGTGAACGTGTTTTATGTTATAGCCAAACTTGAAGTTCTCGGGATAAAATTATTATTTATTTTGTGCAATATATTGAAATGTTATAAAACCAATAACAATGAAATTCTCTATTTCGAATGTGCTAAAGATTAACATATTTGGTACCTGCTTATTATGACCTCCTTATTGCTCAACAACCAATCATATTTGTCTCTTTTAGAAGTCCAAAGAAAATCGACCGAATGGTGTTCCATGAACTTGTATAATATCATTCTTTCAACTTTGGTCAGCTCTTTATCGGTAACTTTTTTCAACTCAACGTTTGCTGGTGGGTGACGAACCTTTAAATCATTTATAAAAAATAATTTATGTTACAACAAAGTATGTAATTATAAAATTAAACAGTTTTCGATAAAAAGTTAACATTAAAAGAGTAGGTTCAATTTGTTTATATATTATGGATATCAACTTTAATGTTTCAATTATGAAAAATTGTTAACATTATATAGAGTTAGCTCAGAATTTTATTAAAAAATTAATTTGGTATTGATTTTACTATACTCAAAAACAATCCAGCATAGAATGCATGCTGTAGCCCATGGGTAGCTGCAATTAACTTCAAACAAAAAAGCCATAAATGCGGCGTTACTTCGAGGAATATAATGAAATACTTAACAACCTATATATACTGTCACGCTGGGAAACAGAGTGCCACATCCTAGTAAATGCTTTTTTTTTCAAACAGGTAAGCACCTTATGTGATTCATATTTTTCGATCCAACCACGTTTCAGCAACGCTCGACGGATAGCCGGAAATCCGCCGCCCTTTATCATGAACACCTTGCGCTCTTTCATGGCGGTATCCGCTATCTTCTTTAGCTCATTCCACCGCTCGTTGCTAACCCAGCTCTTGTATTGCTTCAGTTGTTCAATAGACGACGTTGTTTCTGTTGTAACAATTTTGATTAATAAATAATAAAAAATAAAACAAAATATTTTTTTATTCAATATAGATCACAAGTAATTCTTATTGAAAGTCAATATTTTACGTTACCACTGGTACGAAAAAAAACCTCTGTCCTGGGAAGAACCAGCAAGAAACCCAGCGGGACATTTTTTCAAGAAAATAAATTTTACTATATCAAGGGTCACAGAATATTTACAAAATTTTATTTTAGAAACAGCTTGGAAGCGACCACCTCATTCCCAGGGGTTATTATCAACCATGTATTCATTTATATCATAATAACGCTTGTTATACAGTTTTTGTTTAATTAAATATTTAAACTTGGTAATAGAGAGATCTTGTATATTTTCTGGGACTTTGTTGAGGATACATTGATTGCCCCAAGAATGAATTACTGACTCTGTGGAGCCGAGAAACTGGTATCACTAGCTTGTGTTTGTGCCTAGTGTTTACAGAGTGTATGTCACTTTTTTTTACTAAAACTATATTTTTGTCAACATACCTACATCAAATTATCATAGATATACTGAGAGGCCAAAGTTAATATATTTATATCTTTAAATTTTTCTCTAAGAGATTATTGAACTATCCGTTTTCCACCACGACCGCAACTACCTAAATTAAGTTATTCTTTTGCTTTTTGTAACTATTCACCCCACAATATGGCAGGATCCCCCGTAGCTGTCGTGCCCATAAGGAGTATTTACTATAATCGCCACAAGACTCAGTACCGCCAGCTTCGATCAGCGATATTGGTATTGTTGATCGAAGACCGCCAGTATAACCAGTATCGCTAGATTGCAATACGAGACGTCTTAAGTTTATAAAACTGTTGATTGTCGCTGATCTGTTTTTTTTTTACATCGAGCATATACAAGATGTTTATTCCGGCATTTATATAATGTGCAAGTACCATAGTCGATTTTTAAAGCACCCACGAAATTCAATGAGGTCCTCTTTTTCTATTATACACTGGTTCACCGATGGTGAAAGGAGAGAAAGTAATTACCTAAATCATGCAATTCCTGCCCACATTATCCCAAATGTATTGTGTATGACACCGCAAGGTTCTTGCTTAAGTTTACTCACTCATTTTTAAGTGCAATATTATCTCTTAACAAACAACACTGTGTGTGAAAATCGTCATATATTCCCACACTTGGTTCTTTATTTTAACAGTTGATCAGTGGTATTTAGGAAAGGTATGTGTTCATGATAAGCTCGAAATCGTAAAAAAGTAACATAAAGCGTAAGCCACATGTAACTTTCAAAGAGGTTTTTTATTTATAGAATGAGGGTGACAAACGAGCACACAGTCCACCTGATGGTAAGTGGATGCTGTGGCCCATAGACATTTATCCTCGATTAAGAATGAAAACGCAGAAGCGGACTAAGATGGAATGCCTCGTTTCCAGTAAAAAAGGGTCTGCGGATCTCTACACTCACCATAAGCACGCATACGTGCGCTGGTATTCTGTGAGAGCGTGGTTAAAAGTTCGATTTTGTGTAGGATAGGTAAATATACATAGTTAATTTTAGAGAAAATAAAAAAGCATCTAGGAATCTGGGAAATGTTCAATAAAATGAGCGTTCGTGTTAAAATAAGTAGGTAAGTTAACTGAATGCTCGTAATATACGCTATTCACCGGGTGCGGGTGCAACCGCAGTTTTTTTTGTTATTGAATTGCTATCAGGAAGATGCTGCTGCCGATCTCCTGTTTCAACTTCCATCTGTTGCCTCTTATGATATGATGCTCACGGGATTATTATGGCGCTATTATGAAATGCTATTATTTATTAATAATGAAAAGTTTCTAATCCTGGCATAAATACGTACCGGGTCCATGATCAGACCTTGAATATGACACGGCGCTTAATGGGCGCAACTCCTTCTTACTGACACTTTCCTTGTGGAGTTTTGAGTCTGATATACTCTCCTCTAATTCCATTGTTATAGCCATGGGTAGTTATTCTTTAAATCCCTGCAAAAGGTTTTGAATTCGAAAATCATTTTTGTTTTTTTTTTTGAAAACGTGCTCTCAGGTCACTAGTTGTAAATGAACTGAGAGAATAAATACGACCCAGTGCATTAACCTACTTTACAGTTTAACCTACATACACGGACCTTCATATTTGTAGTTTCTGACTACCAGCACGTAGTACCGCGCGCATCTCTGCCTGGCACTGTAGGAAAGGGTGACGTCATACGCCGAGTGCGTCCTTCGCAATATGCGCAGTGATTACACGAAAATTAATAAAACCAAAAATGAGTTACCTGCAGTCGAATCGGCAATCAGTAAACTAGTAGAAAGGCACAGTAGTACCATAAAATGTAAATAATGGTCGCGTTTAGAAACTGTAATTTGAAGTAAGTAGTTCACAATATATTAGGTAAAATAAACGCTAGAATTTGACAAAAAATTGACAATTGTATCCATGAAAAGTAAATAAACCACAGAAATGAACCTAAAAAAGTTAAATTGTCAATTTAAATGACAATAAAAATGTTGTTCTATTAAAAACTCAAGAATTTGCACCTAAGAAAAAGTTTAAGATTCAAATTCAAATATATATTTTTATGAACAATTGTACTTACAATATAAATCTATGTATATAGGTACCAAGACTTAACAATAAAAAAATACTTTTAACCGGCTTAAAAAAACCAGTAGCTTATTAATTTGGTTGTATGTCGTGTGATACAGTTATGCGATATCTTCATTGTGGATCGATTTTGATGATTTTTTTTACAAAAAGTGTTAGGTATACTTAGGGGTACCATATAAATTTGGAAACAAAATTCAGGATGGTAAATTTGGGGATGAAGTTTTTAAGGGAACTATTTAGATGACATTGAGATTGTGATATCCATTTAAGTGAACTATACTTCGTTTATATCATAAGATAAAAGAGGCTTGTAATAATATTATATTCATCAAAAAGGATTTTAAAAATATTCCTGAGTTGCAACAAATTTATATGTGAATTGCAGGGCATTGCTCTGTGCGAACTGATGTTTGTCCTCCAGATTGAATTTCAGTCACGTCGGCTAGCACAGACTACTAAGAGGATACTCGGCTAGTCTCAATGGAGACTAACCTTCTGCGCAGGACGCGATTATAGGGCCCGAGTCAGCGTTGCGACTGTAAAAAATTGAGTTGCCGTATCTAAAAACGAAAATTGCCGTATTTATGAAAAAAATCCACGAAATTGCCATAAAGTATTTATTTCTACGAATAATTAAATAAATCACATAAAATCTGAAATTTCTTCACCATATAGGTTTCTGATTGATTGAAAACATCACTCGTTTGTCTAGTTATTAATATTTTTCTTTGCTTTTCATTTTCTTACACATATCATTTGACATTTGAAATTTCGTACAACCTCCTTGATTTTTAACCGCTTGTCTTGCTAATAGAGCTCCGTTGACAGTGGATGTTATCAATTTATTTTTGGATTTTGTTTTCATATTGATTACTTCACTGAAAACTTTTTAGCAATCTGCATTGCTATGTTGTAGATAGACATAATACGTCTAAAGCAAAATTTGCTAATATTTTGCAGTCTGTAGTATCTTGGACATTTGCCCAAAATTCATGTTTTTATTTCTAATTCTGAAATTTTGTTTACATTTGGTAGCAACCTCCACTCGTCATCAATTCGTTGCTTATCTGATTCTCTCACAACTCGTGGCAATTGCTGGGCCAGTGGCGACAATGACGGAAAACAACTATGACGTCTTTGTCCTTTTCGCGTGTTTTGAAGTAAGAGTTTAAGCTTTTTTGTAGAAAGTGCAGCCATTCCAACAAAGCCAAATTGGATCCAAGTTTAATTTACTGCCAGAGTAAATACTACAAAAGTACCGTACACACCGTACATTCATTCAATAATATAAACAAAGTATATGTACCTATCTTTACATTCATTACTTCTATCAATGTCTACCATGTGTCATGTTCATGCCATCTTTGTTAGTCTCATAAAATAAAAGATGGAACGGTAATTTCCCGTCATAGACAACCACACTCTTTATTATCACTTAAGGGATAACGAAAGTGAAAAAAAAATATTGATATCAATACAGGTCTTTATATTTTTTGTTCATAATTTGCCATCGTGGTTTATCGCAAAGCTGAATTGCCGTAATACTTGATACGGCAATGAAAAGCCTGCCGTATGCCGTATAATCTTTAAAAAAATCGTGGAATGCCGTATATTACGGCAATTGCCGTATCGATCGCAACGCTGGCCCGAGTGTATGCGCAAGCACTATCATAGTCATTTGGGACGGGAATCTGACACGGCTGACACTGGCTTTAGGTGTATTTCGAGGCACGAGGGTAAAACACCGCCAGCTTCCTAAATTTCGTGACAGAAAAACTCAATAACAAATTTTATGGCTCGAACCGGGATTTGATCTAGGAACTTCAGGATCAGCAGTCGCGTTAACGACCACGAAACGGACGAGGAAGTTGTTCAATCAAAATCGTTGAATAATGGTTCATTATATTATGTAGTTCGTGGTAGAGTTCGTGGTAAAATTTTTAACGAGTGTAAAATTCAGCTATGTACATGTAGAAATATTTTATTAAAATTAATAATAAAAAGAAAGATCAAATAAGAAAAAAAAAACGTAGATTTAGTATAAACTGACATTAGAATAGATTGGCAATGCAAAGGAGAAAGAGCATTGTGTACGCGTATGTTAGTGCGAGAAAGATTGGCTAGACCATTCACGTACACGCTATCGGCTTGTATCGGACTGGCGTCATTCGTGAACTTTCCCATTATTTTTCTCAGGATTTCTCATTACTCGACACCGGCAAAAGTACAACCGTACGAATGCCTTGCCAAAGAAAAAAATATGGATTGTTATAGTAATAAACCAACTGGAGAGGCTATGCGCGTTAATTCCTAAACAAAAAAGTCTGTCAATGTCAGGCGGGCGCATGAAAAAGCATACGTATGTATGTAATTACTCTAAGAGAAAAACACACTACTGTATACTTACTTCACTTTAAATGCAAAATTGAATCGCGTCACTATATACGCACACTACAGCATTCGTGTGAGTGTTCATTGCATTTACGCATATCATCAAATTGTACACGTAAATCCGGTTTCTCACTGCGTGTGTTATCACGCGCCACACCGCGCCCGCCCTTAACACTGCGCGTGTCGCGTGCGGGCGCGGCGTGGCGCGGCGCGGGCTTGCGCGTCGGTGCGCGGGCTTGCGCGTCGGTGCGCGGGCTTGCGCGTCAGTGCGCGGGCGCGCGCGGCGCGACGTGTGCTAACAAGATTGAACTCGTTCATTTCGTCTTTACTCGTCCGACGTTGAAGTACTCTCATGTCTATATAGATATGGAGTGGCATTTAGCCTAGATCACTCCTGGTATTGCTCTCTATCTTTTCGTGAAGTGTCGTGTCAATCGGTTCAACTATTCAGCATGTTAGCCCGACAGATCATACAGACAGACAGAGAATATTTAAAAAATTTGATTTATGTCCTATTATTATGCAAATAAAGCTAAAAGAAGCCAGTTAGTTTAATTGGTCTGAATTTCTTTGTTACATATATTTTCATTTTACTTGGAGGATCTTCGGCAATGTCCGACCAGCTATGAGAACTGACGCGTTTTAAAGGATACCTATTTGATGTTTCGGAATTGTCTAAGTGTTGTAAGGAAGTATTAATTGTTATTTCTTGTTTCTCGTTAAACTCTGACGCTGTTCCGGTATCTCTTACCGGTACTGCTAATGATTCATCGTATTGGGTAAATATTTTCCATAAATAACATTTCTTTATCCATTTCAATAACTGGAGTAAGGCTTTCTTTACTGGACATCATATCTTCTGGAATGGAGTCTACAGATTTTGAATCACATTTATCTCTTCGCATAGTTTCGATTTCACCTGAATCATCAGTTACCACCACAGCAAAATTTGAACTGGTTGAGTCTTGATTTTCTTCCTGACTCATTTATTTTAAATAATGGTTTTGAAAATTCGAAATTTAAGTCTGAAGAATCGCTTCCATTGAGATCGGAGCTCATAGCACCTTTGTTTAATACACTAATATTATTTGAACTTGTTTTGGAGGTACTTACTCAGTAGATTTACTTGACAAATGTTCATGAGTCAGCATCATTATCATTAAGCTCAGTGATTTTAGTATAAGAATCATCTTCGGAATCGGTTTCATATTCAACACCATGGAATAGTTTTCTATATAATTTAAACATTTTTTTTCTAATAACTGATAGTATTCCTCTGGTTTATCATGACGGTTTTTTCCCCTCCTATAATAAGATCTGGCAGAGTACTATATGATCTGGACGAAGCCTCTGCTGAGGATATATCGGATAAATTGGATCTCAGTTCATTTGTTTCTGAAATTCGCGATGGCCGTGTAAATAAAACTTCTAGGATTAGCTATTACTGTAAATTATTTCTAAT
Organism: Parnassius apollo; assembly: GCA_907164705.1. Lineage (NCBI taxonomy): Eukaryota > Metazoa > Arthropoda > Insecta > Lepidoptera > Papilionidae > Parnassius > Parnassius apollo. Next base: position 3,166,323 of record CAJQZP010001607.1, on the reverse strand, counting down.
TTTCAATTTTTATTATTTGATAACCGATACTCGATGATTTTACCAGTCACTTTTAGGAGTCACTAATTTCACCCGGCGGATCAGTAGGCTGAAATTGCTTGCCGTTCAATTAACTGATGCAGCTTACACAATTTGGGCCGGTCAAATAGCTTGAAGAACCGACAACCGACCTGGAAGGAAGGTTTTCGAGTACCGGTAAGCAAAGTGCTGGGTAGCCCCCACTAGATGGAGTAATAATTTAGTATGACAAGGATGCAGGTGTTTACCAGTGGACTTTTCAAGGGCTATAATGATAATGGTGATGGAAGTGTCTAAATAATATGCAAATATTATATAGTTCTATGTCAATAGCTAAATAACATCTTTGTTGCGTTATCTTGTTACAATACAATTACAATTAACTATAAGGTAAAGTTATAGCCTACATACGTATACGTCCCACTGCTGGGCACAGGCCTCCTCTGATTTCTGAAGGTTTTGTACGTGGTAGTCATGCTGCAGTTCTATTAGTAGTATAGTTGTAGCACGAATGGGTTGGCTCGATCGGGAAGGACCACGCTCTCACAGAATACCAGGGTAAAATAGTAGCGTAATGCTGCTGTGTTACGTATGGTAAGTGTAGAGAATCGGAGACCCTTTTTACTGGAAAAGAGGCATTCCATCTTAGTCCTTACGGGTGACAACGCATCTGCATTTCGATTCGTAATAAAGGATAAATGTAGACGTCTATGGGCCACAGAAACCACTTACCATCAGGTGGATTGTGTGCTCGTTTGTCACACTCTCCTATAAAAAAAAGAGCAGGGCAGTGTCCGCCCGCTGCCCAAATCCGTGTTGGTGGATTTCACTTGTCTTCGAAATATATTTTTTCTTATTTCTCAAAACATGCAGATAACTAGACTACACCATTGACCTACATCTAAGCAGAGGGGTGATGTGGCAGCGCTTTCATCGCGCCACAAGTGAAATGAAACGTGGCCTAAATCATGCTATCAAAGTTCTAAAACTACTTCACACAAAAATTATTAAATTTCATAATGCGCGAGCAACCCGAACTCACAGACAGAGCGAAACTGAAAAAGGAGATGGGAACGAGACAAAAGTGAGGGTTCTGAATAAACTTAAGTAAGAGTGTAGACAGTTCATCCACCCCGAGAATCATAATATTTCTTATATATACAATAGGGTAATATATAACAGTATAAACAGCTAGATAATTACTTTTGTAAAAACAAATACTTAACTTACTGAAATTCATAAAATATAAAACATTGCTCTAATGAAAAATTAAGTTGGATTAAAGGATAAACTTAACTGCAGAGAACAAAACCTTCACCCATATGGCAACGTGAAGCAACATATAAGACGCGAGACAGGTAGTGATCGTCAAGGTGCTTGCCAAGTCATGATTAAGGCAAATTCATATAATGATGACCCATCAAGCAGTGAACTTTTACTAATAAGAAGTATAATACCATTGAAAGCATAATGGTGGTGCAATCATATCCATTGCCATATATATCTACCAAAGGGATGGTTGTCGTAAGAGGCGACAGAGGGAAACAGAAACAGCCTATCCCACAGATTGACTCATAGGAGGGTTATTTTCCGTAGTTAGGTACCACGCTTGACCAGGTGGGTTAGCAAACGCAGTTTTTGTAGTTTTTGTTATCAGCAGGGTGCTGCTGCCCAACTCTTGTTTCATTATTGCTCACACGACACCCACAGGTTGAGACGGTGTAGTGGATCCTCTAACAACAAGGGCAGTTTAAATTCAAGTTGTTCCTTTTCCCATTAGTCTGTTCGGAAATAGAATAATCGTGGTGAAAAAATAAACTAACGTAATTTGAACTTACTATAGACTTCAAAATAATTTATTAAAAAATGATATCAAACAAAAATGAAACAGGTAAAACTTGGTATAATTATATTTATAACTTGGTATAATTATATTTATAACTTGGTATAATAATATTATGTCATTATAGTCAATTGCGGGGATCGAACCCGGGTTGCTTGCTCGCGTACTGTGAAATTTACAGCTAGCATTTACCCACCGTGCTACCACGGCTTAATAATTTGTTATTTGCAATTTTAAATGCTGATTTACCTCGTGATCGGCGGTGTAGGAACACCATGAGGAAACCTGCATGTTTTGAGAAATAAGAAAAATATATTTCGAAGACGTGAAAAGTCCACCAACACGGATTTGGGCAGCGGGCGGACACTGCCCTGCTCTTTTTTTATAGGAGAGTGTGACAAACGAGCACACAGTCCACCTGATGGTAAGTGGTTTCTGTGGCCCATAGACGTCTACATTTATCATTGATTACGAATCAAAATGCAGATGCGTTGTCACCCGTAAGGACTAAGATGGAATGTCTCTTTTCCAGTAAAAAGGGTCTCCTGTTCTCTACACTAACCATACGTAACACAGCAGCATTACACTACGCTACTATTTTACGCTGGTATTCTGTGAGAGCGTGGTCCTTCCCCGATCGAGCCAACCAGATTCAGAATTCAGAAATCAGAGGAGGCCTAACTATATAACTGTGCCCAGCAGTGGGACGTATATAGGCTATAACTTTACTTTATAGTTAATTGTATAATGTCAAAATCTTACAGTCGATTTATAATGTCCACCTAATAACAAGATAACTCAACAAAGAAGTTATTTAGCTATTGTCATAGAACTATTTAATATTTGCATATTATTTAAACACTTCTATCACCATTATCATTATAGCACTTGAAAAGTCCACTGCTGAACACCTGCATCCACAACATGCTTGCCATACTAAATTATTACTCCATCTAGTGGGGGCTGCCCAGCACTTTGCTTACCGATACTTGAAAACCTTCCTTCCAGGTCGGTTGTCGGTTCTTCAAGCTATTTGACCGGCCCAAATCAGTAAGCTGCATCAGTTAGTTGAACGGCGAGAAATTTCAGCTTACTGATCCTGATGTGAACTTAGTGACTCCTAAAACTGACTGGTAAAATCATCGAGTATTTGTGTGGTTATCAAATAATAAAAATTGAAAATTTGTAATAATTTACAGTAATAGCTAATCCTAGAAGTTTTATTTACACGGACATCGCGAATTTCAGAAACAAATGAACTGAGATCCAATTTATCCGATATATCCTCAGCAGAGGCTTCGTCCAGATCATATAGTACTGTTGGCGATGCGCCTATAAAAATGTTTCAGTTTATTAAATCAACCGATGACGTTGCTATGAAAAAAGGGGTAGTCACGAGCAACGACGCTCTGATAAGAGAATGCTTAGTTAAATCTTTAAGAAATGTCGAATTAATGATATGAAGGTCTTGGGTTCGACTCCCAGGCCGGACTAGTTTGTTTGTTTTCCTAAGTAATATCGCTTAATAAATTCGTAAGGAATTTAAGATATAAATTATGTTACCGGATTTGTTCCCCGGTTGAAATCATCTTTCAAATGATGTAAATTCATAAGAGTATTAAAGTGTAGTTAAAGATCGGATTTGTTTCCCGGTCGAGATAATCACTCTGTGCATAGGCAGAATTAATGGATATTAATTGCATAAATGTTGTTTTGTATAAGTTTGATACGTTTTGTACGAAAACAAATGCCTATTTGTTATGATTGATTAATGAGAACATTCATTTATATTATTATCTGATTAAAGATAGTTTCATACAGTTCGAAAATTGTATAAAAGCATTTAATTTGCCTAATATGGTCAAAATTGGTGTATTTCATAATTTAATTTTTTCTGATAGCCGAGAGCCGTGCAAAGTTAGTTGTTCACATAGCGTGAGTACACGGAAGCACGCTGGCCACGCCCTTAGGAGGCCGAATATGTAAAAATTTAAAATGTTTGTAATTCAGTGATTTATGTAAAAATTACTTGTAAAATATTTCAGGTTAATTGTACGTGCTAAAAAGGTAAATTCTGTGTTATTTTTATGTGAAAATTCCTGTGTATAAGTGAAATAATGATAGTTTTGTATAAGAAATTTAAAAGTGTTTTAAATAGTGAAATAAATAGAAAAAATGTAAATTAAACTATTGTATTGGTTAGCTTATGTATAAATTCAAGTGAGAAACATTGTTTTAACTTTCTGTGTTAAATATTTAAGAAATTTCGATTTCGAACTTGTGAGTAAAATAGGCAGTTTTCGTTTAATAAATAAAAGGTTTTTTATGATATGAGGATATGATGTATATCATGGTGTAGATATTGTTTTGTACTACCTATATTGATAAATTGTATTTGTATATGATTTGAATAAATAAAGATATTGAGTGAAACGTGAGAGAGTAATAGTACAAATTCATGTAATTAAGTTGCGCAAGCGCGCAGATGGCGCGGCTCACTTTCGCGTATAGCTCTGGGGTAGCTTAGTGAACGGGTTTTATTGCAATTCGTTCGGGAATCGTTCGGGGAAGTTCGGAAATAGTTCGGAAATAAATAAGAAAATCCGGGAAAAAGTTCAAGAAAAGTGAAAAACCAGCAGTATAGGGAAAAGTGATTACTCTCTCACGGAACGGTTTGAAGATAATTGCTGTTTCATTCCCAAGATCCTTTAAGTTATACAGTCCACATCGAAGAATTAAGGCGTCGGGACCGGGACGACTTCGGAAGACCCGTAATCCCCGTCTGAACCTACTTGCTGAAAAGGAAGAGGTTATCGCCCTAGTGTGTTACTCCGTTGCGGAGATCACATACGTTGTTCCCGAACCCAACGTAGGCGTGATAGGAGGCCGGATCGAGAGAAGCCTCGATTCCTGTTTCTTAGTACCCGATCCGCTAGGTCCTTTTCAATTGGTCCTTTTCAGGATCAAGAAGGACGTCCAACCTGAGTTCCTTTTCAATTGGACCTTCGGAGCCGGATTGAAGACCACCCGAACCCCGCCAGCTGGATCAAGGAACCAGCTGTGGACTGCTGGTTGTGGAAGAAGAAGACCTTCGGAAGCCGAGTGAAGATCAGCAACCGAAGGAAGCCAGAGGTTTGAGCTGAAGCAATAGGACCAAAGGCCTGAAGACCAGGACGGCAGCACTGAAGGGCTGGACCTGGAACTACCGGAAGAAAGAAAACCGGGATTGCAGCTTGGGGCGTGTGCTCGCATGGGGCACATATCGCAGCCGGGCGCAGGTGTCTTGTGAAGGCACTCATCGTGGCCAAGCAGGGCTTGGCATTTTTCCTGTCGGGCAAGCGTGCTCGGCATTTCCTGTCAGACGATCGTGTCTGGCATTTCCTGTCAGACGATCGTGTCTGGCATTTCCTGTCGGACGACCGTGTCCGGCATTTCCCGTCGGGTCATCAGGGTGCAAAAAGCATCCACCGCTGCTGCTGCCGAGCGAGGGTGCGCGTGGGCACCTGACTGCATCGCGGCCGGAGGAGGGCGCTTGGACGAGGCGTCACCGGCAACTGGGCGGCGAGCACAGCATACATCCCGACCACCTAACGGTGCCAAACGGTTGGGCTCTGGCATAACACCTTCGGGTGGAGCAGTTCTCTCGAGCGAGACTGCGCTTGCACTACCGCTCGACTGTTTCGTCATATTCCTTGGCGGGACAGTTCCTAAACCTTTCCTCCATTCCATTCCTGCACGACTCCATCCCTGGACGGCTCACCTAGGTAGGCCCCGTTCAGGATTGATAGGGCTGATAGGGCTGTTAGGGTGGTAGTAGGGTTGTAGGGTTGGGAGATAAAGGGGGGGAGGGGTAGTGGTGTTAGGTTGGGGTGTAGAAGGGTTGTAGGTAAGGGGTTGTAGGGACCGTAGGGACTGTAGGGACAGTTAGGGACCGTAGGCCAACAATCACCTTCCTGCAAGATGAAGAAGGCACAAGACCAGACAGGGAGAAGCGAAGGGAGCAGGACAAGGACAGGGCTCTCAAGAAAAGCTAAAGAAGCGGAATCATCTGGAGCGACCACAGCTACTGCGTCAAATGGAGCAACTCCTTCAAGTGGAGCCACCACAGACACGTCCACATGCACGTGGGACTCAGGGACGTCCATGGCAACGACGAGCAACCGGACGGACACCAGTGGTACACAGGCCAGCACCGCACAACAATCCGTTATATCCAGGAGTGAAACGGTGGTCGAAAAAGTATGTCAAAGGACCGAAGAAGCGGCATCGTCAAGGACAGTAATCGGGCACACTAGTGATAAAGGGTCACAGAGAGGTAGTAGGTCATCGCGATCGGCGAGGCTGAAAGCCGAATTAAAGGCGCGGATTAAATTCGAACGCTCAGAGCTCGAACGAGCACAGGCAGCTGCTGCCTTAGCCAAGTCTCAATTGGAGTTGGCACGACTCAACCGAGAAGAGGAAATCGACTCGAGTGAGGATGATGAAGAGCGGAATACTCAGGTGGAACCTTTCGTAAGGAGTTGGGTTCAGCAAACCATAATGAGCGCGCCGGTTAGTGTAGCACAACCCGATATTACTGATAAGGAAGCGTGTAAAGGATCACGCCGCAAAGGGGCGGAGGTCGAGCGCAACCTAGGAAATGCACAGAAAACACACGCGAGTGAGGTGTCAGAATTGACCGAAGCGATTGTGAGTGCAATAAAAATAGCTGGTAAAGATAAATCTTCCCAGCTTCATTTCCTCCAGGAATTACCGGTGTTCGATGGAGACCCGGGTGAATGGATAATTTTCAAAACGGTGTTTGAAGACACAAAAGGCCAATTTTCAGGGGTGCAAAATGTCGCACGCCTTAGGAGGGCATTAAAGGGCACCGCTAAAGAGGCGGTTAAGTCGCTGTTATTTACTTTATGTGAACCTGAAGAAATAATGAACGCTCTCGAAAGAAGATTCGGTAGGGTTGAGATGCTCATTCTAGCCGAAATCGAGAATGTAAAGCGTATGCCAAGATTGGCAGAAGATTGCCGAAATATAGGATCTTTTGCAAGTCGTATTACGAACGTGGTTGCCACAATACAAGCGTTGAATCAACCACAGTATTTATACTCACCGGAGTTAGTGAGCCGCATAGTGGAGAAACTTGGAACTATGATTAAATTTAAATGGTTTGAATATCGAGCTCAATATCCTTTGGAGCCAGAGTTACAGAAGATGGCCAAGTTTTTAAATTTATTGAGTGAACAATTTGGAACGTCCTTAAGCAATGAAAATGCGCCTGAAAAAAGGAAGCGTCCTGAATTCAGGAAGCAAACTGTACACACTGCAAAGGGAGGTGTACGCAGCTGTGCCGAGAGCGAGCGCTATATGCGCCGAAGTAATATGAGCGAGCGTTTAGAACGCCGAAATAATAAAAGGCACAACCGACAAGTGGTTATGATAACCCAGGACAAGCCTGTAAGTCGGGTAACACATAAGTGTGTTATATGCAACAAGGAGCACTCTATAGTGAGTTGTTACAAGTTTAAGGACATGAATATTCGCGAGAAATGGGAAGCCGTCAAAAAGGCCAAAGTATGTTTCCAATGTTTGTCACCTAACCATAGGAGGTTAGAGTGCAAAGCGAAAAAATGTGGTGTAGAAGGATGTAGAATGTCACATCACCGAATGCTACACCGATACCCCAATGAAAATACCTCGCCACAAGGGGACGAGGGGGGGTAAAGATGCTCAGATTACAACTGTTAGTACAGTAAATGCACTGGCATGTGCATATTTAAAGATCATACCGGTCGAGTTGCATGGGCCTAGAGGAAAGGTCAAGACAACAGCTCTTCTGGATGAGGGATCGACCATGACACTCATAGAGGAGTGGATGGCTCAGAAGTTAGCGCCTCGCGGACGTAAAGAGGGATTACGTATCGAAGCCGTGGGAGGTAAGCGAATTAACGACGATAGTTCGTATCGCTTAAACGTTAAAATAAAAGGCATTTATTCGAGCGACTTAGAAGAGATAAGTGTACAAACAATTAAGTCACTTAACCTCGCTCCTCAGTCGGTAAGCCGAGAATTATTGCAACGGTGTTCTCATTTGACACCGATCAAGGATGAGTTGATGTATGAGAGGTCCAAGCCTACCATATTGATTGGTCAGGACAATTGGCATCTCATAGTTACTCGTGAGTTGGTTTCGGGAGGTAAGAACCTACCTGTAGCATCGCTCACCAAACTGGGGTGGGTTTTGCATGGTCACATATCGGGTGGCATTAAACCAATCAAGATTGTTAACCACATTTCCACCAAGAAGGAGGAAGATATGGATAAATTAATCAAGGATTATTTTAGTTTGGAATCTCTGGGAGTATCGGCTAGAAAGCCCGTGAACGACCCAGAAGAACGAGCTTTAAATATTTTGAACAAAACGGTACGTCGTATACCTAATAATAGGTACGAGACTGCTTTGTTATGGCGCACAGACAATGAGTGCTTGCCATCGAATAGGGCACAGGTTGAAAGTCGCCTGTTTAATATTGAGAAAAAGCTCGACAAAAATAGCGAGTTGAAAAAGGAATACGAGAAGCAAATTGAAAATCTCATCGTTAACGGTTACGCAGAGAAAGCGAACCATATTTCCATTTCCCCACGTACGTGGTACCTTCCTCACTTCGCAGTGACTCACCCACAAAAGAAGAAAATAAGGATAGTTTTCGACGCCGCCGCAAGGACGGGCGGACGTTGTCTTAACGATGCGTTGTTGACCGGACCGGACTTATTGAAGTCGTTGTTCGGAGTTCTGCTACGATTCAGAGAAGGAAGCGTGGCAGTAATGGCAGACATTAAGGAAATGTTCCTGCAAGTGAAAATCCGGGAAGAAGACAGGGATAGCCTTCGATTCTTATGGCGGCACAATCGTGACGCGCCACCGGAAGAGTATAGAATGACGTCACTCATATTTGGAGCGGCATCATCACCATGCATCGCTATATATGTAAAGAATAGAAATGCGCAGGACAACGCACATATCTATCCAGAAGCAGCTTCCGCTACGGAAAGCAATTTTTATATGGATGATTAGCTACAGGCATTTCCCGACGTGACGACGGCCGAAAGGATAGTAAACGATATGTATGAATTACATAAGCATGCTTCTTTCCAACTGAGGGGATGGGCTAGCAACCGACCCGAAGTTTTAAGTAATATGGAAAATAAATATAAGAGCGACAGTGCTTCGCTTGGAGATAAAGAGCACACAGAGCGCACGTTAGGTTTGATTTGGAATATCAAACGGGATATAATAAGTTTTTTCCACAAGTCTTCGTAGCACACCGGAAGAGGTGATGGAGGGTTTACGACCGCCTACGAAGAGGGAGATAACTAGCGCTGTGATGTCAGTCTTCGATCCTTTGGGACTCGCATCACCCATAACGATTCAAGGGAAGTCGCTGATCCAGCAAGTATGGAGGACAGGCATCTCTTGGGATGAAGAAGTTTCACACGAGTTACACGTGTTATTTTGTAAATGGATATCGGAAGTGAAGAAATTAGGTCACTTAGAAGTACCTAGACCCGTTGCTGAAGGCATCGGCAAAGGAGAGTTACATACTTTCACGGATGCTAGTGAAAAAGCATACGCTGCCGCGGTGTATTACGTCACCACGGACGAGCAAGGAATAAGGCGGATTACGCTGATCGCCGCAAAGGCAAGAGTAGCGCCATTGAAACCAATTTCGATTCCAAGGCTTGAATTGCAAGCAGCTCTTATGGGCAGCAGACTGGCTGCTTCGGTTAGTGAAGAGAGCAAGTACGAGATGTCCGAGAGAGTGTTTTGGACAGACTCACGTACAGTGTTAGCGTGGATTAAGTCGGATCCTCGCGCTTTTAAACCATTCGTTGCTCATCGATTGGCTGAGATCGAAGATCACAGTAAGCCATGTGAATGGCGATGGGTTCCAACGTCACAAAACGTGGCAGACGACGCCACTAGAAATTTTCCTTCCACCTTCGATGTAAGTCATCGCTGGTTTCAAGGACCTGAATTCCTCAGGAAAAGTCCTGATTTATGGCCCAAACAAGTGGACACCATAAATAGCTTAGAAACAGGTGAAGAAAAAATCGCCAAAGGGCGTAAATACGTTAAGAAAGCAAGAACCGTTAAGTCTACCCGACTACGGACGATTTAGCAGCTTTAAGAAATTCCTTGGAGCAACTACACGCACCTTACAAGCGGTAGAAAAATTCAAGAGTTTAAGAAAGTCGGTTAAAGGACCCGACGACGCAACCGAAAAGTCGGTTATGTGTTCCAACAAAGTTTTAGCAAAGTCGGTTAAAGGACCCGATAGCGCGTTGGACACAGCGCTCTTGAAAAAGGCGGAAATATTAATTTGGAAATTCATTCAAGACGAGTGTTTTCATTCGGAAATAAAATGTTTGAAAGCAGGCAAAAGCGTTGAAAGAAGTTCACGCTTAAGTAAATTATCTATGGAAATAGGAGAGGATAACTTACTCCGTTTAAATGGACGTTTACCTTTCAAGTCTAATTTGACCGAGGAAAGTAGAAAACCTGTCATATTAGACGGTAAACACGAAATCGTTAAAATGATGATTAGAGAAGTTCATCATCATTTTGGACACGCCAATCACCAGACGGTGATGAATGAGGTGAACCAGAAATTTTACGTCTTGAACTTGCGTAATGTAGTACGAAGTGTGTCACACCATTGTCAGTGGTGCAGGACATACAGGTCAAAGCCGCAAAACGTGCCACAAGGAAATATTCCTCTGGAAAGAATAGCTCATCATGAGCCACCTTTTACATGCTCAGCTGTAGATTATTTTGGTCCTATGAGTGTGACTATAGGAAGGCGACACGAAAAACGTTGGGGCGTTTTATTCACGTGTCTGACCACCAGAGCAGTACATCTGGAATTAGCAGCCTCATTGACACCAGCGTCAATGATAATGGCGTTAAGGCGATTTATCGCCAGAAGAGGAAAACCAGCCGTTATATACAGCGATAACGGGACAAATTTCAAAGCTGCAAATAAAGAATTATTGAAAGCATGCGAAGAATGCTATGAGGGCATGACAAACGAGTCATTTAAGAAATATATTAAATGGAAATTTATACCTCCGGGAGCACCGCACATGGGTGGCGCCTGGGAGAGGTTAGTAAGATCGATTAAAATTGCGTTGACCGCTACGCTTAAAGAGAAGAGCCCACGAGAGGAGGTTCTACATACGTTACTTTTAGAAGCAGAGCATACGGTAAATTCCAGACCTCTGGTAACATTCAGTATGGATAGTCCTGAAGAGGGTTTGACACCCAATCATTTTCTTCTGGGACGCTCATGTGGTGATCGACCACCTGGATTATTTTTAGAGCGACATCTGACGGGTCAACTCAATTGGAAAGCTGCACAGAGGTTAGCCGACCATTTTTGGACAAGATGGCTGAAGGAATACATGCCTACGTTAATACCTCGAACAGGTGATAACGGCAAGTTCATGGAACCTAAAGAAGGCGATATTGTTTTGATAATAGATCATTCGTTGCCACGAAATACGTGGCCAAAAGGTAAAATTAGTAGAACGTTACCGGGACCAGACGGTCACACCAGAGTGGTTGACGTCATTACTAGCACAGGTATCTTGAGGAGACCTACATCCAGAATAATAGTCCTGGTACCCGCGACGCCTCCCAAATGATGGTGCTAACGCACGGGGGGGAGATTGTTGGCGACGCGCCTATAAAAATGTTTCAGTTTATTAAATCAACCGATGACGTTGCTATGAAAAAAGGGGTAGTCACGAGCAACGACGCTCTGATAAGAGAATGCTTAGTTAAATCTTTAAGAAATGTCGAATTAATGATATGAAGGTCTTGGGTTCGACTCCCAGGCCGGACTAGTTTGTTTGTTTTCCTAAGTAATATCGCTTAATAAATTCGTAAGGAATTTAAGATATAAATTATGTTACCGGATTTGTTCCCCGGTTGAAATCATCTTTCAAATGATGTAAATTCATAAGAGTATTAAAGTGTAGTTAAAGATCGGATTTGTTTCCCGGTCGAGATAATCACTCTGTGCATAGGCAGAATTAATGGATATTAATTGCATAAATGTTGTTTTGTATAAGTTTGATACGTTTTGTACGAAAACAAATGCCTATTTGTTATGATTGATTAATGAGAACATTCATTTATATTATTATCTGATTAAAGATAGTTTCATACAGTTCGAAAATTGTATAAAAGCATTTAATTTGCCTAATATGGTCAAAATTGGTGTATTTCATAATTTAATTTTTTCTGATAGCCGAGAGCCGTGCAAAGTTAGTTGTTCACATAGCGTGAGTACACGGAAGCACGCTGGCCACGCCCTTAGGAGGCCGAATATGTAAAAATTTAAAATGTTTGTAATTCAGTGATTTATGTAAAAATTACTTGTAAAATATTTCAGGTTAATTGTACGTGCTAAAAAAGGTAAATTCTGTGTTATTTTTATGTGAAAATTCCTGTGTATAAGTGAAATAATGATAGTTTTGTATAAGAAATTTAAAAGTGTTTTAAATAGTGAAATAAATAGAAAAAATGTAAATTAAACTATTGTATTGGTTAGCTTATGTATAAATTCAAGTGAGAAACATTGTTTTAACTTTCTGTGTTAAATATTTAAGAAATTTCGATTTCGAACTTGTGAGTAAAATAGGCAGTTTTCGTTTAATAAATAAAAGGTTTTTTATGATATGAGGATATGATGTATATCATGGTGTAGATATTGTTTTGTACTACCTATATTGATAAATTGTATTTGTATATGATTTGAATAAATAAAGATATTGAGTGAAACGTGAGAGAGTAATAGTACAAATTCATGTAATTAAGTTGCGCAAGCGCGCAGATGGCGCGGCTCACTTTCGCGTATAGCTCTGGGGTAGCTTAGTGAACGGGTTTTATTGCAATTCGTTCGGGAATCGTTCGGGGAAGTTCGGAAATAGTTCGGAAATAAATAAGAAAATCCGGGAAAAAGTTCAAGAAAAGTGAAAAACCAGCAGTATAGGGAAAAGTGATTACTCTCTCACGGAACGGTTTGAAGATAATTGCTGTTTCATTCCCAAGATCCTTTAAGTTATACAGTCCACATCGAAGAATTAAGGCGTCGGGACCGGGACGACTTCGGAAGACCCGTAATCCCCGTCTGAACCTACTTGCTGAAAAGGAAGAGGTTATCGCCCTAGTGTGTTACTCCGTTGCGGAGATCACATACGTTGTTCCCGAACCCAACGTAGGCGTGATAGGAGGCCGGATCGAGAGAAGCCTCGATTCCTGTTTCTTAGTACCCGATCCGCTAGGTCCTTTTCAATTGGTCCTTTTCAGGATCAAGAAGGACGTCCAACCTGAGTTCCTTTTCAAGTACTCTGCCAGATCTTATTATAGGAGGGGAAAAGAACCGTCATGATAAACCAGAGGAATACTATCAGTTATTAGAAATGGTGTTGAATATGAAACCGATTTCGAAGATGATTCTTATACTAAAATCACTAAGCTTAATGATAATGAGGCTGACTCTGAGAATAATATTTCTAAAGATGAACATTTGTCAAATAAGTCTACTGAAGTAAGTACCTCCAAAATAAGTTCAAATAATATTAGTGTATTAAACAAAGGTGCTATGAGCTCCGATCTCAATGGAAGCGAAACTTCAGACTTAGATTTCTAATTTTCAAAACCATTATTTAAAATAAATCAGGAAGAAAATCAGGATTCAACCAGTTCAAATTTTGCTGTGGTTGTAACTGATGATTCAGGTGAAATCGAAACTATGCGAAGAGATAAATGTGATTCAAAATCACTAGACTCCACTCCAGAAGATATGATGTCCAGTAAAGAAAGCCTTACTCCAGTTATTGAAATGGATAAAGAAATGTTATTTATGGAAAATATTACCCAATACGATGAATCATTAGCAGTACCGGTAAGAGATACCGGAATAACGTCAGAGTGTAACGAGAAACAAGAAATGACAATTAATACTTCCTTATAATACTTAGACAATTCCGAAACATCAAATAGGTATCCTTTAAAACGCGTCAGTTCTCATAGCTGGTCAGACATTGCCGAAGATCCTCCAAGTAAAATGAAAATATATGTAACAAAGGAATTCAGACCAATTAAACTAACTGGCTTCTTTTAGCTTTATTTGCATAATAATAGGACATAAATCAATTTTTTTAAATTTTTGTCTGTCTGTAGGATCTGTCGGCTAACATACTGAATAGTTGTAGAAGGTATTTCTAATTTTTGTGTCTATGATAAATTAAATTAGTCCTATAGACAAATTGACGCCTTCTTTCGCATTCGCACATGAAAAAATAGATTTATGCATACGTCTGGCATAGAAATGAGACAGAGCGGTGTGATTGTTTGTCCCTTTGTCCGTGCCGGTTTTTTTGTTTAGCAAACTACACTTTGCTAAACAACTTTGAAAGTTCGTAGCGATCTAAGGAATTTACAAGTTGGTTTAAGTGAGAAAAAAGTGTTCTTAAGCTTAAGATTGGTAAATCTTGTTTAGTTCAGTTCTTAGAGCTATTAAATTTTTTATCTAAATATGTTTAAAAGTCATAAAGATTATTGTATAACCTAAAACTACGTTATCGTCCTTTCTCACTCGAAGCCACGCTAACCATTAGTTTATAGGTTTCTCTGTCTACATAATAATCAATTTATTATTAATATATAGTAAATATTTATATCAATAAACGTTAATAGAATTTTCATCAGCTATAAACAAAAATGTAGTCGGATAATTTGAATATTCACACTATCATGATATAATTTCAAATATATCGTAAAAATGTCTGGGTTTCTCTAGAAACTGTGAACATGTAACCAAATATCCCTTTGAAATATTTTCTTTATTTGTTTTTGTACAACAGTGCTGCCACGTATAGACCGGTCGGAAACGCCAAAACTTTGACGCCAAGTAGCCTAAATTCGCCTAATTGTTTTTGATAAGTGCTGTTGTCAGATAAAACGGCTAATGGGTTCGTAATTTTTTTTATAGGATAGGGTGACAAACGAGCACCTGATGGTAAGTGGTTGCTGTGGCCCATAGACATCTACATTTATCTTCGATTACGAATCAAAATGCAGATGCGTTGTCACCCGTGAGGACTAAGATGGAATGCCCCATTTCCAGTAAAAAGGGTCTCCGGTTCTCTACACTCACCATACGAAACACAGCAGCATCAAGCTACCATTTCACGCTGTTATTCTGTGGGAGCGTGCTCCTTCCCCGGTCGAGCCGACCCATTAGTGCTACAACAACTAATATAACTGCAGCATGGCTCTACCACGTAAAAATGTATAATGAGAAAGGGGGCAATGGCAGTCCGCTGCAACATGTTGGCCCGCAGGTTAGATAAGCCTGCTTACATAATACTTGAACGCCCCCTAAGGATGTCTATTCATGATATATATTATGTAACAAAGGGTTTTATAAAAAATATATATAATCTATTTAATAATATAAACATAAAAAATTCTTAATATAACCTATAAAGTTGCATCGTAGCCCTAATTCATATCAACCTGGTCTTCCTGTGAGCATAGGTAACACTAATGATAAAAAAGAGATTGTTGAAAATTTTAGGCAATATTTTAATGTTGACTGTCCTTTAGGACCCATAAATGGTAAAACCTACACGGAAGTTCCCTCTGACACAAAACCGGTTCGCTTCACAGCTAAACAGGTGGGTGCAGTGATCATGAACATGAAAACGGGGAGGTCTCATGGGTATGAGATCTTAGCATTGAGCATTTGGAACATGCTGGTGGCCATCTTCCTAATGTTTTGGGTTTGTTCTTTTCACTGTGCCTACGACATAGATATCTACCTAATAATATAATGAGAACTATTGTTGTGCCAATTCCAAAAAATAAAACTGGGGACATCTCGGACATAACCAACTATAGACCTATATCGTTGGCTACATAATTAGAAAATGTACTGGACGGTCTACTTGATGAGTATTTAAGAAAATATTTGCAGGTACACGATGCTCAATTTGGTTTCCGGACTGGGCTTTCAACAGAGAGTGCCATCTTGGCCCTTAAGCGAACCGTTGAGTACTACACGGACAGAAAAACACCTGTGTATGCCTGTTTTCTAGACTTGTCAAAAGCCTTCGATATGGTGTGCTATGAAATATTGTGGAGTAAGTTGAGGAAAACCGAGATACCTGCTGAACTTGTTGCAATGTTCGAGTATTGGTACAACAATCAAGTAAATAATGTCAAATGGGCAGATATGTTTTCCGATCCGTACAGGCTAGAATATAGGGTGAGACAAGGGGGTTTAAGCTCACCGAACCTGTTCAGCCTGTACATTAATGACCTAATCGGTGAGTTGAGCAGCATGTATATCGGATGCTATGTAGATGGAGTATGTTTAAACAATTAAAGTTACGCCGATGATATGGTGCTGCTCGCCCCGTCTGTTACTGCTCTTAGAAAATTGTTACGCGTTTGTGAGGATTATGCTGTTAGACATGGTTTAGTATACAATGCTAATAAATGCCTGCTTATGGTGTTTAGAGCTGGAAAAAAGTGTCCAAAGAATGTGCCTCCTATTTTGCTTAATGGTACTGCCCTAGGTAGAGTAAAGGAGTTTAAATATTTTGGCCACTACATTACCGAAAACTGTAAACATGATATGGACATCGAGAGGGAGTGAAGGGCACTGTCAGTCCGTGGAAATATGTTGATTCGTAGGTTTGCGCGGTGCAGTAAAGAAGTAAGGCCTATTGTCAATCTTTTTACGCATGCAGCTTATGTACAACGTATACAAAAACGCGCTAACAGTGACCTTCGTGTTTTAAATAATAACATTTTCAAGGCCTTGTTGGGGCTGCTTCGCTTTTGTAGCGCATCAGGGATGTTTGCAGAAACACGAACAGATGACTTCTTTGCAATAATGCGTAAAAGAGTGTACTCGCTGTTGAGCAGAATGCGTGGCAGCCGCAACAGTAATATGAACGTGTTAGCCGAAAGATGTGACGGGCATATGCTAGATCATTAGAACGATTTGCTTAAAAGTGATTACACATATTTAAAGAACTAACATTAGTATTTAAGATGAGCTACGTATTACTAACAACTTATATGGATCTATGTCTGAAATAAAACAGTTATTATTATTATTATAGCAGCAAATCAGATTAGGACAAATTATATAAATAAATAAAAATTATCCAATATGGTTCTCGCTCTTCTTCTTTAATCAGACATGATTTTCGCAATTACAAAGATTAAATACTAATAACATGTCTCGAAAAAAATTTGTTCCTAAATCTTCCCAAACGACTTCTGCATTAGGCAAAGGACTGGTCTGAACTCGTTTTGTTACAAAGATATCTTTTCATTTTACTTTGAGGATCTTTGGCAATGTCCGACCAGCTGGTGAGAACTGACGCGTTTTAAAGGAGTGCTATTTGATGTTTCAGAATTTTCTAAGTGTTGTAAAAATTTATTGTCATTTTTTGTTTCTCGTTAGACTTTGACGCTGTTTCAGTATCTCTTACCGGTACTGCCATTGATACATCGGATTGGTTAATATTTTCCATAAATAACATTTCTTTATCCATTCCAATAACGAGATTAAGGCTTTCTTTACTTAACATCATATCTTGTGGAGTGAAGCCTAGTGATTTTAAATCACATTTATCTCTTCGCATAGTTTCGATTTCACCTGAATCATCAGTGACCACCACAGTGAAATTTGAACTGGTTGCATCTTGATCGTTTCTTCCTGACTGATTTATTTTAAATAATGGTTTTAAAAATTCGAAATCCAAGTCTGAAGATTCGCTTTCATTAAGATCGGAACTCATAGCACCTTTGTTCAATACACTAATATTATTTAAACTTGTTTTGGAGGTACTTACTTCAATAGACATACTTGACAAATGTTCATCTTTAGAAATATAATTCTCAGAGTCAACCTCAATATGATTAAGCTCAGTGACTTTAGTTTAAGAATCATCTTCGAAATCGGTTTCATATTTAACACCATGGAATAATTTTCTATATAATTTAGGCATTTTTTTCTAATAACTGATAGTATTCCTCTGGTTCATCATGACGGTTCTTTTTCCCTCCTATAATAAGATCTGGCAGAGGACTATATGATCTGGAATGACAATAAAAATTGCCGATTGAATTACTAAAAGTGACACTTTAGTTGCCGAACACCAATTAAAACTTAAAACACATTAATAATTAATAGAATTGAACTGATCACTTTAGTTCACTTTATTTCGCTCCAAAGCTTCGCTTGTATCCCCAATTCAATACTGTCCCGATTGCGGCTTTCAACGGCATTATATAGGCTTTTTGCACCGAAACATCCAAAATATTCCAGCAAATAACAGCCCCAACCGACCAGGTGCAGAAAGTTCGAGTGTGGGGCTTTCTAGAAAGCTTAGTTCTTCTATTCGATACTAGATGGCGCTGTTGGTGGAAAGTTCAGTCATGGCATTTTCTAGAAAGCTCTCCTCGCTCTGTTCCTCGTTACTATATGGCGCTAGTGCCAGGTACCAGACATCAACTTAGGCGCGAAACAATAGTTTGCTGCTGGAAATGGAATTTTATTATAATTTAGAAAACTATTTAAGGAATTGATTATGATATCCGTTGCGTTCAGATGATACGTGGCTGTGTTGTTGACCAAACAACTATTGGTTGTTAGGTCTAAGCGCGTTCATCTTGCTGCACATCTCGGCAAGGTCATGTACGACGCACGATGCAAAACGAAAATTATCTATTAATATCAGGCTTTAAGTACGCTAATAATTACGTACGTCAAGCCTACTCTTTGCAAAGATTTTGTATGTATAGAAATGAGTGTGTTAAAATGGATTGTGTCCCTCCAGTCAACATACGATTTGATATTGTTGTACTTTTATTCATTAGAATGTGTAATATTTATATAATACACATTTTGTTTTAGGGTAAATACTGCGATATCTAGTATGTATCCAAAATGTGTATTGCATCTATACACGCGTGCGATGTAGTCTATGATAACTTACATTCACAGATTAAAAAATAAAAGGCAGAAAAACGTCTGATATTTAACTTTTATAAAATTAAATATCAGAATTAAATATCATTATTTATTAAAATGGTAGTCACCTTACTGTTAAAATAATAACAGCAAACTATATTTTGTTTGCTATAATAGTTTGTCACAATACAACCATACCATGTGTCACCGAAACAGGGAAGATGCTGTAGCCTGTAACACAGTTTTCAACTACCACGGGCTACAGAGCTTCAATATGATTTGTTTGTATAAGTTTTGTGAGAAACAATAAATGTTATTATTATTATTGGGGTATCTATATAGTTTTCTCATCTGGTTGGGTTCTATAAATATAAACTTATAAATTAAAATGAAAAGATAGATATACATAAATACCAATAAAATAATATAAGTATAAAAATACATAAATAAATAAGACCCAACCAGAGGGAAGCCCTCGGCAGGGGAGACCAAACGACCGAGGGTTAGGGGGAAAGGGAAAGAAACCGGCGGACGATGCGGGCGGTATCGAGGACCACCGCCTTCTGCATTTGAGCCCGGAGCGGTCTGTCACGGAGTCCCAGTCGCCTCAGATGACCCGAGAAGCTGACTGGGATTAGCCCATTCGCAGAGACGACTACAGGAATAATTTCGGCCGGCATACCACCCCACATTTCGGTCACCTCGTGAGCCAGGTCCAGATATTTTGTTCGTTTATCTGTTTCGGCTTTCACGAGGTTCTCGTCATACGGAACGGTAATGTCGACCAAAAATATCCTTGACTGTGCCCGGTCCATCAGCACAATATCAGGCTTATTCGCAAGAATAGTCCTGTCTGTGATGATGGCCCGGTCCCAGTAGAGCCTGGCGCGGTCATTTTCGAGAACGCCTCCCGGCAAGTACTTGTAATACGTCAATTTTCGATCCACGAGACCGTATTTCAGAGCGAGCTCCTGGTGTAGAATTCTGGCTACTAGGTTGTGCCTGTGCAAGTACTCAGAGTTAGAAAGCGCCGAACAACCGGAGATGACATGTCTAAGTAACTCCCCGGGATGGCGACAAGCTCGACAGACGTCGACAGTGCCATCCTTTAGGATGTATCTCCGATAGTTGTTGGTCTTAATAACCTGATCCTGTGTTGCACAGACAAAACCCTCTGTTTCCCCGAAGAGGTCACCGAAACGTAGCCAGTTGAGGGAGGCGGCTGTATCTACGTGGGGCTCATGTAGAGCCCTGTAGTACCTCCCGTGGAGCTCCTTCTCCTTCCATACGGTCTCCCGGTCGGAAATGCTCTGTACTGCCGGGTCTTACCATTGCTCGTTGGCTAAGGATAGAGGGATAAGTCCTTTATCACTAGAAATGACGTCATTATAGAATGGATCATCCGATCTCGCCAGGAAGTAATGACGGAGGCTGCACATTTCGCGATTATGCATGGTGAGCGCGCTCAAAAAACCACGCCCACCATGCGTTCGCGGCAAGTACAGGCTCATTACCGACGATCTCAGATGATGCATCCTATGGGACGTCATTGTAGTGCGGACTTTTCTATTCAGGGCATTAAGTACAGTCTGACTCCACCTGAGTATGCCAAAGGTATACATGAGGACAGGCATGACCTAACCGTTATATGCATGTGTCTCATTCACACGGGACAAAAGGCTGTTAAGCACTTTGCAGCGTGCATAAAACACGTCGCAAACTGACTGTTTCATACCAGCCTCATCGATACCGATGTTCTGTGACATACCCAGGTATCGGTATGTTTCAGTCTCGGAAAGGGTCCTTAAGTTGACGGGCATAGATAAGTATATGCCCACAGAGTTAGCAACCCTTCCCCTTTCAACATGGAGGACCGCACACTTATCCGTCCCCAGCTCCATTCTAATAAAATTGCTAAATTCACAAGTGATGTTTAGCAATTCCATAAGATGGGAGCGACTGGAGGCGAATAATTTGAGTTCATCCATATAGAAAAGGTTGGTCACTTTTGTACCTCCTTTCCGAAGCTAAAATCCCCTCCCGGAGCCCTCCAGTAAAGTACTGAGAGTACTGACCTCCATTTTTGGGCGTCATTTAGCGGGAGATGCCCAGACCCGGCGCCGTTTCATGGTGAGGCCATGTGCACAAGCGGGCCTTTGCACCTTAAATTTTTGTCACTAACACCTCTTGGCAAGGTGCTGACTGACTGCGCTGACGTAGCGGTTTTGTCACATAACCGTTACGTCAGCGGGCGATTGGATCGTCACTTCCCTACGCCTCGTTATTATTATTATTGTTATTATTATATTATTTATCTATTAAAAGGTATACCACTTCCAAGATAAGATTTAAGCCCACTTTCCACTATGGTATATAATATAATTTATATTACATCTCGAGATATGAATTAATATCGCTCACCGTACTTTTAAATGGAACCGTTTCCACTGAGATGTAATATATATATATATATATATTACATCCCAAACTCTAACTATTTTTCGATCGACCGAGCGATATTTTCAAATTATATTTCACCTCCTGTACCCCGCACACACTTCCGCGCCTCCGCTACGTCCTCAGATCGTCCAATAACGAACGCACACTGGTTAAAAGATATATCTCACAGTGTGAAGGGCAATCGCGTGATATAATTTATATCTCGGGATATAATGTATATTATATCCCATAGTGGAAAGCCAGCTTTCTCTTACATCATTCTTTTACAAAACAAGTTAGAAGCATTTTAACAGTAGAAGTTACAAAATAAATTCAGAAATAATTATAACAACATGATCGCTATCACAATTTTCGCCGTATCGTTTAAATCATAGAATACAATAATACATACATAATAGAACGGAGGAGTGGGCGGAGCCCGTGTAGCCACTAAAAGGTCACTAACACGTCAATTCATACGTATAAATGTCAACACGAGATGTGTTTTGACGTTAAAATTGTTTCCAAATTTCCCATGCAAATTATTTAGAAAATGCCAAATTGCACGCTATTTACAAATAAGTATGTATTAAAATCTGTCTGTAAACACAGCGAATCGGGTTTTTTTAGTAGTGATAATACGACGTTATTGCTTGTATGTGTGCTCCCGGCGACGCCTATTGTCGTACAAAATAAGGTTGACAGCCATTCTATTGTGTATTATTCTGTTCTATTGTTTAAGTGATTAATGACGTTACCATCAGTGTTGTTATCTAAATACTCCTAATTTCTTATTTTCGTAACGCTAGCTTTCGACTAAATTATATTTACGACATAAGAAATAATATATTAATACGAAATGCCGGAGAAAAAAAATACAATTGTGTTTGTTGTAATTTTATAAGCAGTAATTTAGAATTGTAGTTCCCGGATGACAGAGCTTTACTCGTTTTTTTTTTTAAATTACATTTATATACAAATTACATACTGATGAAACATATAAAATTTTTTTTGATCTTATTTATATATAAAATTATCGTATTTTTAAAAAATACTAAAAAAAGGGCTCGAAATAATAGATTTTCTCACAATAGAAGGGAACTTGAAAAAAAAGGGAAAAAACTGGACCGAAGACAGGATGCGAAACATGGCATAACGATTTCGCTACCACTCAATATCCACTTGAGCTATTACGATCATTAACACAGTGTCAAAACTTAACTTCTTATATTGTAGCAGTTTTTAATTGCCTGAAAACACGGACAAAAAGACATTTTCTAAAAATAAATCCCGGCTGGATCGATTTATTGCCCCCGAAATTCCCTGGACACTAAATTTTATGAAAATCGTTGGGGCCGTTCGTTTTGTTAGTTATGATGAGATCTTACCTCCGGACCTGATAGAGTGATCGGAAGGCGTACTTTGGCGAATGCTTAATTGAAATACTGGTTATGACTACATAATAAACTTTTTAAAAAGGATATAGTGTTGATAAGACTGAATAGATTTATTACTAACGTATCAGTTAAAAAAGACTAGTTTTTACAATAACGCCTCAGTGAATAACCTGCTTGAATAACATACTATATATATTTACTCTGAATTGCTCGTTTAAAGGTATAGGATATGAGCTACATCAGAACTCTATACCATAAAAATATATTTTTATGCTTGCAATCCATTAGAAACGGACGCACTCCAACACAAACACGGTGTTCATTTACGTTCTCGTTTTGATCCGTATCGGTTTTATCCGTTAAGAAAATAAAAAACAGAACATCCGGTTTCATTCTATATTCAGGCTTGATTTTGTGTTTTTCCAGATTTTGTTACGAGAGAAAGGTAGTAGAAATATAAAATAATAGAAATAGAAATGTAAATAAAATCAAGAACAAAAAATCTAAAACAAGTAATTTCTAATATGCGTTATTTTATTTTTTGTTTATATTAACTTTGTTTTCAAATTTGTTTTTATTTCTGTAGATACTTCATACCTATAAAGTACGTGAAATAATAGTCCATATGTTTTATTACCAGAGATCGGAATTGGGTGTGTGAAAATACATAAAGTTTGCAGCGGGACATAACATGGAGCTGTACAACCGCTTAAGTTGAACGGGTTTTGAATTTTACTGGTTCATTTTCGGTTTTTTTGTTTTACAAGTTGCTTACCTTTGCAACAACGAACTATAAACATGTGCAAGCTGCTAATACAGTTTTAAATAATTTTTTTGTTTTGCAAGCATAAAAAATATATTTTTAAGGTATAGAGTTCTGATGTAGCTCATATCCTATACCTTTAAACGAGCAATTCAGAGCAAATATATATATATATATATATAATAATCGGAATCTCGGAAACGGCCCCAACAATTTTCTTAAATTTTGTGTCTAGAGAGTTTCGGGGGCAATAAATCGATCTAGCCAGGATTTATTTTTAGAAAATGTCTTTTTGTCCGTGTTTTCAGGCAATTAAAAACTGCTACAATATAACAAGGTAAATTTTAACAATGTGTTAATGATCGTAATAGCTCAAGTGGATATCGAGCGGTCGCGAAATCGTTATGCCTTGGTTCGCGTCCCGTCTTCGGTCCAGTTTTTTTTCCTTTTTTTTAAGTTCCCTTCTTTTGTGAGAAAATCTATTATTTCGAGCCCTTTTTAGTATAAAAAAAAAGAAAATTTTAAGTAAACTAATTGGACTCACGATTTTTTATTCAAATAACCAGTTCAGTTTTTTCTATTATGTCAATAAGATCAAAAAATATTATTTATGTTTCATCAGTATGTAATTTGTATATAAATGTAATTTAAAAAAAACCGAGTAAAGCTCGGTCATCCGGGAACTACAATTCTAAATTACTGCTTATAAAATTACAACAAACACAATTGTATTTTTTTTTCTCCGGCATTTCGTATTAATATATTATTTCTTATGTCGTAAATATAATTTAGTCGAAAGCTAGCGTTACGAAAATAAGAAATTAGGAGTATTTAGATAACAACACTGATGGTAACGTCATTAATCACTTAAACAATAGAACAGTATAATACACAATAGAATGGCTGTCAACCTTATTTTGTACGACAATAGGCGTCGCCGGGAGCACACGTACAAGCAATAACGTCGTATTATCACTACTAAAAAAACCCGATTCGCTGTGTTTACAGACAGATTTTAATACATACTTATTTGTAAATAGCGTGCAATTTGGCATTTTCTAAATAATTTGCATGGGAAATTTAGAAAAAATTTTAACGTCAAAGCACATCTCGTGTTGACATTTATACGTATGTATTGACGTGTTAGTGACATTTTAGTGGCTACACGGGCTCCGCCCACTCCTCCGTTCTATTATGTATGTATTATTGTATTCTATGATTTAAACGATACGGCGAAAATTGTGATAGCGATCATGTTGTTATAATTATTTCTGAATTTATTTTGTAAATTCTGCTGTTAAAATGCTTCTAACTTGTTTTGTAAAAGAATGATGTAAGAGAAAGCTGGCTTTCCACTATGGGATATAATATACATTATATCCCTAGATATAAATTATATCACGCGATTGCCCTTCACACTGTGAGATATATCTTTTAACCAGTGTGCGTTCGTTATTGGACGATCTGAGGACGTAGCGGAGGCACGGAAGTGTGTGCGGGGTACAGGAGGTGAAATATAATTTGAAAATATCGCTCGGTCGATCGAAAAATAGTTAGAGTTTGGGATGTAATATATATATTACATCTCAGTGGAAACGGTTCCATTTAAAAGTACGGTGAGCGATATTAATTCATATCTCGAGATGTAATATAAATTATATTATATACCATAGTGGAAAGTGGGCTTAAATCTTATCTTGGAAGTGGTATACCTTTTAATAGATAAATAATATAATAATAACAATAATAATAATAACGAGGCGTAGGGAAGTGACGATCCAATCGCCCGCTGACGTAACGGTTATGTGACAAAACCGCTACGTCAGCGCAGTCAGTCAGCACCTTGCCAAGAGGTGTTAGTGACAAAAATTTAAGGTGCAAAGGCCCGCTTGTGCACATGGCCTCACCATGAAACGGCGCCGGGTCTGGGCATCTCCCGCTAAATGACGCCCTCAAAAATGGATGATGGAATTAAATAGAACGCGCAAAGGGCCGCTGCCTGCAGGTCGCCAGGGCGCGTCTGGAGCTGGCGCTAGACGCGACAGCATGCGAACCGCCAGCCGAGCGCGAGATGCTGCACGACCACCCAGCAGCCCCTCGCATCCATCATCCCCACCAGCTGGTTTGGTGTCGGCAGGGTCTTCGCGGGCCCAGCAATCGGTTACCGCCACTAGAGGAGTACGCCGCATGCGTTGAACAACCCCGATGAAAAGCAACGCATTGCGGGCGTATTTTAGGGCGAAAGGGGGAGAAACTGGAGGTTTTGCGTATCGGGCAAGGATGCATCGACTTTTTGCTGAGCTGGAGCCATCTGTAACCGTCACCGAGCAAAACCTGGCAGACCGAGTTCAGTTTATCTTGCGCTCAAATACATTTGATGTTACCGAACTCGAACGGCTACGACGTGAGGCTGTTCCTTCATCGGGTGAAAATGCTGCGGCTGAGGATGCGGCGCCACAACTTGCTGAGCAAATGGCAAACGTGGATGCCGCCGTGAATACCCCAGTTGTGGTTGATTCAAGCGATGATGGAACAGTCGCCCAGGAACTGGAACTAGAGCAAATGAGGAGTACATCGGAAGAGGCGATTGTCGAAACGCGCAATACGCCTCTCGAAAATCGACCGCGACTTCCCCTCATAGCCCTAAACAAGCGGAATCGGGCTGTCGTGAGGGCTCTGAACCCAATGCTGGTTACCTATATGGAAGCTAGGTGGGACCTTTGCGAGACGGACTCAATTCTTTTTGGCGCCGCACTGGCAGTCTGCCGTATTATAGGCGCCAAACTTTCCACGACTGGACGCGCTACTAGACAAAGTAGTGCTATGCCAGCCTGTAGAATAAGAATTGAAGAACTTATCGCAAAGGCTAGGGCCCTCATCGGCACACTGATATGCTTAACTGCTCAGGCAATACTAGGCTGTATTAGCAGCTCGCAAATGCTTATAGTTCGGTGTTTCAAATGTAAAATTCAAAAAACTAACGTTCAACTTTAAAACGGTTTTTGTGGTTGTACAGCTCCATGTTATATCCCGCTGCAAACTTTATGTATTTTCACACACCCAATTCCGATCTCTGTTTATTATACAGGGGCTTAGCGTTCGGTGTAAATTTTAACATCTGTACGCTGGCAACTTGGGTTCGATTCCCACCGGCACCAATGAAATTGTTAATTGTAATCTTAAGTGCTTATGTACCACGTGCTCGGCGGTAAAGGACAACATCGTGAAGAAACCTGCAGTTCTGTGGAACAAACAAGAATTTTTCAAAAACGTGTGAAGTCCACCAACACGCATTGGAGCAGCGCGACGGACAATTCCTTAAATTAAAACTCTCTCAGAAATGAGATGAGGGCTGATGCCCAGCAGTGGGACCTATATAGGATGTAGCTTTACTTTATTTTAAATTTATGTTTTATTATCAACAATCAAATTTTGTCACACCGTAGGCACTTGTTATATTTTTATGATATTAAATATGTTTAAATTATCACTATTAATCTATCCGGAAACGCAAAACAATATTTAAAATTATTATCTGCCGATAGTAATAGAACATCTTATTTTGTGATGATGTGTTTTTACTTGCGAATAAATTAGTATAAAATTTAATTAATTTTTTACTATACTAGCAACTCTATAAAAGTGATACCTGCTATGTAACAATCCTTTTATAAAAAAAACTATGTTTTTTTGTATTGCGTTATGAATTTTCATTTCTATCTTATTATATTTACAGAACGGGACAAAACGGAACCTGACTGTGTGGCCGACTTTAAGCTACTTCATTTTATTTCTGTGATATTGCCTACCTTGACTAAAGTTGACTTGAGTTGACACCATGACAGCAGAGAATAAAATTTGAATGTTGCTACTTCTGGTTATGACATGACATGAAAGCAAGATGGCGAGTTCATCTCCGTTTATTGGTTTGTTCTGTGTCACTTCATCGTACGTTTGATGAGATTTTTCTATCATTGTTTTTTTTAATGGTTGCAAATTGTAGAAATATAAAATTTTATGTAAAATGCTGCAAATATTTTATATATGACTAACATTGTAATTTGATTCAGATGTGCACTTATCCCACCTGAGGAATGTTGATTTTTTCAGTGATTTGTGATTCGGTCAGGTGTTTTCGTTTTATAATTTGGTTCTTGCGCAGTGAGTGAAGTTCCTGAGTTCAGATGTATTTGTGTCGTGGGGATGTTAGATGTCGGGACTGTTTTCAATGTTGCAAAACAAAAGCGTGAACTGTTTGTTTTGATAGACCGTGATAAAGTTAATTGAAAAGTTTGGATTGGGACTAAGCTCCGGCGGGAGTGATGGCCTTCAGTGAGGTGAGTTTTATTACCGTACAATTTTTTTTTGTAACGGCTAAAGATTTTTTTTTCATCAAAATCTCAAAGTAACATAACTACGTGTCATACAAAACCAATAAAACATTTAAATATAAGCCTATAAAACGCAATTGAACGTTAATGTTGTTAGGTACCACCTAAATAGGTCCTACATGTAACTTGTTATCACTCACTCAAAGCTACTGGTTACTAATTTATTACTTACTTCATGCAAAAGTATGCAAAAGTAAATCACACACAAGTTATATTCAATATTACCTTATCATTCTAAATTTACATATAAGAATTTATCATTTCTATAATCTGTGCAGAATCTTTAGTAGAGGAATGATTCCTCATTGATAATATACATTATGAGTTCTGTACAAAAAAAAGTGTACCTTTATCATACTTCTGTTAACTGACAATTTTGTGACTGTTTCTGTTATCACTCCAATTAGATAAGGTGAAGTACCCAAATGTTGAAATATTTGTAAGACTGCTCTATCTTCTTCACTTTTATGGCAAATGAAAAACTATTTATTCAATCTATTGTTTATTTGCAATAAGATTATAATATGTATATACAACAATACATTAAATTAATATTTACAAGGTGGTTGGAGTCCTATTATGCCTAGGAATCCTTCTGGTTGGGTTCCACACTCTTTTGAACTTCTGTCACCAAATAGCAGTATTTGCACTGCTGTGTTCCAGGATGAAGGTATACAGAGCCAGTATAATTATAGGCTGTGGGCCTTCTATTTTTCAAGATGCCCATAGATTTTCATAGAGTGCAATAGCCTCTTATCATCATAGGTGGACTGTTATAAATATTTTTTGGTTTGGTGTTGTAAGAGGCAATTGGGAGTGCATGCAAGTCTTTATGCCTTCTAATAAATGGCAATATTCTGTACTCATTTACACCAGTCACAAAACCAACAAACAGGAAGGGAACCATCAACCAATTTGCAAGTGGCAAGTCAGGTTAATCATTTATACAATAGAAAAGACCCACACCCGACAGTAAACTTATAGGTTAAAAAAGGTCAGTTTTCTTCATTTTGTTACAGCTTTAGTGAAAAGTAGGGAAAAATTTATTGTACATGTGTAAATAATATTTCTGCTACTATGCAGCATTTGCACTTCTGTGTTCCATTCTGAATATAGAGAGATGATAGAGCCATTAAATCACAGACTGTGGAGGCATTATATCCAAGAGACCCTTTTACTGGAAATAAGGCATTCCACCTAAGTCCTCATGGATGACAACGCATCTGCATTTTGATTTATAATTGAGGATAAATGTAGATGTCTATGGGCCACTCCAACCATTTACCATCAGGTGGACTGTGTACTTGTTTGTCATCCTATCCTATAAAAAAAAGTCTTCAGCCTGTCACTTGGCATTCTTTGTATGAAGCTGGTTGCAAGTTTTAGTGGGCAACAATAGCCACATACCAACAGCTGTCTAGCTGATGGTATGTGGCTATTGTTGTACTACCATTGTACTGTAAGCTTTAATTTTTTTAATCATATTACTATTGATTAATAAAATTTAAGACTCAAAGGCAAGCGCAAACGTGAGCTATTCGCTCACCATGTAATATGAGGTCAGATCTTGATTCAAATTTGGCCTATAAGTGATAAAACAGCAAAGACCCAGCTGTGGGATGCTTGGAGGCTATTGTTACTTTTTTTATAGAATAAGCGAAACAAACGAGCGCACTGTTCACCTGATGGCAATTGGATGCTGTGGCCTATAGACATCTACAGTTACCCTCAATTAAGAGTCAAAATGCAGATGCATTGTCACCCTTGGTGACTGTAATGGAATACCTCATTACCAGTAAAAAGGGTCTCCGGTTCTCTACACTCACAATAGGAAAGAGCAGCGTCAAGCTGCTATTTTACGCTGGTATTCTGTAAAAGCATGTTCCTACCCCGGTCTTGCCAACCCATTTGTGTTACAACCATAATATAGCTGTAGCATAGCTCGACCACATATAAACCTTACTTCCATCATAATTATTTTGCTGCTGAATTCAGTTCACTGATGAAAATACGCCTTCCCCAAGGAATGAAAGGAATGCCATGAAACACGCGTCTGAGCCATGACATGTATATCCAGCTCGCCCAGACTCAGTTAATTCTGTTAAAACTCTATTATGATCATCATCATTAAATCCCTTCACAATTTCACTGCTATAAGTAGGTCTTCTCCAAAGAATGCCAAGAAATGGTCTTGAGCCACCTGCATTATCCTCCTGTTATAATATTATAATATAGTTTCTCCTGTTATAATATAGTTTACCTGTTATAATGTGCTGCAATATGTTTACGTCACTCTCTATAATTGAGAGTCACCATCGCTAACAGGAACAAGACTTATTCTAGAGCCATTTGTCCCCATCGGTTGTCTATTTTTCAAGCTATTTGGCCAGCCCATTGCTTACTGATCTGTAAGGCTAGGTGAGAAACTCAGCATAGCTCTCTCTGAGTGGGATCATCATAGCTAGCTCAGTGGGATCTTAAGCTTCTTTGTTCGGCCAGCAGTGTAGGACCACATCTTAAATATACTGGTATAGTGGTTTACTAGCAACACACACTAGTAGTACATGCTTGATTTTAAGTTTTAAAGAATATGTGAAAAGAAGTTAGAGTTAGTTAGTTAGTTAAGAAGAAGGATGTTGTTGATTTGAGTTGGGTCCGTCAATTGTTTTCAGATATTTTATGTGATGATTATTAATCACATTAACAAAAAATGGATATATTTAAATATTTATAATCTTTAAGCTTTTTTTAAATCTTTTTGTTCACTGCTCCCATTCAATTTTTTTTCATTAATTGGATTTAATGAAAAAATATTGAGTATTTATTCAGTATCAACAAGATTCTTGAGAGATCATATATGATATACATTTCCTTTATTTGTTGTTAATATTTCTTTGCTACCTTTGAATCTTATTAATGGTATATTTAAAATAAAAGGGATATATTGCCATAGTTGCCACCCTTGGCATGTGTGTTTGCAATTGCAGTTTTTCTTTTCAATTGTTATTTTGCTGTTATCAGACACATGCTGCTGCCCATCTCTTGCATCATTATTTTATCTGTCATCTCTTATGACACCCACGGAAAGATATGGGGTAGTGGATATTCTTACATCGCCAGTACAGTATGTAAAGTATGGGGTGGCCCTCCACTAGATGGAGTGGCGACCTGATAAAACATGCAGGAAGTCAATGGATGCAGGTGGCTGACGACCATGTTTTGTGGCATTTCCTTGGGGAGGCCTATGTTCAGCAGTGGATTTGTGAAGGGCTGTGATGATTATCATGATGGTAGTAATAATAATAATAGTGACTAACAATAATTCCACAATACAGACTGTTACTTATTTGGTTAACTTTTTGAGTAAAATAAGATGGAAATTTCTAAAATATTTTATTGCAGTTTTTGATGAAAAACTGATGACAAGATTCTTTTGAGCACATTCTCTAAATAAAAAAAATAGATTTTCATCGAACTGCCCCATCTCAATGTGCTACTATTCATAACATTATTTGAAAGTAAGCCATTTGCATTGAAATATACCAAATATTTTTTTATAAATAATTTTTTTTTCTTATAATAACTGGTTTTATTATCATGAGGAATATTTTACACAACTACATTTTTATAATAAATGTCAAATATAACAATATTTTTTGAAATTTGTATTAAAATTGCTAGGCCATATTTCTTGTTTGCTATATTTCCATATTGAAGCAATATGAATCACATTGCAATCGTGTCTTGTGACGCAACAACCGTTAGCGATTCGCACGGGTCCGTTTCGTTGCTTCACAAAGCAACTCTAAATGGGCTCTCAGTTTAGTCATAGTAAAAACAGAATAGTAGGATTACTCCTACGCCGCGCGAGACTTAAATGCCTACTGTTGCAGGGTTGTCACTGTTTTTTTGTTTAACATTAGCTGTCTCATTTAGTAGTTATAATAATTACAAAAATCATAGATATGGATACACGTGTCTATGCATCATATTTATTAATAATTTCTTTAGTTTCCTCTCAAAGAATCAATGTTTGTCGATAAAAAGCCAGTTAATTACAACAAATGCCAAAGAACTAAAAACGAGTAAATTAACACTGAGCATATGGTGTCAGCTCAGATTTGATGTTTAAAATTAAGTAATTTAATCTGATGTGATATGATAATTAATGTACTTATGAGGTATGTATAGATATGGTAATATAACCTATTATTAAAAAGCTAACTTACTTAAACAAACACATATTAAATGAATTTATATTACAAAAATAGAAAATAAAACGAAAAAATCTGCTAGCAAAATTTTATTAAAAGTCAACAAAGTCTCAAGCAAAAGTGATTGCGGAGCGCGGCGGTGGGCGTTCCCGACTCGGCCCGATCTTCCCGATTTAGCAAGTGTTGTTGTGTGCGTGCTGTAGATAGTCCATACTGTCATTTGCCAGGTAAGGTAAGGTGAGCGAAACTGTTATATTTTCCTAATTCGTTAAGATGCTGTAATATATTTTTCTAACTGTTGCTTTAAAGTGTTATAATATATTATAACAGTTTCAAATAATACATTGTAACTACACGCGGTTAGTTCAGTTCAGTTATCGGCTGTGCTGTGTTAGCTTTTTGTTCTATGTTATTTATAACGATTATAAATACGACAATGATGGACGTTACAATATCAAACATTTTTCTAAAATTTTGTAATAATTGCACACTGCTTTTCTTTTGTTCACACTTTGAACTATAAGATAGTTTCAAACGGCTTCTGCGCTACGCTAACACGAAAAATTCCTATCTATATTATACTAAATATTTACAATTACTGTGGGTATAAATTTTAACGAAAAATAAACAAAAACAAAAATAGTTTCGTCACGTAATATGAAGCGCCTGCTATCAGAACATAACGTATATGATAGATAACAGTGTCATTGTCATGTCAGCTCGACAGCTAATTGAACACTAATATATTATAACAGCCAAAAAATTAAACAACAGGCACAACAGCTAGCAATGAACGAAATACTAGCAAATATATTTATTTATCGTTTGTGTTAGTAAAATAAGCCCTTACTGCGTTGTCTTAGAGTTTAAATTAGTGTGAACCATACGCAATCCTTGTGGCACGATAAATGTAGTATGGTTGACTCCGATTGAGATGCTGCGTCTCGACCGACGGCTAAAAAGACCATAAACTAGCTGGCGCATACCGCATAGTCGCATACGCAAATCACAAATGATAGTTGTGAGTTGTGGCTGTTACTCTTGTTAGATGGCGCTTTCGAACGATAATGAATATATTATAATTTATAACAGTTAATGGTTGATTATTCTAATGTGGTGTAAGATTATAAATATATAATGAAATATATTATTTGTTGAATGTTATAACGCCCAACTTTAGTGCCAGGAACGCACGCATATTAGCTGCGGCGTTCGGTACACATCTTAGAAGATAGCCTACGATTTCGTTTTAACTATGGTTTAGTGCTTGGTTCGAGAACCAAGTAAGAATCCGTAACATAATTTCAACTTTTTATCAAGTTTTCCCACTTTTTTATTTTTGACTTTATGGTAGTAACACGTGCAGTTTTAGTGTAATAAAATATTTCATAATTAAACATGTTCATACTTATCTTGTATCGTATACCGTATAGTTTCCTCAATGTTTGGATGTAAGGTCAGTAGGTATGTGGTAAGGTTAGGATTGGCAGTAGGCAGTAGTAGTTTCAATATTGTAGCCTTTATTTTCCCACGGTTCAGTTAATATTCCGGACTCGTATCGAAAGACGTGGACAGTAGGACCAGTCTCACACTGCTGCTGTGTGAATGTGTATATATAATATAGAGCTTTTTTCATTCTTGCATATGAAATTGTACACTAAGAAAATAGAGTACAAAGAGTAAACTTCGGTTGTCGATACCAAATTGCTAATTAATTAAACTGTAATGTGCTCCGAATTATAATTAAAATTAAAATTTATAAAATAGCCTAAAATCGTGGTTTCGCTTATGCTCAACAAGTACATATTGTTTGGTGTATTATTTTTTATTTTAATACTGGCAAAATACTATCGAAAGTAACTTTGTAGTCGGTAACATTAATATCATCATGAAAGTAACGAGACTAACATACCGATTCTAATTAATAACCATTTTCACGCAACATTCGAAAGTTTTACACTGTATTTCATTTGATGTCATCATCAGTGGCCTGTTCGAAATTTAACCGCTTGCATGTTTGCCATTATAACTATTATTATAATATATAGAGAAAGGTTTGCTACCTTTATAATGTAAAACAGGAAAGATGTCCAAGTTGACAAGCATACGTACGTTTGCTTCAAGAGACCAATGTTATATTAATCTCGGAACCAACGCCGATTCGGAGTTCCAATTTTGTGCTTACCCATAGCTATATCACTCAGCCCTTAATCCTCGTCCGTGGAATATCTACAAGGATGAATTCCTCATGCAATGAGCCGCGGCATGGACATTCAAGAAGCGGACTTCCTCTTTGTTTTTCTTAGAAGAATCAAATGCAGTTACACCTATAGACTTGAGACGATTCGTGAGTATGCTGGGTGCGGTCCAGGCTACCGGAGTACTCGTGCCATTATTTTTATGTTCTTGACTGCGCTCCGATCGTGTCTCAGCACTGATTTGACTTGGCAGTAAGCGCTTTTCCTTGTAAAGACAATTCATCCAATTTTACCAAATTCATGCAGTTGATTCTATCATACATTTCTTTAATATCCTTTAAAAACGGTGCAGATAACTGAAAAAAATGCGGAATAAAAAAATAAATACAACATGATGTAGGGTAAAGGTTGGCCAAATGGTGATATAAAGCAATATGGTGATAATTTTGCTTTCAACGGTCTTTATAATGCCCAGCGCGAGTTTTGCGTTCATTCAATGAACGTCACTGTTTTCATACAATGAACGAGTCGCTGTCCTCACCGGACGCGGTTTATTTGTTTCGCGCCAAAATATACGAAAAAATGGAGGATAATCGGTACGTAAATATCACCAAATTACCAAAAACATTACATAGCTTATTTTTATTTTATTTCAAGCTTAATTTGAATGGGGTTTTCAGGGTAGATGAAGCTCGAAATGTTGTATCTTTCTGTTAAAAAAAAATATCGGGTTGTGTTTCATTAGTCCGGGTTATAGTCTTACGTATTGGATGATTTTTCTTACAGGAACAAGTCCGGAAAGGCAAATAAAAGGAAAATGAAGGGCGAGAAACGCAGAAATTATGACTCTTCACGCTTCAAGGAGGCTTATATGAAAGTTATAAAGGATAATTGGTCAGTGTACAAGGCGTCGAAGGAATATGGCATACCGTGGTCTACTTTGAGAAGACACATAGCTACCCATGGAGGTGAAAGTTTCGACTTACCTAAACTTGGGAGACCATTCACATTAGACAGCGACCTTGAATGTAAGTTTGTTTCCTTATAATTAAAATGCAAGAACTAGGATTTGGTCTCAGCGTCACAGACATCAAAGCTAAATGTTACGCTTTAGCAGTCCAAGCGGGAAAAGATCACCAGTTTAACGATGCTAAACGTAAAGCTGGGCCTTATTGGTGGTGGTCGTTTAAAGAACGGTACGGGCTTTCATTGCGCACGCCAGAAAAGCTTGCAGCATGCCGAGCTGTTACTGCTAACAGACAAAACATTGACGATTTTTATAAAAAGCTACTGGACGTCGTTATTGAGCTGGATATTCTGCAAAAGCCTTAAAGGATTTATAACTGCGACGAAACCGGTGTAACGTTCGTCGTAAAACCGTCAAAAATTGTCACTCAAACTGGAAAGAAGGTAATTTACAGTAGAAATTTTGCAGAGAAAGGTGTCACACAAACGGTGCTTGGGTGCTGTAGTGCGAGCGGAGCGTCTGTACCCCCCCTTGATCATTTTTAAAGGTGTCCGAATGGTCAATGATCTAGCGAATGGTGCTCCGGAAGGGTCTATCGTGAGATTATCCAAAAACGGATGGATTAACTCTGAACTATTTCTGGAGGGAATGCATCATTTTGAAGCTCATATTCCACCAGATAGACCGGTACTTTTAATCATGGATTCTCACTCTACCCATGTCAGCCAAGATGTTATAGATTTCGCTACAAAAATGGCATTCATCTATTCACTTTTCCAAGTCACACAAGCCATTTCCTGCAACCTCTGGACGTTTCTGTTTACAAGTCACTGAAAAATGCATGGGCTAAAGTGCTAAATGATTATAAGCTTCAACATCCAACAAGTGCTTCAACAAGGCTTGACTTTTGTCGCCTATTAACACCAGCCTACGAGCATGCATTTCAGCCGTCAATAATTATGAACGGCTTTCGAAAAACTGGCATTGCGCCATTTCATCGAAATGCCATTTCTGATGAAAGTATTGTCCCATCATTGATGCAGCCAAGTGACCTACAGTCACAGAATATTGAATCTTCCACTGATAATGCCCAAGCTTCTGCTGTCAATCGTGAAACTGCGTCACCTTCAGTTTTCTCTTTACTTTCCGTTCCTGAGGTACCACAGTCTTCTTCTTCTAGTACCCGACGAGCTAAGCGGAATCCACAGGCCCGATATTTAACACCTCAAAGCACGAACAACATGGACAGTCCTGAAGAAAACATCGTCGCCATATCAAACGAAACCACAGTCGCCGTTACCGGTGAGGAGACAGTTACCTCGATTCGTGTCTCCTCTGCTTCTCCAACTCCTGGACCTTCAACTGAAAGCAACCTGAAGCGTAAACTACCAAGAGTCAAGGTAGAGAAAACACCAAAATCAAATAAAAGTACGATGTGTGACTATTGCGGTGTTCACTACTCCCAAGATGTGGCACTTAGGAACGGAGCTGTATGGGTAGAGTGCATGAGCTGCGGCAAATGGTACCACCAAGAATGTACTGGCACAGAGTCGCCACAGTTCCTGTGTGATAATTGTGATAAAGTAAACTTTTCAGGCACTGATGACAGTGATTGGGCACCTGAATAGACTTGTCACCATATTGCCACATATGGTATCACCAAATTGCCCCCGTATCTCCATATTGCCAACACCAAAAAGATTTGTTTGATCTGATTTTCCTATTAATGTTTAAGAATTTAAGTTGCTGTGATTAATAATTATTGAAAAGAAAAGTCTGATTATTGTATTAGGTAAAGAGCTTTTCTAATAAAAATTAATTTTGAAATAAAATTTTAAGTTTTTTTCTTATTATCACCATAAAGCCAACCTTTACCCTATTCAATAGTGTCGTAGTCGTACAGTAGGTAGGTAAATTTAATAAGTAGTGCTTGCACTGCGTTTCTTATCTATTTGGGCCGTGGTTTCCTCCTAGGGCCTTTGATGGTACCCGTGGCCGGGACGTTTTAAACGACTGTAAAAGCATACATAGCTTGGTCTTACAACGACGAAGTTATAATTTATTATATTTTTAATTCCGTATTCTTTAAAAAGAATATGTTATGATGAAAATTTGCATCTTCGTTCTATGTTTCGTAACATATATAAAAGCTGTTTTTTACACTAGTTCAAAATAGAATTAAGATACAGTTTAAGTTTTACAAATGCCATTCCAATCCATTTAAATTAATATTTTATATAATATATAACGAACAAAACATCAAATCTTCCTGTGAGGCAAATAACTTTGTAGCATTCTGCTTCGTCTCTTTGAATTCCGTTCTTTGATTTTGAGAATAAACAAGGGTGACACGATCAAAGTACCAAGCATATTATTATCTATTAGGAATAACGTTTTTTAATCAAGGCGACAATGAAATCACCTTCGGCGTGAAATTGTTGAATAAAAAGTTATTGAATATTGTAGTCAGTCATCGTGTCGATTCCGGAAAATGACTATGCTCGCTACGCGCTCAAAGTCAACGACCCGGAATTATCGCAAATCAAATTTGCAGGGCCTTATAGCTAAGGTATATAACGTTAAACAACGTACGCATATTTGCATGAGTCATATATTCGCAACAAAATATTCTGTTTGGAAGTTCCTAGTGGCATACCATACACCGTCGTTACTGGGATGTATGATTTACGGAAAAAATATGGCAACCAGTAATGTAACGCCAACTCAGCGACTTGGATGGTATCCAAGACGTTTGTAGTAACGTCTTATTTGTCGTTCATTGTAAACACCTGCTTCTGCCAGACATTCATGTCTTTGTTTGACTTTTTGAGAATCTTAAACTTGGTTGGTTTACTTTGATGTACTTAAAATATTTGATATATAGTTTGGTTCCATTCTATACGATTTATAATGAATGTATAAATTGAACATCTGTTTACATCAGAGACATTTATCATCTCGCTCTGTCCTTTCTGTCTTTACTAAATTTCCCAGTCGGTGACCATTTCTTGTAAGTTCGATTTTTGTTTAAAAACTACAGAATTGATTTGAATGAAAACTTAATTAGCTATTAAATATGCAATCAGGCGTCGAATGAAGTTGTTTCGGAGGCGTTATTACTTCTCGAGACGTATGATACACAAAAGTACAAATTCGAATAGAAAAATATGCGTAACGATTGAATCGGACTCTGTTGACTTCATAACATGGATTTACGATAATATGCTAACTTTCAAAATATATGGAACTTTTACTGCAACTTCCAAATTGGAAGTTTTTTGGGACTTCTAATGATATTTATTATAGCTTATTCTTTATAGTTTATACTACTTGTAGATTTTTTTGTTTTATTTATTTATGTGATCTTGAACAATCTGGAATTGGATTATTATTTTTCATGGAGGAGTACAATCTTCTATATTATATAATCAATTGTATATTTTCTTTGAAACGTTTGTAATATTTTGCATCAGCTCATTATTCTACTAGGTAACTATCGTATTTGTTAAAAAATATTTAGAGATAATGTATTGCTTATTACAGTCGCGGTGGTTTGTAACCCGCGAGGTGTGGTGCAAGTTAATTTGGCTTATAAGCACCCTACTTGGCCTACCGATTGCCGATTGTATTAATAAGGCCATGTTCTGTTGTAAAATATCACTGGTTAAATATAGCTGCAAGGGTCTCTCCCCACTGACGAACTGAATAAATAGCCGGACCTTTTTATTAGCGTACCAATAATTCATTCGTTCACCATTATATTATAGTATTATAAAATGATTAAAAAGTATCTTGTTTTCTACACTTTTTATGCACCTAGTTTATTAGGGGGATTTGGTTATGAAAGCAGCGATATTATGACAACGCAGAGATCGTTCGATAAATAAACCATGCGTGTAAGAATGCAAGTCGATGTTTCGAAAGCCATGTACCATTGTTGCCTCTGTTAATCTTGTGTTACTTGATATACGAAGTGGGCATTTTATTTGCTGTTAAATATTTTATGTCACATTGAAAATACAAGACGTTTTGTGACCCGGTTACACGTCTTTTAACCTTTAACGAGTTTCATCTCCCGAAAAATCGAAATATGGCAAAGAAAATTGCTGTAGTCTAAACTGCATTAGTAAATTTGCATATAATTTTAGGACCTGATGATTACTACTTCTACTGCTTCTAGCACAGAACTCTTGCATTATGTTAATCTGTTTTATTAATGACTTTTTAGCTCCTTCTCTCGCCCTCTTGGTGGTCCCACTTCTATTGCTTCTCTGTATATCGATCTCGGTTTTGTACTTGCAAAGATTATTTTGTTCTTGTCCTTCTCATCATCATTACAGCCCTTCACAAGTCCACTGCTGAACATAGGCCTCCCCCAAGTAATGCCACAAAGCACGGTCCTGAGCCACCTGCATCCATCGACTTCCTGCATATCTTACCAGGTCGTCACTCCATCTAGTGGGGGGTCGCCCTACACTACGCCTACCGGTACGAGGCTGCCACTCGAGAACCTTTCTTCCCCATCGGTTATCGGTTCTTCGAGCTATATGGCCGGCCCATTGCCACTTCAGCTTACTAATCCGTTGGGCTATGTCGGTCACTCTGGTTTTACTGCGGATATCCTCATTTCTGAGTCTATCACGCAGAGAAACTCCGAGCATAGCCCTCTCCATAGCTCGCTGAGCGAGCTTGAGCGTCCTCATACGGCCAGCAGTGAAGGACCACGTCTCTGATCCGTAAGTCATCACTGGCAACACGCACTGGTTGTACACTTTAGTTTTCAGAGATTGAGGTATACCTGACGAGAAGATGTGTCGTAATTTCCCGAACGCTGCCCAGCCGAGTTGAATCCGTCGATTGACCTCTCGGTCGAAGTTGGACTTACTCTACGTACTCGTCAACAACTTCGAGCATAGTGCTCCCAACAACTACCGGCATAGGTGTGACATGGACATTAAACATGATCTTTGTTTTGTCCATGTTCATCTTAAGACCTATCCGTTGGGAGGCACTATTGAGGTCATTGAGCATAGTGCTTAAGTCCTCCAGCGATTCTGCCATAAGGACTATATCGTCGGCAAATCGAAGGTGAGTGATGTACTCGCCATTGATGTTAATACCGTATCCTTTCCAGTCCAGTAGCTTGAAAACGTCTTCCAAAGCAGCGGTGAAGAGTTTCGGGGATATAACGTCACCCTGTCTTACACCTCTCTGCAGTTGGATAGGTTTCGAGCTCTGGTTCTGTACTCGGATAGCCATCGTAGCCCTACTGTACAAACACTTCAGCACTTCGATATACCGACAGTCAACTTGGCACCGCTGAAGGGACTGCAGCACCGCCCAAATTTCGACGGAATCAAAGGCTTTCTCATAGTCCACATACGCCAGGCAAAGTGGCAAATTGTACTCTTCAGTCTTCTGTACAATCTGCCGCAGGGTATGTATGTGGTCTATGGTACTGAAGCCTTTTCGGAAACCGGCTTGTTCGGGAGGGTGGAGAAAGTCGTCGAGTCTGCTTGCGGGACGATTCGTAATGACTCTCGAAAACAGCACGTAGACGCGGCTCAGAAGGGAAATCGGTCTGTAGTTCTTCAAGAGAGCGTTGTCGCCTTTCTTAAAGAACAAGACCACCGCACTTCTGCTCCACGCCTTTGGAGTAGTGCCACCATGGAGGACGGAATTGAAGAGCTTCTGAAGGACTTCAAGTACCGGTGTTCCACCCGCTTTCAGAAGCTCCGCTGTAATTCCATCCTCGCCCGGGGCCTTGCCGTTTTTAAGGTGTTGGAGAGCCATTCTAATCTCGCTCAGACTGACGTCCGGGATATCATCGGAATAGTGTCGGATAAGACTTGCTCTTGGATCGTTACTCACACTTGAGTGTGGCTCCAGCGATGATGTGTACAGCTGCCCATAGAACCTCTCAATCTCACTCAGAATCTCAGGTGTCCCGGAAACGATGTTGCCATACTCAGTCTTCAGCTTTGACAGTTGGCTCTTTCTGGCAGACAGATCTCCGGCAAAGGCTTTGGAGCCCTGGTTCCGCTCGATCGCTTCTTTAATACGAGAAGTATTAAAGGTAGTCCCTGGAGATCTGTCTGTTCAGTTGCCTGTATGCTGTCAAATCTGTTGACGATTGCAGCCTCATCTCCCGTCTAACAGCCATGAGATTAAGAGTGTGATCGGAGAGTTTTTGTGTTCTTCTGCGGCGGGTCTTGCAGAACTTAGCTCCGACCGCATGGACAGTTTCCACGAGCTTGTCATTCATATCGTCCACTGCATTGCAATCTTGTAGGCACTGAAAGCGGTTGTGGAACTCGAGCTGAAAGTTTTCGGGATTCTGGATTATAGCACGAGGGGGACGGAGCGTTAACTTCATTAGAAGAGACCTCTCCAACTTAACGTTTAGGTTCAGTGTGCCTCTAACCATTCGGTGATCGCTGCCAGTTTTCACCCTTGCGATCACTGAGACATCACTGAACAGTTGGCGTCTGGTCGTCATAATGAAGTCAATCTCATTTTTTGTCGAACCGTCGGGGCTCGACCAGGTCCACTTCCTGTGGGGCCGCTTCTGGAAGAAAGAGTTCATCATAAAGAGTCCCTCTTTCTCCATAAAGTCGGCCAGCTGCTGGCCCCTTCGGTTCCGTTGCCCTATTCCAAATTTCCCTAACTTCAGCTCACCGTTTTCTCTTGTGCCTAGTTTTGCGTTGAAGTCTCCCATCAACACCGTGTAGTGGATGTATCTCTAGGTTAAGGTACATAAATAGGAAAGAGCTGATTGTGTCGATGTTTGTCTTATATATTTTTACCTAACTGCGCGATGCAAAGGACTGGTAAATATTATTTCATTTTTTTATTAAACCTAAACAAATAAAACATACAAACTAAACTGGCATCTTAACATATACTTTGAATATTATTATATAACACGCATTAAATGCGTCATTTTTGTTTGCATCCCGTGACATACTTTACAAGCCACGGAAGCAACACGTTGGCCTCAAAACATTTGATCTGTGTTTACAAATGTAAACGTTTCAAATTTTTCCTTTTCATTTATGAGAATAGTCAATTTTTGTTTTAAACGAAACACAATTAGTTTTATAATTTCAACCCTTATCTAATTCCTTTGGTTTTGAAATGTTAATAAGACAGTTGATTTATATTAGTTTATTGTTCTTTTTGAATTCAATATTGTATGTATGTGTGTTAATTGCGATTTTATGATAGATAAAGTACATGTGATTCACTTGAAACGGAAAGGTTAACTGTTGGGTTCAATAATTCAATGACTGAAGGTAGTCTAATATATAAAATATTCTTAGAGCGTTAAATAGAGGTACTATTTATAGGTGTCAATGTTATATTGTTTTATAATGTATAATATGTTCAATATTCTAGAATAAATTATTATAAAATTAAGGTTATTGTTGCGTTTTGTGCTGATAGTCTTCGTAGGACAAACATAATCGCTTATATATATTATTTGCTTCGAAGGTTACATTCTGTCAGGTTGTGTTTATGTACAGTAACTTGTAATTTAGAAAGAGGTTAGGTAAGGTTAGGTAAGACAAACAAATAAAATAAACTGTCTATTTGGAGAAATAATCGTAGCGAATAATAAAATTAAAATTTAGTCTATACAATAGTTTAATTTATGGTAAAGGCCGGTTTCTTGGTTTTAACAATAATTTACTTATTGTAACCGGCTAAACGCAATTACTATATTAAATGAAATCTATTAATACCTATATGTATATATAATGATTGATATGATAAGATATATCATTTCAATAGAAATTACGTAGGTATATATTTGGAATTTTACTTATTATTTAATATTTTTCATGTGTGGTACCCGATATATTTGATTCATATAGATATTTTGAGTCATGTCTGACATGAAATCTGCAGGTTAATGAAGTTAGTAGAAAAGTGATGTAACTCTCAAGCTCCCTGCATACTTAAAAAAAATTTCATGTTGAGAATTTCATAAACGTCTTCACTGGTTTAAGATTCTTCCTGCTTTGTACTGCGTGTTGTTCAATCAGGCCACTTTACGTAGTCTGTAAAATCATTTTGAGTTAATTTCCTTTCCCTACGATCTGAATAACTGATTTTTCTGTAGTCCTGTACATAATTGCCTTCTTGCCTGGAACGTATTCAATGTGCTAGGAACGTCTTCTTTTTTAACAATCAAACAAAACTTATTAGATACTTGTAACTCAAATATCTCTACAGTTCTGGTCCTATCTTTTGCACTAATCTTGTTTTTATCTTCGACTGCTATGATTTTGTGTTTTTTACGGTTCCGTACTTGAAAAGCAAAAGAAAACATTTATTGGACACACTGGTGAAAGAAAG
This sequence comes from Parnassius apollo, assembly GCA_907164705.1. Lineage (NCBI taxonomy): Eukaryota > Metazoa > Arthropoda > Insecta > Lepidoptera > Papilionidae > Parnassius > Parnassius apollo. The sequence goes on along the minus strand of CAJQZP010001607.1, from coordinate 3,122,675 downwards.
ACTCATATGGATACCAGAGAATCATAAAATGAAAATACAAATAGAGCACATCTAGAATATGCTTAAGAGGAAGACAAATTTATAAACTATAAACCAACTCCGAAATAGAACAGCTTGAAATGCCTTGCCACAAGTAGACATCAGAAACATCATCCAAAGCATGCCTGACCGGATGCAAGCTGTCATATTAGTTAGAGCAATCACCCGATTTTAAAACGTATGCGGTTTGAAAAAAACTGGTTTTTACTTTTCTGGTATTTTAAAAGTTTGCCAGTATTTGGTTAGAGCCATACTGAAACTTAGGTATATTATGATTGTAGCACGAATGAGTTGGCTCGATCGGGGAAAGGACCACACTCTCACAGAATACCAGCGTAAAATATGCTGCTGTTCCGTATGGAGAGTGTAAAAAAACAGGATTCCCTTTTTGTTGGAAACCAGGCATTCCATCTATTATGTGACAACGTTAATGCATTTGGATTTTTAATCGAAGGTCGAGATGTATTTGGGCGACAGCATCCACTTATTGTTTAGGTAGACTCTGTGCTCGTTTGAAACGCTTATTCTATAAAAAATATACATGTAAAGTGAACATAGTAGCTAAAAAATGCCCTTAGTTACCTTTTCACTTGTGTACCTTTATTTTGCGTTTCGCGGCAGTTAGGCAAAAAGAAAACATCTATAATATTATACTACAAAAACTTTACAGTCCTATCCTTTGAGAACACTTAATGACAAGATTATATTTTGTATATATTATATTTTGTTTATTCTCTCTTTACATACTTTACACTAAGTTTATAACGTAAATAAAGTAACTCTGAATTTAAACCATTCTTGATTTACTTAGCTGTTTCTTAAAAGATATACAAATGAAATACCGACATTGAATATCCTCAGCTTCATTAATATCTTAATTCCAAAGCATCGGCGCTCAGTGATTTGCATTTATAAATATTTTGAATAGGCGACACAGGTTTTTGTAAATGTATAAATGTATATACGTATAAAAACATAATATATCCTAATATATAATGTGTATCCCCAAGGGTATGTGCGCTAAGGCCTTATATTATATACTCGTATATTCTTAGAGTCGTACTAATATAAAAATTTTTCTTAATTTTTTGTTTTCTTTCGTGTTAATAGTTCTACTTATATTGTTCTTTGTTTATTAACAAGTAATATTAAATTTCCTGTTTAAAATTGTTAATTAATCATTTAGAATCATCTGGGCGTGCGTTATTGGACTGGACGTGCAGGATTCCGTTTCGAAATTCCGATTCGGGATTCCGAACGCAGCAAGTCCATATAAAATTAAGGACCCGGTACACACCTACGTTAGTTTCACGTTCGAAATTTTTAGAGCAAAACGGGATTCCGTATGTTTGTGGCGGACCCGTTCGGAATTCTAAAATGGAATCTCGAAACGTAATTCCGTATGTATGTGGTCGGCCTAAGAGCTAGAGGACGAAACACCGGACTTTAAAACGTTATTTTTTACTGAAATACATTCCTTTGACGCATGCATTAATTTTTATTTTAAATATTTCAAATACTTATGAAGTTCGCCAACACACATTGGGGCAGCGCGGTGGACAATTCCTTGCCCTAAAACCCTTTCAGAAATGAGCGGAGACCTGTGCCCAGGAGTGGGACGTACTCGTATATAGGCTGTTGTAAACTTGTAACTAGGCATTAATTTTCAATCACTTAAAAGTTCATTCAACAAAATAAAAAACGTGTCCTAGCTTCACCAACTCGTAATTTATTGCAAAAATACTGTTAAACACAAGTTAATGCAAAAATCTATATATAAAAAAGTTGTATGTTGAAAATTTTCGTAATAACGAATTTTATATTGTAAGAAATAATAGAATTTGTACTCAATAATAGAATTTATACTTATATATTATTATGAAATTGAAATTTTTTGATTAATCTAAACAGTCTGCAACTTCTACATCTTGAATTTGGACTTGGGAATCCAAATTCAGGTTATTTAGTTAATATTATATTAACTTTTAAAGTCAGTTGTTATCTAGTTTTCCTGCCATAGGCATTTTTATACACATTGCTGAGGAGTTCTAGGTAAGTTATATTTGACACAGAATGACCATTAGTAAATTTAAATTTTGAATTAAAACATTATCGCACCACCTGCTCATAAAGCGAATCTAGAACCAAAGCTTTGAACATTGGCTGAAGTTGGTTAAATGCCACAAAATTATAAGTAATTAATTTATTTTATTCCACTGTCTGTTTTTAATTTGAGATCATACGTGGTGGAATCACGTTGCAATTGTATAATGGCTGAGCATGATTATTCGATAATAGATCCGACATAATGAATCGGGATAGGACCACGGTGTTACCAACCCGAAGTTTGTCTCAGAGGTAGATATGATTTCTGAAGTTGGTAGTTTCCTACCAATCCTACCTTGAAAAGTTAGTAGATCTACCACCTATATTTTTTTAAGTTTCCTAGAGACCTCCCAATAATAATTTGATACTCATAATTGATGTTTATATTGGGTAACAAATATTTCACTTCTTTTTAAAAGCATATGTAAAAGCAGGATTCATTTAATTGGTAGGCTGTTTGGTCATTTTTCACCAAAAACGAAAAAAAATTACATACAGAACTGACCTATGAGACGCAATATCAGATAGACCATTTAGAATATCTCATTTGAAGATACCGAATGAAATTTAAAGTGATATTTTAAGCATAAATAATACGTAGACCTCTTAATTTCCAGTTTTTTGTGTTCTTTTTATATGTTCGGTTAGTAATACCGCAAAGTTGCGGACAATACCAATTCAGCCTTTTTCCGCTTCATTCGCTACTATGCAAATCGATTTCCTGCATCAGTATCAGTTACCTCAGAGTTATTCTTGGCCTGCTAACGCTCTATTCCAACTGTTAATTGATTGTAGCCTTTGTAAAGATAGCTGCATTAACTCGTTTGTGTGTATCCGTCTTTACCCTTTCAAATTATATGCTGATGTATTGGACACGCCATTATTTGTGGCTCTAACACGCATTAAACAGGATGTTATGTTCGACTCGTAATCATTTTAATTCATTGGTAATATTTTTGGCCTAAATTCGTATTTTATGCTCAAGTACTTAGAATAAGTTCCAGTGTCAAATATAGAGATTCTTATAAATATATTTATGTGTACACAATGTCTTCGAGTCATAATGTAGGTATATCTGAAGATCTGATATAAAGTTAATTTGTACCTTTGGAACCAGAATGTGGTGGTAAAGTAAAAAAGTTTCTCTGCTGGCCGTATTGAGAAAATCCGATACTAGAATATCCGCACCGAAACCATAGTAACCGCAAGGAATCCGTGAAGTGGATGGAGAATCAGAGTTTTCAAAACAACCTACTGAATAAGTACGGTAGTAAGATTAAGGGTGATCAACGAGCACATAGTCCACCTGATGGTAAGTGTATGCTATGGCCCATAGACATGTACATTTATCTTCAATTAAGAATCAAAATGCAGATGTATTGTCGCCCTTGAGAACTGAGATGGAGTGCCTCGTTTCTAGTAAAAAGGGTCTCCGGTTCTCCGCACCAACCATACGAAACGCAACAGCATTAAGCTGCTATTTCACGCTGTTATTCTGTAAGAGCGTGGTCCTAACCCGGTCAAGCCGATCCACTCGTGCCACAACTATAATATAAATGTAGCGTGGCTCCACCACATATATCAAGGCCATGCTTTGTGGCAATTTTTGGACTAGTTTTTTTCAACAGTAGACTTGTGAACGCCTACAATGATGATAATGCTGCCATAATCTTGGCTTCTTTTAGTCTTTGATCAACAATACTGAATTGATAAGCAAACCTTAAACTTAATGCTAAGGTGAATATCTCATACTAGGATCACCAATTCGTTAATTCTGTTATTACGGACAAATAGTGATAGGTAGGTGGACAATAGGCTGATATAAGTTACTTAATAAGGTATGGTGTTCCCTACACGGAGTTGATTAACTATCAAACTAATTCAATTATTTAATTGATTGGATTAACTAGTCTATGTATGGAATTTGAAGTCATACAAGTTTAAATTAAGAATATCTTGACCAGTATGTGAAATAAATTACATAATGAAAATATTGCCTAGTTATAAGTTAAAATTTGTTAAATCTTTATATTTACTTTTCAGACTGTACAATAATACTGTCATTTCCATAATGCCATCGTTTTGATTTTTTGTATACATAATTTACTTTATTTGAGACTATTATTAGCACCTAGAGTTGGCTTTTTTATGTTCACCTTGTATTTACCTACTTGTGATTAGTTATGTACTGTTCTGATAAGTGGTAAAATAAAATAATTTCGGACAGAGTTTGAGCTTCTTGTGACTGTTTATCGGATGCCAAAGTTTTGCAGTCACTTCCATACAGCCCATGAAGTAATTTACATTTCATAAAAGGATATATTACAAATATCTAGGGATATCATACATTGGGAATGATATTTAAGTATCTACATTCATTAAGGTGTAGTTTAAAACATTAAATACAATGTAGGTCAAGCTCCAGTTTAAACGTATTGATTGAATCAAATCATATATGATTTAAAATTAAATATCATTTATTTATTCTGCGTAATAAAACTAAAAATAACTAGAAGTGTTAAATCATGTATAAGGCTAAAAATAAATAATCGTGTAAATATATACACCATAATTGTAACATGTATACAGTATTTATATGATCATTATCGAAGAAAAAGTTCGTTAATTTATGTTCATTAATGGATGAATATCGGGACTATCTTTACTAAAGAATATTGCAGTGTGCGTAACGTACACATAATTTGCTAAACCATTAAATTCCTACCCCCTGCTATTCGCGCGCTCAAAGTGACCTTGACGCGCATTCTCTGTGTGCTTAAAGCGAGTCGTGCCAAATGCCAATGTCTTAAGCAACCACTTTAAAGCAATAGTTATGTAAAATAGAATACACACGTTGAGCTATGAATACGTTTTGCTCGCATGTCCACTCGTGACTTAATAGGGCGCATGTCGGCTCGTCTCGTTGGTGTGGACCTAACTCGCATCCTTGTCTTTACAAGGATGCGAGTTAATGTTCTAAATGGACTCATCTAAATGGATGCACTCTAGATGAAAATTTATCCAGATACGGTACCATTGACGATACTTCCATTTGGACGCATGGCATCACTTCGAACTTGGCAGTCGTACGGAACGGAAATAAATAATAATATGGATAATAATACTTTACTGGTGGCTGCAGCAGCGTGTGTTTCATTAAATAGACAAAAAATCCTAATCAAGGCAATACATCGTAATCTTCAAAGATGAGAGAGAACGCATCTATATTATGATTTATAATTGAGGATACATGTAGATGTGTATCGACCACAGCATCCACCACCAGGTGGACCGCCTGCTAGTTTGTCACTCCCATTTTAGATATGGTACAGATTATGGTGGTGTAATATTGTTGACTGAGGTAGAAATTAAGGAAATCAACATATAGTGGATATTATTCATTATAACTATACGTGGTAGAGCACCGTTGCATCTATATTATGGCTGTAGCACAAATGAGTCGGCTCGAACGAGGAAGGACTGCTTGCAAAATAGTGAGAAGTTGTTGTTAGTGTTGGGGGTGATACTGTAATCAACTTAATATCATGTGGACCGTGTACTCGCTTGTCACCCATATCACAGCCCATAATTCACGGAATAAAATATATTTAATCCAATACACAGTTTATGTTTGAAAAACAGAGCACATGTATCACTATTAACACCAAAATATAAACTGAAACAATAACGTCCAAAAATGGACGCCGGTTTGCCCATTCACTGACAATTCGGACTGCTGCCATTTGGCGTGGCGCACGTTTTTGACATTGACAGGCGGCCGCGGATGACGTCCATTTGGAGTGGACGCATGGATTTCAATCCGTTTGGAAATCTAGAGATGGATGACGTCCATCCAAATGGAATATTTTTTTACCATTCACGGAACGATTTTGGACGATTGCCAATCCATTTGGATTAATGGACGTATCGTCAGTGGGTACCTTAACATTTTTACGGTTGGTCAAGCTTTTTTTAAGTTTCCAAACAGAGTGTCCAGTAAATCTGTGAAAACAGTGAAGTAGTGCATACGTCTACCAAATAAAATTGTCTATAATAATGAAATAACTGGCTTCTATTAAAGCTCAGGAGTTTATTTTCATATATGCATTTGACATAAATAAACATTTCTAAGTTTTTTGTCTGTCGGTGTGTGTGTCTGTCTAGGCTCATGTTCGGAATGGCTGAACCGGTTGTGATTGAACTTTACAAACAAATAAAGATTCATGCCAAGAAGGATCTGCGTTATTTTTAACGAAAAGTGTTTTTTTTAAATAACCCATAATTGATAAAATAAATGGCCTTTGGTTATCTTAAATCTTAATAACGCCACATTAATGGATACCGTTCAGGCATAGGCGAGTCGCTAGTTATAAATAATATAGGGCATTGAAGTAGATTAGAATGTGAATAAAACTCGAAAATATTTTTTTTGGTTTGTCTATAAACAATAATCAATAAACATGCTAGTTTTATCTTCTAAATCAATATCGGTTTAACTTTCACTTATTTTGTTTTTTAGACTGTCAACGCCTCATTAGTAGATCTGACCCTGTCGAAGCCAGGGCGGGGGTCCCTATTAATGTAATAGCAAATATTTAGTTTGTTAAACAGTTGATTTCATGACAGGCAATGTTTAAACAACGTTTTTATGCAGCAATAGCTATCAGCCCCGGTTTCGCACGGGTGATTTCTTGATATTAACAGGAGCGCCACCTACCGGGTCCGATTGTGAATATAAACAGTTCGGGGACTCACTCAAACACGCACAAAAAATTCATTAAAATCGATCCAGCCGTCGTAAAATCGTTCATAAAAAAAGAGTTTCAATAATTGATATTATTCTAGTTAGTGTCCTACATGAGTTTCAAGATTTCATCAATCCGCCAATCTATTATATATATATATATATATATATATATATATATATATATATATATATATATATATATATATATATATATATATAGTTTATATATATTAGTAGTATATTATATTAATATATATATATATATTCTATATATATATATATAATAATATATATAGAATATAGAAATTATTAGGTGAAAGTAAAATGACACTTTTAAAATATATATATATAATATTATTTCTCTAAAGGTAATATGATTTTTTTTTCTAGAATAAGGGTGACAAACGAGCACATCCTGCACCTGATATTCAGAACGCGTGCTCTGGAAAATAGACATCTACTTTTTTATCCTTAATTAAGAATCAAACTGCAGATGCGTTGTCACTCCTGAGGACTAAGGTGAAATGCCTGGTTTGGAGTAAAATGAGTCATAGTTTATCTACATTTACCATATGAAACACAGCAGTAATAAGCGATGCTATATTACGCTGGTATTCTGTGAGAGCGTGGTCCTACCCCGGTCGAGCCGACCCATTCTTGCGACAACCATAATATAGCTACAGCGTGGCTCTACCAAATAGAAAACGTGTGTTCATTACATTCAGTATCTCATGTGGACACAACACTTTTTTTTTTTTTTTTTATACAGAGAAGGCCTTACTGCGGACGTTTTCAGCCGGCACACCGCCTGCAACTTTACAAGGCGCAGGTTCGCCGAATACTTTGGGGGGGTTTTTTTTTTTTTTTCATACAAGTGTCTAATCATTCCATTTCGTGAACGCATACCGGTATTCGACCGGTCCACCACTGTACGTTTCAAAAGGAGTTATCTTCCGCGTACGGCGTACGGCGATTTTTTCGGACCGATACGACCTGGGGACCTTCAAGAAAAGAGCTTACTCCTTTCTAAAGAACCGGCAACGCACCTGCAATCCCTGGTGTTGCGGTTGATAATGGGCGGCGGTAGTCACTTAACATCAGGTGAGCCGCATGCTCGTTTGCACCCTCTTCTATAAAAAAAATAATACATCATGTAAGCAATAGAAAGGATCATGCTTAGTTTTGATCTGACGCAAACATATTAAAAAAATCCGCCGGAAAATCCTGAAAAGGAATTCGTACTAAAATCGTCGATAGTATTTGCAAATTGTGTTGGTAATGTAGTCGTCTTGACTATCACAGAAGTGACAGCCGTTGTAATAGACCTGTTATGAAGTTGACATCGCGCTTCGCGGTAGAACGATCGATTCGAACGAACGAACGATTGTATGTAGTTTATGCTTAAGGCAGGAATATTTTACATATTATACTTTTAACATTATTGTTCTGGTTAAATGACCATTATATAGTATGAGTATTTGATTATACAGTGGCGGTGTAGGAATATCCACTTCTCCATATCGTCCTGTGTGTGTCGTAAGAGGCGACAGAGATTGACAAACCAGGAGATGGGCAGCAGCTTCTTTCTTTTAACAACAAAAAGTGACACTGTGGTGGCTAACCCGCCTGCCTGTCAAGCGTGGCAACTACAGCAAATATGCCCCCTATTATTTAATCCATAAGGGAGGCCTTCTTCTTTAAGTGCCTCTCCATTACTGAAGGTCGGCAGTCATCCTTCTAAATTCTTCTTTGTTCAGGTCTAGCCGGAACAGATCTTCAACATTCTTTATCCCGGTCAATTTCCGGGTGTTACATAGCCACGACATTTTCCTTCTACCAACACCTCTTTTACCCGCTACTTTGCCCATCATAATAGGGAGGCCTATGTAACCATAATATCCCACTCATGTAAAGGTAATGCGAAAATATTTTAGGATTTATTGTTTTGATAGTTCCCATAGTTATAATAATACATTTATCCAAACATTATGCCTTGAAGTTTGAAATTATACGTGGTAGAGCCATTATTAAAAAATTATTTGCCAAACGTCGTTTTCTGAATAATGTTGATATGAGTTGCAAGTTTTTTAATAAAATAAGGATGACAAAGGAGCCTAGAGATAGACATCTACATTAATCCTCGATTAAGAATCAAAATGCAGATACCTTGTCACCTCTTAGGGTGCCTTTTTACTGGAGTCGAAGCATTCCATATGGAATGCCTCGTTTCCATTAAAAATAGTCTCGGGTTCTCTAAACTCACCATAAGGATCGCAGCAGCATTTAGTACGTTCATTTTTAACGAAACGGATAGATCAAGTAAGCTAATTAAAAATGGACGGGAGTCGAACGTGTGTGCATATATTCTAATTGATCCTTTAACGGTTCGCACCTCGCTTATAGGCAATTCAGATCGCGATCGTTGTAATCGACAATTCAGTGTTGCGTGACTGGCCGAGTTAGCTGCGGGCACTTTCCAAATGTAAGTCCATTTTACTACACGCCGCTTTGTCGCTGTAATAGTTTCACGAAAACATAATTTGTCAATTTACATTCATTGCTTTATTTCCATGTTTTGCAGAATGGATTTAGTAAAAGGCAACTATGTATTATCAAATGGGGAAATTTATTTAAGTGTGTTACTATTTTTATAACGGCATAAATTCTTCAGTGATTGTATGACTAATATCTCACATATTTGTACTCGCATATTCTCGAGATTATTTTCGTCGACATAAGCTAGATAATGAATGATATTTTTGTCGTGGCTGTGGAATTATCAAGATATGAATAAAACATAACAGGAATTATTTTGTACTAGCTGTTCCCCGCAGCTTCGCCCGCGTGGAATTTATCACAATTGGATTTCATGGGTTTTAATTTTTTATTTGCACAGAACCCTAATTCTTTATCTAAAATAGTAGCCTAAGTTACTCTTTATAATCATCAGCTGTCTGCCAGTATGTCCTGTCAAAATCGATGATCCAGTCGTTTCTTAGATTAGCAGACGGTCAGATGTTTTTGCATGGAAAAATCAAGAATCCAACGTTTTGTCGCATGAAATCGTATGTAACTATCATATTGAACATATAAATGATATAAAAAGCACATTGTCAGAAAGATAAATGATTGTTGAACTTATTTTTTTTTAAATCGATAAATTGTTATTTTTACATTAAGAAAGCGATTTTAGGGGCTTATGTGTAAATTTATCAAGTCCCGCATGGAGGGGTAAACACGATAACTTTGGAAAATATCAATTATTCAACTCAATCTTTTTAATCTCTTCGTCCATCATGTGGGGAAGGCATGGAATGTAAATGACTGTTTAATTTTGTTTTGTTTAGTTTTTCAGTAGTTGTTTTTTTTCAGCTGTGAAATTCCGAAGTTTCTGTGTTTGAGCAGCCTTGTAATAATATATTTTACTTTATTACACTTTGACTCACTCCGGGCTCGGCCACCGTTCTGAGTGGGCTACTGTATCGTTTGTTTGTATCGGCTCGTGATAAAAAATATCGATTGCTGTAGAAAAACAAAATTCCAAAAACCAAATTTGATACATACATGGATTTATATATAAATATAAGTATACGTCTTGGACTTTATGGGAGTGACCTGAAGGTGTACCTTTGTGAATGCTAAATTAAAATATACTGGTTATGACTAGATGAAAAACTTTTTGAAAAAGAAATAAAGTTGATGAGATTTTTTTTTATTAACGAGTCAGGTAAAAAAGACTAGTTTTTACGATAATGCCTGAGTACAAAAATACCTTAGAATTAAAGTATTATTAAATATAATATCTGATCGTTTTGAGATAAATCTGTTAAAACCTTTTTCAATTAACAATAATAAAAAAAATCTAAAAAAATTTAATAAAATATTATTTACGGATTTTTCGCGTTTAATTACTTTAATTTATTTTTATTATTATCCCGACGTTTCGGGTGCTTTACAGCACCCATGGTCACGGGGGGGACTGAGATGTTTGACGTCCCAATGTCATTGTTAGCCCGGCTACCTTCAGTTTTTGAATATTAATTTTGTTATAATTTTGTTAATTAAACCCAAACCCAAGCATACCACTGCAAGACTTCAAGATACTGTAAGTTCGTTTTGCGTAAATCGGACCAAAAATTAATATTCAAAAACTGAAGGTAGCCGGGCTAACAATGACATTGGGACGTCAAACATCTCAGTCACAAACGGGGGGGGGGGCCGTGACCATGGGTGCTGTAAAGCACCCGAAACGTCGGGATAATAATAAAAATAAATTAAAGTAATTAAACGCGATAAAATCCGTAAATAATAGTTTTATTCAATGTGTAGTGTTCGCGTAAATTTAAGAAATCATTATAAAAAATATTTCCTATTGTTGATTGAATTTTTTTTTCTACATTGTTCACGATCATATGAGCATTATGAGTCGTGCTCTTTTGGATTTTCCAAAGTTTTTTTTATTGACGTTTGACATAAAATTATCTGAAAATTAGAAGTAATAGTAATAAGGTTATTTGTGAAAACTTGTGTTAGCTACACATTTGGATTTACCAAAAGAATTTTTTTTTGTTCTAAGTATCGTTTTTACTTTCATATGCATTTACTAAAAAGCTGTTCTTTTGACATTACAAACAGACACAATTTTAGTAACTTGTATACATTTAAAAGATTATAGGCACTTAGTTGGTACTTAGTATAGCAAATTATCATCATCATCAATCCTGTCATCATCATCAACAACATCAAGTTGTCACTATGATTTGATATAGAGCAAGTAACAAGAGAGTACCCAAATGTTTTTTTAGCTATTTTAATAAGCAAAAAATAATTAAATAGTATAATTTACTAATATACACATATATAATATATAGTATAAAATACACTGAAGTAGCTGCGAGCGTTCATTAAATTCGCCAGTAATTGATGTTGATAATACCGAACGGTGTTAAATAGCGTTTATTTTGCGTAATCATGGCGTCCCAGTTATTTCGCCTTAATTAAACGATGCTTTGTAAAGTTTTCAAGCGCAAGGTGAAGCGTGAATTGCTTTTTACTCGTTAGTGACAAAAAATGTGTCTTTCTAGTTTTTCTAAACTAAACGCTGTTAAGACCAAAAACAAAGTTTAATGTACTTTAACTTCAATGTGTAAGGTTTTAGTTTTCTCATCTGTTTATTACTGTATTTACGATCCGCCCCGGTATCGCATGGGCGATTTTTAGATCTCGACAACATATTCATGTAATATACATATAAATCTTCCTTTTGAATCATTCTGTCTAATGATGAAAACTGCATCAAAATCCGTTGCGTAGTTTAAAAGATCTAAGCGTACAGACATCGGGAAGCTACTTGGTTTTATACTATATAGAGAAGAGATACCAATAATATTTTATGCAAATATTTGGCTTGTTCTTGTTTTATTACCTGAATTCCTTCACATTTTCAGACTTTCCATGCCAAAGGTGAAGCTTTATTGTTGCAATTAAGATGAGGTCACTACGGACTTCACAACGATACTGCCAAGTGAGATAAAGGAAAATTGTCCCAATTCGTAATTGAATACCTAAAAGAACTATTAAAAGGACGTACTAATGAATATGTTCGTAATTAAATGTACTTGATATATTATATAAATTGTAAAGCAGCCACATTATTTAAATTATTTTATATACTTTCGTCGAAGGTCGTAAACCGCAAATAAGATTGCTGTTATGTACTCTCGTGCGTTTTTTAAAAATAGAATAAGCGTGACAAACGAGCACACAGTTCACATGATGGTAAGTGGATATACATTTATCCTCGATTAATAATCAAAAAGCAGATGCGTTTGTCACTCCTGAGGACTAAGATGGAATGCCTCGTTTTCGGTAGAAAAAGGTCTCCGGATTTTTACACTCACCATACGACACACAGCAGTATTAAGCTGCTATTTTACGCTGGTATTCTGTGAGAACGTGGTACTTCCCCGGTCGCGCCGACCCACCCGCGTTACAAGCATAATATAGCTATAGCGTAGCTCCACCACGTATAAGTATGTCATATTTTGTAGTAGAGTTCGATCCTGCTACCGATGAATATGTTAATTGCAATTTTATATGCCGATTTGTCACTCTTGTAGCCATAGGAAATCAGTAAAAGAAAACTGCTTGTTGTGGTATAGAAAACATTTGCGAAATACGAAGTTCTCCAACATGTTTAATAAAACTAATTATACGCATTTTTTTGCGTTAAGTTTAAACTTATCTCTAAAACGTACGTTTCAGGTGCTTTACAGCAGCTGTGGTCACGGGTAGAGAGAGGTAGAGGTGTTTGACGTCCTAATGTCATAGTTAACTAGGATACCTTTAGATTTAAAATATAGTTTTGAACCGATCTACGCAAATCAAGCTTGCAGTATCTTAAAGTCGGAGTGTTATAAGCGGACCGTGAACATGTTCAGGATCGTCGCCACTATTACATCAGATTTGATAAACCACAAATCCTCGCAAGGGAACACCAATTGCTACTATCTGAGTCATCTGGGATTACTTGATAATAAAATGAAAACAATTAAAAACAATAAAGATGCACTGGCTACTGATAAGTTTAAGATTTCTGACCTGCGTAGAGGAGGAGGGGGGTTTTAGAACGATACCTGAGACACACGTGCGTAAGATAGCTTTGAAAAGGTCTATCTATATAAGTAAAATTAATAAATATTATATTATAATTTTGGGTATCTATTCTTACTTACGTCTTGTGCCTGAAAATGTTTGATGTTTTATCAAGGCAAAACTTTTCGATGACAATCGTGACATTTTTGTTTACTAGAGAAAAAATGTAGTTGGTAATGATTATTTTTTCATAACTGATATTAGAAATATGCCTTAAAATAAAAGTAAGAACCAGATGCAGCAAAGTACAAGAATTAGGGGCATATAAAATTATATTGAATAACTTATATTCATTATATTTTTAGGCAATAACGCTGGTTGTATAGCCCAGTAGAACCAGTTCAGTCATCAATCAGTCATTTCAGTTGTTTTACATAAGTTATATTAGTTTCAGTTTAAATGTAGTTATTCTATAATAATGCCGCATCGCACGCTCGACAGAATTCTATTTGGGTAAGCTTTCTTAATTCGTACCGGCTGCAGTAATCATGACTAAAAATAAAAATAGGTTAGGAGAATATATCTATTTATTTAAAATCTTTATTGCACTTTAGGCATTCTTTACCAATCAACCACGAGCTAAGCAGAGAACTTTAGCAGGTGCCATAAAACATGAAAATAATTTATACGTGAGTGTAAATATAAAAATGCACATACCATAAGTGTAAATACAAAAATAAATACACAACTACAATTAACCAAAGTAATATACTCAATACCTGATACATTACATACATAATTTTTAAATAGTACATAATACATACATTTTAAGCATATTTACATACGAACGTAATATACTAAAACATTTTGAATAATTTATAATATCAAGCCACACTTAAACAGAAACGTTTAAATAATATAAAAGTTATTTGCTGGAAGAAGAAAGGTAGTGATCAGTCACCATCCTATCCATATATATATTTATACTAGCTTGCCAGGCAGACGTTGTTCTGCCCTTTTCGACGACCCATTGTAAAAGTCCTTAAATTCGAAAAAAAAATTGGGTGTCGCTCACGGGTAAAAAAAACTGTCCTATCTCTCAAGTTGAACCAAACTGCACAAGGTGTGCAAATTTATTATAAGTAGTTTAGGAGTCCATTGCGGACAAACAACGTGACACGTAATTTATATATATTAAGATTAAATCTCAATATATTATATTTGATTATAACTAGGTAAAGGGAAATACCTTGTCCTTAAAAAATATGGAACATAAATCATAAGCATTCTATGAGTTAACTCGTACACATAGTATATGACGATACAAAAAATAATGTCAGGAAAAAACATGTACTCAAATTTTTATTTAAGTAAATCAATTTTATATTAAAGCTTCCCTGTTTATAGAATCTTTAATTCAGCTCACTTTAATTCGTTTCGTATTAATTTTTCATTCATATTACAGCCCATCAAAATTATTATTACATTTAAGCGACAGTCAAGGCAAGGCGCGGATCGCGAACTCAACTGGTCGTAGGTTCAAATCCGCCATTTGACTACTGTGGTGAACCACTCCTAACACAAGAGATTCAAGCTTACCAGGAGTGATTAAAAGGAATATCAGTAATGTTAATTAATAAGATTACTAATATTTTTTTAAAATAAAATAAATCAAAAGTCCACCGCTGAACATGGACCTCCCCCATAGATTGCCTGCTAGATATTTGCCAGAGTTGGCACTCGGCAGGCGGGGAGGAAGGTGCTGGTTTTATTATATTGTATTAATTACAGCTAAATATTTCGACACAGAGTGCGTCTGGCGCGTTCTGTGCCGCCTTTGATTTCCTTTGCCTCCGCCTCGTTGCGCTCCACTTGAAAATATAGGTATAAGTCGTCTTCGCTGCATTTGTTCGAACAGAACGTTCCCATTGAAAACTGAATGGTAACTGCATGGTAACGCTGTCGATAATATGACACGCCTTTCGCCTCTAAACGAGCCATAAGGCGTCCGCGGATCTTAACTAATTAATGTAAACTTCTTTAATTTGTTTTCGACTTGAATTTATATATGTAGT
This sequence comes from Parnassius apollo, assembly GCA_907164705.1. NCBI lineage: Eukaryota > Metazoa > Arthropoda > Insecta > Lepidoptera > Papilionidae > Parnassius > Parnassius apollo. Next base: position 3,107,114 of record CAJQZP010001607.1, on the reverse strand, counting down.
TGAATATTTTCTATACTTGTTATAACGAATGTTGAAAAAAACTTCGGTCGCGTGCAAGCTGTACTTGCACTTCACTGCTGCGTATGGGCCTCTTCCGCTGTAGCAAGGATTTGCCTTAAGGTCACTGCCTCCTACAACGGCAATGAACGTGCTACAAATGTATCAGTCACAAAGAAAACACTAGAATCACTACTATGCCCACTACGAACGTATAAAAACCTCATACTCAGTCCAATAAAAAAGTAAAATCATATCATACCCGTATATATATAATTATTTTAATTAAAATATTTAAAGTAAATTGATTTATAGAAGTATAATGAATAAAAGCTGACCTAATGCCTGACTACATAATTATTTTTATATCAAAATTTGAGAATATACTATATATGTACTGTTTATAATATAATGCATTATGGAATTTTAAAATCGAGAAATAAATTGATATTTCCGAGCGATAGTTTAATTTTTAAACCATACTATCAGACAAAAATAAAAACGTCTGATTATCGTTATCTTCGTCTGTATGCTCTTTTTAAGCTAACTCGGGAAATGAAAATTCACATTGCTTTTGTATTATTATTTCGATTTGGTAATTTTTGTTCGTGGAAGGAAGTCAACATACTGTTTAACCGCTGAATATTCAAAACTCTAGAATAAAATGATTTTTATTTAATATGATTGCAAGTAATTCCACCTGAAAGTATTTTTTTTACTTTTAACAGAATCTTAACTAACTACTAGAAAATTGATAGATTTATTGTGACCAGACTTAACGTAGAGATACTTAAAAAATTGAAATTTTTAGTCTGGTAGAGCTTTACATTACTTTGCTTACAAAGTCAAAGTCGGTTTTGGTTCTAACAGTAAAATAGCCAGCTGGATGAAGCCACTTGACTACTACCCCACTTGATGGAAAGTGGTGATGCAGCTGAATTTTGTAAAGCACATTAACTTAGCTGAAAAAAAAGCCTATTCTCTCTTGCGACATATTTGAATCGGATAGAAAAACAGATGCTAGCAAATTATTTCACTTCTTTGCTGTACGCATGACCAACGAGAATTTTCTTTACCATTTGGTTCGAATGCAATGTAAGTATTATCTGATCTAAAAAGATAACTGTGAAGCCTGCTTAAACTTAAAATATCAACATAATTAGGACCGTGATAATTGCGTTAGTAACATTATAATTGTTACCAAATAGCTCATTAGTAACGAGTGATAATTTTACCTACTCGTACTTTTGCAATAGAACTTAGTTAAATATTTCTTGAAGTATTATGTGATGCAATGGAATCAAACCTTTTCTATTGCTTAATACATATATGTATGATAGATACGTAATTTAATTTAAATCTTTGTAGGTACTATTTTGTTAGTTTATTTCGTTTTAGTTATTCTTTTTTGTAAAAGAATTATAAAAAAGAACAAAAGTGTTAAAACGGAACACTGATTAATGTTGTTAAGTTTTCTGAAGGATGAATAGATACAGGAGATAAATCACAATCAATATTTTTTATTTAAGCTACCTGTGTATTAAAACGTGTAGGATCAGTACGTAATTTTAATTAAAATAAATAAGATGAAGCTTTTGTAATAACTAATATACAATTTGTAGGCTCCTATTTTGAACGGCTTAAGTATACTTTTATAATAATAGAAAAGTTAAAAATCTATCGCAGGAGTTGGCATTAAAAATGAATTTTATATCTTGCACGATTACAATCTCCGTCTCGGAACTTTAAAGGTTTGCTTTAACAAAGTTTGCTCCAAGTGTAACAGGATGTGGAAAATAAGTTAAGACTGAAAATACGTAGAACAAATAAAAGCTAGCGATACTAGTAAGAAGATCTGGCAAACAAGTAGGTATATGTTTATATATATATATATATATATATATATATATATATATATATATATATATATATATATATATATATATGTTTTTTTTTTTTGCGCCCGAAGCAATTAAAGGGCTACCCTATACGTAGGGAGGCGGAAAATGCATTACGCATACCACGATAGCCGGTCTATCGTGGTTATGAGGGGCTCACTGTCCTACCGGGGACCCTAAGTGATACCCTCTAAAAACCGCCTTTGGGGACAGGCAACCGGCTGATTAAGCTCTATTGTGCCTTATCATGAGCGACCCTCTTTTGGGAAAGGAGGGCGCAGGCGGCTAAGTGCCGCTGAGGGAGTGCCTACGAAGGCAAATTAATGTTAGATATTACAATAATTTTATTTAATTAGAGTTGGCCTGAGCCGCCAGGAGACAGTTCAGGTCGTTTGAAAGTTTATTAGGCGGGTCCGAGAGAGAGTTTCTCGGCCTGCGGACACGATAGCGAGAGGGGGGTGGGGCTGCATAAGAAGCTGCCTCACGAATTAAATGGTTTGGGTGCGACTCTGAGGCTTTGAAGAAGTTCTCAGAGAGTTTTTTAAGAAATTGTTGAATTGTTGGGAGCTCTAAGTCCCGATGAAGGTCGGCATTGCGGACGTACCACGGTGCGTTCGCAGCTCGACGACAGAATAGGTTCTGAACTATTTGGAGTTCATTTAAAATGTTAGGGTTTGCGTGGGCAAAGACGGGGCCCGCGTAGGACATGACTGGTCGTATACATACCTTGTAGAGGGTACGCTTGTTTCGAAGGGACATTTTACTGTGTCGGCCCAACATACTGTTGAGCCTACTCAGATAGAACCGTGCGTGACGGGTTACTCTTTTGACGTGGGGCTTGAAAGTGAGCCCTGTGTCTAGAGTGACACCTAAATATTTGGCGGACGTATGCCAGGAGACAGGGGTCCCTAGCATACGTATTGGTGGAGTGTTTTTGAGACGGCGTCGTTTATAATCGAAGTGGACGGCGGAGCTCTTCTCCGGGTTCACATCGATGCGCCATTTTTTGAACCAAGCTCCTAGGTCATCAACTGACTTTTGGATCTTGTTCCGTATAAGGGGTAGTGAGACACCTTTGCAGTAGATGGCAGTGTCATCTGCAAAGAGGGAGAGTTGAACACCTTTCGACGGGATGGGAATGTCGTTGGTGAACAGGATGTATAGCAGAGGAGCAAGTACTGAGCCCTGAGGGACACCAGCCTTGATAGTTTGCTGTGAAGAAAGCGTGCCTTCGTGTCTGAAACGAAAGGTACGATATTTTAAATAGGAGGCCACAAGACGAACTAGACGATCGGGGAGACCTATTTTATAGAGCTTGTAGATGAGGCCTGTGTGCCAGACTCTATCGAAAGCTTTGGCTATATCGAAAAAGACCGCGATGGTCTTATGACGACGAGGATAGAAACCGCTGAGGATATATTCCACAATGCGGTGAATTTGTTGGGGACATGAGTGTTTGGCTCGGAAGTCGAATTGATGGGGAATGATAAGAGGGTCGCCGTCTGTGGGAAACAGATAGCGCCTCATACGAATTTGGATGACTCTTTCGAAGAGCTTGCCCATTGCCTTGAGGAGGCTAATGGGGCGATGGCTGGAGGGGATTATATATATGTGTGTGTGTGTGTTTATTTATAACTAAGACCGTATTTCAAACAGTAAAAATTAAGATACTAATGACAGATTATACGAGTTCTGATAATGCGATGATTGTTATATATAGTTGATTTTAAAAATCGTTTGTATAATGGGTATTTGTCTGATATCCCATTAATTTAAGAAACGGAAAAGGTTTTAAATGCGACTGTATTTCTGACATATTTCCAAGGATATTGCTGATTTTTTTTATCAGAATAGTTGACTTTTACAGTGGTCTTATTTAAATGGTTTTAATAGTCTTATGTAAACATATTCGATAACAATTTGAAGTCTTGGTAAAATTTCTTTTAATTATCGAGCTCAGTATTTGTTTGATTTTTTACTTAGGTACTATGGTTTAGTTTTTTACTTCCTATATTTACTTTTTGATAATCATGAGTTTCTTTAAAATTGTTTGCTCGAGAATTTATTATTAATCTAGATATAAATAATAAAACCAACCGTTTAGATAATAGGCAAGGCATACAGAGTTAGCATTCTCGTAGAATATATATATATATATGTTTATAAAACAGCGCTGTAATATGTTTACTCTTGACGTGCATTTTTGATTACTTGATATAAATGAATATTGGTACATATTTACTAATGACTATAAATTATTTTTCTTTAATAACTATCACAATACTTTTATACAATATATAATATTTTAATATAAAGTGGAAAATTTTAGGTGTGCAAATCAAAACCGCTTTCTATAACTCAATGTAATGTCATACTACGTATTGCGCTACCGGTACTCGTTGCTATGTCGGTCGGATATTGCGCTTTTATGGCGTCACGTTTTCTTAATGCGTTTCCGAATGACGCAAATGGGATGTTTGCAATGTTTACTTCGTTAGCTGCAGCGTTCAGGTGTTAAATGAAGGTCAGCTCTAATAATTGTCGTTATATATTGCCTGCCTAAATTGGCAAATTATTTTATTTTCTATCAGTTTTTACCTTTTATTACAAGATACAATCAAATATTTTCTTATTCCGGTGGAATCATTTTGATATATTATTATGAATTAGATATTCTATTTAATGTTCTATTAAATGGAAAGGTAAATATCACTTGTTATCAAAGCGTTATAATATTATATAAATATGTTTTATGTATATATGATGTTTATAATGATTTCTTATATTTACGCGAACACAAAAGTACTTTTAAAGATTTTATGGCGTTTAATTTACTAGATTTTAATACCCGGTATTTCGGATGCTTTCCAGCACTCATGGTCACGGGGGACTGAGGTGATTGACGTCTCGATGTCAGAGTTAACCCGGAGTACCTTCAGCATTTTTAATGCAAATTAAACGTGATAAAATCCGTCTAAGTAGTTTTATTTAATTATAGTTTTTAAAGATAAGTTTCTTACTTAATCATAAAAAATACTTTCTTAAATCTTTTATCAAAAACAATTTAATTGCAGGTATAAGTAATTGAAACTTCAAACTCGAACAACAGTAAAGTAATCGATTATTGCTCGATATATTTTTATGCGCAATGTATAGTTTCCTCCAATTTGCTGTTAACTGGACTGCGATTTGTTTAATGTTATGTGACTTAAACAGTAGCCATGTTTTAGTTTCTCTTATTTGTTTGTGCTTATTGTTTGACGCGGAATTTATTGTGAATTGTAGCGTGTTTTAACGCAAACCTTTGTTTCCCATTCGTATTGTTGTTTGCTTTATTTTTTCATTTGAACAATAAGGGTAAGATTGAACTCATTATATACAAAACATTAGCCACACATCAGTATTTATTAAATCGTTTTAGGGCTATATTCTTTATAAATAATTTACAGTTGAATATTTTACAATAGATCCTATGTCTAAAGTACACATTTTAGAAGCTCCTATTGTTTTTTATTATCATCAGTACCATCGTAATCCTCATCATCATTACAGTCCTTCACAAGTCCACTGCTGAATTTATCCTCCCCCAAGAAATGTCATAAAGCACGATTCTGAGCCACCTGCATCCATCGACTTCCTGCATGTCTTACCATATTATGACTGTATAATCGTTATATTAAATTATTATATTTAATTGTAATATTATTTCATCTAAAATAACATAAATACACGCAGCAGAACCTAATAAGCTAAATAAAAATACATAATTTTAATTTTCCTACAAAAACAATCTTATCTCCAATCAATCAACATTAAAGTACTGACACGCGTCACACAAAGAATAAGCTATCCTGGCAGTACGTACTATCTATTAATATTTGTATTACATATATAATTTTAGTTATTTTTATAGTATAATAGTGACAAACGGGAACACAGTCCACCTCGGTAAGTTGATGCTGTGGCCCATAGACATCTACATCTTTCCTCGATTAAGAATTGAAATTCAGGTGCGTTGTCACCTCTGGGGACTATGATACAATGCCTCGATTCTAGTAAAACGGGTCTCCGGTTCTCTACACTCACCATACGAAACAGCAGCATTAAGCTGCTACTTTACGCTGGGATTGTGTGAGCGTGGTACTTCCCCGGATGAGCCGACTCATTCGTGCTGTAACTATAATGCTGCAGCATGGCTTCTACTACGTGTGCGTTTGTTCCTTGGTTTTCCCAAGATGTAAGTTGAGTTTTCAATGAAATGCCAGAAGAACCTCGTGATAAATGGCGGTATACCATATCGTATTTGATTGTTGTAAAGCCGGTCTGGGCGACGGAGGATGGTGTCAAAAGTGCAAAAAATTAAATACTGTGATCGTAAATGCGCTTTTCAATTATATTGCAAATTCTTCCTGCAACCTCCATATGCAACCGTATATTATTACGGGCTCTTTAAGAAATAAAAAGAAAGTACTATATTATAGAGTGGTTGTCCGTAAAACATAATTTAATCACACTTATGTATATCTTATGTGTAACCTTAAAATAGAATGCAGAATGAATTACCAAGTGCATTACAAACTAAATTTTAATGTAAGTCTGGCGCACCTGTTGTAAAACATTCAGATGCTTTGGTTTGGTGTTTGTTACTCAGCAACTCACCGTTCGTTCGTCGGTACCTACCGTTTTTATATATTGCTCCAAACATATTTCTGTAATATACTTCAACATTTTTACCAAGCTATTCGCTTTTGAATAGCACAACGAGACCTATAAAATAACTAACGGACCGTAAAACAAATAATGTATGTGGGTCGCGTTGCTCAATGTCGTACGGTTATGGTGATGCGTAGTTCTGCTGTAAAAGCATGGAATGTATGCAGGCCACAAAGGTCGCTTCCACATTCGCATCACGATTAGTCGGGCGGTGACTCTTCTGGACAGTTCACCCCGCTTCTACAGTCGTGCACCGGTCTTGGAATACTAATGCCACTTATCCATACTTAGACGTTTGCCGTCGCGGGACGACGAAACTTTTGTAACTTCATTTTGCCGACTTTCGTGTCATTTTGAAATAAAGATAAAGTACCATATTGTGTTAAGATGACATTGCGCAAATCTAATTTACGTAAAACGATAAACGGTTGTATCTAGTAAGTGCTATTTTGCGTAATTAAAGGCCGACATCATGAACTGTGGATTCGGTGGGTGGGTTGACTTACGCAGTGTGAACATGTTGTGTTCGAGTTAGCGCTCAGTGCACAAGTCTCGTCGGGCTGCGGCCGCAAAGCAGCTGCTGCACGCTCCACTGCCACCGCTCTCCGCCCGCGCGCCCTCTCCGCCTCCGCTCGCCCTTGCGAAAAATTATAATGCAATTGCCAGGACCGGACGGTTGGCGTGGAACGCTTCGTTGCGTTGAACCACCGCCAGCGCCAGCACGCAACCAGTCTACAGTCAAGTGCGTTCAAACTCACACGCCGTCCATCACGATGGATTGGATGTGTCGAGTCTGATTTCTCTTGCGGTGCTCGCTCTACTGGAACCATCAAGCGACGCTATAAGTTACTATTGAATTATGATATTCAGTGATGAAAACTTTTATAGTGCTCGTCTACAAAACGTATTTGTTCGCTATCTCATTTAATGTGAACGGTGCGTACGTTTTACCCCGCAATTGTCATCGTTTGTGATTTTCGAAACGGTTTGTGTATTTTTAGTACGGCTTCAGTGACCGAACTTTTGTTTAAAAGTAAACCGTGCAGGTGTTTACATACGCCAAGTTCAATAGTAACCTTTTACGTACGTAACAATTGTCCATCAAATATAAATTAATTCTTGACGCGTCGCATATCCATCCGGCGATGTTTGCTTTCCAAGTGATCGTTTTGAAGCGTGTGTTCTATCGCGAACAGTGGCTCGAACCGCTCGCTGCAGATTGGTAGTTCGGTTCGCGCGTTATCGCTATGTTGTGGAATAATAAAAAGGAAATCATCGGTCAATTATCACTATTAAGCTGATAAGGTGATTTGTGAAACCTACGGAATGCCAAATTGCGTTAGTAGTGCAATCGTAGTCGGTGTGATGTGGTGATTGTTTGTGTTCAGTGTTGCGCTAGCGAGTCTTGTAAAAGTGATTTAGTAGTATGTGGGGTGCTGCTGTGTCGAATCCACCGCACTACCATTATGTGCAAGGACCAAACAACGCAGGACCTCAACGCGGTCCGGCTGGTCCTATATTGTCCGGCCCTAGTGTAAGGCATTTGAGGCCACAGTCTTCGTATTCTTTGCCTCATGGTTCCAACGGAGCGAGCCGCTGGGGCTGGTCCGGAAGTCATGCGTCCTCATTCGATCGAAGGCAATTAAAGGTGCCACCACAGCCCGCACGGCCAGCTCCATCAAGGCCGTCTCACAGCAGAAATGCTGCTTCTTATGTAAGTGCAGGAAATGGCGACCGTAATATTAAAATTATATCTAATTTTAACATTTGAATTGCGTAATGTCTCGTATAGCGCTACAATTTTCAAAAAGAGAAATGTTGCTTTTTAATTCTCTATTTTTATAATTGCAAGTATATTATATAATGTGATATTATATGACTAACATACAAAATTAATTAACATTAAGATCACAATTTTAAAGCAATGCTAAAGTTTGATGCTGATGAATTTTAAGCAATGGTAAACGTGGTATTCATCAGCCCGTAACAGTCTACTGTTGGACATTGTCCTCTCTTGTGGTAGAGAGGATTGCCACAAGCGACAATCTAGGCAGGTAGATTATGAATACCACTACCAGACGTCTAGAACTTCAAAATCCGGTTTTCACTAGATTGTGATACGGCTATGTGTCTTAGGCCATGCGATTTTTTTAGTATTTCCCATAACAGTCCACGAGACGACATGGTGGTGGATCCATTTTAAACTTCTACTACGAAAGACGTCCACTATATTTTACCGCGTCAAAACGTCGAAGAAATCTTGTAATTACTATTGCAGCATAGTTTAATGCAATAAGCTAAGCATATAATAAGAAATAAGTAATAAAGTTTATTCAATTCAGCAGTATTTTATTACAAATTGTACATTCATGTAATTGAATCGCTAGAAAAACGTTCGAGCTCTTAAAAGGAATATTACCTTTAAATAACACTAAAATAAAGTCAGTGGCTCATAGCAGCGTATCGAGTACATGCATCGTGCACTGTTGCAACGTTACGCACTTGCCAAATTTGGTGCCACATTGCCACAGTTGTGGTACGATGTTTATTTCCTCATGTCGCGCAATTCACGACAAACGTATACGCACGCGCCACTAAACACGGAGGTCCGTTTAATTTGCGATGATTTTACACTACGCAGGTGTTACGCATTTTTTTTTCTCATGGTATGTTATAAAATGAAAGGGCTTTTGTCAGTGACCATATCTATTGTTTTATTAGTAGAAAGAATCCCACATAATGGTATAATAATAACTTGCTGTCGTGGCATATTTTGACTAGCAAACAAGATTTAATGTTAAATTATTTTATCTATGGAATTTAACAGTTTTGCGGTTCTAATGCCGTTATACTTAATTTTGTAACATATTTTAAACTTAAATGTTCTAAATCGATATTAAAAACACATTATCACATTATACGAACTAGTTAGGTAACTTTCTTGCTTTCATTGAACATCCTAATCTGTATAGTTATAAATATTAAATTCTTTATAGTATAATTTCTATATAAGTATAAGTATATATATATATATATATATATATATATATATATATATATATATATATATTACTAATATTATATCCATGATATTCTAAATATTGAATATACTAAATATATTATTAGTTGTCAATGTATAACCTTCTTCAATACTGTTTTTCTCAAGTAATGTTCTGTGTTTACTGTTTACGTAATATGAAGGTTTAATAAAAAAGCTTGTAGTTGTACGCATTCCAATAGTCCTGTGAAGCGAAGTAGTTTTCTTTGCAGAGCAGAATGTAATGGTATCTATGATTCACGGCACGTGAACACAACAAGTGTGTGTGTGTGTGTACGTGTCTGTGTACATGTATGTGACACGACCTAAAATTTATGCCGCAAATACCTCACTTGCCTACTTACTGTTCAGTTATATTTCCCATTATTAATACAAGATTATATAGTTTATTTGAATTTACTGTTTATCAAGTAATGAAAATGTCAGTTTATATACTAATTACTTGATGTTTATCCTAATTTTTTTTTCAAAAACCTAGACGAAGAATATGCAGTTTTTACGATGTTTGGATGAAAAATTATTCGTTCATGAGATCAGACCCGAATAATAATTATAAAGCACAAAAAGGCTACAAAAAACCTGTATGTTGTAGCTGTCCCGATGTGAAAACCAAATTCCCGATTATTTTTACCTTCCGTCCCGAAATATTACTTGCTAGACCTGGCAACACTAGTCTCAATTTTAAAATAATGGATGTGGTTTTATTTATTTTCGATATTAATGTGCCTAAAAGTTAACATTTATGTTTTTCATGATTATCTTCGAATAGGCAGAAAAAAATAATTTTACATCATCTCAGATAAGGTTATCATTCATTTTCTATAAATATATATATTTTTAAATTGTTGTTTTTATTTATCCTCGTGCACATTAGCAAAACTTGTGTGTGTGTGTGACATAAAAAGTGTAGTCAGAAAATTGTTATTTGATGACTTCATTTGGCAGTAATGTTTATAATAATATAATTGTGTAAAAGTTGCAAATGTATGTAACGTAGGTTAATCGGCTATATGACGTCATTGCTTTTGATAAAAATAGATTTTAATACTTTATCGTTACAAAAATGTCATTTAGTACTTGATAAGCTGTTTGAAATTTGTTGTGTAATTCAAGCTACTTTTAAGCATACATTTATGTCAATAATTCGTTTCTGATCATCAGTTGATCCTGTTATTAAAAATACTTAAATTTTACCTTCTCCACCGTTATATTATACTTTGAAAATGCAAAATACTTCATTTTTTGTTCCAAAATTCTATGAAAAAGTTCGAAGAAAAAAAAAACACTCTTTTCCCTTAATTAATTTCTTCTTTTCCACTGAGTTTAAAACACTCAATTAGCCCGCTGGCTTTATACATGCTGCATTTAGGATTCATATTTATGTAAACTATTAAAATGTACTAAATTTCTTAAAAAACTTTCAGAGCTGATAGAGAAGTTAAAAAATATTGTTAAACGTAGTTTGATTAGTAAGGGCTATAATAAAATTGACGACTGTATTTTTTTAATTTCCTGCACTAGTGATCCGCTGGTTCAGTAAAATAAATTGTTACACTAACGTTCTAATAAAATTCCATTTTATTACATATTATTATTTTTTAATTATAATATGGGTAAAGCTGTGTACAGTAGTTTTCAGAGTTTGTTTTAAAAATTCTAAACATAATTTGTTTTATCTTTATTGCAGATTACCTACAATTGGAGCTAAAAATATAATATTATTAATTACTATAATTAATAATTTCGTGTGTTGAAGTCGAAACAGTCTTCTAACTCATTTATACGTCTCTATTCAGTTTAAAATTCTAAATTAAATGATATTCTTGCGAAAAGCAAAGATTATGATTTAAGAAGCTGTACCATCAGATACATCGCAAATGTAAAATAAAAGTCTGTTTTCCTTATCGTGTATGAAAAAATTATACGATTATTTCCATCGTAATACCGACTTTATTGACAACTGATAGTCTATAACTGCAAACGTAAGAGCCGATGTGCAAGTAGTACGTGTACATACAATGTTTTAGACATTGCTCCCATGCTTTAAATTTCACCCGTATAGCATTCAGACCCTGAACAAATGTCTACGCCATGTAAATTTTTTCTCTAAACTTTTAGCCACTGCGAGCCGTCAAACATAAACGCTCTGAGCGTGTGCAGTGCCGCTCCTTTTAGTGTGATACGTATTAATTCAGTGCGCTATAGTCATCAAACGCAATTTTCTGGTCTTCTGGTTATGCTTTTTAAGCTGAGTTGGATTTATGTCAGGATTATGAATCATTGATAAAAATGAATATTTCATTAACACAACACATTTTATAAATTTTTAGATCAAATATATCTTAATCCTACTAGCTGCTAGCAAATAATACTCTTTTAATAAGTTCAATTGAAAAGCTAATTTATTATCACTGTGCCAGTTACATTATTAATAAACTTTAATCCCTCGACGTAACTTTTGGAATAAATCTGAACACTCAAGCGGAGTTTCTTATGGTGTTAATGGAAAAGTTAGGATGGTTTCATTTACTTAATTGGGCTTAGTAAGATAACATTTGCAATTTAGATCTGCCTAGAAACATAATTTGGTATTTCGTTTCGTTTGGTAGTTCATTATACAGAATGAATTCAACTAAAAAATATGATTTTATCAAGTTTTAGTAGTTCCACTCTATTCCAATTTAAAAGGCCTGCACCAGCAAATTATTTGGTGTTGCAAATGTTCCTGGGCAGTTGTGATCGTTTAACATCTGATGCTCAGTAGAACTATGTTTCATTTTAAAATTATGATCGAAATGTAGTTTTTTATCTTATGTGCTTATTAAAAAGTAAAATTTTCAGCAGATACGATGACGATTGAGGCTGATATTAAATAAAGATAATGATTGTACACTATAAAAAAGGTTGAATGAACTTTTACGGCCTCTAAGGTCAAAGATACGGCTTATTGCCACATATTTTGACAATCGCATCCTCATCTCATCAAAATACAGATGACCTCCCATGGTCTCATACTCGTAGGACAAGTAAACGGAAACTCCGAAATTCATTAATTTGTAGTTAAATCATGCAAGTAAATATTCTTGCGCGATTACAAACTTATATCAATTTGGTGATGCAGTAGCAAACATCAATACCATTTCCTAGACATGCCTGCATATATATGTAATAAGGTCGAAAGCTCCAAATCAATAGTAATATTATACTTAAAAATATGCGTATGACGTATTAAAGGCGTTAATTAATTAATTAGTATTTAATAACTCCATAAGTCTCATGTCTCATGTGTTTTATTAAAGTTGCACTATATTCATATAGAATTATTATATTAAAGACGAGATATGTTATAAAAATAGACATAAGATCAGTTGCCCTAGTAACGCCAATGCACAGCGTGTTGTCAATACCAACATTAACAACATGCACGCTAAAGTTACTTACTTAAGCTCTAATACATTTGCCGTACAATATTCATTATTCAACTTTAAATGGGTTCCAAATTAAAGTTCGCGACTGTACTTACCTAACTGCTTACGCTGTTATACTTGTATGAAATTGAACATTATCATGGCTAATAAACAGCATTCGTGTATCGGTATCGAAAAAAGATAAAAATCGTCGAGACTCGATTATACACGGGATAAATGAGCTATCTACATATACGTAATTAAGTTTATAAGTACCTACGGATCCCTCAGGGCGCGGGCTCTACTCGCACTTATCTTTTTTTGGTAAAATTGTTTTTTAAAACACTTCTTACCATAGAATTTAGGTATTGTATTAATACTTACATACACATATAAATACATATACGTATAAATTTTATTTTCGGTAAATTCTAGTCAAGGATTTTTATATAATTTCAATAGCACCTTATTGGTAGGCCGTTCACCTTCTGCTTCCATGTCGTGCTGCCGTTACGGCCCGGCTAAAATTTTCACCTACTGCAAAAACTATAATTGCTTTTCTTAAATTTTATTACGTTATCCTTTTTGTATCTTTATGAAATTCACATAGGTTTTTATTTCATAGGGTGTGGAAATTTATTGCTTAAAAAAACCTAATCGAACACTTTTCTGTTTTTATTTAACTTTGTTTTTCACATTACCACAGTAGTTCTTAATCATCTTATAAAATCAAAGTAGGATATTAATTTATCAGGTCAGAATGTTATAGTGTCACAGTGAGTCAAATTTTATTTGTTGTGTTGTAAATGTTTTCTCCCTACTGCCCACCCCATACCATAAGATAATTTTCTCTTCTCAAGATATGGGGCATATGTCTACTATTTGGTGCCTGTTCCATGCATTGTTTTAGCAATTGACATTAGGTCTTCCATAGATTGCCTCATAAGATGCTATTTGCCACAGTTGCTACGTTTGGTAGGCGGGTTGACATTCGATGGTTTTTATTTTCTAGATTGTTAATAGAAGGACGTTGCTGCCCATACTCTGGTTTTTTTACTTCTGTTGTCATTTACGACACCCGAGACGATATGGGTTAATGGATATTCTTACACCGCACCACCACTACATGGTTGCATTATGGACATATAACTTTATATTTATTACCTATACAATTTAGTTTTGACGTTTTAATTCAAACCGATGTTCTGAATACATTCTTAGAAGGGCAAAGTTCTGAAATACTGAATAACGATAGTGATAATTTACATAAGAGCGATGACAAAGAGCTAAACAATTCGACGAAGAAGTTTCGTAAATTTGAATAACACAGCGGCGCGGCGACGTGCGATGTTTCATGCCTTCGGCGTGGCGATGCGCCACGCTACGCTTTTTTAATAAACTTGTGCGTATAAGTAAACTTGTCACGTAACGAAATGTTCGAATGCATTTTATAATGTACTATCGAGCCTTGACTCTTACGGACAATGTCATTGAAATCGGGTAAGGTTTACAATTCGGTCGCCTGAATTTGGGGGTGGGGGGTGGCGTGGGGGGAGGGGGAGGAGTTGTAGAGTCACCCCCCTACTTCCACTTTCTGCCGGACGTGCTTAGTTTTCTTTTTTATTAATTTTTAAAAAATCTCATTTTGAGGTTATGTTTCGTAATTTTTATGACAATTTTAACCTGATTTATGGGTAGAGAGAGTTGGAGGATGGAAGCCCCACGCCACTTAACGTGGTGCAGTCGAGGGACGTACGGTCGACGGAGCCCGCTTCGCGGGGCTTCTACTTCTGAGTGGTTTACAAAAAAATAACCACGAAGAGGATGACGGGGTCTATTCGCTCGCTTCGCTCGCTCACACGACCCCGTCATCCTCTTCTAACCTAACCTGTCCGAGTCGGGGTGCTCCACGTCCCAGGCTCGCTTCGCTCGCTATTGCACTCGATATAACACCAAATTATTAACTTTCGTAACTACTTTAATTTATAAACATAATTTATGGCTGCCACCATTTGTAAGAAAAGATCTTTGCGATATTTAGCAGTATTCCGCCGCCACAAATATTTCACTATTCACCAAAATTCTGAAACTCGGAAGCAACACCGTGAGGAAAAGCTGTCAACAAAATGGCCGGCATAGCGATTTAATTTTACGTATTTTTAAATCGATTCAAATCGAAATTAGATGAATCGATTCACAAAAAATCGAAATCTTAAAGATCAATTTCGCAAAAATCGATTTTTTTTATTTGCATTAAAAGTTTATATTTACGATATCAAAAGATACAATAAAGTACAGATAACATTGAATAATTAAATTAAAAACTGTCATTCTTTACGAGTTGGGGTACATTCAACCAATTGTAAATAATTTTGCAAATCTAAATAAAACAGAAAAAGATTCGATCTCGATTCTCTAGGGTGAAATATCGATTCACTAGATCGATTCAGTACTATATATCGATTTGACATTGACAGATGAAACGTCAAAAACGTAATTAAATTAGTCATTTACCAATATTTTTAAAAAATAATTAAAAATACTTCGACGCTGCTCCGGCAGAAAAAATCGAGTGGGGGTGCTTCAGATAAACCCCCTTGACTCCCCCCACAGTGACAGAATCTTCAAATTCAGGCGACCGAATTGTAAACCCAACCCTTGAAATCATTCTTTTCTTTTCTATTGTTATATTTTACTAGGCTTTTTTAAAAATTAAACAAACATTCTTTTTTTTTGGTCACAAACCCGTAAACAGTCCCTCCTTCACATGGGCCTCTATCTTAGGAAAGATCTGCCGTAATAGTCACAATTAACAGATAGTTCGGCGATCACAGTGCCAGACGTCTTGTATCTTTGACGTTACTACTTCTCGCCGGTTTAAATAGATATTCGTATTTTACCTCCTGAAATTTATGAGATACCTGCTTACAACGCGATTTATGATTTATTTCTTGAAATCTTAGCATTTTTTTCACTTCACGTTCGGAATTTTGATTCGGTATTCCGAATGCTGCAAGTCCATATAAATTTAAGGATCCACCACACACGTACGGTAATTTTCCGTACGGAATTTTCTTAGATTCGAGATTCCGTATGACCGCCTGGTCGTTTGGAATCCCGCACGAAAAAGTCGCTCCGAACGCAAGTCTTCTATTATCCGTACGGAATTTTCAGTGATTCGAGATTCCGTATGACCGCCTGGTCGTTTGGAGTCCCGCACGGAAAAGCCGCACTGAACGCAAGTCTTCCATAGATTTTGTATGAGTCGCAACACACATTCGTAAATTCCGTACAGAACGCGCCCAGTGTGTTGCAATACCGACCGAATAGATGATGACCGAGAGAGATAGAGGATTATATTTTTCATCATAAAGAATACTTGTTGTATTCCGCATAGCGAAAGCAAGCGTATTAATTTTATATTACATAGTTTTCCAAAGATTGATATAGTACTCAAGTGGGTGAAAAATATTAATTGTGCAGCTCAGTTCAGAGGAGCTACAAAGTTCTTTGTGTGTCATAAGCACATTATTTTTTTAAGGAGCTGTATGTAGCAAAAATAGAGTAGAGAAAAAAATATAGTTCTGGATAGGCTCGTAATTTGGCTTCTTTTACATAATAATGGATATCTTGAAATCTGAGGATGTTAAAGGGTGCACTCAATAACGGCGGCTATATGTTTTTTTCTTAGCTAGATACAACTACATTTACGTGAAAAAATATAATAAGCAATAAAGAATATCTAAATGTGATGAGATTAAGATGTTTATTTATGAGACTGTAAACATGCAGAAAAATTATTTAAGTGATGGTGAGTGATTTTCTTCTTAGCCGCTCTTACAGCAACAATGCAATCGCAATATCGTCGTTCATATTCGCTGGCTGAATATATGCTGAATGTACTCAGTGGCTAGCATCTCTCAATTGAGCCTTGTTATACCGAACGGAAAATAATCGTTTGTGTATGAATGTACGGAATCCCGAATCGAAATTCCGTTCCGTATGTATATGGCCGGCCTTATGTTGCTACTATACAGCAAATTGGAATAATTGGTTATTTTCGCTTTCTTTGTAAATAACTTAGTACGCAAGTAAACTAGGCTTCGATCGCCGCCGGCACTAATGAAAATGTTAATTACAGTTTTAAGTGCTGATTTACCACGGGCTTGACATCGTAAACGGCATGTTTGAGAAATTAAAAAAAATATTTCAAAGACGGGTGAAGTCCGCCAACACGCGTTTGGAGCAGCGCGATGGTGAATATTTTCTTGCCCTGAAAACCATAGGAATAAGAGGAGCTCTGTGCCCAGGAACTGGATACATATAGGCTGTAATTTTACTTTACTATGGTTACTTTTACAAATATTTTACATTGCATTATACACTGGTTATTGTAAAGAAAGGAACGGCACATCCGGCAATAGGGCTTTCAGTTTAATAAAACTCAAAATAGAAACAATACTAATTTTAAAATAACGATGTTAAAAAATAAGGTCTATATTGTTTACAAAACAAACAACATGCTAATACTGTTATTTTAGTTGCGAACTCAGGTGGTGCTTTCGAGTTTTCGATGCATGAAGGTCAGATCATGATATACACACTCGCAGTATATTAACAGTACCGTAAATTTTCATGCGGCCAGCAAGCGCGTTGAATTAAAACGAAAAAAATGATCTACGAAAATAAAAAAAATTATGTTCACAAAATAATCTATTCTATTCATACACGTGAAGAGAAAACTTAGTACCCCTTTTTAAGCAGTTTGTGCGCACGTAGGAGTGTGAGATTTGGCATAGTAATAAGTTTGTATGGGGAAGGGGTCTGGAAAGCTAAAACTTACTGATATTATGTGTAAGAAATGCATCAAAATAAGTAAAGTAAAACATTCATTGTTTACACTTAGGGACTTTAAAAGACGGATACGACTTAGGGACCTTCAAGAAGAGCCTACTCCTTTTTAAAAAGTCGGCAACGCATTTGCAATTCCCCTGGTGTTGCAGTTGTTCATGAGCGGCGGTAATCACATACCATAAGGTGAGCCGTATGCGCGTTTGCCCCTCTCCTATAAAAAAAAACATTCATGCTGCAAAAATGTTATTAATCGGTCGTTTTTTCCGTTTATATTGCCAAAGACAAATCATAGACTTACATCTTCCTGTCAAACACATAATAATCGGTACTCGGTAGTCAAACAGTCACACAGAGCTATGAGTATAGTATAATCACTACGTTTTAGCATATATTATAGAGATTGTAGCCAAATAATTTTAAAATGTCTAAAAAATAATTACTATAATATTGACTGAATGGGCAGTGAATTTTGTGTGATTTAAAATGTGTCTTTTTTAATAGTATGTGTAGTGTAATGTCTAGGCAAAAAGCATTTATTTTATATTTTGTATATAAACATATATGTTTTAAATTTTTAATGTACATACCAAAGTGAAATACATCATGCTTAATATTAAAGAATTACGGTCGAATTTTGACCCCTGGGCGAACAAACACGTAGTTGGTTGACAAAACATCCAAAATAATAAGAATCAATAGTGCATAAAATTCCAAAATCACAATATATAAAAATAATATTTAGTTTGAATTTTTGATTATAACGAAAAAATTTAATAACTACGTTATTATATATCATAAAGATAAAATATTAGAAATAGTATACTTACATATTTTAGATAAAGTAAAATACTGGGTTTAGTCTTTTTTATATATACCTTATTTACATTTCCTGCTAAAATACTTAGTAGTAATCTATCTTATCATCTTACATGTTTATGTACTATTTCGGAATGTTGTTAATCCGTTTTTATCTAATTGCTCTTATGATTATCAAAAGCTAATCATAAAAGCAATTAGAAACAAACTTTATCCAATTCCCGAAAAAATTCCTTCAATTTATTTTCACATAAATTTCGAAGAAACAAATCATTTTTGCATTGTTTTTTTTTAAATAACTTCAAAAAATGAGGCTATATGGATATGTCTGTACGTTATAAGTATACGATGCTTACGTTTTTTTACCTTAATTGGAAGTTACAGAAGTTACGCAGTAGTCTTTGTAAAACATTTTTTTAAGTTTATTAGCTATGAATCGTAGACTTGACTAGACTGGCTATACTTTTGAGAAAGTCCGCGAACATTATATCAGTTTTTAAATTTGTTTTTAATTTAAAATTATTAGAAAACAATTTTTCACTCGTTACTTCAAATATAATTTCGTTTGTATGCTATAATATAACTGTGTGTGCCCTAAGTATGGTTGTGTGTTACCCAAGTGTGCTAAAGCAGATCCTCCCCCAAAAGGAGGGTCCCGTGTCCTGTAGGTAGAACTTTACGAGCTGGAGAATAAGAATAATCAAAAAATCTTGCAGGACTCGAAACATGGCGTCTCTCCGCAGATTTAAGGAAAAAACGAAAAATAAGAAAAAAAGAAAAGGATCAATTTTTCCACACACGCCGATTTTCACTCAAATGTAAGCTCAGTGGACTGACGAAGGCATAATGTTAATTGTTTTAATAATCGTTAGAAATATATTACAATATTCCTATAATATTTTTCGCCTTTCCACCATTACAGGAGTAAAGCACGCGACGTGAACCAGTTATTTTGTAAACAATTTATAGCATTAAATACTTTTGCGTAAACTCCAGCGTACCTGGGTTGTTTCCTGGGTTTCCATACTCTATTTTCTATTAATCAATTGTTGTTTATGTTTGGTCAAATAATCTTTTTCTTTCCATCAAATTTCTGTTACACTTACATTAGGATTGAACTACTCAATTATTGTCATTAAAATATAAAAGGGTTTAATTTTTTAGTTTCAAATAGTGTGTATTTATATTTAAAAAAAGATATAACGTAAATTTTTCTTGATATTACTTTATCAATAATTTAAAAAATATATATTAATTATAAAAATATATCAGTTTTTGCTAGTGATCACAATTTTTTTTGATGTGCGTATTCTTTTGTTTTGACACACACATTGCTTATACCATCCTTACAAATTGTCTAAGCTTAGGTTATTTAGTCAAGCTCTTATCATAATCATTTTTAATAATATTTATAAATCCCTATCTATCTTAAAACTATAAGATATACAATCTTATATTTTTAAGCTTCATCCGATGACAGACAAAGTAATTTCTGAGAACATGCTAGCCTACGGAGTAATTTACGTCAAATTCAAGCCTTAACACAAAGTTCAAGGAGAAAATCTTTATATAAGTTGCTATTTTATAGACAATTGCACTATTAATGGTTCAGTCTGTATGTGGTGTATAGTGCATGTGGAGAGTGGCGGGTTCTACCGAACATTAGCCAAGGCTTTTCATGGCGGTAAATCATGTGGTGGGGAATGGGGATATTATAAGTAAACAAGTAATTTGTACATTCGTTGTTGTTATATTTCCACTGGGATGGCAACCCTACGGCTAATAAACAGTCGCCTTTATCATTTATCATTCTATCTCATGACTGTATATATATATATATATATATATATATATATATATATATATATATATATATATAAATTCATTCGGGTTTTCTTTAAGGTTATAAAATAATCTTCTTTATCTGCTCCAAGATTAGTGTTATTTCATATTACTTGTATTTTAAATATGTACAAAGTTGTATCAACTAGTTTTTTCTTTTTACAGAAGGTCGACCCCGAGCTGATCTTCACGAAGCAAGAGAAGATCGGCAAGGGCTCCTTTGGTGAGGTTTTCAAGGGCGTCGACAACAGGACGCAACAGGTCGTTGCCATTAAGATCATTGATCTCGAAGAGGCTGAAGATGAGATTGAAGACATTCAGCAGGAGATCATGGTGCTGTCACAGTGTGACAGCCCTTACGTCACAAAATATTACGGATCATATTTGAAGGTAAGTTATGTCTGTTTTTCTAATTTCGCATAACGAATTTCAAGAAATGTTTTAAACATTATTTATAATATATAAAAACTATATAAAAGTTTAAATCCTTGAAACTGCATAAACTAGGCTCTGATGTGAGTTCATGCTTGAATATATAATATATACAAGCTAAAACTTTGAGAAATGTGTTACACCAATCAAATGTACATTACTCAAATATATTGACAGCTTACATCTGCATTGCTAGTGAACTGCGGATAGATCATGAAGTAATTCCCATCAGGCTTGCGCATAACAGGAGCCATCAATCATTTTACGAGTATGTGGAGCGGGCATTACGGGGTACGGGCCTTTTTCCGCAGGCTCGTTTTTGAGGATGAGTAGCATAATATGTAACATACATTACCGTCAATACCATTGCCTCTAAACACTTGGAATATTTGGATATTGTAGGTAAAAATAAATTTTGCTCTTCGTTTTTATACGTAGCTCGGCTGCTTATAATGTTTATAACAATCCATAGAAGTTTTTCCAATCACATACACAGGTTTAATAAAAAAGAACGATGTGAAATGGAAGGGAGGTTGAAATTTGTATTTTCCCTTAACCCAGCAATGTTTTCCCATCTATCGAATAACATTGCCGACTTGATTTCATCATCGTCGTTAATATTTTCCAAGCAGTTCTTTCTACATTATTAAGTTAATTTTAAACGTTTAGTATTCGCGTAAATATAAGAATGAATCATGATCGTGTTTCATCCGTTTAGTTTACCATAACACTTTCTGTAATTTATAGTTTCAGTCGTATTTCTTTTTTTTTAATAGAATAGGGGGCAAACGAGCATGCGGCTCACCTGATGTTAAGGGACTACCACCGTCCATGATCAACCGCAACACCAGGGGGATTGCAGGTGCGTTGCGGGCCCTTTAGAACGGAGTAAGCTCTTTTCTTGAAGGTCCCCAGATCGTATAGATCCGGAAAAATCGCCGGTGGTAAACTATTCCACAGAGAGGTTGTACGCGGAAGAAAATTCCTTTTGAAAGGTGGTGGACTGCCAAGCATCCAGATGGTGTGGATGGTATCGGGACGTTTACCGCGTAGTGCGTTCACGAAATTTGGCGTTAATTATTAATTAATTTCTAATTAGGTATTGATAATGGGGGGTTAACTTAATACCGTGCACTATTTAGTTAACCCCATGTTATGCAAAATAGTACTAACTTGATGAATTTTTATCACGAGTGTTGCATCTATTTTCGTTGCCAGAAGAACATTCACCCGATTACGATACGCGTTCGCGTGCACTATCGTGGCGACTAACAACTTTGCCGTCACGAAGACCTAAGGTCAGAACAAGACATAAAGACCGGTTTATTATGTTCAAAAGCGTATGAACTCTCACGAAATCTGGGACACAGTTTCACAAACGTAACCGTTGAAAGGCTAATTCATGATTGGATAAAATCTTTGTAGATTGGGAAGGTTGATTGCTATAGTTCCCTTATAGTCGTGCGGGCGTTGCATTAAATTGGCTTGTATTCGTTATTTAAATTTAAAAAAAAAAACGATCTTTCCGGACTCTTCCATTTAAATGCTTTAGTGAAGCGGGTGGTTCGGCGTCTCGTTGTAGTAAGTATAGTCATTCTATGCTCAATAGTCATTCTTGCGCTTAGTGCTTTGATCGATATTTGCATTTTTATTATTCTCCAACTTTCCCCCGCTGTATTACTTTGCCTGCCTTTCTTTGAAAGTACTATTCCAGCTTAAATAAAAATAGATTTATTGGCATATTTTAAAGTCCGTCATGGTTATTTTATAAATCCTTGCCGTTGTTGTTTTTGAAGTTCGTTGTTGCTACTGTTGTAGATATGGGGGGGGGGGGGGCACGGTTTGGTATTGAACTAGATATTGGGTTTGCGATGAACGTTACTAATAATATACATATTCACTTTCCGTTACAATTCATTTTTATGCGGTGTCAAAAGAGTTCCATGGCAGTTTCATAAAAAAGTTTATAACGTTAACTACTTTCAAATTTTTTATATTTTGATTGTTGAAGTCGGCTGCTAACTTTGATTTTGACACAGCCCTGTGTTATTGATTATATTTAAATTTGGAGCAACCCAAATAGAATGACATCTTTAACAACTTATATTAAATATTTCTAGGAAATGTAAGTACTAGAGCAGCGTGGTGAACCACATACTTGCTCCAAACCTGTGCTCAGTAGTAGGCTTAACGTTCATATACGTAACGCCTACGTACGTTCAGTTTTTCATGAGTTTGTAAATTGCTTCATTATGTAAAGTTATCCTCCAAATTTAGTACCTAATCAGCATTTTCGTAAAATATCTTTATGTAAAAGTCGTGCACTTGTCCACACATTTTTGCTACGTTTATCATTTTGTGTCGCAAGTGTAACATAAGATTCACCAAGTGAAAAAAATTGAGATATTAGTAGGAATTACCATTATTATTACATGGTATGTTATAAGTTTTCTAGAAAATTCCAAAACAGGCCTTAGTTGTATTTATCGTACATATATCTACTATAGATACTAGAGGGTAATATGGTCATCCGGTAATACGGTCACTTTCTTATAACTCAAAAACTACAGCCTTGTTTGCAAAGATGGCTTTGTGCACGGTAGCTCTTCATCCGTTAATCAAATAATAAACGGTGAAAGGAGCGCTGCTTTATCGACGCCATTGACAGTTGATATTATAGTAAATATTTTAGTTGATTTTGGTATGGTGTAGTGTAGTTAGTTGTTTAAGTAGATATTGTGAAGCGTTCTTAATTATTGCCAAACCCTGCTCGCAACTTTTTTCTTAATATATTAGTTATAGTATACGACTTTGTGTTTTTGTCTCTGTCCTTCTCCTGGTTATGGTTTTGTAGGGCGATGAAGCTTAAGGTGACCATATTACCGCTCACACACCTTAGGCCTTTCGTGCGTATTGCAGTAAAATGTATTAGGTCTTATTAATAATTTAGAATTTTCAATCAAATGTAATGCAAAAGGCTTGGACTTTCCACTCGTCTTAAGAACTTTAGTAATGTGAATAACAATGTAAATATAACTTTTGAAATATAAATAACAATTTAAGTAAATACAGTGTTTAAAAATTTGGTTAATGTAATAATTTCTCATCTGGGTGTAGTTTGTAATGCCTTATTACTGAAGACGGACCGATCAATGGCCATAATGCTAACTAATAGAGTTTGCAATCTTTTTTGCAACAAATTTATATCTAAATTAAAGAATGATTCATTAAAAATATATTTGAATACTTTTTTTTAATTAACAATTCCAGTTTTTTAGCAATGATTAACAAAAATTTGTTATTTTTTTGAATGAAAAAAAAAACTACTTGTTATTGGTTATGACCGTTCAGACTGTGAGCCAATCGCAATAATGCTATACTTTTGTATTTTCTATATTCGGATCTCCATATGTTATAACTTATAATAAAACTTAAGTAACCTGTATTATGCAATAACAATTTTTTAATTTTGACAACGTAAACATGAGTGTTTTATCATTTCACCATGCGGTGGTGCTACTAAAGCGATATAATGATGTCACTGGCGTTTGAATTTACTTTAGAAAAACCATTTTGAATTGTAAAATTACATGAAAAATCAGTTGCAATTTTTTTTATTTTTCTTAATAATGTAATGTAATGTAATTTGCTTGTAAACTCAAAAAAAAACATACAACTTCTCTGTCAAAAATGCCAAACAGGGAGCTTACTACGAGTACCACCGCATTATTTACCAGTGCATAACCCACCTAGGTTAGTTGGTGCAGAGCCTAGACCAGCATTATGTTCAAATATGTTTATCTTCCTATGTCCAGCAGTGGATTAATAAAGGATATTAAAGAAAAGAGGGAAATAAAAGTTACGATACCGTTTTCATTTTTTATATTTTTTTAGTTTCAATTTAAAGTATAATCAAAAGCTTTCAATTAGAGGTTAATCCTGAGATGTACAACATTACTTGTTTTGAACACGTCCACGCACGCACGCGCTGTAAGTAGCGATGCGAATGATGTTGACTGCGCAACTGTACACTGTACCTTCACTTTTAGTCCGTTATAAAGTATTTGCGATAGAAGGAAGAGCCAGATAGTGCAATGGGTTTTGATGTGTTGTTGCATTTCTCGCTTTGTGGGCCGCGTCGACTGCGCGCTATTGCAATCTTGACATAGTTTCGAATGTTGTTATGCGCACCTTGCAAAACAACGCAATCAAAACGAGTTACCACTTGAACACTACACAATACACAATTTATGTTGGAAACTATTTTTAATTAATAGTATATTTGTTAGTTTTTTTTTTCTAAAATTTGTTAAATTTTTGTTGCGTAGTGAGTACAACAAAATAAATGAATTCGCAGTTTGATATATTTCTATGAAGGATTACGAGTGCTTAAAAATTAATTTGTTTCAGGTATTTTCTTCATTGTAAGGATATTGTTCCTTAAATGTTACTGAGATGTAAACACACACGCAGAACACGAATTGTCACTTAAAATTTCCCACGGTCACGTACTTGGTCAAGTAGCTCAAAAGTCTCGATTTGCATAAACACCAAACACGCAATGGATATATGAAAGTTGTTTATACTCGTGCGAGTTATGAAAGGGAAGACCATAAAGCTTTTGTGAATCTGATGTTACACAACGTCTGTTTTCATGTTGTTTACCTTTACATTACACAGGTCTTTCCTTACCTTGTATAGAACACGTTGATTTTTATTTATTTTAAACATAAATACAATTAATATTAGTTTAGGTTATAGCCTGAAAAATATTAAGTCAGTAGGTTTAGAATGTTTGTGTCTGTTACGTGTTATAATTAATTTGTGAATATTTGAAATACCTTTCTTAGTGAAGCACGGACAACGCGAAAGGTCACGCAACTCATCTATAATATGTGACCGTGAGACCATGAAACTTCCTGACTGTATGAATGACCACGCCATATGCCTTTGAATAATTTAACCTTGATTAGTTCCTTAGGGTATGCAGTATCCTATACCTTTAAACGAGCAATTCTTGTATATATATATATATATATTTTTTTTTTTTTTTTTATCGGAATCTCGGAAACGGCTCCAACGATTTTCATAAAATTTTGTGTGCAGGGTGTTTCGGGGGCAATAAATCGATCTAGCTAGGATTTATTTTTAGAAAATGTCTTTTTGTCCGTGTTTTTAGGCAATGAAAAAATTGCTACAATATCGTTAGAATAAGAAGGTAAATTTTGACAGTTTATTAATGATTACAAATAGCTTAATTGGTATATTGGGCGGTCACAAAATCGTAATACCATGGTTCGAGTCCAGACCGACCGACTTTTTTAATTTTTTTTAAAGTTCCTTTCTTTTTTGAGAAAATCTATTTTTTCGAGCCCTTTTTTAGTATTTTTTAAAATCACGAAAATTTAAATTAAACTAATTGCACTCATGATTTTTTATTCAAATAACCAGTTCAGTTTTTTCTATTATGTCGCTAAGTTAAAAAAATATTATTCGTATTTCATCAGTATGTAATTTGTATATAAATATAATTTCCAAAAAACACGAATTAAAAAAAAACGAGCGAAAAAAACCGAGCAAAGCTCGGTCAACCGGGTACTTCAAATTAAAATAAATATACTTTTGACGTATCATTTTTGTATGTCATTTTTATTAGTACATTAGTATTGAAGTCAGATGTTACATTACGGAAATCAATTTTTTCACAATCGAGAATTCAACTTAAGAGAAGATGGTAGTATATCTAGACGCTTCCCTCTTTTTTCTTGGAATCCGTCCGTGCAGGAGCCACCTTTTTATGGCGCCCGTCAACAAAACATCGATTAAACTAAATTATATTCCTAGAGGTAAGAACTGAGATAACACTAGGTACGTATGCGTCATTTGTAAACTATCTTATATTATCATCCCGTGGTTAAAAAAAAACTAAACTACATGTAGTGTCGGTGTAAGAATATTCACTAGCCCATGTCGTCCCATAGGTGTCGTAAGAGGTAACAGAGTGAAACTGAAACGTTAAGGGGTAGATGCATCTTCTTACAAATGATACATCTAATTACAAATAAAAATTATTATAAAACTATGGCTGCCAAGCCGTCTATTATGGCTATTATGACAAATTCATCTCTATCAGGTAATCTTGGGAGGAAATAAGAATTCAGCAGTGGATTTTTATAAGCTGTAATGGGTAAAAAACTGCGGTTGCCAACCCACCTGCCAACCGTGGCCACTGGCAAATATATCCCCTGTAAAGCAATCTATGCGGGCTTGGCCAGCAGAGCAGTGGACTTATAAAAAGCTGAAATGATTGACTGAAAGTGTGTTCACTACTGTGGCTAATCGCAGAGTTCAGCAAGGCTAGTTTAAAAAATTGAACTTAATATTATTTGTTTCTATACTAACTATACCATATGGTTTTATTTTAGTATTTTCTTCGGTAAAGTCTTCAGTATATCTTTTTGGCTTTATAATTTAAATTTAAAAATACGCAATTAAAATAAAATGTTTTAAAATTTACTTTCTCAGACATAAAAGTTAGAGCCGTTTTAACTGAAGGATCTCAGCATTGACGTCAGCGTTATGAATGGATTCAAATGTGACGAGAGTAAACTGCGACCTGCGCTATCTATAGGGTTGCCACTTTTACGTGACACATACGGACACTATGATCAAGTGATTGAAAAGATTTTTATTTTCTTTAGAGGAGAGAGGTTAAACCTTTCTCCTTTAAAGTAAAGAAAAATCAGTTCATCTGTAGTTCCTTTTTCTCCGAGGTTAACTGATTTAGGTTATACAGAACATTTTTAAACTTTTCTATAAGTCTATAAAAATATTTCGATAAACTTTGTGCTTTGTCTTTCTTTTTTCATTTAATCTTTCTCCGTGCCCAAATCAACGAAGCATACCTT
Source organism: Parnassius apollo (assembly GCA_907164705.1). Classification (NCBI taxonomy): domain Eukaryota; kingdom Metazoa; phylum Arthropoda; class Insecta; order Lepidoptera; family Papilionidae; genus Parnassius; species Parnassius apollo. The sequence goes on along the minus strand of CAJQZP010001607.1, from coordinate 3,079,189 downwards.
TCTTAACCCTGAAAACAATATCTTGTAAATCACATTTTTCTGTAATCTCAGAAAATCTGACCCTGTCATTCAGTCACTCCTAAAATACTTCTTAATGACCATAATAGCATTAATTTTAGTCATTTACTCTCAATCAAATTTATGTTGCAAAAGCAAGTGGCGAGATTGGCAAGGGTTTTTCTTAAACTAAATTGGCGATATGCTGAAGATGATCAAATTTAAGAGCAACCATAACCGACGTGGATGTATGCGAAATATACGGATGTGAAAGAAGCGAGAGAGGTGTGTCACTATCGTGCCAAATAGAAGAACTTACTCTGCCTACTTTGCATTTCGGGGTGAGAGTTTGTGTATGCATAATGTACGTAATTTTTTTAAGATGACGTGTATGTAATCTTGTGTTAAGAAATAAGTTTTTTGGAAGAGTATCGAAGCTAAACAGCTTCTATTGTGGCGCTGCCTAGGTTCTTAACTACGAGCAATTTTTAGGCTTTTTATTGCTTTTATAACATACAAATCAGGCATCAAATCATATTTTTGGTGTTTGTGGCAGATTATTGACATAAAGAAACAATTATTGAGTTGTTTTGTAAAAATATAATAATTTATCCATATTCAGTAAATCCAAAATGGTGGTTCAGATTTGTCCAGGTAATGTCTGTAAGTTGGTAGCTGTAGTTAAATAAAAGCGCGATTTTTTTTAAATACGGGTGCATGTCAGGATGACCGAGAGAGGTGAAGGACACCGGTACGGTGACTCAACGTAAACCCGAGTAGGCTGAATGGACTGAACCGAAATACCAGTATAGTTTTAATTATTGGTATAAAATGCACAAGTTTTAGTGACCAACGAATCATATTTTTTTATTTTGTGTATAACTTTAAGGTTAAATATTTACTAGGTACCTACTTATTTTTTATTAAGATAAAATTTAACGTTTCTTTTAAATTACCTGGTATTGCCAATACTTAGTGCGGTAAAATTACGTATTTCCTGTATCCTCTTTAGTCTAGTGAATTTTAAAAAATAATTTAAAACATTAATCTTGGCAAACCATTTTTTTAAAAGTTTTAGCACGCACTGTGTACTTTGCAGTCGCGTTTTGTTCGCCACGGTCACTGCATGAGAAACTTTTACGCAATCAAATACGTTAATAGTGTGGATTAATTTCCATGATAACATCAAAAAGGATGAGAAGAGAAGAAGCTGTAATGTGGAAATAATTTTATTTTTACAGTTTTAAAAGTAATTTTATATTAATTACTGAATGGTACCTGGCGCGGTGCTGCTGCAGTAGAAATAATTGTGCAAATATCGTTTTAAATTTGGAAGAGTTATATTGGTTATTGTAAATTGAATAGTATAACTTCCAAATAAATTTGTAGGTACGATATGCGCGCCACCAACTATAAGTTAATTGTACTATGGCAATAACCTTCGCGCAATCTGATGAACGGTATGGCGGCGTATAAAATATGCACAAACAAAACTTTAATTTTTAATCACAAGTTCAATTTAAAATCAAAAATGTCTTCTTATATTTACGCGAACACTACACATTGATTGAAACTACTTTTACGGATTTTATCGCGTTTAATTTAATTGATTTTTAATTCAAAAATATAAATCAATTAAATAAAACACGATAAAATCACGGTAAAAGTAGTTTTAATCAATCTAAAATGTCGTTTAAATAAGAACATTAAAGTATTCATCTCCTATTTAAGAACGATAAGGAACGACCTTTGAAATATTATCTGTTAAAGATATATTATAAAATAACAGTTGAATTTATTTCATACTAGCGACCCGCCCCGGCGCAGGATAACATTTATTTATGTGGCGTTATTTAGGTTTATGATAACTTATTTTATAATTTTTTTGTTTATCCAAAAAACCTTCAAGTTTTTCCGATAAAATATAGCCGAGATCCCTCCTGATATTACTCCCTATCTGTTCGTAAAGTTTTATCGCAATCGGTTCAGCAATTCTGCAGATAAGCCCGGACAGACACACAGACAGACAAACAGGAGCTTATAATAGAAGCCAATTATTTCAATATTACACGGACACTTCAATTTATTTATATGTGTAGATGAAAATTACACTCGTGTTTCTGTAGAATATATTATTCTTTTGTTATTGTACAATCAAAAGACGAGAAAATGTGTTTTAAATTCCAAGTTCAGTTTGATAGAACTCTAAACATTTATAGCTTTTGACATCAAAGCGAAATTGCTATTATATGCGTACTACGTTCGGATTTTTATTTTTAGGATTAAAGGAGTAACAGCCGTCGGAGGCGTACGATGACTATAAAGTTCGCAAGGTTGCTAGCTGTAAACGCATTACGACTACCTTGACCCCTTAATAGAGCGTAGTGTCAAGGTTCGGCCCACCCTATTCAGTATTTTCATGATTCCATAACACAAAAGTGGCCCTTGAAGTCCGACGCCAAATTGGCAATTGTCTTGCTACAGGGGTCGCCCGAATTAGCTTCTGCTGTCTTCATAATATTTGGGGGTAATGAAGCCACTTCGTCTTATTTTATTGTTGGAAACATTGACATTTAGCCTGTTATATGAAAGTCAATGCATTACCCATGTTAACGAACTTTTAGATTTTGTAAATTGCAAATAGTATCCCTGCATTGAATTCTATATACTGTATAGTTATAAATATATTAAGTAACTAAAAGTGAACGGTAACCATGTAGAATCTTTATAAGAGTGTAATGAATATAGGTATGAGGAAATTAATTTGTAATACTTATAAAATAACTATATATTGTAGTAGATTCCTTATTAGAAGAAGCACGAGAGTAGAATGAACGCAGTAGAAATGCGGTCGTTAAGGAGTATGTTAGGGCTGAATCTGAATGACAGGGTAAGAAATTGTGTAATAAGAGAAGAGTGTGGTTTGCAAGATGATGTTGTGACAAGGATTAAGAAAGGAATGCTTCGGTGGCTTGGTCACGTGGAAAGCATGAATGAGGAAAAAGTGACAAAGAAAATTTATGTTGCAGAAGTGAATGGCAGAGTAGCAAATTGGCGATTTATTGAAAACGGGCCAAATTAGTATTACCCTTAACCGACGAGCATGTATGCGTAGGTATATGGATGTGAAGGAGGCTAGAGAGGTGTGTCAGGATCGTGCCAAATGGAAGTCTGTAGTCTCTGCCTACACCTCTGGGTGACAGGCGTGTGTATTTATGTATGTATGTATTCCTTATTAGAAGTAAAACTTGAAGACAGGGTTGTATTTTTTCAATTTCATACTAAAGAAAAATGTTTATCAAATTGTGAGTGTAATAGAAACTTTATTTCAATTTTGCTACTAGGTTTTCTATCTTGATGCTCAGTTTGACTGCAATGCGGGTCGGGCGTGGGAGAAACAGGGGTTCGGGGCGCGGCCTGCTACCGAACTTGGAAGGTCAAGTTCCAAAGGTTAACAATTTGACTCATTGGAACCTGTGTCTGACAGCTCAGTTATGAACTTAAAAGTTGTAGTTAGTATTGATTTATTCAATCGAGTTTTTTGTAATAGACGAAGTTTCGTAAAAAGATTTAAATGCAAACATTTATAACAATTTATCCAACGGCTATGTTCTCTGACATAAATATCATATAAAATGCTTCTTGTATTAATAATTTGTTTACTTGTATCTTATGTGGTATTATTAATTTTTATTATATCTATGATTTTTAACAATGGCTTTATTGATATACCAAAAGTAGTAATGTAAAGTATTTTTATTTTATGTAGATTGCATGTACTTATTTATTCAGCATAGCAATGGTGCACACATTATGAAGTAAAATTAAAATTATGCAACTCTATAAATTTCAATAAGGTTATGGTAACACTAACTAACCAAGATTTATTTAAAAATTGTGCGGAGCAGTACTTTACTCTTTTTAACCCCCCCGCTTTCTCGCAGACATGTACCTATACTTGCAATCTACATCAACCATATATGCTGAGCTGAGCTCTTAATCAAATAAAAATAACGAAGTAGCAAGAAACTTTTGCTGAGACGAAAGTTATAGAACTGCTTTTCTAAAAAGGTTAATATTTAGTGTAGTTCTGAATTATTTTCAAAATTAACATGCTTTCACGAATTTTAGAAGAAGTTATCAATGTCAACTACATCTGTGCCAGACAGTTTCAAGCGAATGGAGCGTCAGAAGGTTGCGGACTGCAAACTCAGATAGAGTCGTGAATTCGTATACGTCACTACTATGGTGAAATAAAAATAAAATATAATAACTACTTTTAACATAAGCATTCTAGGATTAGTTGAAACCGTAAAGTGGAAGTATTATTAGTAAAATTAATAACGTTAATAGTAGTACTCTAATCCTATTGAACCTACGCGAAGGCACGCAGTCTCCCCGACCTATCATGAAATAAGAATGAAATAAGGTGCATGTTGAAGTGTAACTTCACGGGGTCAAATAAAACAAATCCCGACTCAAGAATTATTATTTTTATTAAATGTAAGTAACAAACGAACTTACAATCTACCTGATGGTGTCTATTGCAGCCTGTCGACACTTGCAACTAACTTTAAGTAAAGAACAGTAAAGAAGCGTTAATACCTCTGAACAATAAAATAGATCTCACCGCTTGTTATTTTATCGGCTCTCTTTATCGTTCAGACTGGTACACAGCAGTGTAAGCATCGGCTAAAATCTTCTTTGGTTCTGATCTTTATTTATTAGTTTTATCCTTTTTAGCTCGATCACCTTCAGCTAAGGGTTACAAAATGCAGTACATTCAGTCAACCTTATGAAAAATGAAATAAAGAAAATTCTTTTTTCACTCAGTTTTTTTGTCACACTATTTAGCAACATTTAACAGTCTAGTGCTGGAACAGCGCTGCCTATCTCAAGTAAGAAGAATTTCCCGTCTACCGCCACGGTCGTGGTACAAAATGTCTCGCGCCTCAATTGTTCTCCGTTTTTGGAGTAAATATTGCAGATTTTTAGTTAGTATGGAAGAGGCTATTCCGCCAATTGTTGTATGCAATAAAATATATTAGTGATGGCTTGGAAGTATCCATGGCTAAGAGGGATTTACACATTAGAATTTATTTCTAAATTTTATTTGAAGTATAGTTTTTAAAAATGTAAACCAAGTAAAATGTCAGATTAAACCTTGCGGCCAAAATGTTGCAGAATATTCTTGATATCAAAACCGGAGACGATCAACTGGCGGGTAGTGGTTGTTTTACTTTTTATGATAATACTCAAACAATTCCGTATCCATTTAGTTCCTTGTGTGTGTAGTGTAAGGTGCCAATCCGCGTGCCAAGCTTGGCGATCACGGTAAATTCTTTATACAATAGAGTAGGCCCATATCCAGCATTAGACTATTATACGCCGGTAAAGAAAATACAAATAAAGACAAGCAATATATGTAGGTATATATTATGTTTGCGATAAATATTGACGGTGAACGCTGAAGACATTATAAATCTACTGCAGTCAGTGTTTATCTTTCTTAAATAAAATCTATGAATGCAAAGAAGAAGATGTATCTAATTCTGACTGGTAGACTGAAATAATTTAAATGAACGCCAACGACCCGACCATACGTCTGGATCGTTAACTACCCTCCAAATATACGAGTATAATGTTCAATACCTAAAAGCGTAGGTGTAACCTCAAAGGTTCGGCGGACTCGCCGCGCACGGTTGAACTGTTCAATTTTATTTATTTTACTTCCATAAGGTGGAAAGAAAAACGGATTTGTAAAACATATCCTTAACATTCCCAAAAATAATAAGCATTCTCATGTGATATAATTTGTACATGGTTTCATTATGGGATCTCAGAAAAGCACCCATTTAAATAGCAACTGATTATATTATGATCTTTATGATTTTCTTTGTGAAATCCATTATGCGTCGCTACCACACAACCCTTTTCAGTATGTAATGATTTTGTTTGTACAGATGTTCAAAAAGTTAAAAAGTACAACAATAACGTAGCCTTAATGAATGCATTTATACCAATAACGTAACTGTTTTAAGTCTTCATAAATAAATAAATTTACATTGTAAACATACTCAGGTAATAACTTAATTAAATAAATTAGTTATTTTTGTTTAATGTTACGTAAAAGAAATTGAATTACGTATATTATATCCACGGGTTTGTCAAAAAAATTAAATAAATAATATAATATAACAGAAAAATTTATTTAAAACGTATAAAATCTTAAAACGTGCCCAACAATGAAATATCTCTTGTATATAGTTATAAAACGGGACTAAACGGGTTCTAAGTGATATCAGGGTATCACATTGCCCTTGTGGTCTGGTTATTTCTATACAACGGTCTTTAGGTTGACAATGCTTTTGATACGCTCTGATAAATGCTAAAGCATCGTTATAACAGTACATCAAGGGCTGATTTTTTAATCATTAGATAAAAATAAAATACAGCATAAACAAATTAAAAGTGGCAGTTCTATGAATAAAATAGTCCAAAGGTTTCTCTTTTATATTCAGTCACATTATAATTTATTTCATGGATAATGGCTAAGGATAAGTGAATGGCAGAGTCGGAAAGGGACGTCCTAGGCGAAAATTTATCGACCAAATTGGCGATTTATTGAAAACGGGCCAAATTAGGAGTACCCTTAACCGACGAGCATGCATGCGTAGATGTATGGATGTGAAGGAGGCGAGAGAGGTGTGTCAGGATCGTGCCAAATGGAAGTCTTGTAGTCTCTGCCTACCCCTCTGGGTGACAGGCGTGAGTGTTTATGTTTATGTTCATGGATAATTTTTATCTAAATAATGAAAAATCAGCTCTCAACAAAATATCCAACTACTTAATATCTTAATTTGAATAAATATGTGTGTACAATGTCTTATCATCACAAAGTCACCTTAGAAATTGATATTTGACAATTTATATAATATATTAAAATATCGCAATAAATGATTACTTTTTGACGTTGGTGTCGTCCATCGAATCAAAATCTCTTATCACCTCTATTTTCATTACTTCAAATAGGTAATTATCATGAGGTTAACCTGCATGTACGATAAGATTTTTTAAGAAGGCATATTAAAATCAGCAGTACTGTGGGCAACGTCGCAATAAAATTACTAATCATCTTATAGTGAAGAATGACTTGCTCCCAGTCAGTCAGTGTTAACTGTGTTTTAACACAACTATCTGCATCAACAACTATCATTGGGCAATATTCATTAAGCTTTGCACAAAAACATGCCAGAGTATTTAATATACACTGTGATTACGTAAAAATCTTCTCTTGTAAACAATCATATTAGTTAAACTTCGACGCCAGTTAAAATTGTTGGTGAAGTTACGGACCGCAAATATTTCCTATACCCTCTTTTTAAGCAAAATGCAGAAGAGAAGGTAAATAAGTTCGCAGAATGGAAGCCAAGAACTATAAAATTATTTATCCTCTTCAATAAATATACCTACCCCTTAGGCCCTTATACATTTTTTAAAATGTTTATGACATCAAAAAATATGTTTTTTTTTTCTTCTAAAGAGAAATCGCATTCGTTATCTCAGCGTCCTTTGCAAAATTTTTCCCCGCAGCTCTTTTTTATATTTTTAGCAATAAAATAATTACAAAAAGCTAAATCTGAACTGAAGGGCGAGTGTTCCAATACTTCAAAGCTCCTTCTTTGTACAGCAGCAATTGCAACATGCACCTTATACATTGACGAGTTGTCGTGCAAAAGTAGCTCATCAATCTATTTTTCTTTCCTTTTTTCCTCATAGCGTCTTTCATTTATTCCAGCGATCTCATGAATGTACTGTATTTTCATGATGGTAGAATACTTTGGAATCCCAAAATACTGGCTATAAATAAGTTTTCTCGTCGATCATCGATCGACGCACCCTGAACTTATTTGGTGATAGTATCTTCTGTGCCACTGCATCGAGTCAGTCATAATAATACACTCCATTTTCGTCTTCAGTTTTCATCATTCAAAATGGTTGCATTTAATATACTATAAATTATTGCAGGTTGTATCCTGATATTTTAAGTTTGAAATTTTGTAATGATGTTAGAGTACTCGTATAAAAAGTGTTGTCCATTCCATTTTCTTCTGCGAACTTGACACGCCCCCGTATGTACAAAAGACTAAATGAATTTAAAATTTAATAATGCAGAATATAAATTTTTCATGCCGTATATTATTTGAATTTGTTTTTTGAATTACGATTCCCGTGGGGTCATAGAAGAATCCATTACTCCATCACGTCTAGTGTGGGTCCTCAGAATCGATTAATATATATGATAGATTGTGGACCAGCGAAGGGAAGCGATTTCAAATATTAAGTTAGACGTCTTGTACTATACTACAACCTCCAATTCGTCAATTAAGCATCTCAATTACGGCCAATCATGTTATGGAAAAGATCACATACATTACATAGATTAGGTACATTTCCATGGGATTTTATGCTGGAAAATTAAGATTTGGTAAATTAGATAGATTTAGGTTAAATCCCTTAATTTAATAAATTAATCCCTAGGTATCTTGTGATTATAAAAAGGTAAGGTAAAACAAAACCATAAATAGAACATTTATATAATTATATTTTGTAGTAAGATTTTAAATGATACATACCTTTATTCTGAAAACAGGGCTACGTTTTTTCTTGGCGTTTGGCATGATTTTTGTCGCTTTCTGAAACTTAGTCAGTTATAAGTTTACTTACGTGTCATATTCACTATGTGCGCGTTTTCCGTTTTAGTTTATAATAGTTAGAGGTTAGATTCATTTTATAGTCGTGGACATAGTCATTTGTTGCATATAAAGACCAAGAAAGTGGTGATCGTTTGCGTGTACGAGTATCCCAATTTTGTTGATGATTCTTTTCGTTAGATTAAAAGCCAGTGGCTTCAACGAAACCTCATCGGTACGCTAATCTGGGTATGGTACAAGTATTTTATTCTTCATTTTAAATTCTTTAAGCAACATGAACCCAGGAGTACCAAAAGTATATCAGCTTTACGTCAAATGCTATCGTCGGTAGAATACTGTAACGGATAATCTCATTATGAGTCGTAGCGACATGGCTTCCTTAATATCTTAAACGTTCTGTTAAGTAATTCCGGACACTAATGAGTTACTAACTGCTCCAATTTTATATTAAACTTAATGAACCTCGACTACGCACTTTTTCTTGATAGTCAACTGTTGTTTTTTACCGGGAGATATAACTCTGCTAATACACTTAGTACTGATGTAAGCACCTCTGGCTGACACTTCCACTGCCGTCCGTGAACAAGCTCATATAAAATATATATAGGATATATTTTTAATTCGCAAATGAAAAACATGTAGTGGCAGTGTAAGAATATCCACTACTCCATACCGCCCGTCCACGCGTCGTAAGAGGCGACAGAGGTAAACAAAAAAGAAGATGGGTTGTAGCGTGTTCCTACTAACAACTTTTAACTTTATCTATACGGGAGGACGGTGTTCAGCAGTGGACTTGAGAGGCTGTAACGATAATGGTGTGATGGAATACGACCGTGTCACATTCCTAACACTTACCAACCTCATGAGTTTACAAATGTTAACTAAATGTTACTAAGAATGAAAATGTTAAGCCCCATTGTAACATAAACATTGTTTATGACGATAAGAATAAAATTCGTTTATTCCATATTAGTTCATAAAAGATAAGTTACTATATTCAACGGGTAGTACGTATGTCCACCGTTTTTTCGGAAACTGCTTAAACTATTATAATTCTTCCTTCTTTCTTTCCTAGTCTTATTTGTAAAGGTTATTACATATAATTAAATAATTAAGTATATATATATATATATATATATATATATATATAAATATATTTTTTATATATATTTTTTTATTTTTATATTTGAAAGACCTTATGGTATTTAAACTACAAAAAATTAAAATCGTCTTCTATAATAAAAGTTAATAATAATTTCCACCTAATAGCTTCTGAATTCGGGATTACTAAATAAATTATTACCATCCAATTTTTTTTAAATAAACTATGTAGGTATATTTATGTGGCATTTCTTGGGCGAAGCAAATGTTTAACAGTGGACTTCCGAAGGGCAATCATAAATTTATAAACATAAGCATTAATTGTCATTATGGTGATAGTGAGTATATATTTATATTACACTAATACGCACATACACTATATCAAACCCTAATCGGGTATCTAGATCAAAATTCCATACATTTACTTCCCTTTTTCGTTTGATATTCGATCTCTATTATCTAACAAACGCCTGCCCGAGGCGATTCAATTATTTCGATGTTAGATTGCATGTCTATGTTCCTTGTAGAGAGTTTTTTTACGATCGCGCAGCGTCATTCATTAGGTACAAAGGTCACTGTCGTCATTGCGTTTAATTGAATAAGTTCCAAATTCAACAGTACTGAGGGTTTAATTTATGGCGTGACTATTGCTAGTTTATAAATTTATAATGGTTATGGTCAATTTACACGTAGTTATTGTTCCGCCTAAGGTCATGTGCTTTCGGGGTATAGTGCTCGTTTCGTAACTTGAACAGGGTCGATATTCTCCTGCAAGCATGCTTAGTTATTTTGTTTACAATTTTTCGCAGCATAAAAGTTTATCCAATCATTGTCTGATTAGTTTCAAGAAAACAAAGTCTTACGAATTTTTAAATACGATGTATAGAAACAGTAAAGTCACAATAGTGGTCACTATCATAACGTAACTTGAAAGCTCATCCTACTACAATGTCGCGTTAGATCCATGCGTAGAGAGAACCGGATTTGCGCGCACGTTTGTAATGACACAAGTCGATGTAATTCCACCTGTTGCGGGATACTAGTGTTTTTACAGCTACAACCGTAACTTTTATGTCTATGCATTACTTAACAACAGTCGCATCCAGTCCGACAGAGGCACGTCTAATATTTATAGCTTTTTATTTTCGTTCTTTAGAAGACGCTAAGCCCTGTGGCTATTTCTGTGCGGAAAATGTTGGAAAATTTTTCAAACTTGTTTCGTTTTAGTTTAGTAAGGTTCGTTGGGCAGGTGATTGAAAGGCGACGGGCGGTTTATTCCTCTGAAAGATAAATTTCACGTCATTCATCCCGAGAAGATTGTACATTAAGAAAATTAGAATTGGACCCCGCTACTTCGTCTCGAGATTCCTGCTGAAGTTTATTATATTGTCTCGTGCTTTGGACAGCACGAATTAATGATTGTTCATTGAACCGGTTTAGTTTATTGACTATTGTAGAAAATATGTACACAGAATTGGCTTTCGATCTATTACATCGAGTGGAAAAACTTAAGTTCGGATATTTAGTCACGGTGCACGTCTATCTAGGTCGACACGAAAACGTCGTTAATGCGGGACGGGAGGCAATTAGGCCAAGCCAATAAAACCTTGCCATTAACGAACACGACCCGTGTTTCTCCGCGGCTGATGCACAAGCCGACCGTCGTTTTATTTTATGCGTTTTCGAAAATGTTTTCAAAACGTAACAGTCTGTTCTAAATGGCGTATTGTAAATTGATGAACCATCTTATTATGAAGAATTTTTCCACTGTTCCATATTATTCCGTAGATGACGTGAGAGGCGACAGAGATAAATTAAACAGATGGGCAGCAGCATCTTCCTCATCATGATGATCATTATTGATGGCGAAATCATAATAAACTTTTGCGGAATTTGTTGAATACAATGAAAAAAAAAATTAACTTCTTGGAGTTCATTCATTCAGATCTGCAGATTTTAGAACGTCGTCGTAGTGGTACGTCGCCGATGCCAGAGTTAAGTGCCGTCGCACTCGACGTATCCGTACAAAAGGCCGCTCTCTCCGCTTTGTTCCGCCTCTTTGTTTGACTTGACGAAGGTATAGTAAAAAACATCCCAACTCGAATGACGGCGGCGTCCTCCCCGATGCCTTGTATAAGAATAAATACAAGGCTTTTATTGGTTGTTTTCTACGCTAACGGGCTACATTCTCTAATGAGGACTCTGGTAAATTGTATCAACAAAAATGCCATTTATGTTATCATTATCATAATACCACAAAGAAAAATGTGGTATAATCTAATCTAAGTTTCTTACATTGCTATGCATCTGTTTATGATGTTTCGATACAATCGGTTCACCCATTCGAAGATTAGCTCGGACACACACATACAGATCGACAAAAATTGTTATTCGTGTCTTTTTTGGTATACAAATAACCATCTCAGCTTAATCATTTAAGGAAGTTATTTCGATATTACAGACAAAAACTTCAATTTTATTTATATGCGCCTATAGACAACGCGTTTCAGTTAACATTTGCTATAATTATTATTTGTTAAACAATGGAATTTAGGTGTCAGTAGGTATGTAGTTTTAGGTGTTATGCATAAGTGGAGGGAACTAAGATATTATGTCGTATTGTATATTGTACTATATTCCACTTTGCATCGATACATAATCCTTTGTTATTAATCTACAGGTAGACTGGCAGTGAATGTCTTAAGGCTTTAAGTGCACTTTTGATTGCGACGCACGCGACAGAGTACATTATGCTACTTAATAATAATACATTCATTACGTGATAAAGCCACGCTGCAGTTATATTAGTTGTAGCACGAATGGGTCGGCTCAACCGGGGAAGCAGTAAAAGGCAGTTGCGTTTCGTATGGTGAGTGTAGAGAACTGGAGACCCTTTTTACTGGATACAAGGAATTCCATTTTAATCCTCAGAGGTGACGATGCATCTTCACTTTGATTCTTAATCGAGGATAAATGTAGATGTCTATGGGTCACAGCTTCCACTTACCATCAGGTGGACTGTGTGCTCGTTGTTTATCTTTATTCTATAAAAAGAACCAGTAAAGTTAAGTAAATAACGTAAGTAACTATCTCATATACCAGATGAAAATACCTAGACAATAAACGAGAAACAGCGTGAACGGTGTGACATATCTTGTACAGCGATCGTCAATATTCCTGCCAGGCGCGACCATTATGTTAATGACAAAAGGAATTTATGTACGTATATAGTAACGTCGTGTAGTGTACGTACGTATATAGTAGCGACGTAAGGGAACCAACCCCCATATCATTCTATGTGTGTCATAAGAGGTGGCAGAAGGAAACTGAAACGGGAGATGTGTCTTTTTATATAGAATAAGTGTCAAATGAATACACAGGCCACATGATGTTAAGGGAACCCATAAACATCTACATTTGTACCCGATTAAGAGTAAAAAGTGCGTCTGAAATAGTCGTTCTCAAGCACTAAGATGGAATGCCTCGTTTCCAGTAAGTAAAAAGTTTTCAGTAAGTCGTAGTTCATTCGCGCGTTCGGCGGTTCTCTACACTCACCTTCATCATCATCATCATCACTACACCTTCACAAGTCGACTGCTGAACATAGGCCTCCCCCAAGGTATTCCACAAAGCACGGTCCTGAGCCACCTGCATCCATCGACTTCCTGCATGTCTTAGCAAGTCGTCACTCCATCTAGTGGGGGGTAGCCCTACACTTCGCCTACCGGTACGAGGCTGCCACTCGAGAACCCTTCTTCCCCAACGGTCACTCACCTTACGAAATGCGAAATATACGAAAATGAAAATAGCATTTTATGAGGGCGTGATCCTTCCCCGATCGAGCAGACTTATTTGTGTTACAACCATAATATAGCTGCATAGTGGTTTTACCACAAATCTTCAATATAACAGGTTAAAATAATAAACTAATTTGCGTTTGTCAACCCGCCTGCCATGCGTGGCAACTGGAAAATATCCCCCCATAACATCTACGAGGGAGGCCTTGAGCCTATGTTTAGCAGTCGACTTTGATAGACTGTAAAGGTAACGGTAGTGGAATGATGAAGATGACGATGATGTAGTATTATGATCTTATATAACATTGCATATATCTGTGACAGGTGCTTAGAAGGTCCTGGAGTCTGTTCAAAGGGGTCACGATTATAGGCGTTTATGAAGCGTCATTTGCGGAAATCTTCCAACCCGACATCGCCAGCTGTGTATATAGGGTCCGATTTTAGCGATATTATGATGTACGGATCGTGTCACTTTATTAAGTGCAATATGCGTCGGCAGTATTTTGTGTAAAAAAATTCTGGTATTAAGGATGCAAAATGATACAAAGGAATAAACATTTAAGAGTTAGAACTTTCATAACATTATTATATGACGCCTACGTTAAGCAATATTTAGTGAATAGAGACTGAAACAAAAAAAAACATCACTAATCTAAAGTATTAGCGAAAACAACAATTTTTTTCATATCTTCCATAACTTTTGTAACACTCTTCACAGCAGAGTCCTCGTAGATACACTCTTTTCTCCAACCTTATTCTTAATAAAGTAATGATTTACGTTTGTAGGTGTTCTTTTCGAAGTTGAGGTTGAAGGCACTTTATTGGTCCCAGGTCCCAGCTGATGGTATAGGCCTTTCAAGCAAGTATACGGTGACCAATGTTTCCTAAATTCTGTGATAATCAGTTTCTTGTGAGTTGTGTTTTGATTGAACATAAGATGAGCATATTTATCAGAAAGGTTCCCCATAATATTTCTATGAATAATTTACGAAACCATTTATTGTGATGTCAACTTTTAAAATATATGATTTTACGGTATGTTAATTTGATTTAATATGGTATGTTCAATTTATATTCTCATTGATTTATATTTATAAATTGCTTGAATGCAGATATTTCACTAGATAACACTCGCAACATGTTAGTTTCGCCACTTCAGGACTTCCAACTCCATCGTCAATAGTCAGTTACGCACACATCATACTTATTTTCATTATCATATTTCACAACTTTTGAACATTTTTTTTCTGTACGCTCTAAGTGTTCCAAATAGATGCGCCTTTCTGTGTCTCAGATCTCAGTCGACATGCAACAGGGATGCCTGTATATTCATTGTCAGTATAACGTCCTTCCTTTGTCAAGATCTGTAAGCGACATCAATGTTTATTGCACTATGTGTATGTACATTGACATACGTGAAATAAATCAAATAATCAACAAGTTAACCTGCTAATAAAGCAGTATTAACCTAACTAATACAAAAAGTAGTGTGTTTTTTTCGGTAGTTATAATTTCGGTTAGGTTTTAGAACGCCAAATAAATTTTAAATGTAATAAATAGAGCAGCTGTGAGAACACCGGTGCTCTGAAACTCATTCTGCATTTATTTCTATGAACTAGATGATTGTAGGTGTGAAAGAATCTTGTGTATAAATATAGTCCACTTCAAAATGTAAACAAATGCTGTCAATGTCTCACGGGATTGTATATTGTTTATGTAACTCGGCAGGAATGAAGAAGTCGGTGATGATTGATTGCATAATTTGTATTACTATCGATACATTGAAAACGCTGCATAAGAAAGGCTTCGTTATTGCCTTGAAAATAACAATAACATAACAGAAAAAATTTATCGGAATTTAACACAATTAACGCAAGGTTCTAACTTGTTACTTATACTATAGTTGAGTTTTTGCTTATATGTATAAACAATAACTAAGTATGTAGGATATATAAAAAGCACGAGAGTAGAATAAATGCAGTAGAAATGCGGTCGCTAAGGAGTATGTTAGGGCTGAATCTGAGTGACAGGGTGAGAAACTGTGTGATAAAAGAAGAGTGTGGTTTGCAATATGATGCGGTGTCCAGGATTAAGAAAGGAATGCTTCGGTGGTTTGGTCACGTAGAAAGAATGAATGAGGAAAGACTGACAAAGAAAATGTATGTTGTAGAAGTCGGAAGAGTCGGAAAGGACGTCCGAGGCAAAAGTTTGTCGACCAAATTGGCGATATATTAAAAATGGGTCAAATTAAAATTACCCTTAACCGACGAGCATGTATGTGGAAGAGGCGAGAGAGGTATGTCAGGATCGTGCTAAATGGAAGTCTGTAGTCTCTGCCTACCCATCTGGTTGACAGGCGTGTTTATTTATGTATATTATAAAATAATTAATAAGATTTATAAAATTTAAATAAATCTAAAAATTCAAAACATGAAATACTATTATAGATGACGACACAAAGCATTGTCTGAGGTGCCAGAGAGATTTAGTCTTCGATCAATTATATATGATCGAAGGATTTAGGAATCGATAATAAGTCTGCTTCATGGTGGGTATATTGCCATAGTTGCCACGCTTGGCGAGCGGGTTGGCAACCGCAGTTTTTTTTGTACAGTTGCTTTTATCAGGAAGATGCTGCTGCCCATCTCCTGCCTGTTTCCCTCTGTCGCCTTTTACGACACCCACGGGAAGATATGGGGTAGTGGATATTCTTAACCGCCACTACACGGCTATGGCTGGCCCTATGAGGACGCTCAAGGTCGCTCAGCGAGCTATGAAGAGGGCTATGCTCGGAGTTTCTCTGCGTGATAGACTCAGAAATGAGGATATCCGTAGTAAAACTAGAGTGACCGACGTAGCCCAATGGATTAGTAAGCTGAAGTGGCAATTGGCCGGCCATATAGTTCGAAGAACCGATAACCGATGGGGAAGAAAGGTTCTCGAGTGGCAGCCTCGTACCGGTAGGCGTAGTGTAGGTTGAACCCCACTAGATGGAGTGACGACCTGATACGATATGCAGGAAGTCGATGAATGCCGGTGGCTCAGGACCGTGCTTTGTGGCATTACTTGGGGGAGGCCTATGTTCAGCAGTGGACTTGTGAAGAGCTGTAATGATGATGAATGATGATGATGAATAAGTCTGCTAAGAGTGGCATTCACAAAACCTCTCAATTTCTGTGAACCATATATCCAGCTGTATGCTACTTACAGACAGGCTATAATATTATGACGGTATACCCTTATCTGAATGGATCTATTGCCCTAGTTATAGTTAAATGATGCCAACTTAAAACAAAATTATCCTTTAATTAAGAAGTGTGGTGGCGACGAATGAATACCATCACCGTGTACAAAACATGCCAACTTGTGTGACGCCTGTAAGTAGTTGAGGGCTACTTACAAGCTGACGATTATAATGACAGTGTAGTCATATATAAGTGTAGATTAACATATATACAATTTATATTCCTATGGTGGCCCTATACCGATTTAGTCAAAAATATGAGTTTGCCGTAAGATAATCCATTACCCCCGTTTTGCCCCGTGGTTTTCGTAGGAGACGACTATGGGAAATTCCAAAAACATCTTATAGTCCCCGAAAGATATAAACATCAGGTGAACTACAGGTATAATGCCGTGACCGGCAACGGGTAGTAACTAGTAGTTTCTAACGGGGTTAAAGATGCATGACGTCTGGAATATCGATCCGTCAATTCGCCTGTCAAGAGTGGCAATTAAGGCATATCCTCACAACAGTGGCGGTGGCCACTTATAACTATCGAAAATATTAATAAGGTAAAATACTCGTACATTATTAATAACTTCACGGGATCATGGGCCAAAAGTAATGTTTCGTTTAGTCGAAAACGTGGAAAGCATAATGTAAGTTATGTAGAAATATTTTGCTAGAGTTCGGCTTAATTACATTAATACTAATTAAACTTGTAAAAATAATATAAACGCTTTGGAAGCGTATTCGAAACATTGGTATCAATGTTACGAGTTAAGGATCGTCTAATTTAAAACCGGACGCGCCTCCCTCGTATTTTTGGTAGATATTGCCACATTCATCGTAATAGGTGACTTAAAGTTAAATTTGCGCTCCCTTTCTACTATACTTTAAATTTTTTTTATTATATTTCACATAATAAGTGATAAACAAATCTTTAGATCATTACTTTTGCTATTGGTTTTTGTTAAAATATTCATTTTTCACTCTACATAATTTTAGTTCAACATCCAATAATTCAAATAAAGTGGTAAGTAAATAGATGAAACGTTCTGTTGGATAGTCTTTTTATAACTATTTAGAAAGTGTTACCTTTTTTATCATTTTTATTTTTCTTAAAGGATCGTCACACTAGTATTTCCTTGCACTAAACAATAATTTGTAGGATATATGTTCCATGTGGGATACCAAACCGCGACTAAACATTTAGCCTCTGCACTACCAAGTCATCGTACACGTATAGTTTTAAGAAACCAAAGTAATACAAATAGTCCAGTTTTTTTTATTACTATCTAAATGATTAATGTTCACTTTTACTTTATTTTGAATTCAGAATGATTGTAGTTATTGCTAAATATTTATATAAACATTAACATGGTAGTGTCACACGCAGCTTTGTTACTAAATTATGGCTCTAGTAGTTTAGCACGAATGGGTCGGCTCCGGACCGGAGAGGAAACATATTTTACTGAAAACCAGCGTAAAATGGCAGATTAATGAAATGTGAATTAATACGTGGTAGAGCCATGCAGAGCTATATTACGGTTGAGCACAAATTGGTTGGCTCGACCGGGGAAGGACCACGCTCTTACAGATTACCAGCGTAAAATAGCAGCTTAATACTGCTGTGTTTCGTATGGTGAGTGTAGAGAACTGGAGACCCTTTTTTACTGGAAATGAGGCGTTCCATCTTTGTCCTCAGGGGTGACAACGGATCTGCGTTTTCCATCGGATATCCATTTACCATCGGGTGGACTTTGGTCGTTTGTCACCATTATTCTATAAAAAAATAATTTAAAAAAATGTGAATTACGAGAACTGAAGACTTGTGGTATCCTTGCTATCGCAGCATTTCGTATTGTATCGTATCCTTAGGGTGACAACTGATAGCGCTTATTCATTTTGATTCTTAATCCAGGATAGATGTAAATCACATTATCCACTTACGATCAGATAGTGCGTTAATTTTTTACATATTGCATAATAGAATATCACAAATTTGCAGCGCCCTTAATTAAAATTATAAGATTTTTTCGTACATGTTTAGAGAAGGCGAGCTATTCTCTCAAAGTTTGTCTTGAAACTTGGAAATATTTAGCATAAAAGATTAGCAAGTGTCTATATCCTATAGAGAATTCTTAATGTTTGAAGGCGTGCGTGTTTCGCTTATTACGTAGATAAAGAACTAATCAGTCGTGGCAAACGTCTGTTCGTGACAAGCCTCTCGTCAAAGGATCGCAAAATTTAGAGTTTTAGAGTATCTACTAACATATTATTTATTAGTAATTAATTTTTCTTAAGGTCGATACTTTCTACTAAGTAATTTATTCTTGTGTTAACTTTTTAAACGCCAAGTTTATTACCACCTAACAGCTCATTATAGATTTAATGGTTGTACGTAATTGCTTAGCAATGAGTTACAGCGCTAAGGGCCGCGGGTTCGAATCCCGCACAGAAGAAGTATTTGCATGGACTACATGTAATTCCGGGTCTGCATGTTTGTCCTTGTGAAATTTATGTTTGTAAACTGCTCCCACGATACAGGAGAAAATCTAGACTACTTGTACGATCTGTTTTTATAATGTAATTTATCTATGTCCGTAGTTCAATCAATCTGTGAAACGTTAACGTTGCAGGAATATTTTCCAGGGTGTTGGTTAAATTTAAAGTAGTGAGAGTACATGACAGCTGAAACCAGTCGTTGTTCTTAACAGTGGCCTGACATATGTATTAATCATTAGTTGTAGTAACATATATATATATATATATATATACATAGTGAGAGATAGGATAGTTTTTTTGCCCATGAGTGACCCACAATTTTTTTTGCGTAATTTAAGGATTTTTAATAGGACATGGCAAAGGGTCGTCGAAAAGGGCAGAGCAACGTCTGCCTGGAAAGCTAGTTCAATAATAAATTTTAGGTTTTATACAAATCTAAATATTTACATTTATAACGCGATGTTTGAAATGTATCATTTACATGACCTTTGCTTCAGGGATTTGAGACTCCCCCGTCTTTAATAATTTTATGAGGTCTGCGTTGCAGTGTTGAATTACGTTGCAGTTGGTTGGACGGCAGCGGGTCGTCGACCGTTCGCTGCAGTTGACCGGCGCGTCGCGGTTTGATTGTGGGGCCAATAAGCGATTTGCATGCGTGTCCACCCGCCTGCGTCCGAGCAGTGTTCGGTTAATTGTTGCTAGGTCGTCACCATAATAAATAAGTACACAAGTTATAATATAATATTATTACGATTTCTGTGGTTTCAAACGAAGTACGAATCCCGAGCGGGTCCTGTTTTCTAGTGTTAGCCGGAGCCAACATTTGCCCATAAACACAAATAGTACGTTTTCGGGATTAGTTGTGTTTTGATTGCCCCTATGTTTTTGCCACTATGTTTCAACAGTGATAATCGCCAATAGGGGTTTGTTTGCTAATGATGTTTACGCATATAACCAAAACCGGGAAATTTTGATCAGTAATTTCTCATATCACGAAACAATGACATGACCAAGAGTGAAATATTGATAACCTATTGACGACGACAGCGATGGTGATGGAATGATACAAAAACGATAAAACCTTTTATTAAAAATTAATATGGTCAATCATACATACCTAATCCCACCTAACTAATACTAATTGATCACTAAAAGTAATGCTGATTGTTTAATTTGATGTTCATTATTATTATTTATATTTATAAAATGAAGCCGTACTGCAGCGTAATTTAACCGCTTCTTTTATTTCCCTAACTACACTCACCGGCACGGAAACTTGGCCGCTCGTGAATTTGCTGATTATTTGCACTGAAACGTTTTTTTAACAGTAAATTAAGGGTAGATGCATTCAATAAGTGTCTCTAATGGTTTTAGAACATAGAAATTTAATGTTTACTTCACCGAAATTTTTCTTTTCAAGATAACATGTTTTCACTAAAATTAACATCTTTCCATTGTCACTTTAAAACACTACAAAGTTAAAAATTAAGTCTGTTTCTTTATTGTCTATCAGTTTTAATATCGGGTGTTTCCTCCTCTAGCCCTGATAACCGCTTGCATTCGATCTGGCATGCTTTGAATGATGTTTCTGACATCAACTTGCATTTCGGAGCTCATTTAGAGTTTGTGGCGGTTTGGAGCTGGACTTTATCTTTCTTTTGAGCATACCCCATACATGCTCAATTGGATTTAAGTCCGGGCTACGAGCTGGCCACTGTAATTTTTGTATTCCAACCTCTTCCAGATATTCCTCTACACAATGTGCGACGTGCGGGCGTGCATTATCGTGCATGAGGAGGAATTGGTCGTGTCCAATGAATCCCGAATAAGGCATTACGTGCTCCTGAAGAACTTCCTCGATGTATCGAGTAGCTGTAAGCCGATTATCGACGATGACCAACTCTGTACGTGCGTCGGAACTTACACCTCCCCATACCATTATTGAGCCTCCATGGAAACTCACAGTTTGGGTGGTGGTAATGGGTAGAAACCTCTCTCCTCTTTTTCTCCACACTCGTTCTCGACCGTCTGGAGCACGTAAAGCTATTCGACACTCATCTGTGAACAACACTCTAGCCCATTGCTCGTGGGTCCAATTGACATGTTCTCTTGCGAACTGAAGTCGGGCTACTCGGTGCTGTCTGAGAAGTTCTGGACCTCGTGCTGGTCTACGAGCTTTTAAATTCACTTCCTCCATTCGTCTTCTCACCGTACGCTCACTAACATTAACGCCTCTTGCGATTTGGAGCCGCTGGCGTATCTCAACAGCGGTCAGGTAGCGGTTTCTCAAAATCTCCATTACAATAAAACGATCGTCCCGGGCCGATGTGCACCTTACGCCCCCACTGCCTGGCCTGCGGGTGTAGCGGCCTGTCTCCTGGTATCGTTTCAGTGAATACTGCATTGAGGACCGTGGTACGTTAAGCACAATAGCAACTTCACGCTGTGTCAGCCCTTGGTCAATTAATGCTACTGCTTGTGCAACTTGTGCTGGTGTTAATGGCATTTTTATTGGCTTTAAAGCACCTTTAGTTATTTAATTAAGACACAAGATCACAATAATTGAATAACCTTACAGTAAACTTTTCACAACACACAAATTTAAAATGTGAACTTAGTCGCTCAAATGACCCGATTCAACTAAAAATTAAAGAATTCGTCATGGTGCACTTAAACATAATGAATTACCCTCTTGAACTTGAGGGTAAACATTTTTTGACATACTTGCATAACAAACATTCATCAGAAACACTTAAAGCTTTTGCTATCGCGAGATAACCGCTTGGCCAAGTTTCCGTGCCGGTGAGTGTATTAGTTTTATGTGCGAAGTTCTAATAAAGGAACTGACAGGTTCCGCATACATCTCATCGTATCGATCGTTCCAACACGGTTGTTATAACTTTAGTAAGTAAGTATCCTTTTCAATTTCTTAGTCTACAATACCTAAATACAATTGCTTACAAAGAACGTATTGAGTACACAATTTGTAATAAATGGTGTCATATAATAAATAATTAACAATAACATTTAGGGTTTCCTTGACTATTTTACAGAACATAGGTACTTACGATATATATTGAAATTTATTTATAGACAGACAGGTGTGAGGTTTCCGTGTAGTGGCGGTTAAGAATATCCACTACCCCATATCTTCCCGTGGGTGTCGTAAGAGGCGACAGAGGGAGACAGGCAGGAGATGGGCAGCAGCATCTTCCTGATAACAGCAACTGTACGACAAAAAAAAACTGCGGTTGCCAACCCGCTCGCCAAGCGTGGCAACTATGGCAATATACCCCCCCATGAACAATTACACAAGTAGACGGCCCCCAGTCCCCGGCGGCCCCGCTATTCCTGGCTACGGTGGCGACCATGGTAACGGCGGGGCAGGGGGTGCTAAGAATCTCCGGTGGAGGTTCGGTTGCCACCTACGACGACTCGACCTGGCAACATTTAACGCACGCACACTGAGGACTGACGAGAAGATCCTGGAGCTGGAAGAAGAGATAGACAAGTTGCGCTGGAGTATTATAGGATTATCCGAGGTCCGAAGAGAGGGGGAGGACACGGTGATTCTCGAATCCGGCAACTTGTTCTATCACCGGGAGGGCGACCATCTGTCCCAAGGAGGTGTCGGATTTATCGTCCACAAGTCTCTCGTCAACAACGTTGTACAGATTGAGAGTGTGTCGACGAGGGTCGCGTACCTGATACTCAGAATCACCAAACGGTATTCGCTGAAGGTCATACAGGTTTACGCACCAACGTCGGCACATTCCGATGAGGAGGTGGAGGAAATGTATGAGGATATTTCCAAAGCCATACATTCCTCCAAAACCCACTACACGGTGTTGATGGGAGACTTCAACGCAAAACTAGGCACAAGAGAAAGCGGTGAGCTGAAGTTAGGGAAATTTGGAGTAGGGCAACGGAACCGAAGGGGCCAGCAGCTGGCCGACTTTATGGAGAAAGAGGGACTCTTTATGATGAACTCTTTCTTCCAGAAGCGGCCCCACAGGAAGTGGACCTGGTCGAGCCCCGACGGTTCGACAAAAAATGAGATTGACTTCATTATGACGACCAGACGCCAACTGTTCAGTGATGTCTCAGTGATCGCAAGGGTGAAAACTGGCAGCGATCACCGAATGGTTAGAGGCACACTGAACCTAAACGTTAAGTTGGAGAGGTCTCGTCTAATGAAGTCAACGCTCCGTCCCCCTCGTGCTCTGATCCAAAATCCCGAAAACTTTCAGCTCGAGTTACACAACCGCTTTCAGTGCCTACAAGATTGCAATGCAGTGGACGATATGAATGACAAGCTCGTGGAAACTGTCCATGCGGTCGGAGCTAAGTTCTGCAAGACCCGCCGCAGAAGAACACAAAAACTCTCCGATCACACTCTTAATCTCATGGCTGTTAGACGGGAGATGAGGCTGCAATCGTCAACAGATTTGACAGCATACAGGCAACTGAACAGACAGATCTCCAAATGCATGCGGCGAGACTTACGCAACTTTAATACTGCTCGTATTAAAGAAGCGATCGAGCGGAACCAGGGCTCCAAAGTCTTTGCCAGAGATCTGTCTGCCAGAAAGAGCCAACTGTCAAGGCTGAAGACTGAGTGTGGCAGCATCGTTTCCGGGACACCTGAGATTTTGAGTGAGATTGAGAGGTTCTATGGGCAGCTGTACACATCATCGTTGGAGCCACACGCAAGTGTGAGTAACGATCCAAGAGCAAGTCTTATCCGACACTATTCCGATGATATCCCGGACGTCAGTCTAAGCGAGATTAGAATGGCTCTCCAGCACCTTAAAAACGGCAGGGCCCCAGGCGAGGATGGAATTACAGCGGAGCTTCTGAAAGCGGGTGGAACACCGGTACTTGAAGTCCTTCAGAAGCTCTTCAATTCCGTCCTCCATGGTGGCACTACTCCAGAGGCGTGGAGCAGAAGTGCGGTGGTCTTGTTCTTTAAGAAAGGCGACAACGCTCTCTTGAAGAACTACAGACCGATTTCCCTTCTGAGCCGCGTCTACGTGCTGTTTTCGAGAGTCATTACGAATCGTCTCGCACGCAGACTCGACGACTTCCAGCCTCCCGAACAAGCCGGTTTCCGAAAAGGCTTCAGTACCATAGACCACATACATACCCTGCGGCAGATTGTACAGAAGACTGAAGAGTACAATTTGCCACTTTGCCTGGCGTATGTGGACTATGAGAAAGCCTTTGATTCCGTCGAAATTTGGGCGGTGCTGCAGTCCCTTCAGCGGTGCCAAGTTGACTGTCGGTATATCGAAGTGCTGAAGTGTTTGTACAGTAGGGCTACGATGGCTATCCGAGTACAGAACCAGAGCTCGAAACCTATCCAACTGCAGAGAGGTGTAAGACAGGGTGACGTTATATCCCCGAAACTCTTCACCGCTGCTTTGGAAGACGTTTTCAAGCTACTGGACTGGAAAGGATACGGTATTAACATCAATGGTGAGTACATCACTCACCTTCGATTTGCCGACGATATAGTCCTTATGGCAGAATCGCTGGAGGACTTAAGCACTATGCTCAATGACCTCAATAGTGCCTCCCAACGGATAGGTCTTAAGATGAACATGGACAAAACAAAGATTATGTTTAATGTCCATGTCACACTTATGCCGGTAGTTGTTGGGAGCACTATGCTCGAAGTTGTTGACGAGTACGTTTACCTGGGACAAATATTCCGACTAGGTAAGTCCAACTTCGACCGAGAGGTCAATCGACGGATTCAACTCGGCTGGGCAGCGTTCGGGAAATTACGACATATCTTCTCGTCAGGTATACCTCAATCTCTGAAAACTAAAGTGTACAACCAGTGCGTGTTGCCAGTGATGACTTACGGATCAGAGACGTGGTCCTTCACTGCTGGCCGTATGAGGACGCTCAAGGTCGCTCATCGAGCTATGGAGAGGGCTATGCTCGGAGTTTCTCTGCGTGATAGACTCAGAAATGAGGATATCCGCAGTAAAACCAGATTGACCGACATAGCCCAACGGATTAGTAAGCTGAAGTGGCAATGGGCCGGCCATATAGCTCGAAGAACCGATAACCGATGGGGAAGAAAGGTTCTCGAGTGGCAGCCTCGTACCGGTAGGCGTAGTGTAGGGCGACCCCCCACTAGATGGAGTGACGACCTGGTAAGATATGCAGGAAGTCGATGGATGCAGGTGGCTCAGGACCGTGCTTTGTGGCATTACTTGGGGGAGGCCTATGTTCAGCAGTGGACTTGTGAAGGGCTGTGATGATGATGATGATGAAGGTGTGAGGTAAGTCCAACTTCGACCGAGAGGTCAATCGACGGATTCAACTCGGCTGGGCAGCGTTAGGGGAAATTACGGCATATCTTTTCGTCAGGTATACCTCAATCTCTAAAAACCAGATTGTACAACCAGTGCGTGTTGCCAGTGATGACTTACAGATCTGAGACGTGGTCCTTCACTGCTGGCCGTATGAGGACGCTTAAGGTCGCTCAGCGAGCTATGGAGAGGGCTATGCTCGGAGTTTCTCTGCGTGATAGACTCAGAAATGAGGATATCCGCAGTAAAACCAGAGTGACCGACATAGCCCAACGGATTAGTAAGCTGAAGTGGCAATGGGCCGGCCATATAGCTCGAAGAACCGATAACCGATGGGGAAGAAAGGTTCTCGAGTGGCAGCCTCGTACCGGTAGGCGTAGTGTAGGGCGACCCCCCACTAGATGGAGTGACGACCTAGTAAGACATGCAGGAAGTCGATGGATGCAGGTGGCTCAGGACCGTGCTTTGTGGCATTACTTGGGGGAGGCCTATGTTCAGCAGTGGACTTGTGAAGGGCTGTAATGATGATGATGATGAGACAGGTGTGAATAATTTATTCCGCTTAATGTTTTAAGCAGAGATGTAGTTAGCAACTAAAATTAGAAACTACATGCCTGTGCATAAAATATTGCGGCGTGACATAACATAGAATAGTAATACTCTATTATATAGAATGAGCTCTAGGTCTATCTTGGGATAGTGGTCGAGGCACTAATAAATTAATTCGACGTTCACCACTGACACAAATGAAGTGACAGCATGATCAATATATGTATAGTACCTGGATGACCGAACTTTGCTCGTTTTTTTTTAAATTACATTTAGATACAAATCACATACTGATGAACATGAATAATATTTTTTGATCTAATTGACATAATAGAAAAAACTGAACTGGTTATTTGAATAAAAAATCATGAGTGCAATTAATTAAAACTACTTTTACGTATTTTATCGCGTTTTATTTATATTAATTTTAATACCCGACGTTTCGGGTGCTTTCCAGCACCCATGGTCACGGGGGACTGAGGTGACTGACGTCCCGATGTCAAAGTTAACCCGGAGTACCTTCAGCTTTTTAATTATTGTCTTTGGTCCGATCTACGCAGAATGAACTAACTACCCACTGGGTACCCACTGGGTACCACTAAGTCACTGTGTATGTCTTTTGAAGACATTTTTTTCAAACAGAGGTACTTAATGACAGCTCTAATTTCGTTTTTCTCCATGTTGATGTTATCTCTTTGACAGTTCGTATTCAATTGAATGTATCTCCCGGAAATCGTGATCTATTTATATGATTTTTTTAGGCTGACGTAGTGAGTATATAAACGAGCAAAAAAAATTTTTTTTTGGATTTTTATGCGGACCCGAATCACCCCTCGTATATATAAGAATTGCTCGTTTAAAGGTATAGGATATAGCGTGCAGCGGGTTGATGCGTTTTTCGTACACGACGCTCACATGGTCTTAAATTGTGTACCAAAAAAGTAGTTTATATTTTTCATGGTTTAAAGGTGGGATTATAACATTATCGGTATAGGTTGAACAGACTATGAAACCTATTCTACTGCAGGTAGGTGTATGGTATGGTGACGCTGTATCCACGAAACTCATTTGCAGAACGGAAAATGAAGGTGAAGGTGAAGGTGCTACTGCCCCTTCCTAACAACAATTGCAAATAATAAGAAACTGCGGCTGCCAACCCGCCTGCTCAGCATGGCAGCTGTGGTAAACATGAGGTAATATATGGGGAAGGTCTTGTGTAGAATAATTTTTAATAGGCTGTAAGAATGAATGAAATATTTATGTTTTATTCTTAGAAATTCACAATATTATGTAGTGTTTTTTTTGCTTTTGGTTGAGTGTTCATTATATTTTTGTTTATAAAAAATAATTACCTAAAAATTATATACAGATTTTTTACGAGATTTTTTATATGATAGGGTGACAAACGAGCACACAGTTAAAATATGTCCAAAATATTTTACATTTGAGTTATTGTTAGTAGCACGAATAGGTCGGCTCGAACGAGTTAGGACCACGCTCTCGCAGAATACCTGATGGTAAGTGGTTGCTGTGACCCATAGACATCTACATCTATCTTCGATTACGAATCAAAATGCAGATGCCTTGTCACCCGTGAGGGCTAAGATGGAATGCCTCGTTTTCAGTAAAAAGGGCCTCCGGTTCTCTACACTAACCATACGAAACACTACAGCGTTAAGATACTATTTTACGCTGGTATTCTGTGAGAGCGTGGTCCTTCCCCGATCGATCCGATCCATTCATTCTACAATTATACTACTAATATAACTGCAACATGGCTCTACCACATATAAAGAGTTTGATCTTATTCTAGTTTATTGACACCTTTGTTTGCTAGGTAACTGAAGTAGCCAAAGAACTATTTACTTGGATAGCTGACGAATCATAATTACCTATCCTTTAAATTACAGTAACAAAAAAAATTAAGTAACATTCATTTTCATCATTATGCTTCAATTGCAGACTCAGTAAAATGTATCTATTACAATCATGTTATCTCATTTTGTATTTATTGCCGTTTCAGTGCAATAACGTGTACCGGATATCCGCTCTATTTATAGTATTTCGTATACTAAATAATGCAACTTATTTCCTAGTACGTTTCCGGATCTGAACGTAGTAGGTATGTTTCCAGTTTATACCATTCAGACCTTGTTCTAGCCTAAAATGTTTTTGCTTATAACTCCCAGTAGCTTTACAGTTGGCAGTGTAAAAGGCTTTTATATGATACATAAAAAAGCTTACCATGCGTAGTATAAAGCCTTCACATTTTAAAATAGAACTATATAATCCCACAGGAATTTTAAAATATATCGGATTCACAGACGATATTTTAATTTTCTACGTCATCAAATAAACTTGGTTATAGCCTTTCTGTTTAAAATACAGTGATTTGTCACTGCATTTTAACTTACACTTCCCATTTCTTCTAGTAGTGCGAGGTGGTGTTTATTTCTTGTTTTTACCACCATTTATTATATTAACCATTTGTTGAAAAGAAATTCTCACAACTTTTATGATTGCATTTTTTTATTTATTTAAGTAGTACCTTTTGTACACTGTTTGTGTTAATGTCTCCAACATTTAACAAAGAATAATTGGTTCGTAGTAGTGTTTTTAGAATTTTTGTCAGTTTATTTTCGCGCGGATCGTCTAAAATAAATGATAACAGAGGTGATAACTATTTGATTATTGCAAATATAATTTCTGAGAATAATGGGGCAGCGCGGCGGACACTTCGTTGTCCTAAAACCCTCTCGGAAATGAGGGGAGGCCTGTGCCCAGCAGTGGGACGTATATAGGCTGTAACTTTACTTTTTACTTATATATCTAAAGCTAGTAAAGTGGCAGGTGGGAGTCTAAGGGTTGCTTTACTGTCAAGGAGCCTGGCTGGGTTGACGTCACCTTCATCTAAGTGTTTCAGCCACCCTAGCACTAGCAGCAATACAACTTTGCCGTGTTCTTGTATAAGGACTAAATAACCAGTACGGTTTGCGGTTGTGAGACATTTCATTTAAATTTCGTTTTTCAATCTCATTTCAAAATAGGCCATTGTCTTCTTGACTTTCTGCTTGAAGTTGGTTACAGATGTATAACGACTACAGTAGCCATAATATTACCTACGGATGATTAGCTAGTGTTCCATTACAGCACAAGAAAGTTCAATGCAGAACAATATATTGCTATATGGGATATTATATTGCTATAGTTGCCACGCTTGGCAGGTAGATTGGCAACCACATTGTTTTTATAATTTTTTTATCTGGTAAATGCTGCTGCCCATGTCCTGTTTCGGTTTTCCTCTGTCGCCTATTAAGACACCCATGGGTCGATATGGAGTAGTGGATATGTTTACACAACGCCACTACACGGTACGTAGCACTCAGCTCGTCATATCGGGTGCGGTCATTTTTAACTATTACAAATTTACTAGATATTGCTTGACTACTTTCCCATCTGATAGTTAGTTGTAATATAACCGAAGTTGCTAAAGCGTACTGACTTAAACACAACCACATTGCAATCGGATGCAAATACAGAAGACCGAAGCATACTGTTATGCTTACTCCTTTCGCATTACGAACGGCGTGAACCGTTTAATGCGAATCGGTAATAGCAGTTTATATAATAAGATAATCTAATATTTTTATTTTAGATTATCTTATTATATAAATCCCTTATAATTAATTATTTAACTGTTTGATGCTATAGTGCACTTTTCAATTAAAAGATAAAAGGAATGCCTTATTTTATTGCTTCCTTGTAGAATATATTAAATTTCAATCGCCCACTTAAAGCATAGTAATCGTACTACATACTATAAAGCAATGTAGTGATGTCATCGAAGTTTTCCCATGTGAGATAACATTTATTTTAATCGCTAGGTATAAATGCTTAGTTTTACATACAAACAGTGATTATTAATTTTACATTCATTAGCTGATTCCGTCTTTAAAATTGTTTGTGGGAACATTTAGCGGCGCGTTTACCCGATTTGTTAATTTAATCCTATTTGAACTGCCTAATTACTTTCATGAGCAATTCGCCTACGGGCAGTAGAGTACTGCAATACATATTTTGAGAATATTTAAAATAGTAGTATGTTACGAGTTTTACTATAACAGTGACCACTTAGTTCGTGAATTACGAGTATTAAAATATGTCCAAAATATTTTACATTTTATACGTGGTAGAGCTACGTTGCAGCTATATTATGTTAGTAGCACGAATAGGTCGGCTCGAACGAGGTAGGACTACGCTCTCACAGAATACCAGCTTTAAATTGCAGCTTAATAATAATAATAATAATAATAATAATTTTATTTCAGATAACCAAGTGATCCATAAAATTTGTTAGTAAATATGGAACTTATAACCTATGTTAATACCTAAATCTAATTCTTAAATATAAGCGCCTTATTAACTAAACATAGGCGGTAATATTGCCTAAGGAGGAATGAGTACTATCTTTCAGCAATTATTCTCATGATGGAGTTGGAGCTATCCCGCACCCTGCCAAGCAACGAGGCTGTTCTCTTTCTTATAAGGGCGTAATAGTCTTCAGCAGAAAGCTTTGATGCTGTGCTTCGTATGATGAGTAGGTATAGATAACCACAGACCCGTTAAATTGGAAAGATGCATTCCATCGAAGTCCCCAGGGGTGACGACGCATCTGTATTATGATTCTTAATCGAAGATAAATGTAGATGTGCATGGGCCACATCATCCACTTACCGTCAGATGGACTGTGTGCTCGTTTGTCACCCTTTAAAAAAAACAGTGTTTGTACAAAGTAGTATATGAGGTATTTGTATAATTAAATAAATGAAAATTTAAGTTTATTACGCTTTTAATAACTTGAGTGTTAGGTCCCGTTTAGCGAGTACTGTAAACAAAACTCATACGTGATTATTTAAATGTACCTCAATGAAAAAGCAAAGCTTGAGTTATACTTTTGCTTCGTGTTTTGACTTGGTAAAAAAAACCTTGTATGCAAGAATAACTTGTGCGGCGCATTTAGTTCGTCAACTTGCACAGCGGCAACGTGACGGAGCACGCTTCAAACCTCTTGTCGTGAGAGCGGGCTTGTATTTTGACATGGTGGAACTTATGTATCTTGAATGCTTTATATGCTTTATATTTAAGAATTTTATATTTGTTTATTCTTAAAATAAATCGCTAATGAATAACGATGGTCTACTATCGAACCTCGATACTACTCGAACCGTGGATCCACGACGCTGTTGCTCAATTGCTCTGACTGTTGTAGATTGTTGCTGTTTTTTTTTTCGTTCAGGTTCCGACAGAAGGGAAAGTTTACATCAAACATAGTACAAATGGTTGTAATTATTTTGAACTTTAAACCTTACTATAAATTAAAATAGATTAAGTAAAACTCGGCAGTAATTCATAATATTTTATAGTCATTTCAAAAACATATTTTAGTTTTTAAAAAACGACTTTTTGTTTTTCGTTCACATTTATTGACATTGATTTGAATAGAGGTACTGAATAGTTATGTTTATGACAAAAGAAAATTTTTGTTTCAATGTAAATTTTACACTTTTGTCATCTGTACCTAAATTTAAAAAAAATCGATTGCAATCATATATACGACAAATTGATCGTTATTGGATCTCACATAACGAAATAAACGTTGGTTAATTGAATTATTTTCAGCGAGGATGGATAATTCGCTGCGTTATTAAATGAATGGTTTTTATGTTTTTAATGTTTGTTTTTGTAGGGTTAAAATTAAATTAACGGAAAACTAATCCACTCTCCTATTGTAAGTATTACGAAAGACCAAGCAAACCGTTTGGTTTGAATACGTGGAATATTGATAACAAAGCAATGAACGCCCGCCGACTGCCGGTCTTCTGATGGTGAAGCTTTGAGGTCAATAATCCTTAGGTCCTATAACGATTCTGTAATAATAACATATCATAAGGCCATTCTACTGCTAAAAGGTTTATGGTTGGTATGGTTTACGTAACAAACAAACGACTACACAATCCACCTAATGGTAAGTGCTTGCTGTGACCCACAGACACCTACATCCTTGCTCAATTAAGAATCAAAGTGCAGATGTCTTGTCAAGTTTGAAGGGCTAAGGTGGAATACCACTTTACCAAAAAAGGTTATTCGGTTCACATCTTCACATCATTCACGATAAGAAATAACACAACATCCTTATTATATGCCGCTTTTTACCCTGGTATTCTGTGCGAGGGTAGTCTTTCCCCGATCTAGTCGATCCATTTCTGCTGAAGCTATATTAGGCTGATTTGGGGCACCGTGTGTATATATATATATATATATATATATATATATATATATATATATATATATATATTATACGATCTTAGAACTATTTTCCAAAACCTGTAAAAAATTTACTCGAGTTGAATACTTAGTAAATTATATATTTTTTATATGAACAATAAGGTGATGTGAAACATTCGCAGTGCAAAAATATTTATTACCTAATTAATTATAATTGTTGTTTCCACTCTGCACAATTTTCTGACGCAAGGCTTTTGTTTATATTATTATGAATGCAATATTTAAAGAATGAAAACGATGCTCAATGGACCGTTTGACTTATATTATTATGAATGCAATATTTAAAAAATGAACACGATGCTCAATGGACCGTATGACTTTATTTATGTTTTAATACGAAGATAAAGAATGTGAAACGTTCATGGAGAAATTGTTATCGTGCTCGGTTGGAGTGCGGTCTGTTGGTAGGTAATCTACGTTCCTAACTGTTGCACCTCCTCCACTGACACCGTAGCGCATCGAGTGCTGCGGATTGCAGCACATCATGGATATTGCGACGCAGGCGGGCGGCCTGACTCAGCAGTAGAGTGTGAAATCGTAGATGCCTTTGTTTATTAGACACTGTATCGCTTAATTGTTAATACCAAAGGCACCTTTGAACATTATGTAATTTTTTTAACATTGAAAACGTAGAGAAATTTGTTTAATAAGATTTTATTTAATAACGTAACGCTTTGAAAATGTTATTCATAACAATCAATAAAATTATTGATGTTACTTACTCAAGCCATAGAACCGTGCAAATTTACATATATTGTTATAAAGTTTATTGAGTATTAACATACCATTGTCATTGTATTTAATTTATATTTTTTGAGTTATAGTACATCTCCACTTGTTTATAAATAAAATGCGAGTGACAAACAAGCACGCATTCCAACTATGGTAAGTGGCTACTGTGATCCATAGACGTCTGTCTACATTTATCCTGGATTAATATAATCAATATGCAGATGCGTTGTCACCCCTGAGGATTAAAATGAAATGTATTCTCGTATCCGGTAAAAAGTGTCTTTGGTTCTCTGCACTCACTATACGAAACACAGCAGCATTAAGCTGCTATTTTACTCTGGTATTTCTGAGAGCGTGGTCTAGCCGACAAATTCGTACTACAACCATAATATACCTAGCCACAACATGGTTCTACCACACGCACAGGCCTCCTCTCATTTCTGAGAGGGTTTAGGGCAAGGAAGTGTCCGGCGACTCCTGCAATGCGTGTTGGCGAACTTCATTGACTACGAAATATTTTTTTCTTATTTCTCAGACATGCAGGTTTCTTCACGATGTTTCCTTCACCGCCGTGCACGTGGTAAATGAGCACTTAAAATTGCTGTTAACTATTTCATTGGTGCCGGCGGGGATCGAATCAGGGTTGATCGCGTAATGTGAAATTTCCAGTGAGCGCTAACCATCTGAGCTACGTAGGTCACTCAATAAGTTTTGAGATGCTTGAAATTTAAAAATGGAGCGCACCCGTGTTATATGTTTCTAAAAAGCAAAGTTATTTAATAATAGAACTCCATAAGCCAATTGTTGAATATTAAAAAAAAAACAAAGTTCTATTAATTTTTCTGCAACGCTTCCCGCGCTTTTCATTTAAAACGATGGATATTTGCGCGCTATGATCTATTATGATTTTAAATTTGTTTTAACCGAACAATTAAGTTTACAACGGTTGTAATCAGCATTAAGGGACTCAGCTCCTTCACGCGCAATAATTTTGAGGTGGTTTGCTGAATTCAAAAGTGGTAAAATTAACCTTAAAGATGACCAAAGAATCGGGGCCCCGCAAACAGCAGTAACAGCAGAAAATGTATGGACTACTAAAATGTTGGTGCGAGAAGACCCACGAATCACATATACGGACATCGAAAAGATTGTAGGCATTAGTTCGGGGAGCATTCATACCATCCTACATCAACATCTTGGAGTGAGGAAGCTTTGTTGTCGATGGATCCCTCGTTTGCTCTCCGAAAGCGAAAAACAGACTCGTGTGACGAGACATGGATCTATCAATATGATCCGGAAAATAAAAGGCAATCATAGGTATGGGTCTACTCAGAGGGACAGTTACCGACAAAACTGCAAAGACCTCGCAACTTCGGCAAAAATGGTGGATAGTTTTTTTTCGCGGAGCGGACATTTGTCGACGTCAATGCTGGAAAGTTGTAGGTCAGTTAACTCTGAATGGTATACTACAGTTGCATTACCTAAGGCTTTTTAAGCTGTGCGGGAGAGAAGATCAAAGACCGAGCTTCGGGAAATCATGCTGCATTACGATAACACCTCTTCACATACCTCCCTTAAAACAAAAGCATTTATTGAGGAATCTGATGTTGAAACCCGTCACTCACCCTACAGCCCTGACTTAGCTCCTTGTGATTTCCATTTGTTCCCAAGAGTAAAAGAAAAAATAAAAGCCAAGTTTTTAAGCGCTGAATAAGCCGTGGTTGCCTACAGAGAAGCGATTTCCGAGCTGTCAGATCAAGACTGGCAAGTGTTTTCAGAGTTGGTTGGAAGTTGGTTGGTGGAATGGAACTTTTTATAGAGCATGATGGAGAATATTTTGAGAAGATGTAAAATAAATGTTAATAGCAACTAGAATAATTTTTGTATATCGCAAAACTTATTGAGCGTCCCACTCCCACGTACCACGGCTCTAACTACATACCTACCTATTACATTAAAATTTAAAATACAAAGGTCATAAAATTTTTGTCAGTTAGGCTAAAGTCTAACGTCTAAAATAATACGTTAGACTTTTATATAATGTTAGTTATAATGAAAAACTAATAATAATAGTAGTTAAAATATTATTATAATTTTAGCTGCGTTCCAAACTCATTTTCGGTGACCCGAAATTCATGTGGTATTCAACTGCTGACAATACGCACGCACAGCTGCTGTATTATCACTTCGTCATCCGGTTTGTATAATATCGAAAAATATTATTACGGCCCTCCGGTGCGCTACTGGGCTAGATTTACATTTTTGTCATCTAAAGGATAATAAATCAAACTTTATTTTATTATCTTTCCGAGATGTACCTTAATTAAAAAAAAAATCGATTGCAATAATATTTACGACAAATGGATCGTTATTGGATCTCACATAATGAAAGCAAACGTTGGTAAAATGGTTAATGGTCACTACTGTCACGGTAATTTTATCTATAATATTACCGTGCTACTGTGATGTGATATTCATAGATTAATTATTGTGATGATAACATAATATGTGATATAATATGTGTGGTTGCAGAACAAATATGCAAGATCTGTTTGTCTTGCAGAAAAAAATATGTTCACTTTGATGATCAGTGATCTATAAAAATGAATATACCTATTATGTATTATATATGATATATGTTGGTGCTATGGACCATCTAAAGTAATCTTTCTTTCGTAATGGTTATAAAATTTTCGTTATCGTCATTGACGCGTACATGCTCTCCTAAATATGGTGTGATCGCCGTAATCGCCTCACCTAACACGTAAAATGGCAATTTAAGTATTCGACAGTACCTAAGTAATGCGTAGTGCTATCCGTTTTGTATTTTAGGTTTAATTATGTATAATATATATTATGTAAAATTTACTGCTTTTAATCACTAGTATCTCTTTCGTTATTACAGCTGCAATAAATTGAATACAAACAAAAAACATACGTAATAAGTTTACAACAAAATGTTGTTCTTATAAACTTGTCTCACAAAGAATTTATCCTCGTCTAACAGTTCTTGACATGTAATAGTTGCCATTGGAAGAAAACCGGTTTTCCTGCCTACAGAACGGGTGACACCCTGATTGATGAAGTTCGATAATGACCGCTAAATTAAACAGATTAGAAGTGGAATGAAACATAACAGAACTTTGGGTTTCCAATATTTCGCCTAGACTGTCGCCTAAAATTTATTTTTAGATTTATTAAGACTATAGAAGCCGATCATTGTCGCTTTCTGTACAGAAACTATAATAATATGCTCGTATATTTGAGTACTAAGCTAGTAAACAACGCCGGCCTTTGTGGTCAACATGGAAGTATAATGTAGGAGCTCATATCTTGGTGCCCAGAATACCGTAGTACTGCGTGGG
Organism: Parnassius apollo; assembly: GCA_907164705.1. Classification (NCBI taxonomy): domain Eukaryota; kingdom Metazoa; phylum Arthropoda; class Insecta; order Lepidoptera; family Papilionidae; genus Parnassius; species Parnassius apollo. Next base: position 3,042,532 of record CAJQZP010001607.1, on the reverse strand, counting down.
GAGGAAGAAGAAGGAAAAAGAAGATGCGGAAGGAAAGGAAGATGCGCCCAGCAATAGGTTTCTTTTTTTAGACTAACTTTGCTTTTTTATTACAGGTATTTCGGTTTAGATGTATGATGGTCGGCTTTCACTGACACCTTGTCCTAGTTTTTATATTACCATACTATTATAAATAATTTTCGTATAATGGTTGTTTACGTACAAGATCTAAGTGAAATATATATAAATAAACAAATGAACCTGTGAGTAACATTTGTTTGACCTAAATATTATAAGTTTAATTACTAAATATTTAGTTTCTTAAGTTATTTCGTATGAGTCAACAAGGCTAAGTTTAAAATGTGTTTAGCTGACTTAAGATTATTTACCGTATTCGGTCATTACTCAGAGTTTCACGCCGTAAGGTTTATGTAAGTAACAATTGTTCGAAGTTTCCCCAATTACTTTGTAATAAAACGTAACAAAATTATTTATTCAAAGACAAAGAAAGATTAAAATCCAGAATTTTACGCGGCGCGTATATGAGAGAAGAATAAAACCTAGTAACAATTCATTTAGTATTGGTTGCGGACCGATATATATATATATATATACATATATATATATATATAGATATATATAAAACACTTATAATACTGTAATTTTTTTTATATCACGTGAACACGATTGCTAGCTAATGACAGATATCGCAAACGGTGTGTGGGCTGGAAACAATGCCACCTTTCTATTCTGCGATAAGTCGCTGGAGCTGTATATTCCTACGCTGATCGATTCCGGTGACGCATCAGACAGGCCCGCATCTTTGTCATGTCGACGAAGCTAAATGCTAATATTACCCAGTTTTATCATTATCGTGGCCTGATAGCGGTGTCGAGTGTCGTATTGATTTGTTGTTGACAAAGTAGGTACTTAAGCTACGAAGAATGTACCCTATATGTAGATTTTTGTGTTGAAACAACTTTTTTCTTTATGAAAGGAAAAACATTTTCCTTTGTAAAGGTTAACAATTATGGAGGGCTATATTAAATTATTTTATTAAAAAGAAAGTCTTACGCGTAGAAAAACATTCTATCAATTACAAAATGTACATAAATACATTAATTTTAGTCATAGTACATAATATTATATTTTGATACTAAAGCTTCTTATTCAACATCATCTCGACCTACAAACCTGCATCAGTTGGGAAAAACTATGTGACCGAATAACGCTCCTCGCTCTGTCGTTATCAATCAAATTAAAGTCGCTTGGTTTCACGCAAAAATAATTAAATTGTCGAAATGGAACTTTAAGTAGGTTGGAACGTTCTTTCTAACTCATTCATTGTAAGTAATAGTCTCATCGGCCAACTCGTTACGCAAAATTATGAGGTTTCAAAATTTTATTATAGGTTACAAGTAATTAACACCTGCGGATGATACGTCTCATTTATCATACATTATGCCCTGCTTTTTATTTCACATAAAATGTTTTTTATGTCGGCCTCTTAATGAAGGTATAAGATGTAAACCTCATTTCATTTTAAGTCTTGGGACTTAACGAGGTTGTACTGTTGCATTAGTTCTTTTTTACAACTATGCTGTTCACGAATCTTTACGTGTTTTATTTTAGAAATGTTTTATCTGCAGCTCAAGAAGTAGATATGTTATGTATCTAGACTAGTTCATCATTATCATTATCATCATTGCAGTCTTTCACAAGTCCACTGCTGAACTTAGCTTTCCCCCAATGGACGCCACGATGCTCGGTACTGAGCCACCTGCATCTATCTACTTCCTACAACGCTTATCCGGTCCCCATTAACCCATCTAGAGAGGGGCCGTCCTACACTTAGCTCACCGGTACGAGGTTGTCACTCGAGAACCTTTTTTCCATCATGGGTTTTCGGTTTTTTAAGATATATGACCCATTGCCACTTCGGCTTACTATACTAGTTACATAATTTTTTAATAACAATATTTTTCCCTTTTAATATAGATTTTTTTGCACTACAGCGGTACCTATAACTTACCTATGTATAGTTAGTTATAAGCAAAAAAGGTTTGTTTATAAGGACTCTACACACCTGCAATTTGACTGGGTTATTTAACTGTGTGGAGTGCATTTAAAATAGAAGTGTGCTATTAAATTGATAACTAAAAAAATCTCTTTGTATAAACTTAAACTAATCAAATGAAACTGGTCAGTTTTCTTGTAGCGTAAGCAGAAAGAATACGTTATTTAGATTAATATATTAAAATTATAGTTTTCGAGAACTCATCATAACATCATGTATCCTTAAAAAGTGACGTATTCCTAGAAAAATGCTAAATTTGTCACCGTGAACTATATTATTTATTGCTTTAATATTCCTCGACTTTATTAGCCTATTCGACAAGTTTACACTCATCGTCACCGATTCTTGTAACAGCTACTAACTGACCTCTAATGACGTACTTTTACCGATAATGAACAGATGTCGTCTAATTGCGGCATCCAGCCGTAAGGTTGTAATGACCAAATACGAAGCACGTCGCGTTTGAATCCGTGCCAAGTTTGGATATAACAATGAAACCAATTTTCCGCTTTACTTGGCGCACGGTCCGTGTACAGTTTTTGCTCGGCGGCGCGTGCCTGTTTGAGGGCAATCTAGGCAAATCCTATCCATTGTGCGCGGCGACAATAGTTCCGGTGCTAATTCAAGGACGTGCTTGCCTTTGTCCGGCGGAGTTTGTAATGCAATACTCACGCCCTGTGTGTAATGTAATGGCTTTTTAGAAAACATCGATTAAAATGTTTTGTCTATAATAATGGATGGATCTTTGAAAAAATATCTAACTCATATAGTCATTTAATAGTCCCGTTAAAAAAAAATATTCTAAGGCGGAGATCGCAATAATTGCACTTTGAGAGATAATTTGGGAAGTTGATAAATATTGAAATAATAGAAAACCTTAATTATTCATATAAAATACATAAACACTCACGCTTGTCACCCAGAGGGGTAGGCAGAGACTACGGACTTCTATTTGGCACGATCCTGACATACCTCTTTCGCCTCCTTTATATCTATATATCTACGCATACATGCTCGTCGGTTAAGGGTACTTCTAACGTGGACCATTTTCAAAATATCGCCAATTTGGTCGATAAACTTTTTCTAGGGCGTCCCTTCCCGACTCGGCCGTTCACATCTGCCATATAAATTTGCTTTGTCACTCTTTCCTCATTCATTCTTTTTATATGACCAAACCACCGAAGCATTCCTTTCTTAATCCTGGTCACAACATCATCTTGCATACCACATTTATCTCTTATCACGCAATTTCTCATCCTATCATTCAGATTCAACCCTAGCATATTCCTTAAAGACCGCATTTCTACAGCATTTATTGTACTTCCGTGCTTGTTCTGCCACACCCAGCTTTCACTACCATACATTAAAGTAGGGACTAACACAGCATTATGAATTACCATTCGTGCCTTTTTTGACACATTCTGGTTCTTCATAATAGAGTGTAGTGCCCCATTCACTCTATTCCCTGCATTTACTCGTCGTTCTATATCCCTATCATATCTACCATCCCTGCTAAATACACATCCCAAATACTCAAACTCATCCACTTGCTCAATTAACTCTCCTTCTATTCTTATTTCACATACCGTTTTGCTTTCTTCTCTTTCAAAAACCATCACTTTCGTCTTACTTACGTTCACTTTCATTCTCCTTTTCTTTTAATTCCGCCAGCAACTCAGCCGCCGATGACGCAAATATGACTTGATCATCGGCATACAAAAGGTATTTGACGGTTAACTCGCCCATTCTTAACCCACATTCTTCATCTTTCAAAGTTTGCAAACACCTGTCCTTAAATAGGTTGAGCAGCCAAGGGGAACATACACAGCCCTGTCTGACACCTTTTTGGATGCCAAACCAGTCCGAGTAGACCCCATTGATCCTGACACAAGCACTAGTTACATTACACATTGATCCTGACACAAACACGCTTAAATATTCCTGAATAGTTATTATATATTAGTGTACCAGGCAATTCAAGGACGGGCTTGCCTTTTTGCCAAGCGCGAATTTTTTAATACCTAATTAAAATTTGATTTCAAAACTCATTGTATATTATGACATGCTCCCAGACCGTCCTAAAAAAATTAAGTATTTTATCCTATATGTCTGCTTATAGGCAACGTAATTGTGACAGTTCATGTTCATGTGTATGAAGCTGACCATGACAATATTTCTGGAACACCACAAAAAGTTAGACTATGGACAAATTACTGCTAGTTGTCCGTACACTTATCACTTGTCACAAACCCCCAACCGAAGTATGTGATAAATTGAAATGCTTGAAGTTTGGGCAGAACAACACATCCAGAAACCAAAATCCAAGTTTATGTAGCAGGAAACATTTTATAAACGGCGTGTGCAAGTGTTTTCTAACATGTTTTATAAGCAGATTTCTCCGTTATCATTAACAATATAACGTTTTTGTTACAGGTGAGTGAATCAAGCCGTCAGAGACCGCTTCAAGGTTTGTTACGCAACGCATTCTTCTCTCCGCGGACACTTGAACCAATTTGCATTGTTACGTTTTTGATAGCATGTTTTAAAGCTGATAAATTTATTTTGGTTAATAATATTTACATATGCGTATGATAAACTCAAAAGAAATATATATTTCACCAAATGAGCAATTACAATATTCAAATTATAAATGAGTTATGAGCTTATGAGCATACAGATGCAGAAAAAATATGTTAAAACGAAGGAAAGAGTTTCGTGACATATAACTGTGTTTTGATTGCTACGTTTTTGATAGCATGTTTTAAAAACTGATAAATTTATTTCGGGGCCCAATGATTCACGCAATACAGTACTCTCTCACTAATCAGCCACTATAAAATCCTAACCATGTGCGGATTACTGAAAACGGCGGATTATAATGTACAGGAACAAAAAATTATTGAAAAAACAAAAAATGTATGTTTTATTCATATATTGTATTTAAGAAATCAACAAACATGAATATTTTATAAAAGTAATTACTCATATTTGAAAAAAAATGGGTCAAATTTTGCTTCTTTTTTACCAAAATGTATCTTCTTAATAACTTCATCACGTATTTTACGTAAATTTGCAACCATATCGCATGACTTTCCTTTTTGGGTCCATTTAATACAAATATCTACGCTATTCAAGACATCTTTAGATTTGACGGTGCTAACAGCATGAAACGTGACTTTTTTCGTCTGATAACTTGTCCGGCTACCTAACTTGGTTAATTGTAACTGGTTGCTTAGCATCGTGCGGCGGGGTAAAGAATTCTGTTCGTCTTACGCATGAAAGAGAGGTAAGACGGCGGATTATTGAGTGGAATTCTCAGTGGCTGCGAATTACAAAGTTTAATCAAGACCGATCTCCAGTCCAAATAACGACGGATTATAGTATCTACTTGTCGGATAATCGAGCGGCGGATTAGCGAGGGAGTTCTGTGGTTGAGAAATTCGTGAAGATATTACGAAGGTAATTGTTGTCATTTATGGTAATTTATATATTTAATCAAAGCGAAAATTTATATTTTGTTATGATATGATATGAAATTTTGCAATAAGCACAATTCAGACTACGTTATACTATTCTGCTATAGTATATACTAGCTTGCCAGGCAGACGTTGTTCTGCCTTTTCGACGACCCTTTGTCATGTCTTATTAAAAATCCTTAAATTAGCAAAAAAAGTGGGTCACTCATGGGCAAAAAACTATCCTATCTCTCAAGTTGGACCAAACTGTACACGGTGTGCAAATTTGATTAAAATCGGTTAAGTAGTTTAGGAGTCCATCGCGGACACGTAATTTATATATATTAAGATATTAAGATTATAAGCACATTATTTCATTAACAATTTTATAGGGGTTGGGGGTGTTGGGGGGGGGAGCCTTGAGGAAAAATTTTTTTTTTGGGTTCAGTTTACAGCATAGTGTGAATGTGTCCATAAAAATTAATTTTAAGCGATTTTGTTGTGCTTCATTATGTTTGCTATATTCTCTATTTATATTATAGAATAGTTTAAGCTAAGCTTTACGGAATTTTCCGTGTAGTTTGGTGGTTTACCCTGTTCTTCTGTTCTTGAAAAATTTGTCGCCGATATTAATATTTGTTCATTGTGATACTATATCTAAAATCTGTGAGTATTTGCAAGTTCATTTATAAATCGGAAAACACTAATAAGTATTACCTATAACTTAACTACCTGATCACTTACAAGTTCATTTATAAATCGGAAAATACTTTAGTAAATATTACCTATACTTTAAACTACCTGATCAGCTCTACAATCATTAAAACACGAAAACCCATACGTATTGATTTTTTAAATTCGAAGTTTAATCGACAGTTTTTTCTCAGCCTAAGATGGGAGACCGTTTAGTGGGACTTGCGAAGTAGTGGTCAGTTCAGCATCGCTAATCAGGACACTTAAAGTAACCCAAGAACACATTCTGTGTTTCGCCAAACGCCATCACTGAATTCTAAACATAAATCTTTTGGGTTAATTTTTTCTCAATTTTTTCTCAATTTTAATATACTTAGTAACAGCGCATCGTTGTAAACATTAATTGGTTAACGCATGGTTGGTTTAGTCGCGTTTACTCGGCTCGTTGCCTCGACTGAAGCTGAAAGCTGTGGTGCAAAGGCCGCTATCAAATTGTTTACGTCTCCCTGCGCTGAACGTTCCCCGGACGGTTCCAGCCGCCGCACCGTTAAGTTAGAAATTATTTATTTAGCGACTGTTTTTTTTTAAATACTTCATCCATTTATTTAGTACAGCCTTATAAAGTACACAGTTGAACATGGGCCTCCCCTATAGATTGCCTCATAGAAGGCATTTTGGCAACCGTAATTTTTATCTGTTGTATCAGGAAAACGTGCTGCTCATCTCCTGTTTCAGTTAACCTCTGTTGCCTTTTGAGCTACCCACGGGCTGATTAGGCGTAGTGGATTGTTTTAACTAAAAGTTTCCAGAACCTTGTTTGTAAGTAAGCTGATTTATAATGTCCTCCAGACCGAATTTCGGTCACGGCGGCCTGCCTCAACGGAGGCTAGCCATCGGCGCAGGACAGGATTATAGTTCCCAAGTGTATGCGCAAGCACAAATGCACTCTTTATTCCCTCACTTTCATAATCCTATGGGACGGTAAACCGACACGACCGGAGAGAGACCAGGCGCAGGACCAACGGCTTTACGTGCTTTCCGAGGCACGGGGGTAAGACACCGCCAACTTCCTGACTCCGGGCAACTACTGAGAATTTCTCGACGGAAAAACTCAATAATTAACTTTTGGCCCGACCCGGTATTCGAACCCAGGACCTCATGATCAGCAGTCGCACTACTACAACCACTAGACCAACGAAGCAGTCGCTGATTTATAAACATAGTCCAATTACAAAATATAAGATTGTAGTGTATTTATATGTTTGTTATTTCGTGGGGTGACGTTAATCAATGTGTGAACAGGCACTTATGTGTTCAACATGGGTTGGCCTGTTTATCAGCAGATGATAATGACGGCACAGCCACTACAACAAAACATACTACTTTTATTTAATATTGATCTAATTTTGTAAACAGATTGACTGTGCTGTGAATTGTATGATATGGACACGTAAAATATACGATAACATTGTTCACAGTATTGCGCAGTAAATCTGCTGCCGGTGACAGAATAAAAGAAAATTCATATCGGTTCTGTATCCGCAACGCGGATTCAGGAGATGGAACGCTCACAAACGTATTCATAATAACTGTTCGTCTCGATGACGGGAAATGTCTTTTTCCTCTAATGCCTATGGTTTATTTTATTTTATTATGATAAGAAGCTTGTCTGGCCAGAATTACATACGATATTATTACCACTTCCATTGTATGAATTTATTATTGGTTGGTTATTAGTATTCTATTATAACCACATCATTTTGCTTTTGTTCCCATAATATGTTGAACTGGTTGAATAAAAATTTAAAATATTAGAACAGTGTTAAGAGATAACAGAGAATGATACTGCTCATCCTTTAGATTATTTGTTTACGTTGAATGCTTTTATAATATTCTGGACATAGGATTTTCTTATGCAGCAACTACACAGCAATTTTTAACCTACCGCTAAGAAATTTGAAAACTTTTATAAACTGGAAGTTATTATTTGTACCTCGTTTTTCGAAAATTGAGTTTTCATCAAATTTACCGGTTTGAACGATTGAAATGAACTAAGCGGATTTCAAAGTGTTTCATCAAACTAAATTAAAACTATGAATTTTAAATTTAAAAATTTTGTTAAACTGATTTTTTTGGAATAACTTTTAAACGGCTTTACCGATCGATTCCAAAACTAATCAGCTTTTAACTTTGAAAAACCACGTCGATTGTCACCGGTCCAGTCAAAATAGGTTGATTCGTTCGTGATATAACGAAAAAATTTGAAAAAGTTTATTTTTTTATATTTCATATCAACGTCATAATTTGATGAAATTTGGATCGCTTTGCATTTGAAATTAGCGGGAAGTTCCAGGAATGGCCTGCAGAGTTAACCAATTTTTTTAATATAAATTCTTCATTTAGAGCCCATAGAAAAGGTACACGTGCAATATAAATGTCACTTATAGTTTATTAATATTTATCTGTCAGAGGTTTTTTAAATTATAACTGTAATAGAAGTAGAACTCTATAGAAGAAATATTAATAGAGCTATTTCGCCGGGGCGGACCACCATTAATTTCGCTAACACTAAATTCTGTTTAAATTTTATCCCTTTATTACACAAAAAACACAATAGCAGGTGATTATTACAATTTTTCCTTCTTTCCCCTTTTCTTCATTGGGCTCGTGCTGATTTTGATATCTCCTATAATATTTTCTTGTGAAAACGCGGGCGGAGATATTGTCTTTCAGGTTGGCGCCGGCTCGAGAAAAGCCTTACAGAATTATGCTCGTTATTCTTGTAATATCCTTCAATATTTCATATTGTACCGCTGATGTTGTGTGAATATTTAAAGAAGCTGTTCTTATTTATCACAAATATAACGTAGGTCTAAATATCAATTAAATTAGTGCAATATGTTCATCACTTTTTTATAAATATAAAAAGCAGACAGTTAATGACATCATGAGTTATTTCTAAGTGTTGTAATTAGTAGTATATTAATATATTATATAAATAAATATATGATAACATTAATAATACAATTTTAATTTACTTCCATGCAGTAGGTTTTCATTATAAATATGTTTAAAAATTTATAAATATCGGAGACTTTTTTTATATTTTTCGATTTTGCAAATCCATTATTTATTCAAATTATACATGCTAACTTGATTGAATTCAGACATTGTCAAATAAGGTAGACAAATAATAATGTCCTCCAGATTGAATTTCGTTATCATTAAGGATCTGATCTATGCCGAGAATCTTGTTCGGCGTCTGGACAAATTGTACTTTATACTTTTCTGGCTGGCTATTTATCTTAAACGGGAACGTACCGTTGATACAATGTGACAGACAGATTATGTGTCAATTACCTCTAATTGTTTAAGCTTTCGATCTGAATAACATTGAACTTACAGCGGAAACCCGTGCCCGTTTATTTTCCGTAGCTATTAGAAATTATTATCGTACTACGGAACAAAGTACAAAGCTTTTTTCCTTCATCTATTCATATGAAGAATATTCACTAATCACTATATCTAAATACTGACATTACATTATAAACACTATCGTTTCGTTATTTGTAGCTGAATAGAACAATTAATTACGTAACTAATTTTCCTTTAGTCTGGCTATGCGAAGGTAATAAAAAAACCTTTTATTTTTTTATTATACTTCTACGATATATCTTTATCTTTTTTATTATATTGTGTACGTGGTGTACCCGTGCTGCAGCTATATTATGGTTGCGGCACGAAGGGTCGACTCGACCGGGGAAGGACCACGCTTTCACAGAATACCATCGTTAAATAGCAGCCCAATGCTGTTGTCGTATCGTGTGCTGAGTGTAGAGAACCCGATACTTCTCTTTCTCTTAGTCCTCAGGGGTGACAACGCATCTACATTTTAATCGAGAATAGATGTAGATGTTTATGGGCGACAGCATCTATTTACCATCAGGTGGGCTGTATGCTCGTTTGCATCTCTCAGTCTATAAAAAAAAACTTTTGTGTGTGGCAGCGGCATAAGGTAATTAAAAAAATGACCCTGAATTAACTCCTAGGTGTTGTGAAGATCGAATAAGACTAAAACCTATAAATATATTTACGACGTGAAGGAGCGGAAGTTGCGAGTCAGAAGCAGTAGTCTTTATGGCAAATCACATGAGATAGGCTTACTAGCAGTGTTAGTGCTCGTGTATATTTTAAATTTTATTTCAAATCCTTGAACGCCTTTACGACTCAGTGAATTGAAATCACGACCTTGGCCTAATGAAATTTGGTTCTATTGGGGATTGTCAGGGATTACACAAGTGTCGATTACGTCACTTCTGGCATTGTATTTCCTAAAAGTTCGAGGACAAGAGGGTAGAGATTAAGGACGCGTTTGCAAATCAACCAAAATTAGGGTGTTTTTCGGTAGATTTTGTGACAAAACTAAACCAAATCAAATATAAGTAAAAACTACCATGTATAGATTGGTTCTTCATCTGCAAATGTCTGTAACTCTTTTGTTGAAAATAGTAGTTTTTTATATTGTAAAAACGAACTTTCGTTGCCATTTTCTACAAAATTAACGATACCGGCTTGTGTTTCGGTAAATGTTTTGGTCTATTATCAACATATTTAAAAAATTTAAAAAATACTATAAGATGACAGACATATTCAATTAAAAAACCCTGGGTTTATTTTTTTAACAAAATGTCACTAATAGTCGTAAAAAAATAAAAACTGATGCACATTTTTTCGCATATTTTGGTAATATGGATGAATCATAATGTATTGCAATAAGGGCTATTTTATTGTTGGTGCCTGCTTTGATTTATTGTACAAAGATTTCGATGAAACCACAGTCCGCGCTCGGCCGCCGTCGTGAGTGGACACTGTATCGCCTGTTTGCAGCGGCTCATTCTGAAAAGATCGCTGTACATACACAAAATATTAGAAAAAAACAAATTGGAAACATAGGTACTTGACAAGTGATAAAATTATTATTTTTATACTCACAGTTTTTATTTAGCTAAAAATAAGTAGGATATATAAACTTACCTACTACTGCAACTCGTGGACGAGCGGAACTAGGTGTGCCGAGTTTGGGCTCGTTTTGTTGGTTATGATGAGACCTTACCTCTGGACTTGATGGCATGACCTGAAGGTGTACTTTCGTGACCGCTATTTGAACTTCTTGCAGAGTAAAACTAGGGGTGACGAATTTGGGCTCCGTTTTGTTAGTTATGACGAGTCTATACCTCTGGACTTGATGGAGTGACCTGAAGGTCTAAATCGGTGATTGCAACTGGAACTCCTAGACTGGTAGAACTAGGTGTGCCGAGTTTGGGTTCGTTTTGTTAGTTACGATGAGACCTTACCACCGGACTTGATAGAGTGACCTGAAGGGGTAATTCAGTAACTACTGCTGGAATTTCTGAACGAGTAGAACTAGGTGTGCCGAATTTGGGCTTCGTTTTGTTAGTTATGAAGAGTCCATACCTCCGGACTTGATGGAGTGACCTGAAGGTGTAGTTCAGTGATTACAAGTGGAACTCCTAGACTTGTAGAACTAGGTGTGCCGAGTTTGGGTTCGTTTTGTTAGTTACGATGAGACCTTACCACCGGACTTGATTGAGTGACCTGAAGGTGTAATCAGGTGGTTACAAATGGAATTCCTAGACTAGTAGAACTAGGTGTGACGAGTTTGGTTTCGTTTTGTTAGTTACGATAAGAACTTACCACCGGACTTGATGGAGTGAAATTCGGCACACCTAGTTCTACTGGTTCAGAAATTCCAGCAGTAGTTACTGAATTACCCCTTCAGGTCACTCCATCAAGTCTGGTGGTAAGGTCTCATCATAACTAACAAAACGAACCCAAACTCGGCACACCTAGTCCTACAAGTCTAGAAGTTCCACTTGTAATCACCGAACTATACCTTCAGGTCACTCCATCATGTCCGGTGGTAAGGTCTCATCATAACCTACAAAACGAACCCAAACTCGGCACACCTAGTTCCACCAGTCTAGGAGTTCCAGTTGCAATCACCGATTTACACCTTCAGGTCACTCCATCAAGTCCGGAGGTATGGACTCGTCATAACTAACAAAACGGAGCCCAAATTCGGCACACCTAGTTCTACTCGTTCAGAAATTCCAGCAGTAGTTACTGAATTACCCCTTCAGGTCACTCCATCAAGTCTGGTGGTAAGGTCTCATCATAACTAACAAAACGAACCCAAACTCGGCACACCTAGTTCTACTAGTCTAGGAGTTCCACTTGTAATCACCGAATTACACCTTCAGGTCACTCCATCAAGTCCGGTGGTAAGGTCTCATCATAACCAACAAAACGAACCCAAACTCGGCACACCTAGTTCCACTAGTCTAGGAGTTCCTATTGTTGTAATCACCAAATTACACCTTCAGGTCACTCCATCAAGTCCGCAGGTAGGTAAGGTCTTATTATAACTGACAAAACCAGTTCAAAGTCCAGAGCTAACATCTCACTACCAGTAGAGGGCTTCCAGTGCCAAGCAGTCTTTGGAGCAGGTATTCATATTTCGTATCGAAGTATATTTCTGAGGTAGGTATAAGAAATGAAAAACAAATTCAATCTTTCAAATTATCAAAATAATTTCATTTGACTACGATTCCCACAGCCAACCGTGCGTACACTAGTGTGTGTGTGACTTTTGTCAATGTAGTAGTGCGATTCTATACCTATCCATTTTGTAAACGCGTCCTTAATGGCGACAATTTGGTCGATCCCGCTATTTGGATTTATACGTCGTTATGATAAAAATTACGATATTAAATATCCACCCTCTTATACCAGGCATAAGCTTCAATCACAAGGCCTCTCTCCTTTTTAATAAAACGTTTTCGCTGCTTTCTAAACGTAATTTTGTTAATTTAACCTGAATCCATATCTTGTCTGACCATACTTTACTTAATCTGATTAACTTTTTATAGAAACATATCTTTTGGTAGAAAGTTTTACAGTTAGCACGTTTTTATTTTGTTTCGATTTGATATGTTTTTGAGACATGGCATTTCGGAGGTTTCGTATGAAATTTTTATAGTACGAGAGAAACCCGAGTTCGATTCCCACTGGCATCAGTGAAACTATTTGTGAGTGCACCAAATGATTTACCATGTGGTCGGCGGTACAGATAAACTTCGTGAGGTACATGTTTTCATGTAAAATTTTAAGTACTTGTGAAGTCCGCCAAAACGCATATAGGCAGCGCGGCGAAAACTTTCTTGCCTTGAAACCATTTAAGTAATGGGAGAAGGTATGTAAGTTACTACCAAGAACAAAGTAAATCAGCGTTTTAAATTGAATTTAACTATTTATTTCTTGCCATCGTGGTGGGGGTGTACTTGGTTTGCTCGCGTGGTATTAAAATTTGAGGTAAACCGTTACTCTCTGATCTATATACTATGGCTCTTGAGATGTATCTGACAAGAATTTGTTCAATAAAATAAACCCACTTGATTCTGTTCCCCGTATTAGTTATTTTTTCAACGTAGATATATTTTTTCTGGCTGTTAATGGATATCATTCACTTATTAACTTTGTCCCAGTACGAAATTAAAGTAGTAGTGTAGTGTTTTATGATGGGTGATAAATACTGGATGCAGTTACGTACACATTTTATGTATATGTTTTGTTGTAAACACATGGAAAGCGTAAAAGCACGGTTCTTAATGCTCATGTGAAACATGAGAATGATATAATAGTACCAACATTAAAAAGTAAGACGTTCCGTCACATAAGTAGCTATTCATTGAAATAATGGGCACTTAGCTGTACCACTCTTGAAGTGTAATAACGAACCTGTAACAACGTCGCATACATTATACAACTGTTGCTATTGACGCGTGGGAGTTATTGTCTCTCACATCGCGGATTTGGTTCAAGTGATCAACTGACGTTGTTTAAAGAGACAGCTGATGACAGACAGTATGCTGCGTTAAAACGGTATATAAAACGCTTTATTCGGCGCGTTTTTAATTTTTAAATATCGAACTCGTATCGTTGGCGTTATCGAAATGAGAGTCGTCAAACGTTACGGTCTTTTACTGACCGATTTAATGAGTTATTTACATTTTCGTTTACAAGAAATGTATCATTTGAACGAAACTGAACACTGTACTATAACAGCTTTGTAAGTTCTTTAATTAATTTCCTTTTAGTAGTGCATTACTGAATATCTTGTAATGATTTATTTAATAAAACCGAATAAGTATATCGATTATATATTTCGTAATGCGTACAACAAAGGAATGGAAGGCTTCTGTTTTTCCGTCCGATAACAATCTGGGCGTCTTTAATGCAAGAGTGTATAGGCTTTTGTTACTCTACGACGGTGCGATTTACCCTTTGCGGCGTCACCCCTTACCACGTAGTGGGATTATGCTCAAGCACTTACTTATAATAAATAAAAATAAATCGAACAAAACTAATTTTAAATTCCCAACGTTTCAACTGCTTTGGCGCTGTTTATTCAAAACTTGTAGCGGTTCGCCCTGGTTTGCCTTTATTTTAATCATTACAAAAACATATAGCTGATAGAAAACACTTACGCTCTGAAAGTTTGCAGTCTGTGAACGTAATACCACCGCCTGAGACAATATATCGGATTTAATCGACTACCATATTCTCGAAAAAAAAAATACCGATTTGCTACAAAGGATGATTCGTGAGGATATTAACATTAAAAATATCCAAATTTCAATAGAGTAAGTGGATCCTTAGATTAACTTGTCAGGTGTGCACCCTGTGTGCTGGACCGTGTGCGTTATGTGACAAAGGAAAGTGAAATGAAAACACAATGTATCTCATAAGAAGTAATACATATTATATTAAATTAGATTGCTTAGTGCGATTGCCAAGTCAATCTACATATTTAAAACATAAAAGATTTTTAACATTGATATGGTCCCTATAATATGTTGTTAGGTTAGCTAATTACGTAATAACTTAAAACAGAAGGACCCTTAAGTAGGAACTGAATAAATTAATCGACTTGGTATTACATGGAACTCACAACTTTTTACGGTAGAACTGAGTTGCGAGACTTGGTTTTTTTAGAAGTTATGTTTTTGATGGCATCTTATTTCTTTTTGTAGATATGATAGTCTTACTTTTTACCTTTCCGGTACCTTCTACTTCTTGAATACCAACAACTGATTCATTTACTGCAAATGTAACTTTGTAATTCTATATATTTATATGGGATTACAAAGTTATTTATGAAGTTGAAGAAATTAAATAGTTTGGTTTTTCCTTGATTTATACACTAAACACTAACTGTATTCTAATTTTTAAGCTTGTATGTCTCCTAAAAGTGCCTTAGAGTTTTGATGATCGGTCAGTCAGTGAGTGACAAATTTAAGAAACTTTGACTAGTTATTAATTCTTAAACGACTGGTTCAAATTGAAATATACCATGTTCATAGAATGGCTACTCGGTTACTGAAAATTCAGGCTCCTAGTTTTAATGACTACGAAGTTATAGGGGGCGAAAATGGCCTGAATTGTAAAAGTAGGTAAGGTGCCCTTTTTTGCTGACTTGGGGGCCTCCCAGATATTATATGTTCATAAAAATAAAGTAGGCTTATAAAAGTCTCATGAAATATATAAAGATGAATAGATTTTACATAATTTTCTGTTTGTTCAGCCGACTCCCAATCTCACAACCATATATAATATTGCTAATATCCCATATGAGGCAATCAGTGTTCAGCGGTGGACTTTCGATCGGTTGTAATGAATGAACAAATAAACGTACGAGGGCGGCACTGAAAAGTTCGGGAATCAAGGAAGTGACACAACATTACTATTTAAAAATGTATTTATTGCTTTTCGAAGTATTCTCCGCGAAATTTGACACATTTTTTCATACGATGGAACCAATCATTGAAGCAACCATTCCATTCGGAAGTTGGGGTCTCCAAAATGGCCGTTTTGTAGGCGTCCAAGACAGCTTCTTCAGGTGATGAAAATCTCTGTCCACGCAATTTATTCTTTATTTTAGGGAAAGTATAGAAATCACGTACGGCGGATAGTCCAATAATTTTATGTTTTCTTGCTCTAAAAAATCGTAATTTCTCATGAGAACTCGCATTGTCGTGATGGAGTAAGATGCGGCGGTTGCAGTTCTCTTTACGGAGTTCAGAAACGACCTGTGGCAAACAAATGCTAGCATACCATTCTGCATTAACCGTTCTTTGTCCCTCAAAAGGAATAGTCGTAACATGGCCGGTTTTGGAGACAAACGTGGCCACCATTTTTTTTGCAACACTCCGTGAACGAACAATTTTTGTTAGCTTTGACTCATTTTCGAACACCCAAACTCGTGGCTGGTTTTTTGTTTCGGGTTCGTACGCGTATATCCAGGATTCGTCACCTGATACGATGTTGTATACAGCATTTGAGGATCCTGCGTGGAATCTTTCGAGAGTTCTGACGCACCAAGTAACGCGAGCCGCCTTTTACTCTTCACAGAGCGAATGCGGTATCCATCGGGAAAACAACTTTTTTACACCTAATTGTTCATGCAAGATTATTTGTATTTGACTCATGCCAATGTCTTAAGTTGCCTGAATTTCTGGGTTCGCCCTTTTTTTGCGATATGTCACATGTCGATCTTCCTTAATCAGCTTACGCACAGCATCAACGTTTTCTTGGGTGGCTGCAGTTTTTGGACGACCTTGACGGGGATCATCACTGAGCGTGTCAAGCTCAGTGATGATCCCCGTCCACGTTGAAATTCAGCAAACCAGCGATAAATTGTGGTTTTGGATGGGGCTTCATCACCAAATGCAGAAATCATCCGGTCAACACACTGTTTTTGTGTTAAACTACTTCGAAAGTCATAATAAATCATCGCTCTTGAATTTTCTCGAGTCAATTCCATTTTCTCAACGACTAAACAAGTTTGAAAAACCTTGTGACAAAACCGAGAATCTTTTTTTAAATAAATAAATGGTCTTCGATTTTTAAAACCAAGGACTTTTCAATTAAAAAGATTTTAATATGACAGGAGCAGTGGAAATATTCCATTCCCGAAACTTTTAGTGCAGCCCTCGTAATGAAACATCGAGCACGCCGTCTCTTACAGAACCGATTACGGCTGCGACTGTACAAGCTCGAAATAGTAAAAGTGCACGAACCGGCAGGCGTTGGGTCAAGGACTATTTGCTTTGTTGTCTTGCTAGCTGCCACAGTAAGTGGCAGCTCGCATTCGCATCGCCAATCATTATCGCCTCTTGAATTATTAATGCCTAGAACTAAGTAGAAATGCAAATGATCTTAATTATTGCGAAACTCAATGACTTGTGAAATTCCTTCTTTATGTACATATATTTGAGTTTTATGTAAATGAGAAACGTCAGCACTCTTGAAACACGAGTCGAATGGAACAATAGATAAGTAAAAGCTATTTTAGTAACGAATGACGGCATAATATAGGTACGTGAAGACCATTTAGGGCTTTGAGTATATAATTAAACAAGGTCTAGAATGAGGCATATGAATGTTTCTCTCCTTCATTGTTTAAGTAGAAATTAAGAATTTCAATCCTTAAAGTACAGATAAAACGACATAAAACACTTAAAGAAAAGAAAAGAATACTGGAATTGAAGTAAAGATCAAATTTTGAAACCATCTTACGAATTTTTAATAAATTCCTTTAATGAATTAAATAAAAATATTTAATAAGCGTGTTTATTATATTTTAATGCCAAAGCAATAAAAATCTTTTATGAAAAAGGATGCATAATTTGTTTGTTAAAGGCATTAATTATTCCCATAGCATATTAATATATGTACAATACCATACAAAACTTACTGTTACCGTTGCAGCCTATCAAAAGTTCACTGTTGAACATAGGACCCCCCATATATTGCATAATAAAGAGATATTTACCATAATTGCCACACTTAGCAGGTGAGTTAGCGATGCAATAGCAGTAATTATAATTATTATAAAGTATTCAATTCGTATAAGAATATATTTATGTATGTATGACTTGTCTTATTTTAGCCTACGCGGCATAATGATACACTCTTTACTTCATCGTCTTTAACATGGCTCAGCTGAGCCCTTTCTGAACCCCGATAAAATTGCCCCGTAGATAGCATATTTGCATTCTGTCGATACCTTCGAGACCGAACTCTGCAAGGGGACCGTGCCGTCCCGTCGTGATACGATTAACGTTACACTGTTATCCTACGTTTGTATATGTGCTACGACGTATGTACATGTCGTAGTTTTATGATAAAATCTGATTTTTGATCAAAAATCTCGGCTTTTCATCAAGAACCGGAAGAAGACAAAGTACTTATTTTTATCATTAACCTAAAATCCTCGTGAACTCGTTTCGGTTTATAATAAAATTTAACCACAAGTTAGGTCGATTTTATCATAAAATAATAATACTGGACTGCGAAACGTAAAACTGGATTTTCCCAGGTTCATGATAACATGAAGTACTAGTTTTGTCTTCTTTCGGTTCTTGGCCAAAAGCCTAGGTATTTGATCAAAAACCTGATTTTACCATAAACGTGCGACATTTATATATCCACATCAAATACTAAATTTTATAAGATATTCTAGCTATGACAAATTTTATAAAAGAAAAATTTCAAAACTGAGTAGATTCTCGAAATATCTAATTTGGTATCCCTTTACTTAATTGTCACTTCACACCACGCCGCGTTGCGTTGAAGGGCTTACTTAATTTTATTTAGATGAGACTTAAAAAAATCCTTGTTTAAAGTCACTCTTTTAATATAAAATAGCGACACTGTGATCGTCAAGCACTCACAGCTTCTTCTGTAAACATTTTAGTGCTGGTTAAGTAGAATTGAAATTATTTTAGTGCAAGGCGATTAAAATTAATTATTTGAAGGTTACAAAACGAACAATTAAACGAAGCGAAGGTTGGAAAAATATCTGTTATTAATCTGTTTAAGGAACTAAAGTTGCGTTTAGTCTTGACCCATTTTACTACGCAATAAAGATTGTATGCGTGTTAAGTTTTATCACGCGTTTGTTGGCTTGAATTGGCCTAAACAAGTAAGAATAATCAGCAACTATAAACTGTGCATAAGAAATTTTTGGGGCCACATAATATGTACGCGCGGAACATAGATGCACTCACCGATATGATCGGACGTAGGTTACAATATAGTGTCGGGGACGGAGGACAGTCACGATTGATGGATGATACCACTATACCTGAAAAATAGAAAATTTTTGTTTTGTACAAATTTTGATTAAGAATTGGGAATCAAGAGCCGCGGCGTAGTAGCCAGCCAGATTTACTCTGACTCTGAATCTGGCTAGACCATGTGATCTTCGAACGTCTAATAAACAATGCAAAGAACTAACAACACTGACATTTTATAAGTTCAACGGTGTGCTTTATTGTAGCAAGTTATAACCACATTTTACGATTTGCCAGGGAAGAAAATGTTGGAACGAGGCAAGCATAATTATTATCATTCGAAAGCTTCAAACGTGGATAAATTTTAATTATTATTGGATATTCTTTATTTTCCTTAATCTAAAATTATAGATTACAGAAAAATAAGATTTAATTACGTAACACAGTTTTTGCACAAACAATATAATTTTTATCTAGAATATTTTTTGCCTTAAATTTTTTTTTAATTTCAATTGCTTACTAGAATTACCATCCTTAATTAGTTTCACTGCTAAGCTAATAGTCACTGACTGTCGCCTTGTACAGATTGGCTTCGTGTAGCCCAACTTTAGCCATAGAGCATTTCATCTTTTCTAATCCCATATTAGGTACAAAATAAACTCCAGCTAGGGCTTTCTTTGCTTGCTATGAAATGTATAGACAGTAGCGCTGTTTTTTGTCACATGTTTAAGCTTCATAGTATATTTAAAGCAGTGCGCACCAGTAAAACGTAGGTCTTCATACTTCGTGAGTTATTAGGTGAAGAGAACCTGGCAAACCCTTTCCTCTGCTTTGTCCTTCTATCGACTTCTTGAAATTGTAAAAAATCTTCTCTAATTGCATCTTTTGCTCGCGGTACATTCATTCGTCAATATTAACGAGTAGAATCTCCAATAACTTTTAATTCAAGCTGATATAATGGTTTCATTCAACAGTTTTACGTGCTAGAGCCAAGCTGTTGCTATAATATTTGTAGCACGAATGGTTCGGCTCGACCTAGGAAGGACCACGCTCTCACAAAATTCCCGGGGGAAAAAATCAGCTGGCGTGTTTCGTTTGGTGAGTGTAGAGAATCGGTGACCCATTTTAATGGAAATGAGTCATTCCATCTAAGTCTTTAGGGGTGACAACGCATCTGCTGGCACCCCTTTTTCTATATAAAAAAATGAGAATACTGTTAATATAACCTTACTGTTAACATAACCTTCAACTCATTGTTGAGTCAAGTCGCAGCGACTATCAGAGAATTTTTATTCAGTGATTTAGTGAAGTAATTTAATAAGCATTATATAAAATGTATTCGTTGGGCAAGCTTTTGAAAATCAAAGACTTTCTACCTATGTTAACAACATAACAAATTAGAAAAATTAAGTGTTGAAATATCTTATTATGTGGTAAATTATTAACAATTGATGTTAACTCCTATTAATTCTACGATATTCACAATCCATGATTTAAAATTTTCGAAAATATAATCATATGAAAAATTTAAACAACAGTTTCGTTTCAAGTTGATAACTGAGTTAGTTCATTTTCAATTACTGCCGACTGTATTTACGTCAGACGCGCGTTAAATCCGAAACACGTAGTAAAGTTCCAAATGTATACCGTCCATTCTCGTTCATTTTAAAGCAACTGTTGCTGATGAAAATTGTGTGTGATCTCTAACAATATAAATATGTATATATTGTTTGCTTAATATTGTTACAAGTTTGGGGTTCGTGACAATAAAACTGCCGATGGAATTACCAAAATTGACACTTTAATTACCGACACGAATTAAAACTTAAAACACACTAATAATTAATCACACTTAACACTTTAGTTCACCATATTTCGCTCCGAAGTCTTAGCTTGTGTCGCCAATTCAATACTGCCCCGGTTGCGCTACTTACTGACTTTATATAGGGCCTTTTCTACCGAAAAGATCTAGAATTTTCGAGTAGAATGTCGGAAAGTTTTGTAAAAAGAATACTCGAGAAAGCCCTCGCCACTCGACACTAGATGGCGCTAGTGGGAAAGTTCTAGAAAGATCTTGACGCTCCTATTTCTGCTACTTGATACTATATGTCGCTAATAATCACTCGCCATATAATTAAATATTTTGTTTATGAAGTGTGCCACTTCTTGCCTAAACATAGTTTAGTCAATCAGTTGAAGATTGCACCGCTTGCAGATGAAGTTGGCACTAAGAGAATGTTCCCGATAATATCAAGAGGATGCGAAGGGAAAAGACAAAAAAGTGACCCACTTACTACTTTGTATTACTTAAGTCATTTAGTTCTTGTTGTAAAAAATAAAAAAAAGTTGAAAAGATGTGTTTATCGCGACGCCTCACAGTACGTCCCGTCACACTCTTTCTAATGAGTCCTCAAATACAAGGTTACAAACGGTATACGGCTTTTCAACCGAGTCCAAAAAAAGAGGACGAAAATACCTCAGAACTTTTTCTAGGTGAACGATTTGATAAATCTTTTTTAAACTGATGCTCCTCTTGTGGCCCCATATAAATATGATCAAGATCTGACCAGTAGTTTTGAATTATCCTTAATAATGCGTATTTAATTGACTTCGAATACATTGATGATGTTCTCATTTTGAAGTCGGTTGCACAACATTCCTAATTTTACCACTTGTTCTCTTTGTTTAAAAATTAAACTTGACATTTATTTCTTATCAGCGTCTTTACCTATGTTAATACGAAAGTTATGTAAACACATATTGTATCATATCTTATCCGAGAAAGCTTCGGCAATAAATTATAATGACTAGTAAAAATAAAATTGGTGAGTAATATGTAGTCAAGCAAGTTGCATCATAGCATGTTTCTTTAATGTCAAGCAACTATCCTGCCGACGCAAGCAAGGTAACAGTTGCGTGAGGCAATCGCGCTTTTGTTTCTAAAGATTTTATTAGCAGTGTATAAAATACATGACACGATAGTTTTTGTTACATCCTATAGTAATACCTGTATATATATATATTTTTTTTTTTTTTTTTTTTTTTATCATAGCCAGGAAACAAAAATAAACACGATTTATAAATAACATATCCTCGTGATCCGTCACTAGGAAACATAAAATGTACATAAGTACATAACAACACAATCGGTAATGCAACGCGGAAGACGACAGTGGGAGCAGCGGAGCACAGATCCGGCGAGACCCGTTCACGCTTCATCAGGTAACATTACATATTCATATTTGTTACGTACGTATATACTGATTAAATACGGTTTTATTACTGTCGGAATTCGAATATTGTATTAGTTTAAGCGTTTTGTATGGTAAAACCATACGTTGTTCACTTTAACTATTATTATATTATCTGCCTGACGGTAACACACAATTTTTTTTGGCACAATACCTTTCTTTTTTTTTTTTTTTTTTTTTTTTTTATAGAAGAGGGGGGCAAACGAGCATGTGGCTCACCTGATGTTAAGTGACTACCGCCGCCCATGATCAACCGCAACACCAGGGGAATTGCAGGTGCGTTGCCGGCCCTTTAGAAAGGAGTAAGCTCTTTTCTTGAAGGTCCCCAGGTCGTATCGGTCCGGAAAAATCACCGGTGGTAAATTATTCCACAGAGAGGTTGTACGCGGAAGAAAACTCCTTTTGAAACGTACAGTGGTGGACCGCCAAGCATCCAGATGGTGTGGATGGTATCGGGACGTTTGCCGTGTAGTGCGTTCACGAAATTTGGCGGCTGGGATTAATCCGAACAATTCCTCAGAGCACTCCCCGTGATAGATGCGATAAAATACGCAAAGAGATGCAACATCTCTTCGCAGCGCCAGTGAATCGAGCCGATCGGAAAGCACTCGGTCGTCGACGATTCGAGCCGCTCTGCGTTGGATGCGGTCAAGTGGAAGGAGCTGGTACTGGGGAGCCCCAGCCCAGAGATGGGAACAGTATTCCATGAGCGGCCGAACCTGCGCCTTGTAAAGTTGCAGGCGGTGTGCCGGCATGAAATACTGTCCCGCTCTGCTGAGCACGCCAAGCTTTTTAGAGGCCAATTTGGCCTTCCCTTCCAAGTGACCACGAAACTGCACGTCATTCGATATGTCGACGCCGAGGATTCCGATACTGGCTGAGGCAACAAGGGGAGTGCCTTGAAACTGAGGGGATACGACAAAGGGGTTCTTTTTAGCGGTTAACGCGCAAACTTGTGTCTTCTGGGGGTTAAACTGGACTAGATTTAGTCGCCCCCAATCCGAGACTCTGTCCAGCAGAGACTCGACTTCAGACACAAGTTTGTCCCGGCACTCAGAGACGTTTTCCCGAGAAATATTTGCTCGGCCGGTGTAAAGAGCATCACCAGTGCTGTCATCTGCATAGCAATGAATGCTACGGGTTTGCAACATATCATTGATATGCAGAAGAAACAGCGTTGGCGATAGCACGCAGCCCTGTGGAACACCAGCATTAATAAGCTTGCAATCGGAGCTTGCACCGTCTACAACGACCTTGATGCTCCGATCTGCAAGAAAACTGGTGATCCAATCGCACAATTTCTCGGGAAGCCCATAGGAAGGGAGCTTCGAAAGAAGCGCTTTGTGCCAAACCCGATCGAAGGCCTTCGCAATGTCCAAACTAACGGCAAATGCCTCCCCCTTGGACTCTACTGCCTCCGCCCATCTGTGAGTTAGGTAGACCAGAAGATCACCAGCTGACCTACCACGGCGAAAACCGTATTGGCGGTCACTAATCAGCTGGTGATCCTCTAGGTACCTCATGAGCTGGCAGTTTACAATGGACTCCATTGTTTTGGAGAACAAGGAGGTGATGGCGATAGGCCGGTAGTTAGACGGGTCTGAGCGGTCGCCTTTTTTAGGGATCGGGTGGACGAAAGCCGTCTTCCATGATTTTGGGACTACGCCTAGGGAGTAGGAGTACCGGAAAAGACGCGTTAAAACCGGTGCCAACTCTGGAGCACACGTCCTCAGCACAATTGGGGGGATTCCATCAGGCCCACTCGACTTATGGATGTCCAGGGAGAGGAGTGCTTTGCGAACCGAGCGCTGAGTGAAGTGCACTTCCGGCATGGAGCACTCACACCGCGGGATGGTCGGCGGCGTACTCCCCCCGTCATCGAGAGTCGAGTTAGACGCAAAGAAAGAGCCTAGAAGATCGGCTTTCTCCTTTGCGGTGTGGGCCAGTGAGTCGTCCTCCCTGTGCAGAGATGGAAGAGATGGCTGACAGAAATTCCCCTGGACAGCCTTGGCGAGAGACCAGAATGCACGGGTTCCAGAAGGAAGACGAACTAGTCTCTCGCCAATTCTGCCTATGTGCTCTGACTTTGCCTTGGCAATGACTCTTTTGAAGGACCTAGAGGCGGAATTATACTTCTTTTTTAGAGCGCTGGTGTTTACATCCCTGGACGCTGATGCGTCAGCCCAGGCTCGGTAGCACTCCTGCTTATAGCATGATGCTATTTTACAGGAGCGACCAAACCATGGCTGAGATTTGCCTCCAATGGGCACCACAGAGGAAGGAATAAAAAGTTCCATACCCTGAAGTACCACATCAGCGACAGAATCCGCAACAACGTTGGGATCATCCGGCGAGAAGCAAACCCGCCCCCAAGGGTAGGATGCAAAGAAAGACCGCATCCCATCCCAATCGGCTGACCTATAGTGCCAAACACGGCGGCAGCCTGCAGAATGCAACCGCGATTTCAGCGTGAGTGGCACCACACTCCGGACAAGACAATGGTCCGAGGAGCCTAAAGGGGCGTCGACGGAAATCTGATATCCGTCCGGGTGAGAGGTCAGCAGAAGGTCCAACAGGGAAGGTGCATGATCCTCCACATCTGGAATCCGCGTAGGCGAAGTAACCAGTTGTGTCAGACCATATGCCAAGGCAAAATCATGAACAGATCTCCCCGCATGATCGGTTAAACGTGAACCGAGCCATTCGGCGTGATGGGCGTTGAAGTCGCCGAGGATCACGATCTCTGCGGAGGGGATCTGCTGTAGCAACGAATCTGCAGCCATTTGGACGTGGTCGAAGAGTCGGTCTGTTTCGGCATTACCGCTATGGGACCTATAGAGGCACCCGTAGACGCGCGGATGGTCGTCGCTATCTACGCGTAGCCAAAGGATGGACAGGTCCGAACCTTCAAGTCTGCCGAGGCGTCGAGAACAGATGTCCTCTCTGACGTAAACGCAAACTCCAGCCCGAGGCACAAAGGAGTGTTCCAGTTTGTACCCCGGGCAGGAGAGATACGAGACATCAGCCGGAGAGGACACCTGCGTCTCGGTCAGAAAGAGCAGAGCCGGCCTCGCCGTCTCGAGATGGTAGTGGACGGCGTTTAGGTTAGAGTGAAGTCCCCTGATATTGCAGAAATTCACGGACAGCGTGGCAGGGGTCGCCTTGGTCTTGTTGCTCCGTTTGCCCCGAGCAGTTTTAGTCTTGAGCGGAATATTGCCCCCCCCCCCAGAATACGCGGGGCAGCCTGAGCACCCACGCTCAGAAGTGGCGAAACATGGTCGTGGATGCTCAGCGAGGGATTCTCCAGGGGTGCTGGTACCCTCCTGGGGTAGTCTATCATTTAATTCCGCTACCATGTTGATGGGGGGGGGGGGATTTGGGCCTCCGGCCACCTGCACTCACCAGACGAAACGCGGAAGCGGAGCTTCCACTTCACGCCGGTATTCTGTGAGGTCGTGGTACCACCCCCGGTTTGAGCCGGCCCATACGTGCGACAGCAAAGCTGCCGCGTGGCTCTACCACTGTTAAAAATTAACTATATATATATATATATATATATATATATATATATATATATATACATATATATACATATATATAAATAATTACGAATGAAAGCATGTTGTGATTGTTGTATAGTTATAAGCATACATGTACTATAAACGAAGATTTTGGCAAACAACGTAATTGGATTAGAAAAGAAAACAATACCTCATTAAAGGTATAGAATGCGTCTAACATTACAGCGCCAGGAAAAGAATGTCCAATAAACATAATATAGGTAATGTAAAAATGTTTGGGTGGAGTCGGAAACTACGACAGGGGATCTCAATTGTTCTGTTTGTGTTGGATTTACCTAGCGATTTTAGTAGAAGTCTTTCTGATTTAATTCTGTTGTAAAAACATTTTAATAATAATAATAAGAAAGAAACCCTTTAAAAATAATATTCGTCACTGTTGGTAGTCGGGGGGTCTCAGGACACTTTCTATTCTAAGGACTTACTTACCCTTAGAATTTATTTATTTTTCGCATGCCAATAGAATCAATAATAGAGAATATATTTAAATTAGACATCATGGACACTGTAAGCAAACTGCAATTATTATTTCAGCGATCAGTGTGCGTTATTCGTGTTTGTTGTAATTCTCATCCCATAATTTTCCTACTGATAAACATAGGCCCCTCCAACAGTAGGGAGCTAGGGAAGACTTGTCAGTATGCGCTTTTTACCTCTGGTAGTTTTCTTTTTAGATATGTGTTATACCACCATCTATCCATTCCATCCATCTGTCACCACATGACACAATTTACTTTCAATAAACAAAACCTGAGCGCCCAGGTAATGCCAAAAATATTGGCTAAAATCTCAAAAGTTATGACATCGTATTGTAATCAACAGTTTAAGGCTATTATTTATTAAATCCTAACATACTTTACATTAAAACAAAAACTTATAAAATTACATTGACAAGACGTAATCTAACTCAATACTATATTAAGGTATCTTTAGCAACCGTGCTAGGTCACAGACCTATGTTACAGCTGCTAAGCCCTCCCCATTAAATACATACCAAATAGGAAAAAAAGCATAAAACAACTTAAGTAGTAAATAATAGTTAATATTTATAAAATATTTAATCGTTCATCATACATAACATATCAAAGGTCCTCAAATAAACATAGGTCTTCCGCTTAGATTGCCTTGTGGGAGGATATCTGCAGACTTCATAGTTGGCAGATGGCTCGGCAACCGGAGTTTTGTACTATGTATTTTGAGTTGTTATCATCAAGTTGCTCCGTCCATCTGCTTCTGTCGACAACACCTACTTCTCACACGACTTGTCATGCCGCCACTACACGGCAAGTTAAAGGGTACAGAGAGCCGATATAATGACAAGCTGTTGAGGCATTCCATTTTCGGTCTCAGAGATCTTCTTTGTTTAAAGTTGGACGCAGGTGACGATCGGTTGCACAAGCCGTTTACCGTCAGTTGGATAGTTACAATTTTATAAATATAAGAAATACTTTTCAAATATATCGGCGCCTCACAGCCGCCGCTTTTGATTGCATTGACGCTCCTCTAGCTACTAAGGGCGGTATCGCCTCCGTTGAGAATCTTTTTTTTTTAGGTGAATCTAATTCTCTTGAATATCGATAACAGTCGTTTAATTTAACTATAAACTTTTAAAGTACCTTCGAAACTTTAATTAAGAAATTATTTGAAATGTAACGTTATCATAAAGCCTTATCTGCACTTATTCCGTATCTGCTTTACATAGGTTTTTGTTTCCATGACAACTAACCAGCGTCGGTCATTGACCTCGTCGTCCCGCCTTCCTTGAAAGTAAAACAAAAACTTACCTACAACTGTTAATTCTTTGGAACTCAAATAATGGAATAAGTTAACTGAGCAAAGAAAGAGTTAAATGAATGGAATAAGTTAACTGAGCGAATATTTTCAGACCTTGAAATAAAGCCGAACCCTTTTTTATTGAAATGATGAAAATACTGTGAGTTTGTAAACGGTTATTATGTCGGTACTTTTAAGAAAGTATTTAAGTGGGAGATACAGAAATTGACAGTTGTCATAGATACTGTGACGGGGATCTTAATTGGATACTAAAACAGCTTACTATGATCAATATCTTGTGCGTGTTAACTCAAGCGTGGGCAGATATTCATTTAAATTTTGATGCATCCTTATCTAACATTTTATAAAAAGGTTATAACTTAGACGTGACCAATATAGATTATGATAGAACTAAACAATAAGGCGGAGAAGCCTCGCAAGGTATATAAACATACTTTTAAACATATAAAACCCTTTTTTTGAACTTACTACTTTATCAGTAACACTTGTAAGACAAGACAGTGGTTCTTCAAAAGATTTACTTAACGAACGTAAGTATATATTATGTTTGTGGGCGAAAAATATACCTAGTAACTGGTGGATCGAATAAATCGATCGAAATGTTTACGGCTACATTTCGATTTTCAACTTAAAACATAATTAAAAATAATAAATCTTATACTTTCTCTTATCAGAAACCATACAAATAAACATAAGCAATGGCAACGCATTCCAATCAATAGATAAGATGAAATGTTAAAAACATTAAAAGAATATTATGCAATATATTTATAATTTACATGACGTATTTTAAATGTTTGAGAAAAAATTGTAGAAATTGACTATTGAAATATAACTTGAATTATGTAATAATCAAATTAAATAATAAACGATGAGTTTTAAAATAAGCACATATTAAAAATATATAAAAACATGATGCAATTCAAAAGAAATTAAAAAATTTGCTTAACTACGGGCTATCAAATTTCGTAATTATTACAAATTAAATAAAACGCAAATTGTCTAATATATAAAGTTTTAAATGTTTCTATAACATTTATAATCTAAAATAAAATAAATAAACAAATATCTAGTGTTATTTTACGTAAATGAATTTAGAACAAGGAAATTGTTCCTAGAGACAATTTACAGCGCGAGTGTTGCCACAGCAACGTCTCGAGAACTTTGCACGGGCGCACATAACTTCCACCCCGCCTTAATCATTTCCCGGACTATTGGATGCCGCTGTTCGCTTGTAAACAACTATGAAACCAATTTAAGTTCGTAAGACCTACGTATCCTGCACAATACCCGGGACGAAACGTGACTTATGTCATTGTAATCTTTCTTCTTCTGTCTATAATCAAATAATGAAATAAAATAATAAAAAATGTTAAAGTTTCAATGGAATATTTACTTGAACTGAATTGTATAAATTCAATGTACTGAAACGAACTTAAAGAATCAATTTTGTGAAAATCTGTGAAACGAAATCACTATGGAGTTTGAGGAAAACCTTTGCAACTGGAGATAATAATAGAGATCTTGAGAGGCGTAGGGCAGATAATCTTCGAAAGCTGGAATTATTTCAAATCACACTTTTTCCCAATATCAATTTTGCCTCCCTTTGTGGAGCAGAATTGAAAAAAAAAGATAATCGAAGCTCGTGTTAGGGAATATAGTAAAAATAAACAAAAAAATCAGTTATCGAAGTACTTTACAAATGGAACTCTAATATACAAATAATAATATATAAATATGTTTGTGAACAATATAATATAAAACGTATGTGTAAGAAATAAACCAATACGTATATTTTGTTCAAACGTATAATCTATTATAATACGTTTGAAAGTATTCATTACAGCCTATCAGAATATCATTGCAGAACATAGGTCTCCCCCATAGATTGCCTTGTAGGGATATATTTGCCACGTATGGCAGGCGGATGGCAACCGCAATTCTTTTATTATTTTGTGTTGTTGTCAGGAAAATGCTGCTGTCTAACTCCTGTTTCATTTGCTTACAACACCCGCACCCACGGAATAGTATCGTGTAGTGGAATAGGTAAGTTACGTGGTGGAGCCACGCTGCAGCTATATTGTAAGTAGTTGTAGCACGAATGGACCGGCTCGACCGGGGCAGGACCGCGCTCTCACTGAATACCAGCGTAAAATAGCAGCTTAATGTTGCTGCGTTTCGTATGGCGAGTGTAAAGGACCGGTGACCCTTTTTACTGGAATCGAGGCATTCTATCTTAGTCCTCAGGGATGCCACCCCTGCCACGCGTTTGCATTTTGGTCGTTAATTGAGTTTGAGTATAAATGTAGATGTCTATGGGCCACAGCATCCACTTACCTTCAGGTGGACTTTGTGCTCGTTTGTCACCCAATGCTATAAAAACGTATACATTTACATAGTAGCGAAAGATACTTTAAGGAAGACTTTGAACATTACTGCGTTCGCCAATTGCCAGTGGCGGCCGTGTCACATCTTCCAACGTCGAGCATATCCATATTATCTGGGAGGCTCGTGTCCAGCTGAAAACAGTTTTGAGCTGAAAAAAAGAAAAGATGACGTATATTATCAATACTCAAGGACTCGTTCATTATATCGCTATAATATTATATAATTTTATTATGCAATATTGTATAGCAAAATGTTTGTGTCCACTTTTATAAAATTTTGTGAAGTGTATGATATGACTGTATATATGACTTAGTGTCATCAACTTTTCAAGCTGTTACCTAATTCTATTAATTATTTTTTAAATTTTAATGTTGACATGTGATCAATGCCACAAGAATAACAGGGAAATGCAGTGCTTCTTTAATGCGTCTTAGTAATAACATTAAGAGATATTAATTCGAAAGGAACAATTCAGGTAAACCTCGAAACAGACTTAAACTACCCAGCAAGTTAAACACCATACATTAGTACATAGTTGAGGAATGGCTGGAGAAAACGTAAAACATGTTTTCCATTGAGATTTGGAAATTTATTCAAATAAATTCACAGCAAATGTGTATGTTTGTTATATTTATGTAATAAAGTAAATCCTATATTAATAAATTAAAATATACTGATAATAATAAAGATTATTTTATAATAGTGTTCTTAATAAAACAAAAAAATGTTTTAGTAGCATCACTTGACGATCGATGGCATATCCATGCAAAATTAAAATCTTATTGTTAAACTAAGTGCTAGGAATGAACTACTCAAAAACGCCATGTTATTAAATCGCTATTTGACTAGGTATTTTCACGCACTATCACTATTACTACAGCCCGTCACAAGTCGACATAGGCCGCCGTCATAGATTAACACAAAATACAGTTCTAAGCCACCTGCATCCTTCGACTATCTTTTCTATCTTTAGGTCGTGACTCCATCTAGTAGGGGCTCACCCAACGCTGCACTTGCCATTACGAGGCTGCCGCTCAAAAACCCTTCTTCCACTTAGGAGTTTTTCTTGGATGAAAGGTCCGTTAGATTTTTTTTCTAAAATTAATAATTTAACCCAAGCCGTTGACATTACGATTATTTTATAATGGAACGTAAATCAAAATGGTGTATTATTTATTAGATATAATATATTTAATGTGGGATGTCAATTAAAAACTCGTTTAAGCTCTATTTGAAAAATACATTAACCATAAAAAATTCCAAGTGATTTTTACCATGCCTAAATTTGGATTAAATAAAACGATTATGTATATTTAATCCTCCGTCCACCTGGTGCGATAAGGTCCCGAAAACTATCATCTCGAATTTGAAAAAAAGTCCGTGCGATCGGAGGTAAGTTCTGTAAGACCCGTAGCAGAAGAACCCAAAATCACTCCAAACACACTCTGAATCTCAAGATTGTTTGACGGGATATGAAGCTGCAGACTTCAGCAGATATGATGGCGTACAGTACCACGACTTCCAACCGAACCGAACAAGTCAGTTTCTGAAAAAGCAATACTATATATACCACATACATACCCTTTGTCAAATTGTATTGAAAACAAAAGAGTATATTCTGCCACTTTGTCTTACGTATGTGGACTATGGAAATTTTTTGATTCGGTCGAAATTTGGGCGGTGCTACAGTCTCTTCCGCGGTGCTAAGTCGACTGTCGGTATATTGAAGTTTTGAAGTGTTTGTACAGCAGGGCTACTATTTGTACTGCAGTGTTTCGAATGTACCACAGTACGTACTCTATCCAACTACATAGAGGTGTAAGACAGGGTGAAGTTCTATCGCGCAAAACTTCACCGCTGCATTTAAAGACATTTTCATGTTACTGGATTGGAATGGATCAACAGCAATGGCGAGGACGTCATTCAACCTCGATTTACCGACGATATAGTAATTATGGCAGAAACGTTTGGGGGACCTCAACAATGTCTTAATATGAACATGAACAAAACAAAGGTTATGTGTAAAATTCATGCTAGTGGTTGTTGGAGGCAGCAAAATAGTTGGTCAGCATGTTTACCTAGGACTCAACTTGGCTGGGCAGTGCAGCGTTCGGAAGCCTATGCCTCAAAACTTGAAAACAAGATTATATAACTAGTGCATGTTAACATTGATGACGTATGATGTATCTGAGACGTGGTCGTGGGAGAACAATGCTCGGAGTTGCTCTGCGTGATAGTTTTAGAAATGAGGATATCCGCAGCAAAACCAGAATAACCGACATAGCGCAATGAATCAGTACTGACTGAAGTGGCAATGGGCCGCCCATACAGCTCGTAGAACCGTCAACCGAAGGCGGCCTTCCATTAGATAGAGTAAAGATCCGGTAAAAGATGGAAGAAGTCGATGGATGAGGGCCCGCTAAGTTTTGTTGCATTTCTAGGGCGAGTCCTAATTTCAGCAGTGCATTCCTAATAGGCTGCAATGATGATGATGAAGATGATGATATTTAATGCAAATTATTTTATAGTAATAATTAATTTCTACTTTTATAGTAATAATAAATAACTAAAATTATGTCATCAGAACCTGTTACGTTTTATTACATCCTTTAAGTATAAATTTTATAATAACGTTTATAAACCTTGTTAAAATTTTCGTTTAGAAACGTAAATAATATACGATCGCGCCGAAAAGATTTTCATAGCAACGATAAAGAAATTTACGACTCTAGTTCCAACATACGCACTGCAGGGTACTGAGGGCGCATAGTACATCGTATTTCGTGTGCCGTTCTTAGTGCCTGATTTAAATAAGGGAAGAAGGGATAAAATAATACACAAATAAATTATTCATACGACGTCCTCGTCTATTTCTGTTGTGTCAGAAGTTTGATGATGAAAATAATAACTTTTAAGAAAATCTTTTTCTTGTTGCTTTTTTCCGAATTATGAAAGCCACGCATTCTATTTTATATTCACGTAAGAAAACATAACTAAAAGTGACAATTGTCGTGAAAGAGTTACGTTACGTTGTTTCTACACCAATACGAAAAAAAAACTGAATTGAAAGGAAACCATACCTTTTACTTAAAAATGTTAAATATCGTCCTCTTGGATTTTTTAATACTTTTTATTAAACGTTGGTTCACTAGAGATAAATGTATCAGCAACTTTAACTTGTAAATTTGTGAGAGCCCTCATATCAGACAGGTATAAAACCGCTAGTATCATCATCTCGTAAAATTCCTATAAGGACCCTCTACGGTGTCGCATCGTAAGGTGAAAACTGCAAATGGCTCTAGACGTACAGGAAGGATGCTATAAAATCTTTAACAGAGCACTCTAATTTTACCATATACTACTTTTATAACTTCTTAGTCAAACATTGAGATTTGAAACTTTTTTTAAGCTATTTATTTGAGTCGGTTGTTTACGCGCTCTTATTTTTTTTATAGGATAGGGTGACAAACGAGCACACAGTCCACCCGATGGTAAGTGGTTGCTGTGGCCCATATACAACTATATCTATCCTCGATTACGAATCAAAATGCAGTCGCGTTGTCACCCGTGAGGACTAAGATGGAATACCTCCTTTCCAGTAAAAGGGTCTCCGGTTCTCTACACTCATCATACGAAACACAGCAGCTATAAGGTACTATTTTACGCTGGTATTCTGTGAGAGCATGGTCCTTCCCCGGTCGAGCCGACCCATTCGTGCTACAACTACACTACTAATATAACAGCAACATGGCTACCACGTAAAAAAGCTTCTTAGCTTTTTTCAACAAAAATAAAGCAAGGAAAATTACATATAAATATTTCCTTACGGCAACGGCGACATTGCACTCACTACGGGACTACTGTACACAGTAAACGAAACGACTAGACACATTAATTCTATTGTTACAAGATTAATGTGTCTAGTCGTTTAGTTTTGATGTAGGATTCTCCTTGCTGACTAGAGCCTTCAAATAACTCTTAGTTTTTGCATAATAGGTAATAACTGCCTCTTAGCCGCACAAAAGGGTCAGCATTATAATATTATATTTAATTAAAAATTTACTAAAATATTTTTACCGTGTAGTGGTGGTGTAAAAAATAAAAATATCCTACCCCATATCATCCTGTGGATGTTGTAAGAGGCGACAGAGGGAAACAGTGAATGGGTGGCAGCGTTTCCTAATAACGACCAAAAAAGAAAAACTTCGTTTGCCAAGCGTGGCAACTATGGCAAATATCCTATCTATGAGGCAATATATTGGGGAAGCCTATGTTAAGCAGTGGATTTTAATAGGCTGTAATAACGGTAACGAATACAAAAAAAATTGAACTGAAATTATATTTTCAGATACCACTGTTTCTAAGATGATAAGGCTTTGCTAATAGACGGTGGTATAATCATCTCGTTTTCGCCAAGCATTAATCATCGTAGACCGTCGGTACAGGGAGAGCAGCGTCAAAGGTGTGACACGTCTGATACTGACTGTGTTCGTCAACCCAAGCCCAGCGTGAAGAAAAAAAACGCAAAACGTAGAAGGCAAATGCTCCTTACTACGGAACTTTCACGTGCTGATAAAGAAGTGATAGATGCCTTATCAGCCCGTGAAAGTATTAATAGTAATTTATTTGTAGTATAAAAAATAGTTGCCAAAAGCAATTTGAAATATTTTATTCTTAAAAATAAAACTTTAAATAAAAATGTGGGACATAATCCGGCAGATAACTACGGTCTTCAATACTTTTTTATGTAGGTACGTAGACATGTTATTACTTGCGATATTACCCGTGACAAAATTAGATTCGCCGGTAATAAAACGTAAGGATATGACGTCATTATTATAGATGGTTTGGGTTTCGTCGATGACACGTAAGTAAATAGAGTAATAAATAATAAAATGTATGAAAAGTAACTTAACTTACTTATTGTCAATTGTGTTTTATAATTCAGAATATTTTCTAAGATATTAAAATATTTTTACCAAATAAAGACATTTCGACTTTGACGTTTTTGTAAATTTTTCGACTCATTCCTTCTCGTTACAAAAAGTGTTTAATTAGTAGTCTCTCGACCTGGCAACATATAACGCACTGAGGACTGACTGACGAGAAGATACTGGAGCTGGAAGAAGAGGTAGACAAGTTGCGCTGGCA
The DNA here is from genome assembly GCA_907164705.1 of Parnassius apollo. NCBI lineage: Eukaryota > Metazoa > Arthropoda > Insecta > Lepidoptera > Papilionidae > Parnassius > Parnassius apollo. Next base: position 3,007,009 of record CAJQZP010001607.1, on the reverse strand, counting down.
TATTATTGGATTATCGGAGCTCCGAAGAGAGGGGGAGGACACGGTAATCCTTGAGTCCGGCAACTTGTTCTATCACCGGGAGGGCGACCATCTGTCCCAAGGAGGTGTCGGATTTATCGTCCACAAGTCTCTCGTCAACAACGTTGTAAAGATTCAGAGTGTGTCGACGAGGGTTGCGTACCTGATACTCAAAATCACCAAACGGTATTCGCTGAAGGTCATACAGGTTTACGCACCAACCTCGGCACATCCCGATGAGGAGGTGGAGGAAATGTATGAGGATATTTCCAGAGCCATGCATTCCTCCAAAACCCACTATACGGTGTTGATGGGAGACTTCAACGCAAAACTAGGCACAAGAGAAAGCGGTGCTATTGGGATTGGGGAGGAACCGTAGGGGCCAGCAGCTGGCCGACTCTATGGAGAAAGAATGACTCTATATGATGAACTCTTTCTTCCAGAAGCGGCCCCACAGGAAGTGGACCTGGTCGAGCCCCGACGGTTCGACAAAAAATGAGATTGACTTCATTATGACGACCAGACGCCAACTGTTCAGTGATGTCTCAGTGATCGCAAGTGTGAAAACTGGCAGCGATCACTGAATGGTTAGAGGCACACTGAACCTAAACGTTAAGTTGGAGAGGTCTCGTCTAATGAAGTCAACGCTCCGTCCCCCTCGTGCTCTAATTCAAAATGCTAATCCAGAATCCCGAAACCTTTCAACTCGAGTTACGTAACCGCTTTCAGTGCCTAGAAGATTGCAATGCAGTGGACGATAGGAATGACAAGCTCGTGGAAAACTGTCCATGCGGTCGGAGCTAAGTTCTGCAAGACCTGCCGCAGAAGAACACAAAAACTCTCCGATCACACTCTTAATCTCATGGCTGTTGGACGGGAGATGAGGCTGCAATCGTTAACAGATTTGACAGCATACGGGCAACTGAACAGACAGATCTCCAAATGCATGCGGCGAGACTTCCGCAACTTCAATACTGCTCGTATTGAAGAAGCGATCGAGCGGAACCAGGGCTTTAAAGCCCTTGCAGCCAGAGATCTGTCTGCCAGTAAGAGCCAACTGTCAAAGCTGAAGACTGAGTGTGGCAGCATCGTTTGCGGGACGCCTGAGATTCTGAGTGAGATTGAGAGGTTCTATGGGCAGCTGTACACATCATCGTTGGAGCCATACGCAAGTGAGTAACGATCCAAGAGCAAGTCTTATCCGAAACTATTCCGATGATATCCCCGACGTCAGTCTGAGCGAGATTAGAATGGCTCTCCACCACCTTAAAAACGGCAAGTCCCCGGGCGAGGATGGAATTACAGCGGAGCTTCTAAAAGCGGGTGGAAAACCGGTACTTGAAGTCCTTCAGAAGCTCTTTAATTCCGTCCTCCATGGTGGCATTACTCCCGAGGCGTGGAGTAGAAGTGCGGTGGTTTTGTTCTTCAAGAAAGGTGACAACGACCTCTTGAAGAACTACAGACCCATAACCCTTCTGAGCCGCGTCTACGTGCTGTTCTCGAGAGTCGTTACGAATCGTCTCGCACGCAGACTCGACGACTTCCAGCCTTCCGAACAAGCCGATTTCCGAAAAGGATTTAGTACCATAGACCACATACGTACCCTTCGGCAAATTGTAAAGTCCGAAGAGTACAATCTGCCACTTTGCCTGGCGTATGTGGACTATTAGAAAGCCTTTGATCCGTCGCAATTTGGGCGGTGCTACAGTCTCTTCGGCGGTGCCAAGTTGACTGTCGGTATATTGAAGTGCTGAAGTGTTTGTACAGTAGGGCTACGATGGCCATCCGAGTACAGAACCAGAGTACGAAACCTATCCAACTGCAGAGTAAGACAGGGTGACGTCATTTCCCTGAAACTCTTCACCGCTGCATTGGAAGACGTTTTCAAGCTACTGGACTGGAAAGGATACGGTATTACCATCAATTTTTTTTTTTTTTTTTTTTTTTTTTTTTTTTTTTTTTTGGTGAGGACCTTCGATTTGCCGACGATATAGTCCTTATGGCAGAATCGCTGGAGGACTTAAGCACTATGCTCAATGACCTCAATAGTGCCTTTCAACGGATAGGTCTTAAGATGAACATGGACAAAACAAAGATCATGTTTAATGTCCATGTCACACCTATACCGGTATTTGTTGGGAGCATTAAGCTCGAAGTTGTTGACGAGTACGTTTACCTGGGACAAATAGTCCGACTAGGTAAGTCCAACTTCGACCGAGAGGTCAATCGACGGATTCAACTCGGCTGGGCAGCGTTCGGGAAATTACGACGCATCTTCTCGTCAGGTATACCTCAAAACCTGAAAACTAAGTTGTACAACTAGTGCGTGTTGCCAGTGATTACCTACGGAACCGAGACGTGGTCCTTCACTGCTGAAGGCTATGCTCAGAGTTTCTCTGCGTGATAAACTTAGAAATGATGATATCCGCAGTAGAACCAGAGTGACCGACATAGCCCAACGGATTAATAAGCTGAAGTGGCAATGGGCAGGCCATATGGCTCGAAGAACCGACAACCGTTGGGGAAGAAGGGTTCTCGAGTGGCAGCCTCGTACCCGTAGAAGAAGTGTAGGGCGACTCCCACTAGATGGAGTGACGACCTGCTAAGACATGCAGGAAGTCGATGGATGCAGGTGGCTCAGGACCGCTTTGTGGCATACCTTGGGGGAAACCTATATTCAGCAGTGGATTTGTGAAGGGCTGTAATGATGATGATGATAGTAGTCTCTGGTTTAAATTAAGAAGTCTTTCCAACTGGAAACTTCTTTAGGAAATTTGACTTGTGCTGCAAATTCTATACTTTACATTTTAGTTTGCATATTTCCGCGGGATTTCTTCATTAAAATAGACTAGTATTAATCTGTCACTACCTAAAATAGAGAGATATACTATACATAGAGCCGTGGTAGCTCAGGGGTTTAGCGTTGGCTGTGAATTTCACAGTATTCACAGCAACCTGGGATCGATCCCCGACGGCACCAATGAAATTGTTTATTGCAATTTTAAGAGCTGATTTTATCTCGTGCTCGGTAATGGGGGGTAGAGGTAGAGGGTAATGGTAAAAAAATCTGCATATCTGAGAAGTAAAATAAAAATATTTCTAAGATATGTGAAGTTCGCCAACTCGCATTGGGGCCCTAAAACCCTCTCAGAAGTGAGAGAAGACTTGTACCTGGCAGTGTGGCGTATAAAAGCTGTATTTACTTTTATTAAGAAAAAACTTCTTTTTGTAATGAGGCGGTATGACTTCAAAACAGATTCAGCTCGGCAAAGAGTTCAATAGATATAAATTGTATAAAGATATTAATAGTTACTTTGCAACCATCCGCTCTGTTTAAATAAAATGATGTCTTACCTAGTTTGAAGAGCACCTCCCGCCCTCCCTCAATTGCGTGCACTAATCTCGTCACAGTCAGAGAACTTGATAATGGGCTGTAATGATGATCATAGTAGAAGAAAACCTGTCTGCTAAAAGGATATATAACGTATATCCTTGCTCTACATACAATCTATGACTTCAGGAGATAAAATTAAATTAAGAAATTCAGCTATCAAAAATCATACAAACAATAAAATTCTCATCTTAATCACTGTAAGAACTCTAACGAGACAACTATAAATTTAAAATTGGGACGCACGTGTCACAACACAAGCTGAAAGGCTTCGCGAAACAAATGATTGTAACGCGAGTGACATTACGCAGTGACGAGAGTGGCTCTACGGTTTAAGTACTTACTTCATGAATGTGTATGAGTAATCAATTATCCTGGCGAACCCCGCGGGGAATAAATTAGGAAAGCTTTGTAACGTCACGCAATAATAATAACGATTCGTGATTTGATTCTTCATTATATTACTTTTACGTTTCTTTTGGGCCAAAGCGCATGTGATGCTTTTGTCACCAACTATTAACGATTTGTAGCTGCATAGATGTTTCATCGCGTTTTGGCAGCTTACTAAAGCTATTTGATGGTTAATTGACATCGCGCATTTTAGCGATTGCTTTGATGTTGGCTGCGATGCGTTTTGACCACGTTTCAGTTTTCTTCTATCTCCTTATACCATACATGATATTGGGTAGTAGACACGGCACATTTATTTATAATCATTCAAGAATTAACATCCCTAAAACAGAAACGTACACCTCTATTTCGTTTATATTTACGATAATGCATGATTATGTATGAAAACACAAAAGTTACGACATTAAAAATTTATGGAGATACTTAGAGGCAACGCGGTGTCTAACCATTCCCACAGACCCCTGGGGAGAGTTAAACGTAAGTCCATAGCTCATCGTTCTAACGATTCAAATATTAACATCATATAAGCATATTTAGGCAAACCAAACATCTGAGCGGTTAAGGTTGTAAAGGTTAACTTGTTTGACTAACGTGGTTTGTATTAGAATTGTTTGATAGTTATAATTTTATTTCAGAATCACAAAGAATCTTAGTTAAAAGTTAATTTAATATTTGCCGAGATAAGCAAATTTAATAATAATGCAAAAAAGAACGCTTTAGCCTGTACTTTTTATCTAATCCCATATAATGGCGTTAATTTTAGCATTGTTTATTCATACGAAATAACGAGTTTAGTCGAATAAGAAATGTAATAAGAAAATTTTAAAGGCAATTTTCGCTTAGTTTTAGGGGGAAGTTTTTAACAAAGAAATCGTATAATAACGAACTCTTATTAGTTTTTTTATTACATGACCGCCCTCTTTGCCTGTTTTCATTTCGGTAGAAACTGGCGCTTAAGAAAGTAATCATACTGTTTGAATATTTTATAAAGTAGAAAATATATTTTTATTCATTCGTTTGACATTTGCGGTAGATAACGCATCTAGGTAAGTTATACGACATAAAAAAATCCTAAAAGTACGGACCCCGCCGGCTTCACCCGTGTTCATATGTTAAGTTTTTACTGTGATAATATACTTGTTAAATAATGAGAGAGCGTTACGGTAAACTTTTTCCTTACTCGACTGACTAATACGTTGCCGTTAGTGCTTATTTCCTATTACAACTAGGGTGTTTTTATTACAAATGAATCTTTCTGGCGGGGTGCAGATCACAGCAGTGAAAACCGCGTATAAATTCGTTCAGTGGTTTTCAAGACTGGCGCGGGTCACACAGCAGTACCGACGTCCGCCAGGGACTTCTTTTTATACTATGTATAAATAAGCGTGGTGCAGCGTAATCGTTGCGATTAGGGAAAAATTCTCCCTTCTACGGTAGAGTCATATCTAGCAGTGTGCTGTTACCTGCTGATGTAGAAAGAAAGTTATAAGAGAAGAAAGTAATATTACTTACTAATAACTGGCTCGATGGAGCTAAGACCTGAGGAAGACGGCTGGCAGCAAGTCGATGCATTCAGAGGGCACTATATGAATGTGCTGGTATGAATGGCTATATAAATATAAGGCCCTACAAGTCAAACAACTTAAAATAGAAGGCATTAGAAACATATTTAAAAAAAATACACTCAGACGTTTCCTGTATATATATCCTCGTACTTAAATTAGAGCTTGGTGACATACTTACGCGTGTTTCTATTTGTTTTCATATTTTACCACACGTAAACATACCATATTTTGTAGATTAATTAATTGTAGCAAAATAACCGCCTAATTTTGTTAGCCTAGCCTATTTTTAAGCTGTCGGAAAAGAACTAACTACTGTTATATCCTGAGCATACAATAAATACCCAGACTAATGACTTGGGTAACATCGTCAAAGATGCGAGTCGTCTGCATCAGAGATTATCAATGTATGTCTGCTAAGGATAATTAAGGTTGTTCCTCCTTGCAATGGGAGAGGTCTTATGAAGAAGGTATTCTGAGCAGCTTTATTCTACTTACTTGTACACTTTAAAACATGCTTTGTCTTAATCGTAATAAAATATTTTTTTTATTTTCAGGGCACAAAGCTATGGATCATAATGGAATACCTTGGCGGCGGTTCCGCGTTGGACCTAATGAAGGCGGGCAGCTTCGAGGAAATGCACATTGCGGTAATCCTGCGTGAAGTTCTGCGAGGTCTCGACTATCTACACTCCGAGAGGAAGCTGCACAGGGACATCAAAGCTGCTAACGTCCTGCTTAGTGAAATGGGCGATGTCAAATTAGCTGATTTTGGTAAGTATAAGAATGAATCAATGTTGATTGCAGCCGTACCTTCTTTAGCTTTCTAGGAAAGACCGCCAATGGATTTTTTTCAGTAAGAAAATTAAAAATGTAGAAAATATTACTTAATTCAAACTAACCTAATAGTTCGCTGTAAATTTCATAGTACGCGAGTAACCCGGATTCGATCCTCGGCGACACCAATAAAATTGTTCAATGCAATTGTCAATTTAAGTGCTAACTTACCACTCGCTCGCCCGTAAAGGAAGTAAACATCGTGGGGAAACCTGTATGTCTGAAAAAATTTCGAAGACATTTAAAGTTCGCCAACACGCATTGGGGTAGCGCGGCGGACATTTCCTTGTCCTAAAATCCTCTCAGAAATGGGGGGTGAGGGGAGGCCTGTGCCCAGCAGTGGGACTTATAGGAGTAATATAGGCTGTAACTTTAAACATCTTTTACTTTAACTATCGTCTCGGGAACCACGGAATGATATTGAGTTGTGGTTACTCCTCCCCCGCCACTTTACTGCTAAAAGTTATTATTAGATATCTATAATACTAAATACCTACCTAAAAAGTTACATGATATGAAATGTTCAACAATGATCTTAAAATGCTACGTGATAGAAACATTTTCAAACATTTTTCAAAATAAGCATTTAATGAAATAATGACGATTCGCATGTAATGTTAATAAAGTTGGGAGAATTTTATTAAATGTTTACTCTTTACCTGTGTCACCGTTACAGCTTATTCAAGTGCACTGTTGAACATAGGCCTCCCCCGTGGATTGCCCCATAGGTATTATTATAATCCCCCAGAGATATTAGCCATAGTTGCCACGTTTGGCAAGCGGGTTGGCAACCACAGTCTTTTAGCGACTTAACTTACTTAGACGCTGCTGCCTATCTCCTGATTTGTTTTTCTCAGTCGCCTCTTACGACACCCACGGGACGATATGGGCTAGTGGATATTCTGACACCACTACTACACGGTAAACCGATACTACAGTTTGTTTACTTAATCTTCTAAAATGTTGAAGTTGAAATGTTTTCAACTTTGATTTCATATTGTAATTCCGATTGTTTTATGTTAGGAAAGTTAATCAGCTAATAAATTTTCGTATAAAATAAAATTGTATTTTACCCAATTGAAAGAGAGAATAATTTTGCCTTTTATGATTTAATTACTTTAAGAAGAAGCTTTTGTGGTGTCTTAGGCTACAGTAGAATTTAATAAATTTTGCGACTAGAATTAAGTTTCAGCAATGTTACATTGGGTGCGTTTGGCAGAAAAAAGCGCTAACAAGCGCTTACAAGCGCTGAAATAGTTTTCGGGCAGGACACGATTGCTACTTCAGTAGCGCTGACACAATCCGCCATTTTGCTTATTTAATTTATTTGTTTTGTAGTAGAGTTTATAAGTTGTTTCTTGCAATATTAGTTTTAAGTAATATAATGACATGAATAGACATATACATGTTATTAAAAATTCATGATTGGTAAGTTTTTAATATGAATACTTCACAAACATATATTTAAATTAGGTTAGGTTCCCCGGTTAAAACTAACATCGTGTCCTAGAGGAAAATAGCTACTTACGATTTGACAGCGCTTACCGCTTACGATCGCCATTTTGCTTACAAGCGCTTGCTAGCGCTTTTTTCTGCCAAACGCACCCATTGGGTGCGTTTGGCAGAAAAAAGCGCTAGCAAGCGCTTATAAGCGCTAAAATAGTTTTCGGCCAGGACACGATTGCTACTTCAGTAGCGCTGACACAATCCGCCATTTTGCTTATTTAATTTGTTTGTTTTGAAGTAGAGTTTATAAGTTGTTTTGTGCAATATTAGTTTTAAGTAATATAATGACATGAATAAACATATACATGCTATTAAAAAATCATGATTGGTAAGTTTTTAATATGAATACTTTACAAACATATATTTAAATTAGGTTAGATTCCCCGGTTAAAACTAACATCGTGTCCTGGAGGAAAATAGCTACTTACGATTTGACAGCGCTTACCGCTTACGATCGCCATTTTGCTTACAAGCGCTTGCTAGCGCTTTTTTCTGCCAAACGCACCCATTGTCTTACAATTGTAACTCAAATATGGAGGCACTGCTGCTAAGTGTCAAAAGGTATATAAACCAAACCCTATAGCACTTGCCACGTCGTATTCCTCACTACTTGGCTTCGCAATACCTATTTCATTTTGCACATTGCACATTATTCACGGTCCTCCAACAAACACACAGATACATATACACAATTTATTTATATCTCGAGTTAACTAACAATGTAAATATTTTTCATTCTAGGCGTTGCGGGGCAGCTGACAAACACGACAAGCAAACGCAACACTTTCGTGGGTACGCCGTTTTGGATGGCGCCAGAGGTCATAAAGCAATCCTGCTACGACAGCAAAGCGGATATATGGTCCCTGGGCATTACTGCAATAGAACTCGCTAAGGGTGAACCCCCCAATTCTGAGTTGCATCCGATGAGAGTGCTCTTCCTCATACCCAAGAACAACCCACCGCAACTCACAGGAAGCTACTCCAAGCCTTTCAAAGAGTTTGTAGAGGCGTGCTTGAATAAGGACCCGGAGAACGTAAGTAATCATATTCCTCCAAGAATCAGAAATCAATCAGAATCGGAATAATTGATAGAATTATAAATATTTAGTGTAATATATTATAGATATTTAGTGCATGCAGTTGAGGGAGGGCGGGAGGTGCTTGCTCTTCAGTCCAGGTAAGACACATCATTGTATTTAGTTAGCGAAAGGTTGCGAAGTAATTTATTTTTTATTAGGAATCGGAATGTTTTTCTTTGTACGACATATTTGACATAGTGTACATTCATAAGCTCTCTAAGAATAATAATAATATTATATTAGTAGCAAGCTCAGAATTATCTACATGTGTTCGTTTATATTTCTTGAAAATAAAAAGCTTAATAAACCGACTATAAATGCGGTGTTTGCTTGTACAAACTTTGTTTTTAAATGTAATGTAACGTATTCAAGTGTAAAATCCGGAGAATTACATTTAAAAACAAAGTTTACCGTTAAAGGTTCAAAATCGTCCACTTTAGAAAAGGTGTTTAGTGCTCTCCACTATACAAACATTCCGTGAGAGGTCGGGATGGAGGGTCTTAGTTCGGGTCAACAAACCTGTCACAAGCTTTGTACAGGCTCAATTCAGGACGGCGACAACACAAACAATTGTTGTCCTAGACGTTCTTTACGACGCGACGAGTTAATTTATTTTTGAAACCTGTTTGTTTATTTTTATCAAGTCTGCCATTGTGAAAGGTATCAGCTTCCAATATTGTTAACATTTGCATAATTATATATGTATATGTTTAGCGTAAGTATATATTTAACGTCTGCTATTTCGTCAAGTTGCGTTCCGTCCCACCACCGATCACTGCTTTTTGTCTATTGTTTTTGTCTAAGCCTATCAATAGCGCCATGGAGCCTTAAGGGGAGGTTTTTGGAGGGTTAAGCCAAGTTTAGAAATTCATTTGGTCAATGGTAATTTGATGACTTGCTCAGTGTACGGTAACCCTCATTCGATGAATGCTTATCTGATGAGTTGATAATTATTATGTGGGGTATCTATATAGTTTTCTCATCTGGTTGGGTTCTATAAATATATAATTATAAATTAAAATGAAAAGATAAATATACATAAATATCAATAAAATAAAATAAATACATAAACAAATAAAATCCCAACCAGATGGGAAGCCCTCGGCAGGGGAGACCAAACGGCCGAGGGTTAGGAGGAAAGCGAAAGAAACCGGCTTATGATGCGGGCGGTATCGAGGAGCACCGCCTTCTGCATTTGAGCCCGGAGCGGTCTGTCACGGAGTCCCAGTCGCCTCAGATGATCCGAGAGGCTGACTGGGATTAGCCCATTCGCAGAGACGACTACAGGAATAATTTCGGCCGGCATACCACCCCACATGTCGGTCACCTCGTGAGCCAGGTCCAGATATTTTGTTCGTTTATCTGTTTCGGCTTTCACGAGGTTCTCGTCATATGGTATGGTAATGTCGGCCAAAAATATCCTTGACTGTGCCCGGTCCATCAATCAGCACAATATCAGGCTTATTCGCAAGAATAGTCCTGTCTGTGATGATGGCCCGGTCCCAGTAGAGCCTGGCGCGGTCATTTTCGAGCACGGCTTCCGGCAAGTACTTGTAATACGGCACTTTACGGTCCACGAGACCGTATTTCAGAGCGAGCTCCTGGTGTAGAATTCTGGCTACTAGGTTATGCCTGTGCAAGTACTCAGAGTTAGAAAGCGCCGAACAACCGGAGATGACATGCCTAAGTGACTCACCGGGATGGCGACAAGCTCGACAAATGTCGATGGTGCCATCCTTTAAGATGTATCTCCGATAGTTGTTGGTCTTAATAACCTGATCCTATATTGCACAGACAAAACCCCCGGTTTCCCCCGAAGAGGTCACCGAAACGTAGCCAGTTTAGGGAGGCGACTGTATCTACGAAGGGCTAATGTAGAGCCCTTTAGTACCTCCCGTGGAGCTCCTTCTCCTTCCATACGGTCTTCCGGTCGGAAATGCTCTGTACTGCCGGGTCCTGCCATTGCTCTTTGGCTAAGGATAGAGGAGTAAGTCCTTTATCACTAGAAATGACGTCATTATAGAATGGATCATCCGATCTCGCCAGGAAGTAATGACGTAGGCGGCACACTTCGCGATCATGCACGGTGAGCGCGCTCAGAAAGCCACGCCCACCATGCTTTAGCGGCAAGTACAGCCTCATTACCGACGATCTCGGATGATGCATATCCTATGGAACGTCGTGGTAGTGCGGACTTTTCTATCCAGGACGTTAAGTTTAGTCTGAGACTACCTGAGTATGCCAAAGGTAGGTATACATGAGGACAGGCATGACCCAACCGTTATATGCGTGTGTCTTATTCACACCGGACAAAAGGCTGTTAAGCACTTTGGTCAAGCGTGCATAAACACGTCGCAAACTGACTGTTTCATACCAGCCTCATCGATACCGATGTTCTGTGACATACCCAGGTATCGGTATGTTTCAGCCTCGGAAAGGGTGCTTAAGTTGACGGGCATAGATAAGTCTATGCCCTCAGAGTTAGCAACCCTTCCCCTTTCAACATGGAGGACCGCATACTTATCCGTCACCAGCTCCATTCTAATAGAATTGCTAAATTCACAAGTGATGTTCAGCAATTCCATAAGATAGGAGCGACTGGAGGCGAATAATTTGAGGTCATCCATATAGAAAAGGTGGGTCACTTTTGTGCACACCTTTCCGAAGCTGAAATCCCCTCCCGAAGCCCTCCAGTAAAGTACTGAGAGGATTCAAAGAGAGACAGAACCAGATTGGGCTCAGACAGTCGCCCTGGAATATACCCCTTCTTATCCCTATGCGGCTTTCCGCAGCCGTCATCCGCTCGCCTAGATGACAGAGAATCGTACTCCAATGCCCCATACACTGCTCGAGGAAGTCTCGAACTGTACAGTCAATCTTGTACAGCTCGAGGACCCTCTTTAGCCATGTATGGGGCACCGAGTCAAATGCCTTTCTGTAATCTATCCAGGCGGCGGAGAAGTTCCGACGGTTGCGTTTCACCACTTTGCCAATGACCGCGTCAATGAGGAGTGGTTCCTTGGTTCCACGACCGCCGCCCCAACATCCATTTTGAGCGCGCGACATCACCTGATTCGAGTCCAGGTGACGAGTGATTCTCGTGCTCAAAATGGATGTTAGTGTCTTGTATATGGTCGGTAGACACATGATGGGGCGGTATTTGCTCGGGTCTGTGGCACCCTGATCTTTAGGAACCAAATGAGTGATCCCGGTAGTGAAGAGTAGCTCGGGAGCGACATTCTGGTTGCTAGAGCTTGCGTGAAAGTCGGGTCATTTTCGAGAAGCGTACTGCGCCCAAACGCCTCATCCAGTAGTGCTGCAGCCCGTTCAAGCTCCTGGTGACTTTTCCATTCGTTCGGGGCCCTACAGACCGCCTCAGCTACGTCATCCACGTTTGACGGTTGGTCCCATTGGGCGTCCCGCACAGCTCGCCGATGTAACTTCACGTCCAAAGGAACAGCACTCGTGGTTTCGGGTTCGTGACATCAAATGTTAGCGCCAGAATGTACGACCGTGTCGGCGTGATTTGGTGCTCGGCCCGACGGTTACCATTGGTCGCTCCAGCTGATTTATAACTCGATGCATCTTCTGATACTCGAAAGACGTCCAATTTTTCCTCCTTTCGCCCTAAAATACGCCCGCAATGCTTTGCTGTTCATTTGAGTTGTCCAACGCATGCGGCGTGCTCCACCAGTGGCGGGTGCCGATTGCTGGGCCTGCGAAGACCCTGCCGACACCAAGCCAGCTGGTGGGGATGATGGATGCGAGGGGCTGCTGGGTGGTCGTGCTTGGCGGCCCTCGCGCTCGTCGGCTGGCGGTTCGCATGCTGTTGCGTCCAGCGCCAGCTCCAGACGCGCCCTGGTGACCTCCAGGCAGCGGGCCTTTGCGCATTCTAGTCAAATCCATCATCCATTTTTGTGGGCGTCATTTAACGGGAGACGCCCAGATCCTCAATAATAATAATTATTATTATTATTATTGATGATGGAGGACGGTCCTTTGTTAAACTTGATACTTCAGCTGCCATTTTATTGTTATATACCACAACAACCACATTTTTAAAATTATTTGTATATTATTATAGAGACCGACGGCTAAGGAGCTACTAAAGTTCCAGTTCATCAGGAAAGCCAAAAAGAATTCGTATCTAATGGACCTGATAGATAGGTATAAGAAGTGGAAAGCTCAGCGGAGCGAGGAAAGTGAGACCGAGTCGGAGAATTCAGATTCGTAAGTATTATTTTATTACTAGTGTAACCAATACGTATTTAACAAAATCATGCAATCCTTTGACGGCATTACTTGAATGGAAGTTTTTATACGGTATTAAACTTTGTATATAATCTACATAATATAATATTTACTGTAATGACAGTATAAGTCTTAGTTGTGAAAATTTGTTGCAATGGCCACACTACAGAATGTTCATGCATGCAGGTTGGCGATTATACTGTACTGAATTGTTTCGACTGAATGGTCTAAGTGGAAATTATTATATAATTCTGTTCAAGAATTTCTTAAATTTGAATGACATAAAAAATCTTACTATCTAACATAAATTTATTCATTATTATTTTTTCTGTAACTACTATTGAATAAGATATTAGACAAACGGACCCATGGATTGTAGTGGATACTGAATTTAGAATCATATTGTCCAATAAAAATAAAATTTCATACTTTGTTGACAATTACTTATAACCTACACAATAAAAGTGATTTGATTTGTTTTATTTCCATTACGAGATAGGCCTTAATTGTAACGTCATAATTTCACCAAATTTTTGAGATTTTTTTGTCCAAAGAGAGTGACATTCTCCAATTGTTGTCACTGTCTTCTTGGACTATCTGTTTGCAAACTTGTAACCTGTGGCATTTTTTGGGGGAGGCTTATTTTCAGCTGTAGACATGTAAGAGCTGAAATGATAATGATAATAATAGAACTGTATTTTTTTTTTGGAGAGATGAGGCGATTTTTGAGCATTGTTTAAGGGATTTTGTACTTACTTGAATTACAATTTTACTAATTGAAGAAGAAGAAGAAATATAATTTCACGCAAGAGATGGAGGATAATCTGGTAGATGTAAGCAGTCGGTATATGCAGGTGACTCAGGACCGTGCTTTGTGGCTTTCTTTGGAGTGGTCCCATGTTTAGCGGTGGAATATTGAATTGACAATGATTAACCGAATACATTTTTTTTCTAAATGCTAGAGATGGTTTTTTTATTTCTGAAGTTACATTAAAATTTTTGTTTAGTTTTTACAAAATGCTTGCTGGCTTCTTTTACAAAACTTTATTTTGCCAATCTGTTTTCCCTTAAATAAAGCCTTTAAAGCTCTTATGAACGACAAAATTTACACCGGTTTTCAAAAACGAAGACCTCAGAGAAGAACTGGTTAGAAACTGGAGTTTTTTTTATTGCCATATTACAGTTTCATTTAAATAAAATGTGTGATTTCTATTAATGTTCTCAATGTTATATCAGTAGCCAGAAGACTTGCAAGTGCTAACTGAGTAATTTTTACATAAAATTGTCCTCCTTAAATTTATTGATATATAGTACGCTTTATTTAAACAAAATTTCTTTAACAAGTTTTATATACGTATTTTATATTCAATTGTTGCACTATATTTTAAGATATTTTATTGTAGACTTTAATGGAATGCTTAGGTTGTGTACATTAAATTAAAATGACGCAAATTAAAAGCAAAAGAAAGGATAAAGATGTTATCTCTTTTTGTGACCATCACATTTCTTGTCCATCGCTATAAAATAACTTACAATGCTCGGCAGGGAGGAAGGCAGCCGGGGTGACAACGAGGCAGACGAACCATGGATTATGACGGTTCGTGGTGGCTCCGGCGCACGCTCTCTCCAGCCCGCCGCCGATCGCCGCGACCTACGCGACTTGTGCGAGAGAGACAGAGACAACGTGCGAGACAGGGACAACGCGTGGGACAGGGATAACGCGCGGGATAGAGACAACGTGCGAGACAGGGACAACGCCTGGGACAGGGATAACGCGAGAGACAGAGATAACCTACGAGACAGGGACAACGCGTGGGACAGGGATAACGCGAGAGACAGAGATAACCTACGAGACAGGGACAACGCGTGGGACAGGGATAACGCGCGGGACAGAGACAACGCGTGGGACAGGGACAATGAGCGAGAGCACAGGCGCGACGACAATGGTTAGTGACACGCAAGTTTTGTGAGCCATTTGGGTCAGTAGTTGACGCCAATCAACTTGGACCAGTTTAAACTTTAATCATTGACTTGAGTTTACATCAATTCGGATGATATGTAAGATTATGGTGAATTATGGGAGGACATTGACTTTATAAATGCTATATTTTCAAGAATGGGCGCTGATACTTGAATTTACAAACAGAGCTGGCTTGTCGATTTGTTGAATTTAGTTATGTATGTGAGAGTTATGCGTGCACATGCGTGCGTATGTTTGTGCCTGCACGTGCATGCGTATGAGCTCGTGCATGCGTATGTGTTTGTGCGTGTGTATGTATATGTGTGTAAGTGAGATGTGGAACGGGGAGTGCTACGAGGATGTCAAAAGTTTTGACATCCTCGTAGCGCTGATGGGTTGACGGTCGGGAATATCACATTTCTTGATCCCTTAAAAATTGAGATCAGTGTCGCCTCTTCTGTCAGTAAAGAGACAAACAACTCCCCTACCCTTGTGTGGTCGTCGTTGTGGCTAAAGGCCTATGCATACGTCGTATTTTTACGCGCCGCCCACGCGCGTTTTCAGTCTGTCAGTAATTAGAGTTGCGTACAAAAATATAAGTTTTTAAATATTCGTGATTAATCTTCGCCGAATACGAATATTCTGTAAATGTCTACTATTCGGCGAATTTGAATATTCATATTCGTATTCGTTGCATCACTAATTGATAATAATTAAAAAAGTAACACTTTAACGTAATATTAATTTGATTTTTTTTTATGTAATTAGTCTACACAAATAAATAAAATTGAAGTTTCTGTTTGTAATGTCAAAATAACAGTTGTGTCCTAAATGCATATGAAAGTATATATAGTACTTATAACAAAAAAACAATGCTTAAAATTTTGGTCTGTTTGTATGTCAAAAATTTTTATTTTGGAAAAAGAATTAGGATTCCGCGTAAAAAATAATTAAAAACTATGAAATCCAATCGCAATAAATTCCACGCGAGTGAAGTCGCGGGGAAGAGCTAGTAATTAATATGACAGAATCTAAAGAGAGTTTTCTGATAAAACTAATAACTGCACTCTAAATTAATGTATTTACTTCGTTTTCATAATTATAGCGATCCCGTCGCCAACGTCACTGTCGGTACCAAAGCAAAATGGCGCGTTAAGTACACGAAATGACGACACAGTGAGCGACGTGAAGCCCGTACCGCTCAACAACAACGCGACGGACAAGCAACCGGTAAGTAATTGTTAATGTGATAACTCGTTTCAAAGAAGCCAAAGCTTTGTAAACTGCCCCGCCTCATCTTGGTTTGAAAAAAGTAAAAATATTCGAACGCAGAACTAAAAGAATTCGAATGTCGGTGACCTCTTCTCTGATTTTATCTCTAAAATGAGTCTAAGGCTTTCATATATCGTTCTCTGATATCGCTTTTGGTAATATTCAGTAGTTGGTGCAGAAGGTATAGTTTTAGAACTCAGAACCCACGAAGATGAGCAAAGTACTCTGATTACAAAACAAAAAGTTGCGCCAGAAATCTTTTAAGTCCACTGATGAACATTAGTAAAGAACTCAAAAAATACTTTTTCTGGTTAACATTGAAACTGTTGACACTGGAGCGCTGTCGAATGTGCGAGACGTCTGTTACTGTGATCGTTAATGAGTGGCAAGCTTGACGATAGCAGCAAAACTTGTCTATGGAAGGAACTTACGATCAGCAAGGAACTGTTCATGCAGTTATGTCAACTATGACGTATATATCGTCTGTCATGAGTAAATATGCGAAGCGTCTATTGTTTAGCGGCGGACTTTTCATAGGGTGTAACAGATGTAAGGCTTTGATATGTCATTGAAGCACAATTTATGACTTTGTCTTTGGAAGGAAAATGTGCAGTCTCCTATAGGGCAGGGTGTTCAGCCCTGGAAGTGGCCAACGCTCCATGTGTTAGAACAGAGCTGTTCTATAAATACTTTGTAAAAAAGACTTGAACTTTGATAGCGTAATTAAGACTTTGGTGCGTTTCGCTTGTCGCGCGACGACAGCGCTGCCACACGGCTCTACTAAGACCTCATCAAGCCCCGCTGACAAACAAGCAGTACGTCTAGTTAAAATACATAACAAGTTTTTTAGGTTTTGTCACCCAGAGGTGTAGGCAGAGACTACTTCCATTTAGCATGATCCTGACACACTTTTCTCACCTCCTTTACATTCATATATCTACGCATACACGTTTGCCGGTTAAGGGTACTACTAATGTGGCGCATTTTCAATATATCGCCAATTTAATCGATAAACCTTCGTCTGAGGCAACTAGACTTTTTTTATATATCGCCAATTTAATCGATAAACCTTCGTCTGAGGCAACTCATCCCGACTCTACTGTTGACATATGCAATATAAATTAACTTAATTTAAAAGAGTGACACTCTACCTCATTCATTCTTTCTACGTGACCAAACCACCGAAGCATTCCTTTCTTAATCCTGGTCACACCATCATCTTGCAAACCACACATTTCTCTTATCACACAATTTCTCACCCTGTTATTCGGATTCATTTAATATTTTTACTGTAAAAAAAGAGGAAAGTTGCATCTATACATCGCAGGGCCAAATTCTGAATGGGTTATGGAAAAATTTATGTGACCGTGTAGAGTGGTGTAAGAATATCCTCTACCACATATCGTCCCGTGGGTTTTGTAAGCGGCGTCAGAGGAAATAAACTAGGAGATGTGCAGCAGCGTCTTCCCTGCGCCTATGGCAAGTATCCCCAATGAGGCAATCTATGGAGAGGATAATGTTCAACTGTTGACTTTTGAAAGGCTGTAATGGTAAGTCAGCTTCCATGCTGTGCATGTTGGCAGACTTTACATGCATTCGGAAAATACTTTCCTTCCCCGCTGAGCACAATGTAGATTAAAATCTCAAAATAAAATATTTATTGTCTTTCATTTACAATCCGAGAATTTCTTTCCAAATGTTCAAAAACTAAAAGAACTTCGCCGTTTTTTTTACAAATTGTGTTGTTCGAAGGCATGTGAGCTCTAGTAATTAATATGTAAATATTTTCATATTTCAGTCACGACAATCACCAATTGTGCAAACGCCCATAGAACAAAGAAACACGAAGGAAAGAGAAAGAGATAGGGGCGACAGAGAAGACAGAAAAGAGAGACAGGAACATCAGGCGTCTAACCGCGATGGCTTAGTCAATAACAAGGCCGTAAGTTCAGATTATTTTCTATATCATTATAATTTTTTGAGATTTATTCTGACAACATTCTTTACTTTATTATTATCGATCATTGTGGCTAAACCATCAAACCAGAGTCAAATAATAAAATAAAATATAAACATAGATGGACATGGGTCTTACCTACTTTTCATTATTAAAAGATCAACCCGATTTTTTTAATAATACATGTATATTTTGTTATTATCAATTAAAGTAATTTTTAAAAGATATTATTAATTCCAGGTTTCCCCTCTGGATCATAGAGGAGCGAACACTGAAGAGAACAAAGTAAAGCGGCATGCGTATCTCCAACAACTTATCTACCCATTACTAAATGAGGTATTTACTGTTGCTTTATTCATTAACTTATGAATGAGTTACATTAGTTCCGGGAATACACTACATTTACATAAAAATTGTCATCTCCATCAATGCAGGCCAGAGATGAGGAATTTTAAACTCTTCGTAAAAACTTGGATATGGCTTGTGTGTTGCCCTGCCACTCACCAAGAAATACGCAACACGTTGCACTGCGGTTTTGTAAATCACTTTTTTACCACTTTAACGTGGTAAAACCGCGATGCAATTATTTTATGGTTGCAGCAGGAATGTGTTGGCTCGATCGGGAAAGGACCATGCTCTCCCAGAATAACGACAATTACCTTAATGTTTACTGACACTCACTATACGAATCACAACAGCATTCGTATGGTAAGTGGTTTTACTACTTTACTTTTTACTGTAGTTCTGACATACTATTTTACTGGCAACGAGGCATTCTCTCTTATAGTCCTCAGGGGTGACAACGCATCTATATTTTGATTCTTAATTGAGAATCCATTTGTAGATTGTGTGCGATTTATTAAGTAGTGTTGCAAAACGCATAAAGTAGGAATACATCACTTGTTACGGGCATCACCACACAGTTTGCAATAAACCGTTAGTGAGTGAATACGTCATTTACTTTTCTAAAATGACATATTAGCAAGTGTGACCCCTTTAAATGACAATATAAAGTTTATGAAATAATTGTGTATTTACCATTTTATGACGTTCAATCTTTCTAAATAGCAATGTATGGAAAATTAATGTTAAATTAATTAAATGAATTAGTAAAATCAAAGAGTTTAGAAATAAATTATACCTCTTTTTAAAGAAGATATTCATTGCTTTATCATTTACTTTAGTAGAGATCGTTTCGTACTAACATGTCCTTTAAAACTGGAAAAAATCGCGATTCGGGACACTTTCTGGGTTACTGAGGAGTGATGTTCATCCGGAAGGGGGGAGGGGAAGTGGATATAGCTTTGCTATATAACGTACATATGCCGACATATAAAAGTGGTCCATTAATTTTCCAATTTTGTAGCTAAAATATTTGTGTTCGTTGAAGTAACAATTGATATGTATTTTGTAAAAGTAAAGCTTTTTTAAAAAAAAAACTAAAGTTACAAACGGACCTACAGTCCACTTGATGGTAAGTGGCTACTGCATCCATGGACACCTGAGGGCTAAACTGTAATATCTCATAATCTGTTATTATATTTGTTATCTGTACCCTTCATACTGAAGTGTAAACTGTTTGACGGCAGAAAATAAAAAAAGTAAATAAAGCTGGATCTCGACAATAGCGCAACCTATCGGGTCCAGTTGTGAATCTATACCATGCAGGGACCAACTCAAACGCGCATCGAAATCAGACCGGCCGTTTAGGAAGAGGGGGTGGGTGTTTTTAATACTATATAAAATTTTGAAGTCAATCCACGATCTAAAAGTTGGTGAAAATTATATTAAAAGGTTTCGTTATTTGTATCCGTTCCGTTATATTCTGATAGATATATATGCGAAGCTAATAAAAACGTGTTAAAAACGATTTGCGATGTTTCTACATCCGGATCCATTATGGGTTCCTGGTAGAAACTTTATTAAATACAATTTTCATTAGTTATTTAATGTGATTTGTAATATATTAAATAACTAGTTGGCTTACCGTGAAGTGGCGGTGTAAGAATATCCACTACCCCATGATGGGATCATAATCCCGTGGGTGTCGTAACAGGTGACAATGGGAAACGAACCAGGAGATGGGCAGCAGTGTCTTTTTTTATAGAAGAGGGGGCAAATGAGCATACGGCTCACCTGATGTTAAGTGACTACCGCCGCCCATGATCAACCGCAACACCAGGAGAATTACGGGTGCGTATCTGGCCCTTTAGAAAGGAGTAAGCTCTTTACTTGAAGGTCCCCAGGTCGTACTGGTCCGGAAAAATCGCCGGTGGTAAACTATTCCACAGAGAGGTCGTACGCGAAAGAAAACTCCTAGTGAAACGTATAGTGGTGGACCGCCAAGCATCCAAATGGTGTGGATGGTATCGGGACATTTGCCGCGTAGTGCGTTCACGAAATTTGGCAGTTGGGATTAATTCGAACAATTCCTCAGAGCACTCCCCGTGGTATATGTGAAAGAAAATGCAAAGAGATGCAACATCTCTTCGCAGCGCCCGTGAATCGAGCAGCAGCGACAATTCGCGCCGCTTTGCGCTGGATGCGGTCAAGGGGAAGGAGCTGGCATTGGGGAGCCCCAGCCCAGAGATGGGAACAATATTCCATGTGCAGCCAAACCTGCGCCTTGTAAAGCTAGTGTAAAAATAAGAAAACTGCGGTGACGAACCCGCTTATGTCTTACGAGGCAATCTATGGGGAAGGTCTATGTTCAGCAGTGGAGTTCAGGAGAGGGTTCAGGAGTCTTATATGCTGTAATGGTGAGGGTAAAACGGATGTATTGCGCAGGTGGTGCGCAGGCGCGGGCCGGGCAACGCGGCGTGCGCGGCCGCCGTGGAGGAGCTGCGACGCGCCTTCGAGCTGGCCGAGCGCGCCGCGCCGCACCTCACGCGCGCCTTCGTGCAGCAGGCACGTGCACCGCACACCACGCACACCGCACATGTACACTGCTAGACCACCTCTGCGCCCTTAGTACATTGCGCACTGAGTTGCGGTCATTTCGCCATAACTTTTTTACTCGAATACGATCTCTACTGAAAGTGCTCTGCACCCTTAATACTTTGCGTACACTTAGTTCAATTTTTTAGAACTCCGCTAATCGAATGCGAGCTCCCCTAGGCGACACATGAGTAAAGAAACTAACCAGTGGGGAAGCTACGAGTACATACAAACGGCTCGCTGCGACTTTACCCTTACATAGCGCAGCGATGTGTGCGTGAGCTCTCACCGACAGGTTCACCGTCACTCCGTCGGGGTACAAGCCGGTTTGCGCCGGCTCAGTCAGAGTATCTTTGAAGGGGCTGTTAGTCGTGCGCATTTAAATAAATGGAAGAACAATATTTCGTGATTTTATAAATCAATTTTTTTAATTTATTTTTTACTATTAGAGTTAAGTTTAGAGATTGTTTATTATAAAATAAGCCATTATAGATTTATATCGATAATTAGTGTTCTGTATAGATTAATGCCTAACATTTGTACAGTATGTATAAAAAGTCGAGACAAAATAATACAATTGCCAGACAGTGATGAAGGTGGTGTTAGTAGTAGTGATTCTAGTGTTGGTGGTAGTGGTGTAGTTGTTGGTGGTGGTGCTTTTAGTGTCGTTGTTGGTGGTGATAGTGGACCACCACCAACACCGCCGCCACTAATACTACCACCACGACCAGTATCACCACCACAGTCATTACCACCACTGCCCACTACCACTATCACAGCCATTACTACCACCACCTGATTTTTAGTACTCATGAATACTTTGTCTTACGAAAATGATTTTTTTTAACGTTACCCCTACACTAAGATGTTCTCTTGTATCGTGGGGGCAGTTTACAAACATAAATTGCACAAGGGCAAACATCCAGACCCGGAACAATTATTTGTAGGCCTTACAAATACTTGTTCCGTGCGGGATTTGAACCCGCGATCCCCAGCGCAGCCACTCATTGCTAAGCCACTGCGCCACGGAGTCGTCAATATTATATAATATTGATATAATTATATAATATGAAGGTTTTCTGAAATTCTGTGAGAATATTTATTTCCTTAAAATTCTCTCAAAGAGATTCGCGGTTTTTAATTATAAATTGCACGTATTTTCTCAATATTTGCCGCTTTACCCTACAGCAAGATTTCATAAGACGTAATACTTACTATGAAAATTAGCAAAATATACAATTTTTGCATATTGCACATTATATTAAGTTACAATGAAATCACATGTGGTTTTATACTGTATAATATTGTAAATTGTTCTTATTTTTTTCTAATTCATCAGGTGACAACCCTATCAAAATAGGCATACAATTTCGACGTTGTTAGGAAGCTTTCCCTCTGGTTCTTACTCTGTGCTAGGCGGGCTATGCACCTTTAATAAAGGGTGTCCAGCGGGAATTTTTCAACTTTAAAGTGCAACTGTCGAAATAATAGCGGGGTGAGGTGGGCAGGAGGGGTATCATTGAAAGTGCGGTACTTGCGGATTTGTTAGTAGCCATGAGTCACTGGACAGGAGCGCACCGCTCGTTCGCGGTTGAGCAATATCTAAAGAATAGTGAATCGTTGATTCGCACGCGTCGAATGTTTTGTACTCATTTTAATATTCGGCGTTTAAGTGATGGGCCGAGCACGCAACTTATCTGGTCGTGGGTACAAAGATTTAGGCAAGAAGGGACAACGCTCAACAAAACTCCTCCAGGACCATCGACATCAGCAGCAACGCCCGAACGTGTGTCTGAAGTTCGAAATGAAATCGTTAAAAATCCACGCAAGTCGATTAGGAAAATTGCAGCCTCCACAGGAATCAAAAAGTCAACAGTGCATGTTATTTTGAAGAAGAAATTAAGACTCCATCCATACAAAATGCAAATTGTTCAGAGTCTCAAAGAAAGTGACTATCCTTTGCGAGAAACCTTCGCGAGAACAATGCTGGAACGCTTTCGAACACCTACCACGTTGGCAAACATTTTGTTTAGTGACGAAGCACATTTCCACATTGATGGATATGTAAATAAACGGAATATGAGATACTGGTGCCCGAACAATCCAAGAGAACGCCACCAAAAACGTTTACATTGCTTGAAAACTACAGTTTGTTGTGCCATTTCGGCTAGCGGTATAATTGGGCCCTATTTTTTTAACTAAGGAGAAACAGTCACTGCTCCGGTGTATTGCCGTATGATAGACGAATTTCTGCTACCGCAATTACAGCTGTATGCAGGTTATAACAATAGGACACAATTTCAGCAAGACGGTGCCACTCCGCATACAGCTAGGGTGTCGATGGAAAAGTTAAGAACAATTTTTCCAAATAAACTGATCAGCAAATACGGAGACATCTCATGGCCACCCAGGTCACCCGACCTCACGCCCTGTGATTTTTTTTTATGGGGATACCTTAAATCGAAGGTCTATGAGAACAATCCCCGGACAATTCAAGCCCTGCAGGCCAATATTCGTCGTGAAGTTCAAAGCATTACTCCAGACCTTGCCGTCGCGTGATTGCAAATGTAAGGGTCCGACTACAGGAGTGCGTACAAAAAAACGGTCATCATTTAAATGATATAGTGTTTAAGAAATGAAATCCGCATTAATTTTGTACATTTTGTTTTAATAAAAATAAATAAAATCTATGTAGTTTTTTTTATATGACATTTTAAAGTTGAAAATTTTCCACTGGACACCCTTTACTTTACGCACTTAGTTCAATAATCTGTAACTTCTTTAGCTTAAGAACACTAGTTATTTGTTTTTTAAACGAACGTTGTTACGACGATCTAACACTGAGTTTTTTTAAATGTGTCTAATACAATGCCCTTCTTATTTATGTGCACGCTTTGTCAATATGATTTCAAATTTCTTTCAGATAAATATACATAACTTTATTTCGTATTTACCTTAAAACAGTAACTGTCGTAAATAAAATTACCGTCCAGCCCATAGAATACTATAATACATACACAATAGAACGGGGGAGTGGGCGGAGCCCGCGTAGCCACTAAAATGTCACTAACACGTATAAATGTCAACACGAGATATGTTTTGATGTTACTATCGTTTCCAAATTTCGCATGCAAATTATTTAGAAAATGCCAAATTGTACCATATTTACAAGTAAATATGTATTAAATTATAAACGATTTTTTTAATGAAATTTTTCAAGATAATCTTGAACATTAATCAAAAGTCTAAAATGTGTAAATTTACTCAGTCTGTCAACACAGCGAATCGGGTTTGGCGACGCCAATCCTCGTACAAAATAAAGTTGACAGCCATTCTATTGTTTATTATAGTATTCTATGGTCCAGCCAGAGCCCGCGCGATACACAGCTGTGACACAGTCTTAGTTCTTAATTGCCGGTCTAGTAGTATACATAGAAGTCCGACTGTAATATATAATATATCTCACATACACCTTCGTGCATTGCATTTTGCTACATAACACTACTACGTTACAAACACAAACAATTTCAAATTTTTCAATTATATCGGTTATTGTTTTCTTATATTTGTGTTTGTATACAGGTCGTACAGAGGGTGGCGAAACAATCACATCAACCTTCTACGCCTTCACACAACACTTCCCAGCAGTGGATGACGTAGGTATGTACAGGTATAATGCTACCGTAGAAACGTTCATTATGTGTATTACGTGTTAATAAGGATGCGGGACCACATATAAAAACTAATCGCTCAGTTTTCCTGTTGAGCGGAGATAGTAATTTCATTAAGAAATAAACTAATGACTTTACAGGTCTTCTTTATTTGGCGTAATTATATTTTGAAATATCGTCATATTGTACAAATATTGAATAAAGTTGATGTTCCGAAACTATACTATTATGTTTTAGCTTATTTGGATGTATTATACCAAATTTATTTGAATTATGTCATCTTAAATTATTACATTGTAAATATTTCTATTGAAAAAAGTAGTTATTTTTGGCCTTACTTATAATCGTTGATTTTTACTAAGTTTATTCATTATCTTCTCATTTGTGCCTTTTTATTGTCATTTAATAAAATAAGAGAGAGAAATTAAGCATTTCTTATACTGACAAAACCCTTTTTAATCCTTTTTTTATCCAAAAAGAGTTAAATTATTACCTCCTCAAGTATAGCTTAAAACTTGAAAACAAAAGTTTACAATCAGTTAATTACATAAGGATCTGAGACATAGGCTATCACTGCGGGCAATATGAGTAAGCTTAAGTTGGATCAGTGAGCTAAGGAGAGGGCATTTCTTGCGTCATAGATTTCGTAATGAGTGATGTAGAACCTTAATAACCGACACAGCACAACAGATCAGTAAGTTGAAGTGCCGCTTCTTAGCCGTATGAGGTCATTTCACACAAAGTATTTGTTTGACAAGACAGTGGTTTATAGCGATGCTAGATTCCGATAGGTGGCGCTTTAGCCAAGTCGTTAACAAATCCTAAATTAACGGAACTCATCGTCTTATACTCACAATAAATCTGAATCCCATTGGTGATCGACTTATTAACAAGTCCGTAGTTAAACTGATCGCGCCGTCTACCAAAACGAGCAGAACGACATCTGATAAGTCAGCTGGTTACCTTTATAGCACATCAAAGTCCACTATTGAACTATGGCCTCGCCCATTGCTTGCCTCTTAGGGGAATTTGCCATAGTTTCCACGCTTGGTAAGCGGATGGGCTGCCGCAGTTTATTTTTATTTTTAGTCGTTATTAGGAAGACGTTGCTGCCTATCTCCTGATTTGGTCCATTCTCTCTGACGCCTTTTACGACACTCACGATGCATGATATGAAGTAGTAGATATTCATACACCGCCACTGACAAGACGCTATTTTTTTTTAAATATAATTACAGATGACATTAAATTATTAGCTCATGAATATTTAATTTAATCAAAATTTCCACCAGGGACCCGTAACGGATCCGGATGTAGAAACATCGCAGATGAACTGGGGCTCCACAGTGCTCGCTTCTTCTACGCGGCTGCGGCGGAACAACACGCTTAGACTGAACACCAGGCAAATTCACCCAATAGAAATATCACAAATAAATAGATATATAACGAAAATTATAGATACATAAAAATGTTAATACCAAAAATAATAACGATAAAAACATCATGATATCTCACATTCCGCGAACACTACATATTGAATAAAACTACTTTTACGGATTTTATCTCGTTTAATTCTACTAATTTTTAATTCCCGAAGTTTCTAGTGCTTTGCAATACCCATGGTCACGGGGGACTGGACGGACAGTAGAGTTAACCCGATAAAATCCGTAAAAGTAGTTTTATTCAATGATAAAAACATTTAGAATCTTTCATGTAGAAATAAACGAACGCCAAATGACAGCAATCATCTTTCTACTTGTACTATGTACCTTCATGTAACATAAATTATTCATTGTTTCATTGTCTGGTTAAAATGTTTTCATTCCTCCGAATTCTTACGAATTATTTTTGAATTATTGATGTCTAAACTTCGTTCCTAATATCTAAGATTTCCTGACATTTTGACCATTTTTGAAATTATTCTAAAATCAAGTAACTTAGTGCTTTAACGACTAGTTAATGGGCTTTAAGGCTAGCTACTGCTAGTTGCAGGTTTTTTCATAGGATGTTGTTTATAAAATTAGTATATAGTGTGCTCCTACTAACTTAGTGACTAATTAAAATGGTCTTTAGAGTTAGCTACTGAAATCGCAGGCTATTTTCATAAAATGTCAGTTTTAAAGTAAATATAAAGTGTTATAAAATTAAACGGGTAACGAAGTAAACACTGATATGATCTTAGAAACTAATCAACCTACGAGGAATTATTTTGGACCTGAAATACTAATTTTTTACATCTATTAATTAAATCACAACCATGATTTTTATAGTGGTGTCTCGTCATATGCGAGTTTATTATGAGATTTATTAGCATGATGGATTTTATTACGCCGCCATTACATTGTAAATGTGTTGCTTTACTACATTACTTGAGGCAGAGATAAACTGATCCCACGTACGAAACTTATGCAACGTATTATGACATCTGCATGCTTGATTTTGTATGAAAACTATACATTAGATTCACTCTTATCAATATGCAACGTAATCACACCCGTCCGACGCAATGTCGATCTGTGATGTCTAGATCGGCATGGGAAGGTGGAGGGGATGTTTGCACGCAACCCCACGCGTACGAACAGTGTGTTCCTAGAACTCGATATTATTTGTTATTAACGTGAAGGGGAGAGACTTTTTGTATTTTTATCCTAGTTATATTAAGATATGAAACATGATTTTATAAATATTGCGAAAATAAGACATTGTATGTTATAATATTTATGCAGTATTTTTCAAAACGCTCCCGAAAAAGAAGACAGACGATAGTACCAACGATACCTTTGCATTTGAGACCAAAAGAAAATGGATCCCTATAAAAAAAAATCATCTTTTCACAACGTTTTATTAGCTTTATTCACGCTCTATCATGTTAGTACAGCTAAATGAAACAATAATTTCATAAAAAATTTCATAAAACTACTGAAAAATGAAACCAGCAGGGAAAATTAAAATGGTACCAGCTGATTATAGGGTCAAATAAACGCGCGGACGCTGACCTCTTTTATCTAGCTCCGTACGAAAGAATGCATTAGGCGTAGACAGAGAAACCTATAGACTAATGATTAACGTGGCCTAGAATAAGAAAGGACGATAACGTAATTTTAGGTTATACAAAAATCTTTACGACTTTTAAACATATTTAGATAAAATTTTTAATTGTTCTAAGAACTGAACTGAACAAGATTCACCAATATTAAGCTTACAAAACACTTTTTTCTCACTTAAACCACATTGTAAGCTCCTTAGATCGCTATGAACTGTCAAAGTTGCTTAGCAAAGTGTAGTTTGCTAAACAAAAAAACCGGCACGGAGAAAGGGACAAGCAATCACACCGCTCTGTCTCATTTCTATGTAAGACATTTGCATAAATCTATCTTTTTCGTGTGCGAATGCGAAAGAAGGCGTCAATTTGTCTATAGGTTTCTCTGTCTGCGGCATTAGGTGTTACTGTAACTTCGCTCACTCTACCCTTCCCTTTCACACACGCGCTGACGCCGCTCGCCCGACTCGTGCCGCCTCGTTGTGGTAGCGGCGGGCTGCGGGCCGCGTGTATTCGGCGTCGCGCGTATATTGACCCCTTATCAGTTGATGTTAGGTATTTGAAATTTCACTGCTAGTTTTATGTTTAAGTTTTTCCATTTTTTTTTTATGAAATTATCGTTTCATTTAGCTGTACTAACATCATAGAACGTGAATAAAGCTAATTAAACGTTGTAAAAAAAGTGATTTTTTTGTTCATCGGCATCGAATTTCATTTGGTCCCATCATCAAAGGTATCGTTAGTACTATCGTCTGTCTTTGTTTTCGGGAGCATTTCACAAAGACCTAAGAAGATACTAACAAAACTAAACGTTTTCTTTGTGGTTAGGATATATTCAGACTAAATTATTCTCAAACTCACTCTCAGTATCAGAAAAGATGGTATAAATTTATAATCGTGCGTTCGCTAAGAAATGACAAGAGTTTCTGACGCTGGTGCCAAACGTATATTTCATACGTAGCCCAAGTGTGTACAGTGTACACCAACGTGGGAGCGTTGCATCGCATACGTTGTATACGTGGGACCAGTCTGTTTCTCTTCTTACTTTTCTTTTTTGACAATTGATGTACATGAAAATTATATTTAAGAGTTATAGATAAGGAGAAAACCTAATTTTAGCTCTTGTCCTTATTAGCACATGTAACTTTACCATTTTGCGTTCGTTTTAAAAAAAATTATCGTATATTTTTGTGTGGTGTTGGTTTACAAAAAATATATATATTGAGTAGATATTTAAAAAAAACTATCAGTCAGTCTGAGCGACACCGCCATGTAGCTACGTTCGAGTCACAAAGTTGCAATGCCATAGTGTAATAAAATATCACGTAATAATTACTTAAGATGGTTATTATAATATTTTATATTTTGTGCATTATTTATGTAAATATTCACTATTTGATTTCATAATTAGACAACAACGTTGAAATATTTCATTCTTGGAACATGTAGTATTTTGGCGCGCGAACGTTAAAGATAGGGATGTGCGTAGTTGACAGCACTTTGTTATCGATATACGCCTGACATAATCATATTATTATAAAAGAAGTTGTTCAATTATCATATTTGTGGAATGATTGATATATAAAATCTACGGTTTTATTTTATCACATACTGTTTTGATTTTGAAATCATCATTATTATACCTTGGTTACCTAACCATGTGATTTTACCAGTTCTAATTGTAAAATGTTCTCCGATAGCTCAGGAGATAAGATTAAAATTTCAAAAGTACTCGATCAAATGGAGTTCTAACCTCGCCGACACCAATTTAATTGTAATTAAAGAGCAGGTTGTATGTCCGAGGAAAAAATATTTCGAAGTTATTGAATTCTGTCAACACGCAACACGCATCAAAAACCAGAGGAGACATTGCCCAGCTGCAGGATGTATATAGATTGTCACTTTTTATCTAATTGCGTCTTTGATTGATACCATTTTTGCTTACAGAATTTTATACAATGTTTTTGCGCTGAAGTAACGCATGTCCCAAGAATTCTGGTAGCATTGACAGACTTAGTCTAAGAGCTACATTTGCTTTCGCTAACGTATTTTTATGTCCTGTTTAGTTTAAATGCAGAGTTGTTTTGTTCGATTTTGTACTCCTCACAGTGTTTGCAAAGCGAGCGGTCACTTGACCGCATATTTATGTATTCACCGTGAGTCACCTTTATTAGTATAATTTAGCAGCGTCTGTTTGTTGTGTTGTGTGCTCGGTTGTTTGCAACGGTACAATTGGATGTTTTTGTAACTTAAATATTTGTGGAGAGCTAATACCTACTTCGCCAATATTTTGCCATAATTTTTCTAAAATTATTTTTTCTTTTACTAACACACAGTTTTAATTCTTTTATTTTTAGTTTAGCGTCTGATTGATTTGTTATCAGTTTTCTAAATTCTAATATTTATTTATAATTTTTTTAGAAATTGGTGAATGAAATTTTGTAGCGTTTTTTCTTTAGTGTCATTCCAGACAAAAGACAATGTTGTCGGCATTTATAGAATATTTGTTTTGTTGAATTTGAACTTTTACTTGTTTCCGATGTAAGCGAAACAGCCGTTCAGTGTCCAATGGTATAATGTTGTTATAAATTTTAATAGTTTAGTTTTTTGAAAGTTAGCTCTTAGTATTTTGGTTATTTGGTCGGTTTGAAATGAAAATGTGACTAATATATTCTAAAACAATAACAGTGTTGCAAACATTACACCCTAATCATAATAACAAACAACATAAATGAGAAGATGAGAATAGATTATTATCTGTAGTATTTTGTGAATTAAAAGTATTCTGGCACCAATGACCATTCGGTGTCCTTATAAATTAGAAAAAAAAACACATGCTTAATATGCGACAATATTTAGCAATTGGGGTTATATAGAGTATATAAATATGAAGACTATAAAACAATTATTATTGCTGTGTAAAAATGTAAACCTATAATATAAATGTGTAAATTGTGTAGTATAATATAAAGAAAGCTGTTTTATGAAGTGTTCTTAAGCGTATGGAAGTTAGTCTTTCGATAATCTATCTTCGCGCGATTTGGAGTGGAACCCATATTGTTTATTACGTCTAGTTTTTAGTTCCCAGAATTTCTATGCTAGGCAAGTTCACTGGATGCCTCTGATGCGTAGTTAACAAGTTACGGTCATGGGCGGAGCTAGGGGAGGAAAGCAAAGGGCGATAGTACTGTGAAATGCAATCATAGATATTCTTTAAATGTACTATATTTTCAACCTTGATCCTAGCTGCATCCGAGACCTTGATGGGTTTCGCTCCCGAAATGCGTCGCGTTTGCCTTGTAATTTCCTTTTGTTTTGCCATGTGAACCACGCATGGAAGATGTTACGTTGATTTCGATGGAGAATCAAGAAATTATTTTTCCACTTGATGGGTATTATATGGTAATAAGAGCGTGTAGTGTTAGAGATGGCGATAATTGTTGATTATTGGTTAAATTTAGACGTTTGTGGCATTGGAAAGTAGTGGAGATACGTTTTGCGGGAGTCTGGGAACCTTGACAGTAGGGTAGCGCCTAGCACGTGCACGTTAAGTTGCGTTCTCATGAGCCGAATTAATTTGGTCAACTTGACTAAGGTTACGAAAGGATCACCGTATTGTGCACTTTTTTTATAAAGTTGATAAAGTCGATTAAGTCTTACGATAGCAAATTGTTTCTCTGACGTCGCGGCTGTTGAAAACTCCTCTCTTACTTATTTTTATCGTTGCATAAAGTCCTTAATCAATATAACACGTTTGCATGGTTAATAAACGCCGTTTTGTAGCGAACTTAATTTTGATTTTGATCATTTAACTAAATATGGACCGAGAAGCTCGCCTCGTGAGAACGCGGCGGTACTAAGTTTGCTGTTAAGTTCCTCGCACGCAATAGCGGTATGTAGTTGTTACTTTCGAATTTTGCAGAATGTTCAAGATGGCGTCGTTCGGTTCATGGGTATTTGTGATCGTATTATATAGTTAATAAATTTAAATCTATATTATTGTAATTGTATAAAGAAAGAAGTTGATAATCGCAACCGTTTGTATTTTGTAGTCTAGGTACGTGATATTTCACGCTTCACTTCAGAGATTCGTACGTTTCAGTGCGATAATTATTTCGTAATCCAACCCGATTGTTGTTATAAATAAGCAGCCGGAGCAAAGGAAACAAAACGATGCGGCCTACCACATGACGCCGCACATGTGCGAACTCAGTCGCGGCGCGCGAAGTAACACGTACAAAGCTGCAAATAATAAAATTCACCGGCCCTCCACTCGTGCACCAACGTGAAATAACAGCTCGGCGCCTAACATTAGTGAGATGGTCAATTAATGCTACGGCGTCCGTCATTCTAACACGTTTATGTAGAAAACAAATTTGACTCTGAAATAAAAGAAGTTATTTAATTTTGGATTTTTTTGTTTTATTTTGAATCCTTGTATTTTGAATGTCATTTATCTTTGTTTGTCTTTTTTTTACTGTGTGATTCCATGGGAAGTGTAAGTCGATTAAGTTTTGGTAACTTTTGGCAGATACCGTAATAACAATTTTGATTTTTGCTAGTTCAGAATATCTAAATCTGTAATGACATAGATGGAAGACACCAGCCAGATTAAGGTAGTATGTATACGATCGATCGTCAATCCGCTGCACAGTGCTGCGTGGTTAATACTGCAAATCATGTCATGGTAAAAACATCTTTCCGTAAAGGTATAATGCTTTTTATTATCTTTTAGGAAAGATGAATTTGCTATAAAACCATTTTCATAATGTTCTTTTAAATAAAGCATTGAAAAATTGTTTCGAACAGATCTGGGCTTCCAGAAGATTTGATAAATGTTATTATAGTCACATGATATAAAACTAGTATTAAAATAGCCCGACCGGTGAAGGAAAGTAACATGAGTGTTGTGAGACGGTAGCGGGATTACTGCGATCTTTTAGCTATCCGTAGGGCGTTTCCAGCATATCACTACAATGAAAGAAGCATATCATATGAGCGGATTTTTACTGGCTGATCATCTACATAAAATCCTACAGGAAAGAAATTCATATAATTTGGTTGTTTTTTCAAAACGTAACGATTCAACAGCCACAAAGCGAGTAATTAATATGTATGAAAAGGTAAAAATAAAAAATCATACGTTTATATTCAGCGTCTTCGTAATAGATGGAATGGAATATTGGTAATAAATAAATGAAGTTTTTCTATACCCTCCCTGTCGAGTTGAAAAGCCCAGGGGTTCAGTGCTAGTAAATTTCACAGCATGCGAAGAACCCGGATTCGATACACGCCGGCATCAACGCAATTGTTAAATAGCAATTTTAAGTGCTGACTTACCAAGCGCTTGGCGGTGAAGAAAAACATCGTGAGTAAACCTGCATGATTGAGAAATAAAAAAAAATATTTAGAAGACATGAAGTCTGCCAACACGCATTGGAGGAGCGCGAACAGCGCGATGGACATTTTCTTGCCCTAAAACTTTCTTAGTGAGAGGAGGCTTAGAGTCACAGGTCATTAGAGCCACCCGGTACCCGACCCTTACCGCCTCGCCTTGAGCGGTTCGTATTTTTCGTATGGACTTGTATGGGCCTGCGCTCAATACATCAACTCCGTACCATCACCGGATCGCCTCGCTCGCGAGGTGTCCACGCACCACTCGATGATAGCTCGAGCTCGCTGTTGGCATGCTTGCCTCGCGTGAAGCGCGAGCTGGCAACGCGCGGTTCACACGACTGCGATGCGGCGCTCTCTATCACAATAACCATTCATTTCGAGTCTTCCTTTCTAATGTGTCGGACGCATTTGTTTTTAAAATGAACAAAAAACAAAAACTTATAGAATAAGTTCAGAAGTATAATATATTGTATGATTTAAGGGTCACTCTTTGATCACGCGAGGTCCACTCGATCACCACGCGAGGTTCACTGGTGACAACGCGGCGTCCACCCGTGGTCCAC
Organism: Parnassius apollo; assembly: GCA_907164705.1. NCBI lineage: Eukaryota > Metazoa > Arthropoda > Insecta > Lepidoptera > Papilionidae > Parnassius > Parnassius apollo. Next base: position 2,973,157 of record CAJQZP010001607.1, on the reverse strand, counting down.
CTGTCGACTACGAGTGGACGCCTGGCGACGAGTAGGTGAGGATCGGGTGCCGGGTGGCTCTAATGAGCTGTGACCCTTATGCCCTGGAGTGGGACGTACATAGGGTGTAACTTTACCTTTAAGTGAGAAGTCAGCAATGAACATGTAACAAAATTGACGTTTAGTCATACGACAGTTTATAATTAATCTATGCAAAGGACAACATATAATATAATACATACAATAATACAATGTATTGAATATACCGGCTGATAAATTATTTACTAAACATTATTAGGTAACCGTATTTGGTTTCAGCTGATTTTACACTTAAAGATTGAAATAAAACTCGCATGAAAGATCGAATAGGCGACGTAAATAATTGATATTCTATATCGATTCTTGTCAAGATGAATGGTGAGGCTAATTAAGATATAATACCTTCTATACTTACAAATGGGCGAGTGATATAAATATTCCTATATATAATGGCAGTGTTAATAAAACGAGTGTAGTTCTTTTTCTTTTTTATTGACTAGGTTATAATAACACATGGTCCGTTACAAATTTACAAAAATATAAAATCTCATACAAGATTCGTTTAAGAGATTCATTGTTAGCGATAAATGTTACACAAGTTGACTTAAAATAATTTAATAAATAATGTGATGGTAATGATAGACAAAACTAACTTAAGTGAAGATAAGGCAGTTTTAACTAACTTGTATATCTATCGCTAAATACCAATTTAATATTATAACTTGCAACCAATAAGGAGCGCAGATAAAAACCGTGGTGGTCGTACCGACGCCTTTTATTAGCTAATGAATTATAATGAGTATGAAGATACAAATATCTATATTTACACACTATAAAGCTATCAAGTACAATGCAGTCATAGCCTACTTAACTTATAAAACAGTTCTGTACATATTATATTATACTTAGGTAATTAAACTAATTCGAACTTAAATTTTAACAACTGATAATTACAGTAACGATGCATTGTGCAATACAAATGAACAAAATACAATGGAACGTACTTGCTTAAAAATTATAAATTTTGTTTTCACTACAAAACTGTCCCTCAAAATTACAAAAAATTATAACGATCTAGGATATCTTACAATGTTTAGTGATATTTAGAACTTTTCGTAATATTTTGCTTTGGTTTATAACGCCAATTATGTTCCAATTACCTTTATGGTATACCGAAACTTTATATACCTAATTGGTATACCGAAACAACTTATCAACAACTTTATGGTAATGGATGTCCTAGGAACTTTTATAAACTGTTAAAATTATTGAGCGAATCTGCAAAAGTACAATAGGTACATAATATAATGTTTTAATATCCTTCCAAAATGTTTTTCCTTTAATTTCTTAATAATCGAAACACAACACTGCTACATAACAAAAATAATCAATGGAATGATACAAGTAGAGTTCTGTAAAATAATTACAGCTATAATTTATGGGTAAAATATTATGGCTAGCATGGAGTAAATTCAAAAATTTTACACAATTACAATGAATTATGCCTAAATTTAAATTATAGCAATAATATTCGGATATTTTGTCGCAGAACGAGGAACGGGTTTGAGCCGTTAGTCACTAAGTTCCGTTGATTCCGATCGCGAGCCGCACAATACCGCCCACTGGCAAAAAATATACACACGTACTACCAAATCACCGCATCCAACTTTCTAACAACCCGACAGAGAAAGCTCTGATCTTATTTATCGACCTCCAATGTGCCATATATATTTATTTATACAAATGTTATATATATATATATATATATTCATTATGAACACAAGCCTCCAATAAATGCCACAAAGCCACTCGTAACGGATCTACCATAAGAACATTATACAGTAACTACATATCAACTACAAATCAACTTTTATATCGGGCTGTGTAGTAAAAGTAAAATATAGAGATTCTGATTAATTTTCCGCTGCCAATTACACAGCATGGAAGCTGTAAACTGCCCACGTGTTTCCTAACGGTATACGGCAGATTCCATATTTTATGACGACACGAATCTTAAATCTCTACATACAAGTACTTAAGAACCTTTTATTTTAATACTGCTCCAATCAATAGATAAAATCCTATCTTGCTCTTACGTTTTCAATTTTTTTGTTAGTCTCCAAGAGTCGACTCTTGGGCACGGATCGCTGTATCTGCCAGACGTTGCGCACCTTTGATGCCGATCCACGTCGCCGACACAGATTACATATCGCCGATTAAGTACGGTACTTTATATCTGGTATATTATATAATATACTAGATGATTATACCGCCATCTATTGGAGGCCATAAGATTTTCTTGGCTTTTCTTACAATACTGACATCAGTAAATTACTAAAATACAAGATTAAAGGTCATTCCTATATAATTATTGTGCGTCAGCGTTCTTTAACTACCTTAATGTGTATACTATTCCAGATTACTAATCAAAGAAAACAAGTACCATAGCATGAATCATTCGGCCTTACATACTTATCCATCTTAAATATCACAGAGGTATTACATAATCACCCTAATACCTAGCAGTGCCCATTATATGTAAAATATACTTAGTTACAATTTGCGACGCGAACACCGGACGTGCGCAATTTCTTCATCATGTGGTGTTGATCACAGACAGCGTTGCAATGGGATACGTCAGCGAGTATCGGACGAAATTCCGACTATCGACCGGTTCTTTTTCGTTTTCTCATCTTCGGTCCCATTATTTTAGTTCTGTGGACAAGAAAAAAAACGTGTTAAATGTGAGAGGCTGAGAGGAGCGTGCGTTTGTCTGAGTCATGTTGGATTTTTGTGACGTAGGAGACTGAGTCAGAGACATAAGCGGTCACTAATTTTATTTTGAATGAATATAACAATTTGCGTAACTATTTAGTGAGGTGACGGAATACTTCCTAGCATTATAAAATACAACAGTTTTGAAGTCGGGGAAAAGAGACAGTTAAAAAGTAATTTTGTAACTATATTGTAACGAGAAGTCTGCGTCGATTTGATTCGGTCTGGCAATACAAATTAGATTATTAAAATTTGATTAAAAACCAATTGGTGTCTCGACAGGCATCACAACGCGATGTATTCTCACTGGAGCTGAATTAAGTATTATTGAATCGATCCACGATATCAAATTCATATGGACACTGGACAGTGGATATACGTTGGCTACAATTGTCTTCTTTCTATGTCAATTTAAGTGTGTAAAAAATAATACTTGAGCAAACAAAAAGTATTTATCTGATTAACACGCTTTTATTTTATATCTAACTATGTGACGGAATATTTTAATGTAATTTTCATTTCATTTCATTTCATTTACAAATTTGTACATGGTCGATTGTCCTGGCAATTTGAACTCGTATCAAGGACCGATGACAATACTAGAATTTTATAACTTTATCCTAGTATCCTGATCGGGATCACCAGGATAAAATTAAATATCTATTTATTAGAATTATCACAGCTGATTAATGTGTGCTGTTTATGTTTTTTTTTAAACTGTCATAAGTATTTTTTAATCGGTTGAAATACTTTTCTTATCATCTTCGTTTAGCTATATAAATCGTTCCGGTAACTCTACTCTGAAGGATAAGTAATTATTACCATTGATATTGGCAATATTTCTCCTACGAAAATAATCCTACATTTGTAAATTCTCGTAGCATCGGATAAATATTCAAAATAATTTATTAATTTTAACCTGTTTTATTATGACTCGAGTCGCAAGAGTTTACCAGCGATAACTACAATCAACAAATTCATTCTAAATGAGACTATCGTGCAGTACCGATCCACTGTGGTTGATTTTAAAATCAATATTTACTGCACAATGTCATCTTTATTATCTGCTGTTAAAGTTATTATTCATTAACGAGTATGCAGTATACAGCTGTATCGTTATTACATGTTGGTAACGTGTTTGTGTGCACGGTTCGATACAGATGGACAGACGAATCCTTTATATGTGGACAAGACATCCTGCGGAGTCGTGACCTCTTATCGCCGGACGGTCGCCTGTGGGCCAGTGCACGGGTGAACGATACGTGTATGTTTTCTTCTAAACTTCTAAAGTTTGTTACTATTGACTGACGACTGATGACGATAAATTTGATCTTAAAAAAATTTTGGTTAGGTATATCGTTTGTTAACACAGTGGCAGCTACCGAGAGTTTTTCTCAGATGGAAGTTGTCATGCGTCTTTTTTTGCTTATTCAGAGGACTTAGTCTCCTCTTATTTTCCTTTTTTTAAGCATTGCGGCACTGCGGAGCTAGATATTAAGTTGATAACTGTAGTAGTTGTACCGAATTTTTTTAAAATTCTCGTCAACTTTTCGAATTTTGCCTGAAACTGAATAAGTAACGTGAGAATCCTGTTTCGAAAGTGAGCAGGTGATAATTAATTACACAGTACTAAAGGCAAAAAATCTTCAATTAGTGATCTACGTACTCCGTGCTGACAGCTGCATGAACAACTTTTTTTGTTAGTCACGTATTAACAAATAGCTTTCGAATAAAACACCGGCGCTTTGATGGATGACTCAAACTGTTTGATCAAATATGTAAACGTTTGTACGTACAATTATTGTTACGTACGTATATAATAATACAGGGAGCGTGCATTATTTCAATTTGGATTTGAATTGATGTTACTAAAATCACTACAAGTTACGTAGGTATATATTTCAAGCATTTTATTTGCCAACTTATTAATTAAAAGAATATATATTATTATATTTAATAACCAACACAATAGTTATAAGTTATTACATTAGAACGTATTGAAGTCTACCGAATAACTGCATAACCGACTTTGGCATAATCTCCGCCCCCCTCAGCACGTAAGGGAAAATAATCTTCATAAGAATCTATTTCAAGATACAGTGATAGCCCTTTTTATAACGGTGACTGGAGCACACAATCCACCCGGTGAGGCGATGCCGTGGCCCTACATATACAATTTACATCTATTTCTGACTAAAAATTAAAAAACCAGGTGCGTAGGGTCTGCGTTTCTTGTCGCTCGTCTATTAGTATTAGTATAATATGTAGTAGTATAATTAGGTTACTATACTAAGTATGTTACACTAGTATTTTGCGAAAGCGTGATCATTTTCTGGTTGAGAGGCCTATTCATGCCATAATTCAGTTGCACCGTGGTTCTACTACGTAAAAGGACTGGTTGACGGAAGTTGAATGATATACTTTCAAGACTACTACCAAGTAGGCATGGAGCTTGTAGGTACGACTGCAAAGTAACAATTTTCCGTTGTCACTATAGCAGCGACTAAAGTTTATCACCCATCAACGTTATCACGTGTTTATTCCTCAAAAATATTATAAAGCAGTTTTAATATTAGAGGTTTTCTTTAGTAACAAAAAATGAATTTCTTCTACTCATGAATCATAAAATTTTCTAAATAAAAGCGAAGCACTTGCAACAAAGGACAATTTCTCAATATGCGGTTGTTTATTAAAATCCAACGTTCGATTTCCGAGAACGTTCATTGGGTATTGTTTACCGATTTAATAACGTGGCAAGTTGCAAGAAACCGTAAGCTGGGAAGTCGCATCTCACTGCATATATAAATCAATGACTGCAGACGCGTGGAGATTCGTGTATTTAGTAAATAAAAATAATATGTATTTACTAAAAAGTTTGATTGATTTGCTAAAAATTAAGTAAAACTCATAGGAGTTCTTAACTCAAAGGAAAAAGTTCTACATATCTTTATTCGACGCAAATGTGTTTTTTTAATGTATTTGTTCACCAATTTCTCGGAAACAGCTAAACTTAAATGATTATTTTTAATTTATTACAATTGATCACAATTATATCAAATACCTGTTGAGGTAACATATCTTTCGTCTTATATCAAAAGATATGGAATTTTGGCCAAATGTAACTTAGATCGATTTATACTCGTAGCAAGATATTTTTAACAAGATTTTCACAATATAAAATACTACAAAGTACCATAAAGCCATCAAACTATTTATAATAATTATGTATTGTGTATTATAGTATTTCTTTTATGTAGGAGAGACTAAGTACTTAGTTCTGGGGGAGAGGGATTACTTTTAATTTCACCAATATAGGTAAGAGTTATTTTCAGCAGTGGACTTGGGACGGTCTGTAACGATGATGATGTTAAGTGCGAATTTAGGTGCCTTAGCACTATTTATTGCAATTTTAAGTAATGATTTTATATCACGTGCTCAGCTGTGAGATAAAACATCGTGAAGAAACCTGTATGTCTGATAAATAAAATACAAAGACTTACAAAGAACATCGTACATAACGAACCGTTAAACCGCTCTGGAACAAAAAATACTCGTAATATGTCGCTATGTGCTCCGAAACACTTTACAGTTGCTTCTTTTCTTTTATTGCTTTTTATAATTTTTCAACCTTATTGTAATCATATATAAAAATTATGTGTAGCCCAGTATGACAATTTTAGTTATTTTTTACAAAAAATAATTTAATAAGAATTTATAACGTTTTTTTTCTACCGCTCTAGGCACATGATTCATCCATCATGCGCTTCCTAAGTCACCTGCTGCAATCTCTGTGCTCTGTGTTGATTTTTTTTATAATCAAAATAAATAATTTTGTCGTAAGCTTGTGTATAAGTATTTTTGTATCTTTATACAGAAACTTACGACAAAAGTAAAATGTTAAAAAATGACTCCAAAAAGCGACATCCTTTATTAAGACGTAACACTAGAAGATACCTTGCCACTTTATATTCTTCTATTGTCTATAAAAGATGAAAGAGCCAAGGTGTATAGAATATATTGCTCGCATAGAATACCAGCGAAAAGTAGCAGCTTAATACTACTGTGTTTCGTATGGTGAGTGTAGAGAACCGGAAATTCTTTTTACAGGTAACGAGGCATTCTAAGTTCTCAGGGGTGATAACGCATCTGAATTTTCATTCGTAATCGAGGATATATGTGCGTATATATGGGCCACAGCATCCACTTACCTTTGTGTGTTCATTTGTCATTCTTATTCTATAAGAAAAAGCCCTCAGGGTGACAACGCATTTTGATTCTTAATCGAGGATAGATGTCGGTTTGTGTCTATAGGCTAAATATTAACTTATCACCAGATGAACCGCATGAACGTTTGTCGCATTTACTTCCCTAAAAAAAATATAGTGAACTTTGATTTGTTAAGGAAACCTTATTGGGAATCTTATGACTCAAAAAGGAATGAACGCGCTCGAAAACAAGACAATGACACGCTTCATGACGAACATCGCCCATTTCTTATATCCCTGTGTCTAAGTGATCGCATGTATACGCTGCGACATTCTTGTGTGGGTCGAACGGATTGAATCACGTACATGAGTATTGGTCAGACTAAATGAAGGTATTCCGGACTGGGTTCAAATTGTTACTAAATAAAAAATTTATTTATAAAAATGTTACAGAACAGTCGCGGCTTTTGGGTATAATATTGTGAATTACTATCTCCTTTGTTAACTTCTATGGGTTAGATATAATGTTTTTCTAGGTTTAGTTTTTTAGGCTATAGTGTTTTAACTTATAGCAATGTGAACAAGAGATTAAGTTAAGGACTCTGTTTGTATAGCAGTTCAAACTTAAATTAACAACTTACTATCGAATATTGGATTCATCCATTCAACAAAGCCTTTAAATTCCACGGCTGAACATGGACCCCCCCATCTAATGAATCACAGGAGAGATTTCGCCATAGATATAGCCAGGCTTGGCGGGCGGGTTGGCAACCGCAGCTGTTTTATTATCTTAAGTTGTTATCAGAAGCTGCTGCTCATCTCCTGTTGCAGGATCCCTCTGTCGAATCTTACGTCTCCCTTGCCTTGGGGCGGTATGGGGTAGTGGATATAATATGTACTTACAGGACCACTTTACGATTTAACTATATTATACAATATAATATTGGATATAGTTATCTATTATAATAATAAGTATGTCTGCATTTTGGACTTCTTTCCCTCGTATTGCATTGATTATGACTTCGTCTATATTTATGATAATCATTTGCAACGTGCACAAAATATTATGTTCATAACATTTCTCGAAGTTTTTTCACAATACGTTATGATTATAAATTAGTTTAATTAGGCTAGGTTAATTTAAATACTGTGAAAAATATCCTGTATATTATAAAAGCATGAGAGTAGAATAAACGCAGTAGAAATGCGATCGTTAAGGTGTATGTTAGGGCTGAATCTTAATGACAGGGTAAGAAATTGTGTGATAAGAGAAGAGTGTGGTTTGCATGATGATGTTGTGACCAGGATTAAGAAAGGAATGCCTCGGTAGTTTGGTCACGTAGAAAGAATGAATGAGGAATGAGTGACAAAGAAAATTTATGTTGCAGAAGTGAACGGCAGTGTCGGAAAGGAACGTCCTAGGTGAAAGTTTATCGACCAAATTGGCGATATATTGAAAATGGACCAAATTAAGAGTACCCTTAAGCGAGGAGCATGTATGCGTAGGTATATGGATGTGGAGGAGGCGAGAGAGGTGTGTCAGGATCCAATGGAAGTCTGTAGTCTCTGCTTACCCCTCTGGGTAACAGGTGTTTATGTATTATAAAAAAAAACAGCTATGTTATTAACACTTATATTTACGTTTACCGCAGTAAAGTCTAGGTTTGTATAAATGCCAAAGTAGTAATACCAATAATATGATACCTATATTACGTACTTTTCATTCGTTATTATCATGAAAAAAAATATAATGGTCCCAGAGTTTCCATGTAAGTTCAAATGGAAGTTTAGCTTTTGGAACTAGATTTCGATGTTATGGGAGTTTCAAATAAGCTTAGAATAAATAAAATATATTTGCCTTTCACTTTAATGATGATATCTTTCAAGCAATTTTCCTTCTACGGTGACTACTTTGAAAGCGTAAATTATGTATTAATGAAAAACTGTTAAAGGAGATAATTTAGTAGCACTAGTTACTAAAGTGGTAGAGTCGTCGTTCAGGGAAATCGCGCTCATTTAAGAGCTTGCCTTAAATTTTAGAGTACGCTAGCTATCCGAATTCGATCCCCGCTGGCCCCAATGAAATTATTAATTTCAATTTTAAGTGTTGATTGAACACATGCTCGGCGGCGAAGGAAATCCTTGTGAAAAGTTGTATATTTAAAGAATAAAATTATTTCGAAGACATGTAAAAGTCTGTTAACACTGAAGGCGCACAGCAGACGAAATGCTCAAAAATGAGGCCTGTGTCCAGCAGTAGGAGGAATAAAGGCTGTAACTTTACTAGTGTAAGTGTAATCACAGAGGCTTGACTTTGATGAGATGCCTTTGTGATAAGACTGGAGGCAAGATGTAGCGTCAGAGATATCGAGATATAGTCACAGGACAACTAGAGTCAAAAATTATTTTTGTGTCTTTACGCCAAAATTGTCTCTGGCTGAAATTAAAACTACAGACACATGGTGTTGTAGTAAAGTCTTCTAACCTCTTAGGCAGCTTTGCATAAAATACCATACCGCGATACGTATGCCTCACAATCTATATATGTATCACAAACCCAAATTCCATTAACCACTATTTACGACATTCTAGGCAGTAACGCAATTGGCACATAATTTGTTATATTATGTTCTACGTAAAGTTCACTTATAGTCCCCTACGAACATGGAGTTAAAAATAAAATTACAGCCAGCCGATGCCGAGTCCTTTAACTAATACTTTGCTAAATTCTACGATTCGAGGTACTAAATAGTTGCCGATCCACTGTTTAGTCGAGTTTAGTCGCGTCCTAATATATTGTATAAACATTGAATTGTCGGTCGATTGTTGTTCGAGTGATTAATCAAAAAGTGATCGATATGTTTTTTTTAAATATTTTTGCCGAGCAACTATCGACTTGATACACTCCTATAGATTTTTCATATACAACTACATAGTCGTTTGATTAAAAATTGTATATATGCGCCAGCATTTGTTGAAGACACAGAAATCTGTAATAGTACCTTATTACTTCGATTTCTGTGGTTGAAGAATTGGGCAGTCCCTTGGCCTTTTCATTCCTTTTTTGTTACACTGTTTTCCTGTAAACCTTTGAAATAATAATGTGGTTTTGTGGTTTAAAATAATTGGAATCAGAATATTTAGCGCACTGAGCTCACGATTATTTTCTAATGCGTAAGTTCATCCATTCCTGCTACTGTGAGTAATTGTGTGTTATCAAAAGCGGACAAACGATTTGGTTAAATGGATTTTCCAGCAATACATAGTTTGTTTATGTGTTAATGGTTTTTAAAATTTATTTGTTTATGGGGTAGTCTTTTGACTGTCTTGTTGAATATCTTGACAGAAAAATTCAATAACTGATTTTAGGCCCGACCCGAGATTTGAGTCTGGGACCACAAACCAGATGATCAGCAGCTGCGTTTTCGATCTCTAGATCAACGAGGCAGTCAAGTTGATATTATATACGAAAAAAAAGATATTTTAATATATGCAATGTAATTTTTTTACTGAGTATGTATATATGTGATTATTTAAATATTTAATGCATTATTTCTAAAGAAATCTACACTTCCATACATGTCCTACGACGCTTTGAAATTTTAATTACTTCTGCATTGTTTAAGCATATTTAGCGCCGCGCTAAGCCTTTCTAAATAAGGTTGCTCGTTATTTAAAATTTATCGCCATTGTAGGAGTTGGCTAGTTGAATCGTAATTATATTGCTCATTTATTAATTAATTTATTAATTTACTATTTTATGGATAACTAACAAGCGTTAGATAAAAGTTATCCATAAAATAATGTATAATCTGACTGAATATAAAAATAAAACGATTAAACTATTTTATTACGCAACTGTAATATGTATTTAATTCGTTAAGATATGCAGTAAGTCGCTGGATGCAGGTGGCTCAGGAGCGTGTTTTGTGAAGGACTTGCGAAGGGCTGTCACAATGATTATGATGATAATGATGAAATAACTTTTAGCTAATGATTAAAATTTAGCTATAAGGAAAAAATTACACCAAATTTATCTTCAGTAATGAAAGTTTTAAAACTTATTCTTTTGGATATAAATAAAGTGTAAGAAATTGCTTAAGCTCAGTGCATATAATAATACATAACAGTGATAATAAACGATGTTAATATTGTGACTTTAAGGATAAGCTGTTACCAAATAACTACTATTCAATGAATGTTATTGAAACAAAGAAGCGCAGCGGAAACGTATCGAAGAAGTATACACTTCCGATCAATAACCGAAAAAAAATAACAAAAGTTCGTACACATGAACTTTTGTTATTTTTTTCAGTGATTATTCTTTTCATTTATTAATTATTTGAAGCCTATCTTAGTCCACTGATGAACCTCTAGATTGTCTCCTCACCTCTTTTTTCTCGAAACGAGGCATTCCATCTTAGTAATCTGGGGTGACAACGTATCTGCGTTTTGATTCTTAATCGAGAATAAATGTAGATGTCTATGGGCCACAGCATCCACTTACCATCTGGTGGACTGTGCACTCTTTTGTCACCCTTATTCTTTAAAAAAATATGCTCTTTATATATATAAATTACATGTCACATTGTTTGTCCGCGATGGACTCCTAACCGATTTTAATCAAATTTGCATACCGTGTGCAGTTTGGTCTAACTTGAGAGATAGGATAGTTTTTTTGCCCATGAGTGACCCATATCTTTTTTTTGATAATTTGAGGATTTTTAATAAGACATGACAAAGGGTCGTCAAAAATGGCAAGACAACGTCTGCCTGGCAAGCTAGTATGATATAAAAATTAACAAAACATGGTTATGTGCCTTGAGATGGCGGTTTAGATGAATCTGTCACCCCATTTCAATAGCTATAGCCGAATAACAAACCCGTTTATGCCAGACGTAAAATACCCAGATCGGCAGTGGAGAAGTGCAGAAGTCGTAGGTGCGAGATATCTGGTAATGAAGTAACTAATCCACTGGCCAAGCGTGACGATTATGGCTATAATAAGAGAAATTATTCTCTCTATAATAGGAGTCTTATGTCCGCAGTGGATTTGTACGGGTTGATGACCTTGATAAAAATGGTGGTTATTTTACAGAATTCTTTATCGAGATTTGAATTCGATTCAACATCGAAACAGAAAAACGAGGTATTTTAAACGAGTAAGATAGATATTATTTATTTTAACGCTTGATTTAACAAAATATATTAAAAGTAATAAACTTAGACATGGTAAATTTAGACGTGGTAGAGCCACGCTGCTGCTATATTATAGTTGTAGCACGAATGGGTCGGCTCGACTGGAGAAGGACCACGCTCTTTGAATACCAGCGTAAAATAGCAGCTTAATACTGTTGTGTTTCGTATAGGGAATGTAAAGATCCGAAGACCTTTTTTTACTGGAAACGAGGCATTCCATCTTAGTACTCTGGGGTGACAACGCATCTGCGTTTCGATTCTTAATTGAGGATAAAAATGTAGATGTCTATGGGCCACAGCATCCACTTACCATCAGGTGGACTGTGTGCTCGTTTATCACCCTTATTCTATAAAAAAATACAATGTATGTATATTGTCTTCATTATCAACTCTCTATAAATAATACCGTTTTGATCAAATAATCTACCTATGCTCCCTCCTTCTTATCTTTCCGTTATGTTTATTATGCTGCATTTCAATACCGAAACTTAAGTGGTGTCTTATTCGAACAATTTTACTCTACATCTCGAGTATTGACCTTGAGTGTTTAATCTCAACGAAATAATAATAACCTTACAAGAAAAAGTACATATCTATACCGGCAGTGCTCAACAAATACGTTGAACATATCTGTAGCATCATGTGGGCATGATACATACGCACTGTACCGTAGGTAATTTAGTCTCGTAGCGTAGTCCTGCGGACGTATAGATAATTTCTAGCCTTGACATTTCATAAAGCAACACGAAATAAAGTTAGCCATTTTGAACTGATAATGAAAAGGTCTACGTGTGTTGTTTACGCAACGTAACGTTTATTAAAACTGGCGTTTTAAATTGAGTTTATTAAAAGTTGATTTGGTAAATTATATAAACAATAAAAATGATTTACGCTCTCTTAGTGGCATATTAATTTTTGTAACATTTGAAATCAGGTGCTGTTTACGCTAACTCATCATCATCATCGTCATTACAGCCCTTCAAAATTCGTTGCTGAATATAGGCCTCTCCCAAGTAATGCCACAAAGCACGGTCGTGACCTGGGCCACTTCCTGCATGTCTTACCAGTTCGTTACTCCATCTAGTGGGGGGTCGCCCTACACTATACCGGTACGAGGCGCAACCTGTTTTCCCCATCGGTTGTCAGTTTTTCTAGCTATATGGCCGACCCATTGCCACATCAGCTTACTTTTCTACGCTAGCTGCCTTACTTTCATGGGTTTTTTAAATTAGCTTTGGCTTAGTAGTATAATTTCTACCGATAATTAAAGTATTAAATTGTCTAACTATATTGTTCTTGAGAATTTTTTAAAAATCATTTTACCCAAACGAGAAGGAGGATGTTGTTTTCGAGTGCCCAAACGTTTTGATAGATTTTAAGAGGATATAGTAAGTCAGCTCAAATTCTAATTTTGCCCCCACTTCCCCGCGCGTCGTATGCTATGTACCGACATGTTTGTAATTACTAATACTGTAAGTAGATAGGTCGTTAGATACTTATTTCATTAGGTTTATCATATGTATGCCTGTTTCTTAACGCCAACCTAGTCGCTTCTTATTTTTATTACGGTTATTTCCCATTTTAATTTTACGTCGTCCTGTTGCGTAATGTGTATTCTGATCGTAAGTGACACAACCTCCCCCTTCAAAGGCCGAAGCGAAACTGACTGGGCGGCAGGAATCAAGCTTCAAGAAGCCGATAGTTTAGGTAATTTCTTTTTACAGTGAAAATAATGGTATTTTAAAAAAAGTAAATAACATAAGCACTTCTTTATAGTTAGTTCAGTCAGTATGCAAAGTTTCATGATCTTATTTAAAGTATTTTATGAATAACAGCGGTTTATTGTTTATTTTGGAGGTATTTGGATTTTTTTTCTATCGAGAAAATTTTACGGAATCGTGTTTTCGTCTAACATAGTCCTTAAAATTAATCCTCAATTTTACCTTATATTTATTTTAAAATTAATGCTGCAATATTTTCGGCATAACGGAGGATCTTGCTAAGCCATTTGAGGTTATATTTCCCCTTAACATAAGGGTTCTTATTTGTGGCAGTGACATAGGGTATACTATTTATACGAATTTACCTCTTTTCAGTAAACTGTTTTAATCGTACGGGTTTTTTCAATTATTGTTTTAATCGTAGGGTTTTTTTAAATCTTATGACAAGAGAACTGATCTTTTAAATGTCTTCAAGATTAGTCTGCTAGCTTAGTCACTCAGTAATGAAAAGTTGAAAAGTAGATAGCGACTCGTCATTTTAGGATTTTACAACGTGGTGGAGCCACGCTGCAGCTATGTTATGATTTTCACGAATGGGTCGGCTCGACCGGGGAAGAACAACGTTACGCTCTCCCAGAATACCAGCGTGAAATAGAAGCTTCTTGCTACTGTGTTTTGTATGGTGAGTGTAGAGAACCGGAGACCCGTTTTACTGGAAACGAAGCATTCCATCTTAGTCCTCAGAGGTGACAGCGCAACTGCATTTTGATTCTTAATCGAGGATAAATGTCTATGGGCTACAGCATACAACAACCACTTACCATCAGGTGGACTATGTGCTCGTTTGTCACCTTTATTTGATATTAAAAAACTTTAATATCTATTTTATTTTCTTGTTTCAATGAGATTATCTAGGGGGGGGCTTATGTATTGGCAGTGGTCTTGTTTTTTCATTTATTCATTCATTCATTTAATTAATTCAGTCAATCAAAAGGTCAGATGATATTTGCTATAGTTGTCACGCATGTCCGGCGGTCGGCAACCGTAGTTTTCTTTATTATTTTGATAATCGTTTTGATTCCTTGTCAGAAAGATACTGATTGTCATCTCCTGTTTCGTTCCCTTCCGTTGCCTCGTACGAAACCCACTGGTTAACTTTATGGTATGGTAGTGGATGCTTTTACGGGGTAGTGGATGTGGATTTTACGCCGCCAATACACGGTGTAGTAGACTTGTCACGGATTCTAATGAATGAATTGTTCATATTTTAATAACCATTACCGAGAGATTCATCATATACCTAGGAAATTTCTGAAATTGACGAATAAAATATCTAGGGGTACTTATATACATACCATATATATATATATATATGCCGTGGTAGCTCAGATGGTTAATGCTCGCTGTAAATATAACAGGACGCGAGTAACCCGGGTTCGATCCCCGCTGGCACCAATGAAATTGTTAATTGCAATTTTAAGTGCTGATTTACCACGTGCTCGGCGGTGAAGGAAAACATCGTGAGGAAACCTGCATGCCTGAGGAAAAAGAAAAAAAATATTTCGAATACATGTGAAGTTCGCCAACACGCATTGGGGCAGCGCGGCGAACACTTCCTTGCCCTAAAACCCTCTCAAAAATGATCGGAGGCCTGTGCCCAGCTGTGGGACGTATATAGGCTGTAACTTTAATTTTTTTACTTTTATATATATATATATATATATATATATATATATATATATATATATATATATATATATATATATATATATATAACAAGTATATTAAATGAAACTGTTATAGGTAAATACATTGATTTAAAAATGTATTCTGTAGCTAATTTAAATCTAAATCGTATCGAATCTTCACCTTTAAATTGCAGTACGACTACATGGTATATTCCTGTTCAGGTTTTATTTAAAAAATATTTACAATATAGAGGAAACTATTATTACTTGCTATATAAACAATAAATGTTGACTTTACAAGCAAAAGGTTTAATGAATGTTTTCTATGTAATGTCTATGAGAGACAGGCCCAGTATTCCACGTTACTTTGTAACTCTTTATCATTAATTCGAAATCGATGTTTAGTAGTTCGTTGCTTTCGTTCAGGAAGTCGATGAAAAGCGTCAGTCATACAATTGTATGACTGTGAATATTATCGATGTAAACAATAAACTTCATTATACACGTCAATGTAATACGAATTTACTGTATTATCGTTGATTCTACTTCATGTTGGAATCTTTATTTGAAACATTTAAACGAATGATATTATTTCCTATATACCTACCCACTCGAATATAATGTATATATCATTATATACAACGGATCAGCAGGCTGAAGTAGCTCGAAAACTGACAACCTATGGTGAAGAAAAGTTTTGGACGGTAACTTCGTACTGATAAGCACCATTGGGTGATCCCATCTTGATGGCATAACAACCTGATGAACCATGCAGGAAGTCAACAGATTTAAAATAACTTACTAATCAAAAACAACGTAAAAGTTAGTTTAATATTACGGGTTTGCATATTATGTATAATAAATACTATATACTGTGAATGGTTTATCCCTTTTGGTTTTGCCTATTGAAACGTATATAAAATCACTTAACAGAGATAAGGTCAAGTGTTTCACCGCGTGCAACGACCTCTACGGACGGCGGTAAATATTTTTAAGCTGACTTTTACGTGCTGCCGTACAACAAAAGTGTGTTGTTTATTTGTTCTTTTTCGGTATTACGGATGTGAATAAATAAAACGTCCTTGAGAGCCATTTCTCTGTAGCTACAAAAACAAAATTTAAAAATTGAGCTAATAAACACATGCGTGCTTGGAATTTCTTTTATAAATTGATGTCAAAGAAAAGTCATTTAATAAATATTATGTTTTAGGAACACTAACTTAAAGAATTATTTTTTATTAAAAACCTCCAAACATCCAAATTTAAACAAATATTTGTGAAATTGTTGTTCCTTCGCAACCAAGCACTCTGACGTCATTACTTATTAGTGGACTACAAAAAAAGGAGCAGGCTGACAATTCTACTGTATATTTTTTGTGTTAAGCGATATCTTCGTCAATTATGAACCAATTAAAATAATTTTCTTTCTTTTTTTAAATTGGTTCTTCGGGGGTGTTAATTAATTTGGAGAAAAGGTTATCTCTCCAAGGGTGCTAACACTGGCTCTACTTAGACGATACTGATATTGTAATTTTTTTCCATTCAAAAGGGGTTTTTATAAGATAAAATTAAAAAGTGAAAGTCGACTGAAGCGTAGTACTATTATTCATTCTGTGTCTGAAGTCAGGGCCTTGATTCTACTAAACCTATAAGGCTTCTTTGAATTCGGCATTTACTTTTCATTAAAAGTTATTTCTTTAATTTTTTTTAATATTAGGGAAATGGTCTAAATGATCGACCTACGTAAAAATTTTCACGTTTATAAAATTAGTAAGTATTAAACTTTTTAATTTATTTAAATTATTAAGTGAAATTTGCATGCATAGGAACAGGACTTCCTATATTTTTGTAGCCTCTAGGGTGTGGAAGAGCCAGCCGCTACCCTTTACCAATAGTGTTCTGTGGCGTTGGCAGGCTTTACATGTCCTTGAATTTTATTTTTTATTTTATTTATATTTTATAAATTTTCAAACTTGTAAGTTCCTCCTCGCAAAGTGTTCCTTCAACATCGAGTACGTGCTAAACCGAACTTTTTAGGGTAACCGAAAAGTTTAGGGGGGCGTTCAACTTCAAGTATTACGTAACGCAATTTGGAGGGAGGGGGGGGGGGGGTGTAAAACGTTACGATGCGTTACTGGGGCGGTTTCGAACAGCGCGTTACGTTACATTGATTTTTTTATTTAAATAAAAAAATAGGGAATTAAAGTCTTCCAAGTGTACCGTAGTCATTTTTATTTTGCTCTCCCAAGTTAGTAACGAGGGTCAAGAATCTTCAAAAATTGCCCACTTACATTGCGTACTTGAACGCCCCCTTACTCGAGTAATATGAAATTTTTAGGCGACTGCTAATCCAATGAATATAAAAAAATCAAAAAGCATAACGAAGTGTTTTAATAGGATGATAGTTTGCTTAAATATACAAAAGTTGCTAGAGCTTAGTTTTAAATGAAGTTTTTATCATGTTCTTTGTGTCGTTTTTTTATTTACTTACTGAATTTAAACATTATTTGGACATGATGTATATACTTTAGTCAAATGATTAATACGTATAATTTATCACACATTATAAATCAATTAAACTCAGAAAATGGAATGCAGCATCACGTCATGCTTCACTTCGGTTGATAAACCAGTTGTACACTTGTGACGTTTTTTCTTTTAGTTACCGGTATAATATAGTTATTTCACGCATTTATCTGTTAGACTTAAGAACACTGCTTTCTAAAGGAAGTGATCATTTGCATAGTCTGGATTGAATGATGTGGTTTGGTGATTTGCTTGCGCGAAGTGGGTGTTAGTCTTAATGTACGATTGATTTGTTAGGTTAAATTACAATCTTACTTCGAAAGCTTTTAATTTTAACCATTTGTGTTGGTATATTGACGTCTGAGATAATAACTCACCTATATTTTACCAGGCTGGTATCTTTTATAAATATACAATCATTTTTTCAATCAACTGATGTAAGGCGCGAATTTTAATTATGTAAATGAGCGAATTTTCAATATTGGAAATGAGCAAATTTTAAATTGAGTAAATGGGCCATGTTAAAGTTGTATTATGGCTGCAGCACTAATGAGTCGGACTGGGAAAGGGCGGACCCTTTCCCGGTCTTCGGTCACGGCACTATTATTTCCCTCACAGAATGTTAGGGAAAATAGTGCTGTGTTTTGTGTGGTGAGTGACAAGAACCGGAGATCTTTTTACTGGTAACAAGGCATTGTATCTTACTCGTAGTTGCCAGTTCTCAATGCAGTTGCATTTTGATTCTTACAAGCATATTCTATCGAGGATAGATGTAGATGATGTCAATAGGCGACAATATTCGTTTGCCATTGGGTGTACTGTGTGCTTCATTATCACCTTAACTTGTGCAAAATAATCGCCGTTTTCAGAATTATAGTCAAAATGAAAAAAAGTTCAAATATTCAAAGATAGAGTTAACGTATTCGGAAAGCGCTGTAAGCTACATCAGTGAAGAGTGAAGGTGAGTCACAGTAAATATTTACGTGGACACACACCTAGATTCATATCACACATAGGTGGAGATACTGGCTGTTAATGATTATTTATTTGTGTAGTATGCATTTTTCTTTCATAAATAAACTTAAACTGTTTCTATAGATTTAAATTTTAAATTTAATGAATTATTTCAGAATTCATAATACATAAGTAAATGTATGAGTATTTCACAATTACAAATGAGTGGACACACCCTGTAATTCATAAATAATAATAATAATGTCCTCCAGACCGAATTTCGGCCACGCCAGCCTGCCTCAGCGGAGGCTAGCAATCGGCGCAGGACAGGATTATAGTGCCCAAGTGTATGCGCAAGCACAGGTGCACCCTCTATTCCCTTACTCTCATAATCCGATGGCACGGTAAACCGACACGACCGGAGAGAGATCAGGCGCAGGACCAACGGCTTTACGTGCTTTCCGAGGCACGGGGGTGAGACACCGCCAACTTCCTGAATCCGGGCAACTACTGAGAATTTCTTGACGGAAAAACTCAATAGTTAGTTTTTTTGGCGCGACCTGGGATTCGAACCCAGGACCTCATGATCAGCAGTCGTACTACTACAACCACTAGACCAACGAGGCAGTGGTAGTGTAATTCATATCACACAGTGGTAAATACATTGTTCACGATTTACTTACGGCTTTATTATTTACGACCAATAGTTATGTAAGAGTAATGCATCATAATGTGTGAAAAATTTCATGTGTAAAAACTTCCTGCGGAATATTATGCAGTGATCGGTGTCCTGTGGCGATTAACTTTATTTTTACTTTAAATATGATCTTGTATTGTTAGGTTAATACGGTCGACAGACAGGACAAATTAAATAAAAAATCGAGGAATTATTCACCGAATTGCCTATTTTATTTAAACTTTATTACGTATTTTAATAATATTTGCATTTTAATCTATATCTATATTTTGTGTTTAAAAAGTTTATTTTAGAAATAAAACAGATAAAAAAAATCCCTTTCATTATTTTCCCCAAGCAAGTAGTATTTATGCTATTGACGGTACAGGATCAAGATTACAGATTTGCAGTGATAAACGTATTAACTATCTTTTGTTAATTATTTATTTTACCTTCGAAAATTAAAAATCATTTTGATCTCTAGTTGAATTAGTTTTAAAAATTCACAAAACTAAGAGAGGTTTGTAATTAATATCTTCGGGATGCAAAAAGCTAAAACGAAACGAAATTGCAACAAAAATATAAAAAATCCTTATAAAAACTTAATTATGTATTACTTCGTGACTGGCTAGATTAGTTACCGCGATGACGGCAAACAATTGCAAAAAAACGATTCTATTTTCTTTACTATTTATACATAAAGTGTTTCCATAGATTTGAATTTCAAAATTAGATGATATTTCTGACTCCATAATTCATAAGCAAATGTATGAGTATGTCACAATTTCGAATAAGTGACATGAGTGTCCATATGTTGTTATTGCAAAGCACGCGGAGCGTCAAAACATCGAGTTCTATAGGAAATTATTATATATATGTATATGTATATACATATGAACTATATGTAGATAGGTGTATTTACGGCGGCGGACCTCTGATGCAAGTCACGTAGCCCGGTAACTGCTAATAGTGAACGGTTCTGCGATTTCGTTATAAATTGACCGCAATAAAAGCGCAAGGCTGTTATAACCCGAGACGGCTTCGTCAATGAAGTTTTTTCTAAACGAATGCAAACAAACTTTTGTTCTTTCCCTTTGAGTAACGTGCTTTCGTTATTAAAATACTAAAAACTACGTAGGTTTTATTAACATATAAAATGAAAAAAAATCCCGCTGGGTTTCTTGCCGGTTCTTCCCAAGACAGAGGTATTTTTCCGAACATTAAATAAGCATTATGTAATAATCTATAATGAATAAAAAATATCCTATTCCATTATCTTCTGATATTTAGAGAAGTTTATTTTCTTTCTTTTTGCTTAAGAATACAGTATACGGTTACAGCTAACTGCGAACGAGATGATGATGAATACTATCAATTTTCTTACTTACAATTGTTCTGGTTAAAGCTCAGTTCCAATAAATTATAATAAGAACGAGTTTTAATTGATCTGTAATGAAACCACACCTTAAGCCACGACAGGTCTGCGGGTGCTCGATCTTTCGTTATCCTCGAATGCAAAGTAAATTGTCTGCATCTCTCACCTGCAGAACAACTTCCCTTCACTCCGTGAATATACTCTTTAATTTTTTTTTTGATAATCAATAGAATTCAATTACTAAGGAAGTAAATTACAAAACAATTGAAGTTTTAATGCATCGTCTAAAAAAAAACGAGAGTTTTCTTAAACACACATTTAGAAAAAATCATCGGTACTAAACAAAGTCACTATAGACTATATATACACATATTTTGATGTAATAATTTTAAATTAGCAATAGGAAAATTATAACATGCTTGTTGCCAATAAAATATATCATTTTTAAATTGCAGCCTCAGTAAATTTACGTATGTATGGTTAATATCATTACAAGTACTTGAACTACAACTTAACTATTTTTACTGGAAACAAGGCATTCCATCTTCATCCTCAGAGAGTCTAAAAGGTGACAACTTGTCTACATTTTGACTATTTATCTTTAAAGTGATATGTAAAATATTTGTAAATTTACTATGTGAAAGTTTCTCCTTTTGGCGCAGACCTTAGAGTAATTACATACATACATATAGTTTCTAAGTGCTAGGTTATTAGAGGGTTTCAAAATGCTTCTTAAAAGAGTTTTGATTAAGTATGATGTTTACTCAACGCATATGTAATACTAGACTATTGTGAGTTACTTTAACGGAATTAATAAGTGTTTTTAAAACCTCTGTGTTTGATCAATGTCTGCTAGAATATTTGCAGAAAGAGAGACGTGGTAAAGTGGTGGAATTGTACCCACTAAATCAAAGCGGTACCAATATATTTGCATCAGTACCCTCAAACTTTTGTAAACATTTAATGACAAAATCGTTTCTGAATCACTCCGGCGTCCACAATTCTATTTCGCATAAACCCCACGACTGACGTACAATGACTACGAATGAATAAATAAGAGGCATGCTGTAGCTATATTATGGTTGTGACACGAATAGGTCGGCTCGACTGTGGTAGGAACCACGCTATCATAGAATAGGTACGAGCGTAAAATAGCAGTATAATGTTGCTGTGTTTCAAATGAAGAACCGGAGGCCCTTTCTAATTGAAACGAGGCGTTCTATCTCAGTCCTCAGGGGTGACAACGCATCTGAATTTCCATTCTTAATCGAGGATAAATGTAGATGTCTATGAGCCACAGCATCCACTTACTATCAGGTGGACTGTGTGCTTGTTTGTCACCCTTTTTATAAATAACAAAAACACGTATTGAACGTATTAGATGAAAGCGGTTACAATATATTTGCATCAAAATCCTCAAACCGTCAAACTCCACAAGTTATATACAATGACTGACCTCACTAGTTCTTGCCGTAGGTGGGGTTGTTGTAGTAGGAGGTGGGCGGGATGTAGAGCGGGTTGGAGCCGACGCAGTCCTCGGCACCGATGTTCTGGTACTGCGTGTCGGCGAGCGGCAGCGGCGGCGGCCGGCTCTTCCACACCAGGTAGCCCGCCGTCGCCGCGCCCGCCGCCGCCACCAGCAGCACCGTCAGTACCACGGGGATCGTCACTGGTGGACAATGTTACACATAAATAAGCCTGTTGGTAACAACACATATTGCCCGAAATGTAAGCTAAAGAAAAACGACGAGCCAAACAAATGAATATAGAAGACACGCTGTGTGTTTGAATTCCATTTTGTTGCACGCAGGTGCAACTAAAGCTTTTACCAAGATTTTTCTTCATTATCGGCCCATAAACATCCACTTCTAAAGGCACACATCGGCACACTCATTCACAAGCAGAGACCTCTTCTTCTGTCTGAAAATTTGCGTCTATAAAGGGTGACGAATAAGGCAAATCCTCTACAACGTGAGGACCATGACAAGCTGTCTAATATAACGGGCTTAAAATAATGAAGGTTTGCATCAACAAATTGTTAAAACTGTGTGACGACTCATTCTATTCTATAAGCGACATATAACTAAATATATCATGTATCATTCCATTCCAATGGTCCCTGCACGTTAACCGACTAGGATAACGATATATTTATACTTGCGACCTCGGAAACAAACTCACAACAAACAAGATAATTAGTGTGTCATATCAAACCAAATGACGAAGCTTATGAGGTAAAAAGAGACGAAAAGCTATTTCTTTAGGACTGACAAGGATAAACAAACAGACGAAATGCAACTGTGCGCCCATGTTTACAGAGTGTGGTGACTGGTGACAGCGATGTTACAAGTTACACCTGTTTAAACTTTAACGCCATAATATTATGTCTAAGAATTTGATAAAAGAACAATCCAAAAATGGGTTTTTAGTTGCTACTATGTTAGAAAAGACACTTATTGTCTTTTCATATGTGTCATATTTAAGAATAGAATACAGTTTTTTAAAATTAATACAATAAAGATTTTTATTTTATTTAGGGATGTACGGCTGCAATTATGTTCATAAACTTTTTTTTAGTATTTAGTTTTATAAACACTTCTATTTTGTTACTCCACTATTTTTATTTGGTTTTCTAATCTACATTGTCAATCAATCTGATATTTTGAAAAAAATCACAGTTACTATAAGATGGATCAAAATATTCACGACAATGATCTGTGGAAAGTACTCTTACTCTGCACTTGCAAGTACTCTGGCTACTGGTATTTTTTTAAATTGTATATATAATTATATGATAACTTATAATATTTGTAGATTATTGATATTGTATTATATTATTAAAGTTATAATTTTTGAAGATAAAATTGTGACACATTTTAAAAGTCTGTTTTCTTGCCAATACTTCCCTGAGAAAGTCTTGTTTTGCGAACTAGTGCAGATTTTGACGTTTATACACAAGCTTAAAATGAATAGTTTTGACTTTGAAAAGGATGCTGTTGCATATCAAAGCCAAAGAGTAGGTATATAACCACAACGGATACGGACCAAAGCTTTATTTATTTACTTCAGTACGTACTAAAGTATCGATAGAGTTTTGATCCGTATACATTATCTTAGTCACTATGAGAGTGATTTGTGTGAGTACATGAGCAAATAGGTGTAAAATATTGCTTTTAGTCATTAGCAGTACTCACTCCAGTACGACTCCATGGACTATACTCGCCATTCTACTAAAATCAAAAAGAACCAGTATGGTTTTTTTTTCGAGCACACCCATTCGAGTTCTCCTAAATCACAAACGCAATGTAAACCGGCTATTTAACGGGACGAGGTGAGACAGTTAGACTTTATTACCAGAAAATGGAATTATTTAATTTCGTCCTGTGGGTTTGGTTAGATTAGACTTTGGTAAATACCAGAAATATCTTATGTCCTCCGATAGGTGGCGCTGGATTCGTCTCGTTTATGTTAAATTCCTTATCGGAGATAGGGAGCAGTATCAAAGTTGCGAAAGACAACTGAGGTCACGAATCCGCCTGCCAGTCTTGGCGATTATGGCCAATTCTATATTTTACAGGCCGATAAAGAAGAAGAAGGATCTGAATTCATATACATATACGTCACGCCTGTAATTCCCGATGGGGTAGGCAGTGTCCAAAGACCAGCATGCCACTTGGAACACGCTTAGCCAAAAATGTAGGTAGATATACATACAAAATTGTGAAGGAAGTGATAGATAGCTAGCCCATCGCCTACACTATCATAAACCATTTGTCGCCTTAATTTTACGATATGCTAAGCAAGGGACACAGATGGCACATTCTTTTTCTATGAGTCCCACATAAACACGGGATTTATAAGTCCCAGACTAAAAAGACTAGAGGAGCAGATTTAAAATATGATAAGTTAAATCCAAATAACTTACAGTTAACACCACCAGCGACAGCCGCGCCAGTACTGTGATCGCACAGCTTGATCACCATCACGTATACGTCATCATTTTCATCCTTCATAGCCGCATACTCCACGTGACACTCATCGACAGTCCCGTTGCAAGTCACCCACACGCTCCTGTTCATGCTGTCTCGCTCTGCCATCAGAGTTTCATTATACTTCATCTTGATGAAAGGGTAATGACATTCGCCGCAGTGACCAAGCGCAGGATTGCTCAGGCATTCATCACAATCGCTGGTTGTCATGCAGATGTCCGCGCAGTAATAGTCCTTGTCAAAGTACTTGGACCCAGGGCGGTCGGTGTAGCACTCGCAGGTCTCGCACGGACCGCAGTAACCGTTACCCGAGCATTCCAGCTGAGGGCGGGAAAAATCAATGCTTATGTTGGTACTAAAATTGATATTATACAATAATACTCGTATATTGTAAGGTAGACGTAAAATACATACAAGAAGTGACATATTATATACATAACATGTAATGTACGAAAATATTAATAAAGGAGTATTTATTAATAAAATAAAATCCACTCTCAAAACAAGCACAACATGTGCGTGTTGATGTTCTAAGGAACCGAACCAAGGTCCTTCACTGCAATCCGTAAGTTCAAAGTAGCTCAGCGAGTTATTGAAAGGATGTGTTCAGTTTTTCGGGGCGGTAACATCCGAAACTAGTATATTCGCAGTAGAATTAGAGTAACTGACTTAGTCGAACGGATCTATAGGCTGGAGTGGCAATGAGCCGACCATGCAGTACAAAAACCAAACACCGATGATGAAGAAAGGTTCGATGTTAATAGTAAGCGGAACTTAGGGATAGATTGATTGATAACTATTAAGACGTACAGGAAGTCGATAAATGCAAGTGATTTAGACTGTGCTTTGCGATATCCAATAATAAGTTACAAAATGAGTGTAAGTTTTGTTTAAATTTTTAATTTTTTAAGCTTTACCAAAAGGCAAAGGCACTTTTGACATAGTATGCGATGATTGATGTATCATGAACATTTTCGAATATAGTGGGTCGCCGTTACAATGACATTGAAACAAACATCATTCATCAATACTTTTATTTTATCTTTACTCGGGATGAAATAAAACAAAGTCTATGTCTCAACCCTTAAAAATGAGAAGTCTTTGCAAAACAGGGCGGCGGGGATATTTAAAAGCTGTTTTTTTGTTTAAAAATAAGAAATTAAGAAACTTCTTGAATGCACCCTGCATTTCTCATTTCCTTCAGTTTCTCTAGTATTAACACACTAAACACAGAATGACCACATTCTGGTTAGTTTGGTTGTACTAGATATATAGCCTTTTGTGAAACCCTTTTCATACCTCGCCTCATATGCCAGCAGTGCATTAGGAGCACATTATTGTTTTAAGGTTTTGATTTACTTATGCATTAGAGAAAATAAGCAGTCCACTGCAGAACACAGGCCTCCACTATAGATTATTAGAGGGTATTTGTGAAATACTGAAAAAGAAATTTCCGAAGACTGTCTTACATAGAGATAACCGTTTAAACCTCTCTGTAATACATAGTTATAATATAAAATAACTTTTCGTGTTGTGGTGGCGTAACAGAATTCATCAACGCATTCCTTTGTGTCGGTGTTGTAATAGGCGACTATGGGAGATAGAGAGGGTATCAATAGATGTCGGTATACCATCTCGTTTGCGTCAAATGAAAATACCCACATCGGCGACTTGGAGGTGCGACATGTTTGCTATTGCGATCGTCAATTCTCCCTAAAACTGCAAAAGCCCATGTTCAGAAGTCGACTTTTAGGGGCTGGATCACTGTGATGATGATATCTATATAACGTTTGAAGATAAAATATTTTTTGTGCTTGCTTTTCGCGTTACACTCGCGTGATAATTAAACATAAAACATGACAAGATATAACAGTGTTCCATTTCTTTAATCTTATTGAGCAATTCAGTTGTATATCTAATAAAAACGTAAGAATCTTCCAATAAAATTAAAAGACAGTCGACTAAAATTCCTACTAGAATGCTCGTCTCTTTGAATATTAAATAATATTATATATCAAAGGCTCGTCTTCGTCTCTAGAGCAATGTGTATTCGAAAATGCTGTCGCATACACCATGCAGCCCGCACCCTCGGATTGTACGTGAAGAAATCTTTACGGCATATGTAATAAAGTTTAATTGTTCCGTAGCAACTTTAAATAATATTAAACATAAAAATAAAAAACAATAACAATACTCACTTCATTTCTAGCAGGATTGCTGCATTGTAGATCTCCACGAATGCCTTTACATTCTTTCTTTTCGCAAAATTTGCCAGCCCTATTAATAAAAATATAAATTACATCGGTAGGTGTCGGAAATAAAATAATATCGTGATTGCCCGTGATGGTACGTGCACAGACGTGTAATATGCGCACGTTTTGTAATCAAACAAAACGTGCGGCAGTTATGCGGTCAAAATTTTTCAAACTGCTTGCAAACGGGTTCAAAGATAAATTAATATGTGAAAAACCTGACAACAACAGCGTGGCCGCCGCGCTGCCGCCGGCCGGTCTCCGCGCGGATTTTTATCCACAGTGCGCGTGATTTTATATTAAAAGTCTATATAAGATTACGTTTACGATTAAATACGGTACGAATTTTTTGCGCGGGCTTCGCTTGTGACTGATGAAATGTGATTCTTCAGATTTTGCGGAAAAATCGTACGAATTTTTACCGCACTGCGCGCTTGCCCTTTACCGCCTTAGTTTTGTGGATTATTAAAATGAAAATACTTTAATTATATCGAATTTTAGTACAATAAACAAGTACAATCATTCTTTTGTTTAAAGTTAACCCGTAGCTAACACTACATAATCTATGTATGCCATCGGTACATTGCAAAACAATATAGATGTATTCTAATGAGGTACAAGTTATACAGCTTTAATAAACTGTGACGGATTTCCTTCTGTCACATTGCCAATAGTTTAATACCTACACTTGATGCCCTACATTTTGAAGATCCTCTAATACTGTGAGGGTATTGACATAATTTGTGAGGATAATAATAACATACATAAGCATATTTTGTAAGAATTTACATAAAAATGCTTATTTTAAATTCTATCGAAATAATCTATGGTATATTTAAAGGAGGTATCGGCACCAAAAACGATTAATGAAATAGCGTCCATTACCATTAAACTTAATAATATTAATTCATACCCCTTAATGAAATAGGGCATGAATTAATTTGAATTGAAAATCAGTGTTATTACTATCAAAATGTGGTAAGCTTTTAGTTAGAAAGTCAAATTCTCTGGTTAATGGAGAATGCATCAAAGAAAATCTTGCTTAATCAAAGTATGCTTAATTAATTAAGGTCACTTCTCATTCGCATGTGTCGAAATAAGAATAATTGAATTAAATTATAGTTAAATAGGACAAAGCACAACCAACGAGTGCTCGCTCTAACAAGTATCAATGTTTTTCTATTTTCGTAGCTTTTTGTATTTAGACAAAAATTATCGAATATTGCCTGACGAAAGCACAAAAAGAATAAAATGAATTTATAATCTACAAAAAGTTGCTGATCGTGTGCTTAATATAAATCACTAAAATTATAATGATTTCTTATATTTACATGACAAATAAAGGAAATATCAAAACTACACATTCTTCGGTAATTTTATTATACAAAAATATGAATATAGGGTATAAATATCGTCGAATAGTTTTGTGGTAAACTGAACAACTAAGTAAGTCTCGATTGAAAACAGCCGTATAAAAATACCAAATCTCAGAGTAAGTCCACGAGTTTAAAGCGAAGGCACCTGTGTCGTATTTTGACATCTTTAAATCTCAATAACTATTCATGAAGCTATCAATTTTTTTAGGTCACGTTGATTTGGAAATGCAAACACTTTTAATACGAAATGTGTATTGAGCTACATGGCGGTGGTTTTAATCATTATGTCAAACATAATGAGCAGCATTTTAATGAGCCGACCATTGAGATGAAAGTAGGCCTCTCAAGCTCTATAATTAACTTTGCAGAGATGAGTCGAACAAAGCGTGTTTTGTTGATGAATGCAATTGAATTATGTGTAGTTAGCCGTTCTGTACCATGGAGCTTGTACGGTATAAGTATTAAAATGTAATTAGATAGTTGTGAAGTGTGTGACATACCATCCACTCGGGCAGGAGCAAACACCGCAGGCGTAAGTGCCTCTCCCATTGCATTTTCTTGAGAACACCTCTGCTCGCTCGCTACACTGACAAGCGCAAGGCACGTGGTACTGAACAATCTCCTTAACGTCCCCAACATCTATTTCAACGTATACACCCTCCAAAGTTTTACTTTTTTCTGAACAAAACTCATTTCCAGGCGACGCCTCAACGTACCAGTTTTCCTTTCCACGGAATTTTGCCGTTTTGACGTAGAAATTATGGTTCTGTGTTGTGTTTATTATTTTAACCTGTAGAATAAGAAACGATTGTATGTAAACACTGATTAAAATTATATCGCATTGTGAAGTCGCACGCAATGCTTCGTTATAATTATGTATTGTTTGCTAAGTACAGGGATACATTTAACATTGTAATTTGGGTGTCATTATACATGACAATCATTGTAATTATTTTACAATTTGACAATAGAATAATTTAAGTGTCCCGAGTATATTTTAAAGTAGTAATTATAATTATAAGAATGATTTTATAAAAAATCTGTAAAATGCTCCACAAAATGACTAAGTAAACAAAAGTGTTGTGTAATACATTTTTACAAACTTTTCCAGCTTTTAGTAACTATTTTAATATATTATGGTATATTGTATCTCTATCTATAAACTGTATCTCTATATTTTGCGAATATAAGCTAGTATGCTTATGTAATATAAAATATTGTGATGGCGACGCAGAAGACTACTTGGTGGTAACTAGACTAAGTAGAACGTCTTTTTTCCCACAAAAGTTTGTCTAGGTAAGTAACCACTACGCCCGCAGCCAAATACCAGTTCACGCACTGTTGTGCTGCGATCTGGAGAGTATAGAGAGTCATATAATTACTGGCTGTGCGGCAATGAATCTTAGTCCTCAGAAGTAACAAGTCACCTTGGTACGTTCGTTGTTTGAAGTTGGCTGCAGGTGTCCATGGACTGCACGTCAATTACCCTGTACTGACTGTAAGTTTGTCTGTTTTGTACCATCTTCGGTTTTAATACCACCAAGTGGACTGGCGACTCGTCTATCCATTTGTCCCGTGGGTGTCATAAGAAGCAAATATGGGAAAGATCTCATAATTCCAATAAATGGTGGTATAACCGCTAGACGACAATATTCAGAACGACAATGGGGAGCACCGTCATAGTTGAAAACGTCTGATATCACGATCGCCAATTAGCCTGCTAAGCGTACCGATTATGTCTAATCCTCTTATGCCATCGCATAGGACTTGTACGGGTTCATGATGATGAAGAAGATTGTTTAAAAATTGTGGATAAAACGATCATACCTTTGGTTCAATATTTTTGTAGTTGATTATATTTTGATATCCAACTTTTACGGTCCTCTCCATGTATGTGGGTTTATCTGGAGTTCCAGGTTCTTTCCGCTCCCCTATAACGATTAGTTCTTCCCGATATCCAGGACACCAGTTATCGCTAGGCGTTTCGAGGCAGCGTGTGTTCTATAACAAAAAGAAATGATTTTAATAGTAATTTTTACAGCAATAAATAAATATATTACACCATGCTTTACGAAATGCTATCATTATAAAGTAAAAGTAGATATTGTGAATAATGTATATCGTGTATCGTCTTTCTAATTGTATATGTTCGCACATTACTTAAGGTACTAAACTATTTTCAACCGACTTCCAAAAGAAGGAGGTACTCAATTCGACTGTGATTTTATGTGTGGTTACCTCAGAACTTTTTTCTGGGTGAAACAATTTTGGTGATTCTTGATTTTTTTATTTGATTGAATATATGATCAGTAGCTTTTGATTTATCCCTAATAATGCAAATTTAATTGATTTCGAATACATTGATGATGTTCTCGTTTTGTTTATATTAAAGTCGGTTGTACAACATTTTTAATTTTATCGCTTGTAGTGATTATTTTCTTAAAGAAAAACACCACTAATTAAATATCGAAAGCTTTGAAATATACTTTATAATAGTAGCATCACGATAGTATGATAGAGATAGTATGTTAGATTATGTCATGTTAGCTACGTGGTAGAGCCACGCTTCAGCTATATTATGGTTGTAGCACGAATGGGTCGGCTCGACCGGGGAAGGACCACGCTCTCACAGAATACCAGCGTAAAACAGCAGCTTAATGCTGCTGTGTTTCGTATGGTGAGTGTAGAGATCCGGAGACCCTTTTTTAATGGAAACGAGGCATTCCATCTTAGTCCTCAGGGGTGACAATGTATCTGTGTTTTGATTCTTAATCGAGGATAAATGTAGATGTCTATGGGCCACAGCATCCACTTACCATCAGGTGGACTGTGTGCTTATTTGTCACTCTTATTCTATAAAAAAGATTATTAAGCATAGGTAGAGGTAAGAATTCTCTAGCTAACTATTTAATCGTACATCAAATCATAAACTGCTGAGTTATTAAGGTAACAAAGAGTGAGGTGACATTATAGTTTCGAGAGTTTCTTTTAGAATATGGCTAACAAACGAGATCATATTACACTTGTGCAACTCGTTTGTTGTGTAAGTAGACGCTGTGCCACCCATGAAAATTATAACAAAATTGCCTTGTTTTCAGTAAAAAGGGTATTTGGTTATTTAAATTTACCATACAAAATACAGCAACAGTAAAAGTGTAGTCCTTCCCCACGTCATATTCGTGCTACAACACCATAATATAGCTGAAGCAACGTATAAAAGTTAGTGTGATTTTAGTAGGCGATCTATATAGCAATATCTATTATATATAATGTATGTAATATGTTGCTTTGTGAACTCTTGTAGCCTAAACAGCTTGAGAGATCTTGCCGTGTGCCATCTGTCGATTTATCAGTGTTATAGGTTTTATATTTTGTGATATTATAAAAAACAATATGCTCAGAAAAAGAGCAATATGATGCTCGCTTGAAGATTCCGGCGAATATGTCATTTTGATTATAATAATTATAACAGATAAAAAGAAGTCAGGTTGTACGTTGTACACTATTTAGGTCATTTAAGTTTCGAACAAGTTGTTTGTAGCTTAAAAATATGTCGTCTTTATATATGTTTGTATGTATATCCTCTCAGTGAGCAACGTGTGGCACTAACATGAAGGAATCTCTTAGAAATCAGAGTAGATACGCTATTTATGGTTCGGTGTCTCATATCTGGTCCGAGACACATAATTATATAAAGTACAAGTAGAGCTGGAGAATCGAACTAGAAGATTGATGACAAATATGGAGTTGTTCATTAACACTATTGCCTATATGAGTAATAGTTTGAAACCGGTATTATGATCAAGAATCTTTTAATACAGGGAACAGGCAAAGGTTAATCGAAAACCGAAACGATTGTCCGGACAAAAAATATGATCATAATTAATATAATCATGCCCGAAGGCTGTAATATATCATTTGAATATCGTCGTTTTATCTCTGTATCGTTTTGCCCTTATATATATGCACTATTGAATGTCGTGGTAGCATAAGAGTACACTACCACTACCCCATATCATACTGCTGATTGTCGTAAAAGACGACAAAGATTAATGTAACGGGAAATGGGTAGCAGCATATTTTGATACCTTACTGAGCCGTGAATGCTCAGATGGTTAGCTCTCGCTGTAAATATCACAGTACGCAAGCAAACTGGATTCGATCCCCGCCGGCACCAATGAAATTTTTAATAGCAAATTTAAGTGCTGATTTACCACGTGCTCGGCGGTGAAGGAAAACATCGTGAGGAAACCAGCATGTCTTAGAAATAAGAAAAAAAATATTTCGAAGACATGTGAAGTTCGTCAACACGTATTGGGATAGCGCGGCGGACACTTCCTTGTTCTAAAATCCTCTCAGAAATGAGGGGAGGCCAGTGCCTACTACACTTACAGAGACTTTTAAGATTTTTTTTCCTTCCGTTATGTAAAGCTTTCATTAAATTTCTTAAATTGCATCAACTAAAATGGAATCGACACTTCACTTACATAAACTTACTTTTTATATTGTTTGAAGCTAATACACGAAATAGCAATTTTATAAAAAATATGTTTCATAAAATATATTTTCTGCTGGAAAATGAGCGTAACAATATCAACATTTATCGAGCAATAATCGGAAAATAATGTTGTGCAGGAATTTATTTTTTAATCGTTCAATTACTTCATGCATAATAATGTACGTAATAAGTAAGTACAACAGCTCATTATCATGATCTGTTATTTATTCTAAGCTGTGGAATATAACGCTTGTGGCGCCAGAGCCAGACGTCAACTAATGACTGAAGTTGGAAACTTGCTTAATGCGGTAGTCGATGCAAACTACATCCAGGCATCTCAATGCTAAGTCCACTATCGTGTGAAACTATACCTACGATCCTACGAACGTTTGAGATAACCTCAATTGGAGTACTTATCGTAAGAAAATAGAAGGTACGCCTATGTACGAGTTTATTGGTTTTGCCAAATGTTAATAAAACTACATTAAAATATGTTATATAAAGGCTTCTTAACAGATTCCCTGTCCATGAAACAGACACAATAGTTATACAATTGAAATGTTAATATATGATTTATGGGACAGGCAAAGGGTTAATTTCGAGTCAGTTTTTGGAGCAAAAAATCATTCGCCGTGATACCAGTGCTACTCCCAATGCATTTTGGCGGACATCACAAATCACAAACATATTCTCGAAATATTTTTTAGAAAATATCAATTTAATATTTTTATATAAAAATTATTGAATTTTAAATGTTAATTGAAATTAGCTGTTAAGAATAACAAAAGTAATTAATAAAAAATTTTGATTTCTATGGTCGCGTATAATGAAATTTTTTCAGGAACGTGTAAAGTCTGCTAATCCGCGCTGGAGCAGGCGTTTCTTCTATTTTCCTCCCTTCTCTTCTTTTTAGAAATGAAAAAGTAGGTTTTAGCCCAACTATTGGTCTTAAAAAGGTATGACAGTATGACGACCGCATTACTAGACAGATTTAATCTGACGCTCGCCGTTACCGAATTTAGTGTCACCTGGAAGATCTTGGTAGTTTAGATGTACAGTATTGAGAAATGAGTACCTAGTTAACGTGTGGGAGACGAGATTAGTGACTGCTTTCTTTATGCCATCTGCATTAATGACGTAATTTCATATTAGATTAAAATTTTCTTATTTAATGTAGAGATGATTTACATCCGTAATGTTATACATATTTATACTTTTGATAATATGTAGTCTACAGGCATAAGCTACCTTTATTTATTTTCAAAAGTACGTGTATCTACCTACTTAATAAATACTCGTATCTTCCCACTTTCAAAATGACAAGCCAACGATATAATTTGTACGCGTTTTTCAGATAATGTATATGATAGAATATAGGTAGTTAAGACTGTAGTCTAGACTTATTAAAAATTATGTTACAAGTTTTTATGGTAATAATACGAGTGTTATACCTATTTGTACAGCTTTTAAATTAAAAGCCTACTAAAAAGTGGACTCGCTCTGTCCAGGCATGTCTATCATTACGTTTAAAGGTTATTGAACTGTTAAACAAAAACGAAAAAAAAAAACACTCGTAGCGTTGACGTTAACTAATATTTTAAATTTATTACACTACAAAATACGTATACCTATAAAGAGTGTAAGTAGATACGTGGGTGCAAAGTACACACAGGTTTTATTATACGTTATTTGGTTGAAAGGATAACAAAACGGCATTGAAATAGAAATAGACCGTGTTAATGTGGAACTAACACGTTAATGCACGATTGGTAATTTATCCGCGTTGGATTGTTAGTCATAAGGTGCATTGTTACACGGCTAGCTCTCTAAAAGGACGTGACAATGATTCAATGATCAACAAACGACGGATTCTTCGCTCAATTACTCATGATTTAAATCAAGTTATCAAAAATTTAAGTAAAGTAAAAATAAAGTTACAACCTTATATACTTCCCACTGCTGGGCACATGCTCATTTCTGAGAGGGTTTTAGTGCAAGGAATTGTCCGCCGCGCTGCCTCAATGCGTGTTGGCGAACTTCACATGTCTTCGAAATATATTTATTTATTTATTTCTCTGACATGCTGGTTTCCTCACGATGTTTTCCTTCACCGCCGAGCACGTGGTAAATCAGCACTTAAAATTGCAATTAACAATTTCATTGGTGCCGGCGGGGATCGAACCCGGTTTGCTCGCGTACTGTGAAATTTACAGCGAGCGCTAACCATCTGAGCTACCACGGCTCTATATATATATATATATATATATATATATATATATATATATATATAAACATCAGGTGAGCCGCACGCTCGTTTACCCCCTCTTCTATAAAAAAATCATCTCTTACGCGCCTTTTCTAAATCGATACTTTCCTCTTTTATGCTACACACCTTCATTTCCGGACAGATAGGTTGTGCATAGCACTGAGCAAATTTACATTGTACCCTGTTCAAATAATAACTTCTCAAATCTAACTTAGATTTGTAATTAAGTAAACTAATCTACAAGAAAAGGTTTGTACGAGTATGTAGGGTAGAGCACCGCTGCAGCTGTATTATTGCTGCTGCACGAATGGGTCGACTCGACTCGACCGGGGTAGGTACACGCTCGTATACATAATACAGGTGTGAAATAGCATCATATTGTTGCTGTGATTCGTAGGAGGATGAGAACAGAAGATCCCTTTTACTAATAAAAAGCCACTTAATTTTAGTCCTTAGGGGTGACGACGTATTTATTTATTTATTTATTTATTTATTTATTAGGGATAACAACAGCCTTCATTCTATGAAAAAAAATCTTATATAATATGTTTTACATAGGGCCAATAATAGTCATCCTCGTTTCACAATTTATCACAAATCAGAAGTATGAAAAGTTGAAAAAAAGAATATTACAAAACCTTAAATCAAAAATAAATTTAAAATGTTTGTCATGGCTGACCTAGAAAATTATTTATACTTCAATTGGATAATATTTACACATGTAAGCACATACATATACACATATACATATAACCATATTATAATTAAACACTTATACATTTAAATAAAAAAGGCAAGTATATATATACTAACATTTAAATAAATATACATACATAGAATATACGCGAATTGAAGACATATAACTTGAGATATTACTACGGATTTTACAAAACTACAGAGGCTACCAACATAAACAATAAAGGTTAATTGTCTACTGTATGTATTTGTGTTTTGGTTTTTAATGGACGTTAAATCTAGGTGTCTATGGGTCACAGATCTTACCAACTGAACTGTTCGTTTGTTAGTCTATTAAAAATGGCGTTGGATATATTTTATAGGAACTACTAGGTAGTACTTTTCGGTGCAAAATATTCATCGTTTCACTTCATAGTTATTTAGATTAAGAAATTATCTCCTTTAACATTACAATTAAATGTTTGTTTTTTTGATAATTTATTGTAGGTAGCCGCTACAATATCACCCTCGATTTTTTAATATCATTAATTTTTAGTGATAAAGATTATATTTCGCATCTGTATATGTATTGCTATGTATGACGTAAATTCAAATTCTTTCATAGAATAGTATTCTTAGTAATATTTATTTAATTACAGTTTAGCTGTAGTTTGTTAGCACGCAAGCAACACTTAGCACTTTAAGTATTTAACTTGTCCTCGCTTATTAATTGCATCATTTTCGCGTTATTGAATAGTAATATTTACATTTAATTATTTGTAATAAAATCAACGGGAAGGAACGCGTTTATTCTTCAAACGCAAAATACCAATGTAAAGAGAATATTGTTGACGTGTCATAACAGTTTATACGTGATAGACTTAAAAATGAGTAAACGAAGCTCAACGGATAAGTAAGCTGAAGTGGCAATGGGCCGGCCATATTGCTTGAAGAACCAACAACCGATGGTGAAGAAAGGTAGAAGGAAAGGTTCTCGCGTGGCAGCTTCGTACCCGTAGGTGAAGTGTAGGGTGGCCTCCATCTAGATGGAGTGACGACCTGGTAAGACATGCGGGTAGTCAATGGATGCAGGTGACTCAGGACCGTGTTTTGTGGCATTCCTTGGGAGAGAACTATGTTCAACAGTGGACTTGTGAAGGGCTGTAATAATGATGATGATAAAAAGTTTTTCTAAATTCTCTGGATGACAAGTCCACGTCTTTTTCTTTAAAGTCAAATTTAAGTACGTTTTCCTGTTCTATATGTAAATGCCTTATTAATTTTTTTTATAGAAGAGGCAAACGAGCATGCGGCTCACCTGATGGTAAGTAACTTACCACCGCCCACGAACATCTGCAACATCAGGGCAATTGCAGCCTTTTAGAAACGAGTAAGCTATTTGCTTGAAGGTCCCTACTGTGTCATATCGGTCCGGAAAAATCGCCGGTGGTAAACGATTCCACAGAGAGGTTGTAGGTACAAGGATTTTTCTTTCCTATTTTTTATTATTTTTGTTACGAAATATGAAACTAAATCGTATAATTGCAATGGTCATATATTATGTATTATTCCTCGAGGCACATCTAAAGTTGATTATTTGGTAAATATATATGTAATTTGATAAATGTGGCGCCGGTCGTTGCTCGCAAATGCAGCTCGTAGACACGATAGAGGACAGACGTCTGCATTATTTTTATGTAACTATACTCACATAAATTATTATTTAAACCGCTTAAGCTACTTGAATAACATAATTTAGTTACTAAAAAATTATTTAGAAATCTTACGCGTATACGAGAAACTGCACGAGAAGAAATGACGGACCGTTATCAAACTCTAGATAATAATAAAATAGCTTTTTTCTCTTAAATTATACTTGAGGCTTAATTTGTAGTGGCGGTATAATAACACTAACTACTAACTCTCAACACTACCTAACACTAACTCTCAATAAATTTAACGATATTTTAAGATGGTAAATTTAATTTTATTAATGGAGTTAAAAACGAGGTGGTTCTATATTAGACGCATATGTTTTTTTTTAATGTAGGTCCACTAATTTCTTGAAACCGATGAACCGATATAAATGATTCCTTTTATTAAATAGTTTAAACATCACCGCTGGTTCCATATGAATATGAAGAAAAAAATAATTCAATAATTATTGAGATGATATTAAACCCTCAACTTGTGACACTCCTTAGATCACACAAACGTGTAAAAAATTAAGCTTTTAATCAAAGTAAAAATCGACTTCAAAAATAAAAAAATACACATATTTGCTTCTGAATGTTACTGTTGACAACGACTTTAAAGGCTATTATGTGGAAATTGTTTTATTATTTCTATTAAAAATTTGAAAGCAAATCGTGAAAGGGCATTAAACCTTTGACAGTGGTTAGCAAGAGTAAAACGGCGTGGGTTGTCGTAATAATAGCGAAGCTGTTGATTATACTCTGTTAGCCCTGTGCATGATCGTTGAGAAATTTTATCGATTCCACATAGAAACTTTCAACTGTTTCTGTCTAGCTTAAAGGAAATGATAAAGACAACTATGGTGTAGCGAGATGAACGTTTCACAAGATTGGGAGTAAGCAGGCTGGGATGGAGTGTGGGTGGTACGTAGGTATAACCGACTGCATAGAAGTCTCCCTGTTGCGACAACATCCAGTACCTATATACTGTAACCAGTTTTAAAATAAGTAAAATTGTGGTATTCTTTTGATCTTGTTTTGAGATTCTTAAGGGCTTGTGCATTATACGCCGGAGGTGTTTTCTTTCTTTTTGTAAAGAGTTAACGAGCAACGAGGTATTAAATAAAAACATATTTAATATATGTGTTTTCTTGGTTACCTTTTAAATTATTTATAAACAACATCAGTGTGTTCGTAAGATGTACTTACATTGTTTCATGAAATTAATAGATGTAAACGGTAAAACTGTATGAATTTCAATCATTTATTCCAGTAACAATCTAGGTAATATAAATTTATATAGACATATTATAGATATTATAAAGTAAAATATGGGGCTATTCTCAAAAATATTTTATTAATAATTAAGTTTATATTAAGTCAGCAAAATGCTTTTTCTGTCCTTTGAAGACGCTGTGGCGATACTAAACCACTGCGATATAGGCTTCGGGGTTAATTCCTCGTCGGAGTCAACCTGCCGGCAGGTGAGCTGGCAGAGAATGCCTTTTCGGCCTTAAGTTCATCTTTGTACCAATTTTTTTTTGTTGGAGTGCAATAAAGAATTTTCTATCTATTTATTGTAGGTATGCTGTGCTGCTCTGACACCAACATCTATCCTCATCATCCCCAGAATTTAGATGGAACGCCTCTTTTTTTTAAAAAAAAGACTGATCTGCGGCTCTCTGTACTTACCATATTTATTATATACAGTAGGGCCTCGATAATCCGAACACACAAAATTTACACCCTGTTCGGATTCATGAAGCGTTCAGATTATAGTATGTAGATTATTTTATAAGCTAGTCCCTGAAATACTACCTGTATTATCTGTAATGTCCTAGTTTAGGGGCTGTTGACCACTGTAAAGTTTTGTACATGTGCCTAATATTTTTATCAATAAAGATTATTATTATTATTATTTTAGGTGTTCTTTGAAATTAAGCAGATTTTATAATTGAAAGTGAATACAAATTTTAATCAATATGAATTAATTGTAAACAACTCTAGCATAGTACATTGACGAGTTGTGTGTGACAAAGAAAATGCTTTCAATTTGCGATATAACATTTTTTTTAAATTGAAGTATCTACTATTAGAAGGTCGTTCGGATTATAGAGGCGTTCGAATTATCGGGGGTTCGAATTATCGAGGCTCCACTGTATTATAATATAACACTGTATTAGAATTTGATAATGAGATCGATTACGATACATATAAATAACGATGAGACAGTGAGACGTACAGCGAAATAATCATACACTAATATTACGTATTCCTTTTCACTAATTATAATAACATAACACTAATTATAATAAAATAATTTTTTTATATAAATTAAACTGTTTTTTTATATAAAACACTTTAATTTAATTTAATCGAAACCTATAGGAATTATGTGTTGGCCAGCTTTATAAACATTCTAAAATATATTGTAGTGTTATCAATTTATGTACCTACATATTATGTATTATTATAATACTTTAATAACTATGTGTTCACGGATCAATGACTCAAAAGTATAAAATTACCAAAAAATATGCGGGTGTGTACATTATTCTCTAAGAAATACAATGGGAAGGTTAACTGCTATTATGTTACAAAATAATTTATAAATAAAGCAATTGTGTTATTTTTTTATATAGTAATGATACCAGAAGATGGAATTGTAAAAGTAGAATTGTGAAAGTATAATATTATGATTCTTTAGTACTATTTTTATGTCATTATAAACACGGTAATTGTCTTGCGTGTGGAACAGAGAAACATCATTTTGTCGTTGTTCTCTTATAATATTCGTAAACGGATGTAACAATGGACTGTTCAGAACTAATGATAACTCTTTGGCGGGTTATATATTATAAAAAAATGTTAATCAGTAAATACTATTAATCTATTTAAATGTTCAATATTCAAAAACAAAACTAAACACTTACAGAATCACTCCGTGCCTTCTGTACCTATATGTCACAGTTTCTTTGAGGTATTTGTAATTTAGCAAGGAGATAAACTGTGATAGTCCAATTATTGATGTAATAATACAAAGAGAACTTTAATTTTGGATTATACAAGGAGATTCGTCGCTAATAATAATGAAAAATTTCTTAAACACGATAAGCCTTCATCTTATTTATCGCGGTTACACTGTGAGAATCTCATGGACAAATCCCGATTCCGTTATTCCTGACGCAAACTCATATTTAGTAAGACACTGTTTAGTTATTATTATTCAAGTGATAAAACTTAAAGTGGAATTTGAATTTGGGATGTTAATGTATTTTTCATTTAATATAGTTTTATTTTAAATCATAATTTAGTCATCAGTACTATACCAACAGCAGTGGTAACAAAAAGTCAAGTATTTTTTTTATTTGAGTCCTTTTTTTAAACCGAGCTTTCGTAAAAAAAAGAAACATGTAATATTTTGTTAAATTAAGCCACTGCACAAACTATAACTCTATAGAAATATACCGAGAACATAAATATTATTTAGACTGGCATACACAAATTGTTATTGTTTATGCTAATTTATTTCAAACGTAATATCACCAAAGGTAAGCACGTAGACATAATTAAGGCACGTCCGTAATTACTTATTACGCTGAAGTATCAATCCTACGCATAAAATTGCTCCAGTTACTCATGTCCGTAATCCCGTTCGTTGAGTAAGTTTCCAAGCCTGCCTACGCCGCGCCGGTTCTAGAGCTAAAGTGAGCAATGTTTTATCACTAATAAATGCAAAACTTCTCTTTCCGGGTTTTATTCGTATAATATTTTTTAAGTTAAAGTTTTATTGCACTTTTATTTATTTATTTACGAAAATATTTAATTCGCTTGTTGAATGGAGTAGTTGTTACCTAGAAAATAACTAAAGAAAGTATCATGGATAAAATATTTCCATTTATCTGCATTAATAGATGTAATGGAGACTAAGTTAATTTGATGATTCAATTTGTTTTAAGGCGTGAAGTGTTAAATTTTTTGTAACTATAATTATTTTACTTTTGTAGCATAATAAAATGATTTTTTCTTAGTTAATTTGAAAATTTAATTTTGTTAAACTAATGTGTTTAATAAATTGTAAATTAAAATTATTGTTATTTTTATTGAAACAGCCAAAATAAACAAGAGTACGTCAGTTTGTTTCGGTAATACAACAAATCTAGTCCAGTTTAATTTAATACATTTGTACCGTGATACTACTCTAGGGCATATTTATAAACTGCTCTCCTTACCTCCTGTGGGTCGGAAAGCGGTTTGATAACCATATAACTGAGAGCCTGGTGATCATTATTCTGGATCTGGATTAGAGAGTTATTGTTCTGTGGCATGGTGCGTCAAGTGTTCGTTTTCCTGACCTTCATGGCTTCAACTTGGCGGACTTGGAAGAAGCCCTTTACGCAGGTACTGTTAAGAATATTCGTATAACCCTATCGATGGGTTTGGCAAAGGAAAAAAGAACACTAAGGAGTTTATTCAGTGAGAGGTTGAAATAACCCGAATTTACCTGCCTCGAGGCAGATACGCGTTAGATTTTCCAAACGTAAAAGCCTTCGATTAAGGTCAGAAATAATTATTGCTGCGAAATATTTTATTTGTAATAGATAAATAAAAAAGTTTTCTTATACTGTCCACAAGTGTCCACAAAATAGCCTTTGAAAAAGTTTTTCAGAAAGTGAATCGGGTGAAATGTACACATGAACAGTATTGATACGATATTTCTTTACAAACAGTAGAACTATCAATTGCAGCGGTTTACTGACGGTGGTTGCACTACTTTATGCAAATAAAAAGGCAAGTCGTAGTTTAGTTCACGCGTCGTGTTTCTGTGCATGCTTTGTAGTTTTTTTAAAATTCATATAAGCCAGTGCTTGACTACAATGCCACCTGGTGATAAGTGGTGACAAACCTAGTGGTAAGTGATGGTAAATGGCAAATTAAATTAATGGCACTGCTGGAGCTTAACAAATAATGGTAAATGTAACAGTATTTTTAGATATTTACCTTCGTTAACTACTAAGCATTATATCTGACTGGATATCCTGGTCCATGAGACTAAATAGTCCATGTTAAGGTCATTAAATTAATGCCTGGAGAAAGATTTTATTTAGTACGTTTACCTTTTACGCAAAAGCAGCTCTGTGTTACAACATCGTCTTGCTGTTAACACTTTTCACTTAAAGTAAAAAAAAAGTAAAACTTTCCCTTATCACACAATTTTTCACCTATAATTCAGTCGCGCGCACCTAATCTTAACTCACTTATAAATTATTTATATTTCTAATAGTTTATGCTCAATCAATTTTAAAGTTTTTAAGTAAGAGCCGTGATAGTGCAGATTGTTAGTGCTCGCTATAAATATCACAGGACGCGAACAACCCAGGTTCGATCCCCGCCGGCATCAATGAAATTGTTAGTTGCAATTTTAAGTGCTGATTTACCAAGTGCTGGACAGTGAAGGAAAAAATCGTGAGGAAACCTGCATGTCTGAGAAATAAGGAAAAAATGTTTCGAAGACATGAGAAGTTAGCCAACGCGCATTGGGGCAGCGCGGCAAACACTCCTTGAACTAAAACCCTCAGCCTAAAGCCCTAAAACCCTCTCAGAAATGAGAGGAGTTCTGTGCCCAGCAGTGGGAAGTATATAGGCTGTGACTTTCAAAATTTTTCCGAACTCGTAGAATATAATTAAAACAGACCGC
Organism: Parnassius apollo; assembly: GCA_907164705.1. Taxonomy (NCBI): domain Eukaryota; kingdom Metazoa; phylum Arthropoda; class Insecta; order Lepidoptera; family Papilionidae; genus Parnassius; species Parnassius apollo. The sequence goes on along the minus strand of CAJQZP010001607.1, from coordinate 2,929,572 downwards.
ATTTACGAGTGACTTGTAATGGTTTGATTTCTTCTCAGTGGCATGTTAGAATAACATGCCTCTATAATATCTCTCGAGACGTAGGTATTTTAATTTTGACGTTCATTTTTGTGGCACGTCGTACCAGATCTACATGAAAATAACTTTTTGCTATGACCTAAAAATGTCGGAATATATGTAGGAATGAATGAAGATCTGTGTATCCGGACTAATGAGTGAAGGAGCATTAAGAAAATCATGGAACGGACAGTGAGATGCAAGAATGAGGGGGGGGGGAGCTCTGACAGTTATCTGTGGACATTCTGGAAGCGAAAAAGTTAAGAACAGCTTATTTAAAAATCTACACGTCAATTTAAAATTAAATAAGAGTTTAAAATAAATTAAGTTTTAAAGTTTTAGAGACTCTTTCTTTAGGAACTATCATAATAGTTATAGTTATGCCTTGTGGTGGCGTAAAAGAATCCACCATCCCTTATCGCCTCGAGTTTTTTTAAAATAGGCCTAGGGAGAATGTGATAACGATCTTATGACGTCCGAAAGATTGTGGGATAGCCATCTCATTTATACCAGTTGTAAAAGACTGAGACAGACTGCGATCACCTAAAAGCCTGTCAAACGTGATTTTGCAAATTCTTAGTATGGAGGATGCCTATCCTATGTCCAGCTGTGGATTGTTACATATACACATATACATAAAAGAAATTCTGTTATGTGGTGAGCGAAGTTTAGAACAGGTTTATGTACTATTGATGTATGAGACATACATATATATGATATTAATTACAGCCACATTGATAAACTTGTTAGCATTCACTAATAGCTATATAATATATATAGCCGTGGTGACTCAGCGGCTAAGCGTTCGCCGTATTTTTTATACTACGTCAGCAACACGGATCGATCCCCGCCGGCACCAATAAAATTATTAATTGCTATTGCAAGCGCTGATTTACCATGAAAAAACAAAGAACATGTTTTCTTTATAGAATAAGGGTAACAAACAATCACACAGTCCATCTGATGGTAAGTGAATGCTGTGGCATCTACATTTATCCTCGATTAAGAATCAAAATGTAGATGCGTTGTCACCCCTGAGGACTAAGATGGAATGCCTCGGTTCGAGTAAAAAAGATCTCCGGATCTCTCCACTCATCATATGATAAGCACCGCAGTATTAAGCTGCTATTTTATGCTGGTATTCTGTGAGAGTGTGGTCCTTTCCTGTTCGAGCCGACCCATTCGTGCTACAACCATAATATAGCTGCAGCGTAGCTCTACCACGTATAAGTTAAGTCTGATGACACTTACTGGAAGACGAATTACACTCTAACCAGAAGGGAAAATAAAATGATTTCAGAAGAAGTCCGTGTACAACAATAGGATGAAAATAGGCTAGAAATTTACTTTACTTATCTTGTTATAGAAATAAACCAGAACACTATTTCGACAGTATTGTCCGCGTTACAACATTGCACCCTTTTTTGCTACGTGAGTCAATGCAGACGCGACGGACGAGTTCAAAGTTCCACATTTAATGACACGCAATATCTATCTCTCGTACGTTTACGATTTCAAAATAGTAATAATTTCAAGAGGTCATTGCTCCTTGTTTAGGGCGAAGGAATAATGTCGTCGCCGGTGAAAATAACATTGCAGAAAAGTTTGTGAGCTTGGCGGTCCTCCAAGCAATTTTAGATCATTCCATTTGCAGTTCCTTGTTATTATTTACTACAGAGTGACACCGAAAGGAACGTTCACACTGCGTAGGCGGAAAAGATATTGTTAAGTCAAAAGATTTACTAGGTATATATATTTATAAGCTATCGCTTGATGAAGATATAGCCGCAGCGTAGCTCTACCACGTACAAGTTAAGTCTGATGACACTTACTGGAAGACGAATTACACTCTAACCAGAAGGGAAAATAAAATGATTTCAGAAGAAGTCCGTGTAATGCCACCCAACAATAGGACGAAAATAGGCTAGAAATTTACTTTACTTATCTTGTTATAGAAATAAACCAGAACACTATTTCGACAGTATTGTCCGCGTTACAACATTGCACCCTTTTTGCTACGTGAGTCAATGCAGACGCGACGGACGAGTTCAAAGTTCCACATTTAATGACACGCAATATCTATCTCTCGTACGTTTACGATTTCAAAATAGTAATAATTTCAAGAGGTCATTGCTCCTTGTTTAGGGCGAAGGAATAATGTTGTCGCCGGTGAAAATAACATTGCAGAAAAGTTTGTGAGCTTGGCGGTCCTCCAAGCAATTTTAGATCATTCCATTTGCAGTTCCTTATTATTATTTAATAAGAGTGACAGGAACGTTCACACTGCGTAGGCAGAAAAGATATTGTTAAGTCAAAAGATTTACTAGGTATATATATTTATAAGCTATCGCTTGATGAAGATAATTTAAATTTATTGGGTATTACATAAAATGTAAAAATCAATTTAAGTTTCAATGATCCGCACGTTGCTTTAAAGATAAATTATATGGTTCTTGAATTTATAGACAGAAGAATATGATGTATGAGGCATAAGTATTTAAAAAAGCGCCTGCGGTTATCCAGCGACCCGGCATCGCTTTTCTTTATTAAAAATTATATCCGTTTGATCATGTGTAGTTCGTATAGATATATTCGTATGGGTGTTAGTGTAAACACCGTTGTCCTCGAAACCAGTAGTTTAGTTTCACTTATAGAACGTAAATTCAATGAAAAATAATATTTTTTTAAAGTAAAATCTCAATTTTTCCTTAATTCTTCAATTTTTGCCTGTCCTAAGCCAGGATGAAAGTATGAAGGAAAAGTTACATCACAGGTTATGTGTACCTATTGTGTTTTTATTGGAATGTTGTGTAGGTAGCTAGGGCGGGCGGTGATCTTTACAGTGATTATGACACTCGGGCGCATAGGGTATCCATGAATTTACGGACGGTGTCGGACAGAAACTTTTTAAATTTTATGAAAGAAAATAGCGTTTTTTTAAAATTCGGATAAATATTTTTATATTAAAGCAAACTACCTATGGTTTTAGTGACAACGGTGTTTACACTTACACCTGTATATATTCGTGGTAGTTCAGTAGATTAGCGATTGTAAATGATCCCCGATGGCACCAATGAAATTGTTAGTAAGTGCTGATTTATCATGTGATCAGCGGTGAGAGAACTTTGTTAAGAAATCTGCATGTGTGACAACACGCGTTGTAGCAGAGCGGTTAATAGTTCTTTTGTATGTCTCTCAGAAATGAGACACAGTTTAAAAAAAACAACGTTATAATGATACAACTTGGGAGAGGGCTACACTCGGAGTTCTGCGTGATAGATTTAGAAATAAGAATATCCGGAGCACTAGTAAAGTAACCGACATAGCCCAACGGATTAGTAAGCTGAAGTGGCAATGGATCGATGGATGCAGGTGGCTCAGAGCCGTGATTTGTGGCATCCTTGAGGGTGGCCTATGTTTACATACATAGGAACTTCGGTGTGATGATGATGATGATAATGATATAACTATTCTATTATAATACGTGCAAGAGCGATTAAAAAGTTTGACTGAGTCCAGAATAGGACTAAGTGGTAAGTGGCGTCGATTGCGAGAGAAACGAGTAGAGCGGCGCCAACGAGCGGCGACGAAACAACATGCCCTTTGTGTTTCGTTTTTTAAAGGTAAATGAATGTTGCGCAAAGCCATGTAAACCTTACAGCCTTACACCGAAGTGTTTTACACATATCGAGGTGTTAAATATGTTAATAGGTAAATGGAGCGGTCAGGGTCTTTAATTGCACTGATTGATATGTAACCGATTGGTGAGTACCTATACAAGTAGAAGTCATGGTTTGATCTAAAAGTCTTATAAAAATAGAACTGAAACGTAAAAAATTTATCATCTTTGTCGTTCCTGACTTCCTGACGTTACACCGCGCTCACAGATTCGTCTATTAAGGGGAAATATAACCTCAAATGGCTTAGCAAGATCCTCCGTTATGCCGAAAATATTGCAGCATTAATTTTGAAACAAATATATGGTAAAGTTGAGGATTAATGTTAAGGACTATATTAGACGAAAACACGATTCCGTAAAATTTTCTCGATAGAAAAAAATCTGCAAAGTTATCTCCAAAATAAACAATAAACCACTGTTATTCATAATATACTTTAAATAAGATCATGAAACTTTGCATACTAACTGAACTAACTATAAAGCAGTGCTTATGTTATTTTAATTTTTTTAAATACCATTATTTTCACTGTAAAAAGAGATTACCTAAATTATCGGCTTCTTGAAGCTTGATCCCTGCCGCCCGGTCAGTTTCGCTTCGGCCTTTGAAGGGGGAGGTTGCGTCGCTTACGATCAGAATACACATTACGCAACAGGACGACGTAAAATTAAAATGGGAAATAACCGTAATAAAAATAAGAAGTGACTAAGTTGGCGTTAAGAAACAGGCATAAATATGATAAACCTAATGAAATAAGTATCTAACTACCTATCTACTTACAGTATTACAGTCAGTACATAGCATACGACGCGCGGGGAAGTGGGGGTGAAATTAGAATTTGAGCTGACTTACTATATCCCCTTAAGAGTGGTGGTCGTTTCAAAAATACATTATAAACGTAGTGATTACATTGTCTTTAATGCACGTCTTTTAAACATCACACTTTAGTACACAGGTGTGACAAATACATTTGCATTTTTATTCTTCATCATCATCATCATCAGCATTTCACAAGACCTCTACTGAACACAGACCCCTCAAGGAATGCCACAAAACACTTAAAATTACTTATGTAATGAAATTTGTCCAGTCTCTATTGCATTAATTGTGATGGCATCATCATCATCATCATCAACCTACACGTGCTGCATAGTACAATTTACTAAAGTATTTCTAAATAAATTAACAATAAAACCTAAAAGGGGAATATAAAAAGGAGAGGAATTTAAATTAAAGCTTATTTTTATACAACACTTGCGGATTGCGGTTGTGTAGTAGTCAGGGACTACAACTATAATACATTTAGGTGTATCTCTTGAGCCTCTTGAGCGCACGCCATGCTAAAATAAAAAATTATCGAAACACCTACGCTTAGCTTCTACTCGTACTTAGACCTCGGGTTGAATGGTCTAAGTTGCGTGTTACGGTCAGATATTATATTCGATCATTATAAAGGATCTCCGTGTAGTTTTGATCCATTGTTGGGTTGGCACAAGGTTCGCGATTGAAAATATCCAGTACACTTCGTCGTTTTAAGGGTTCTAAAGGAAATCATTTTCCTATCAATCTACGTCAACCATATTAGAATGAATATTACGAGTTACTAGTCGAATAAATTTCAGATCGGCAACACAAAACGATAGTGCAAGTTCACCGTTTCACCGTCAGCCTTATACTTGTAGCACACACACACGAATGTCAAAAATCCTTGGTCTGGTCAAAATTCCTTGTTTTTGCGTAATACCCCTCAACACGCATATTTTAACGCAATGAATATTTGTGCAAATTACTCGTACGTTATAGACGTAAAGAATTTGATGAACGTAGCAATTTATACAGTAATGGCATGACGATAGTCTCAGGATAAAAAGTGACGCCAATCGTCCATTTCGAACAGTAAAAATCGCATCAAAATCAATTCATTATTATTCACGCGATACGTTCATCAACCATAACACAAACAACAATTATAAAAATTACATACAAAAAGAGATTACAAAGGTATTAATATTTAATGTTATATCATAGCGCTCCGATCCGTGCTATTAGTAACCAATTTCTTAAGTTCGATCATCATTTCAAAACCAGATTCGAAAGAATCTTCACATATTAGATAATAATTTCACAACGGCAACAGTTTTAAATTGTTACTCGCATGTGATGGAAAATTTTTATTCCATTGAATGTCAAAAGATTAATTATATTACTCTAAACACAAGAATATACAATTTATGACAATTCCTGTGTATGACATTGTATGTTGTATGACTTTACGTCACAGAATAATATAATTTCTTCTTTTGTCATGCAATTTAATATTTTTATGACATCTGAGTAATATTAAAACTTGTCGTATATATCGTATATTTGAAGCGACAGTAGCCTAATGGCAGGGCGCGCAGCGCGAACTCAAAAAGGTCGTGGGTTCGAATCCACCACTCGACTACTGCAAGTTAAGCTTACCGCGAGTGGTTAAAGGGAATATTAGTAATGTTTATAGCATTGTTAATATTCTTTAAAAAAATATCTAAGAAAACAAAAGGTTTTGTAAGAGTTGATTTTAATGATTTAAGAAGAAAGTCTATTGAACAATGAACACTTAGATTTTACCAATAAAATAATATATAGATAGTAGTAATTTCTTTCCGATATAGCTACGGATTTTAATCAAGTGACCGTAATTGCAAAGTGGGACTTCAAGTCACGGCCGGACCGTTGAATATTGGTCAATGTTATTATTCGTGGTCTCTCAGAGCCGGTTTTTTGTACGTCGTGAATACTGCCACCGTTAGAACTTCTTTTTGATAATACTATACTCTAAATTTTTATATTATAGATAGATGATTAATATAGTTTTCAGTATGTGATATGATAATGGAATACGACTATCGAAACGCTAAAAAGTGTAACCATATGAAGTAATAAATTACGCGAAGAGCATATGCAAGGGAATTAATTTTACTCTGTGATTGTCATGAGGCGAACATTTAGACGAAATATTTAGCTTAGTTGTAGCTAAATCCGTTTTTTTAATACGTACGCTATAGACCTGATTCAAAAAATTGTTTTCTCATTAAAGTAATTAAAAACCAATAAAATATTAATTAGCAGTTATATTTTAAGAAAGTGGCGTGGCCTCCTGATTATACCTCACTAAGTGCCTGCATTGCTGAATATGTATACGGTATATACGGTATAATATGCGGTCTTGAGCCAACTGTGGTCCAATACGAGTCTAGCTTACTGATCCGTTAGGCTCTTGTGTCGTTTAGTTTGATTATTCAGAACCTGTCGTAAAGATCGATCAGGAGGTCATTATTAGATTTTAAAGCATATTATGCTACTCCTATTAATTATTCCATAAATTGGTGCTTTTTTTTAAATTAAAGAATTAAATGAAGTCAACAGTAAACCTTGCTAAAAATAAATCATATTTATTTGTTTCGAAGAAGCCTCACCGACTGAAACGCATTACGACGGTTTCGACTTACAGTTTGTGTACCCCTAGTTATCCGATCGAATGCTCCTATTTCTTTGGCTTCTATTTTTTTTTGTCGAATTGAGGACAAAAACTTTATTAATGCGCCGTCTAATCTTGAAACAAATCATTATTGCGACGTAAAAAAACACAGGTTTTTTCCAACGGTCTGAATATTACTTCTACTATTGAAGTATTATTAATAATATAGTATAATAATAAGTATGTACTACGGTACTACAGTAGTACATATACTTATTAATTCAATGGCATTTCCTAGAGTGCGCGCGTATCTGTTTGTTTATGTAGTTTATAATTTTTTTATTTATATCAACATGACTGCAAAACAAATTAAAACAAAACCTAGATATATTGGTCTGCGAATAATTGTACTGCCAAACCAATTTCAAAAAAACGGTGATCAAATGTTTCTGCAATTTCTCAATCATTAATAATACTGTTCTGTCATGATAATACACAAAAACACTGAGATGCGAAAAGGGCAACGAAAAGGTTGGCACGTAATGTTACTCAAATATTATTCACAATAATTATAGGACCACATATAATTGCCACCTTCTGAACATAAATCTTGAAATGAAGCATGTGTACTGCTTATATTTTGCCTTAAGATGTATCCAAAACCTTTTATTTTGAATTGTATATATGATCATTATTTGACAGTGACCGCTATGGCCCAAGGGTTAAAATATCAACGTAAATTTCACAATACGCGAGCAACCCAGGTTCGATCCTCGTCGTTACCAATGAAATTGTTAATTCTAATTTTAAGTATAATTACAGGCTGCAGTTCAAGTATAATGAATATTTAATGTAGCATTCCGTGGTAATCCTCAAACACCTCACTTACCATCGGGTGCACTGTAAGTTTGTTTGTCATTTCTGTTTTATAAAAAGTTCTGACTTAGCTATGTGCGACTGCTGATCAAGAGGTCCCGGGTTCGAATCACAGCTCGAACCAAAATCGGTTTTTCTGTCAAAAAATTCTTAGTAGTAATTTATCAGGTAGTCAGGGTAATAGTGGTGTTTTACCCGCGTGCCTCGGAAAGCACGTAAAGCAGTTGGTTCTGCGCTTGAACTCTAGTCGTTTCGGATTGCCGTCAAATCAGGTTATGAGAGTGAGGGAATGGAGAGTTCACCAGTATTTGCGCACATGCTTGTGCAATGTAATCCTGAGTAGATGGCAGAATGGAGACTCAGTAAAGACTGGCCGCTGCGACCGAAATTCGGTCCGAGTGACATTTTACTACGTGTGAGAAACTGCCATGAGTGCCATCCATCTACGTCCTCAAACATTATTATATACAGTGATTGAAATCGGCGTTAGATGCGTATGTGGTAAATACGACAAAACCTTTTGACTTGAGAGAGACCTACATTTTTTTTATAGGATAGGGTGACAAACGAGCACACAGTCCACCTGATGGTAAGTGGTTGCTGCGGCCCATAGACATCTACATCTATCTTCCATTACAAATCAAAATGCAGATGCGTTGTCACCCGTGAGGACTGAGATGGAATGCCTCATTTCCAGTAAAAAGGGTCTCCGGTTCTCTACACTCACCATACGAAATACAGCAGCATTAAGCTACTATTTCACGCTGGTATTCTGTGAGAGCGTGGTCCTTCCCCGGTCGAGCCGACCCATTCGTGCTACAACTATACTACTAAAATTGAGCAATATACTAATAACATTGAGCATTGGGTTCATTACTGTGATGGGGTTTATAATCATTCAATGAGGGCTAATAATCTTACGCTCACCAGATGTCGTCAGTTGACACTGAGGTGAAGTTTTTTGTTACACAACGTCATTTAATTGATATTGTTTTAAATAAAAGTTTATCAGTTTCTAGAGTTTCTACTAATACACAAAACAATGTCTCAGTGTTTGTTCTTTAATTTTTTGCAAATTTTTAACATTTTATTAAGTTATTACGAATATCTGTGGTTTGGTTTGTTAGTTTTTAATCTAATTAATATAAAATATAACCAATGGTACAGAAAGAAACATTAACCTTTACATTTTTCGAACGAATTAACTTCTCTACTAGGAAATCTGTCAAATATTACACCTCATTTTAAGTAGCAACGCCCTGGTGGCAGAAAGAGTCGTGAATCATATAGCAAGAGACTTGTGTGTGTTTCTATACCTTACATGACATTTGAAGTTTGTCTTTAATTTGTTTATTAGTAAAAATTAGGATGTAAGTAGTAGAACGGTTTGATGGCGGTACCTATATATGTAAGTAATTACACTCGAAAGAATTTATGGCTTCCGATAGATGGCGGTATACCCATCTCTTTACGCTAGGCGTAAAATACAGCAGTGTCAAAAGTGCAAGATGGCTGATATCGCGATCATCAAGCCGAGTGCCAGGCGTGATGATTACGGCAACTCCTTCTAGAAGAGGCTCAGGTTAAGCAGAGACTTTGTGGCTTGATAAAGAAGTAAAGATCACCACATCAAAAAAGATCGAATATTATCGAAACTTAAAATGAAACATGAGGGTTATATTTACGAAAATAAAATCAAAATAAACAAGCGATTTTTTTTTAATTTTGTGTAAAATGAATTAATAATAAACCACGTTTTTGTCATATTGCTACATTGTCATCCGATTATGAGCTATGTTCAAAATCTAAAGTTTCTAGCTCATCGGAAAGTGCTCGAAAATTTGAGTTGCAAGATTCTACACGGAACGACAGACAGACTCACAGGTAAACAAAAAAGTGACTTAATAAAAACGCGTTAAATTTAATGCCATTGTGACCTTTACATGTTAACAGAATGAGCTAATATCGTGTGTTTGTCATCTGATATCCACTATATCATTACATGCGGGCTTTTGCGTTCATAAAAAGGTATTACTTACACAGTGATTGATTAAAGTGGCAAGAGTTTCATCAAGTTCATACACTTTACGACGTCCATTACACCGGTCGGTGAAAAAAAAATTGTGAAACGTTTTAATGTTCGTACGGCTGCATATGGGTCAACGAGTTATATTTATAAATTCTTAGTAATGGTGTGATTGTACGGATGTTTGTGTGTTTATACTTAACTGCACACCCCGTGAAAGTGTTATGGTTTTAACTGCAAACTCATAGGTACAAGAAAATTAAACTATTCACCATATTATCCATAAACGTGTTACAAATATTATTCTATATGCGTTACAAATATTATTATTATTTTTTACACCATTTGATTTAACACAACAGAATAAAAAATGTGTGCAGCTGACAAAAAAAGAAAAATCAATAAAAATCTCACATTTTAAATAACTAAAGGATATTGATATAAAACTACACTGCAAAGTACTAATCTAAATATATTCTAAATATTTTTATAGCATTAGTTGACAAACGAGCACACAGTCCACCTGATGTTAAGTGGATGCTGTGGGTTGTGGCCCATAGACATCCATTTATCATACATGACACATCAAACATACATTTATCTTTAATTAAGAGTCAAAATGTAGATGCGTTGTCACACTTCATGACTCAGATAGAATGTCTCGATTCCAGTAAAAAGGATCTCCGGTTCTCTACACTCACCATACGAAAAACAGCAGCATTGCGCTGCTATTTTACGCTGGTATTCTGTGACAGCGTGATCCTGCTGCTGCGTGCAGCTGCGGCGTGGCTCTACCACGTATAAAATTTTCTAATTTCTAAATATATGCTGTCAATATTACAATTAGATATATTATAATGTATTTGTATGTAAATAATATATATAAAAGTAGTGCAGCCTAAATATAAAAGTGAACATTTGCCTCTACTATTTATATAAAATATGTATTAAACTTATTTTACTCAACAACTTATTTTACTCAACAACTTATTTTAATTTTTCAGTAATTTAAGTATAATTTTTAATATATTTTAATAATTAATTATATATTTATTTACTTATCGTTTCAAAAGCAAAAAAAAATATATTTTTCTGATTTAATAATATTATTTTGCGCTGATAGAGTTAAAATGTAAATTATGGCACACCACAGTAACCAAACACACTAACTGTGTCACATGGGGTTGCAACGCCATTTAAGTTCTAACAAAAAGTACCTAAAATCCAACTTCAAAGAACTAGGTACCTAAAAAGAAATAAAATAATTTCCCATTCTGAGATTAATACAAAGGGGGCATCCATTAATTACGTAATGTGTTTAGGGTTGGGGAGGGGGGGGGAGTAAAGCCGAATCTCACCCAATCTCACATGTTGAGAGGGAGGGAGGGTCTCGGAAAATATCACGTAATTATTATTCCCCAAGAAACAAAGTAAATTTTCGAGAAAATCAGGTTAAATTAAGGAAATTAATGGCATATAATAATAAACGCACTCCACAAATTATGTAAAAAAATTAAGCAAATTATGTTTTTTTCTAAATAAACCCAACACAATAATAATATTTTGTTTATTTAGTGTAAATACATTAATCTGTGTTAGATTAACGTATTTACACTAAATAAACGAATAGGGGGGGGGGGAGTGAGGAGTTGGAGCTTGGAGCCATATCTCACGAAATCACACCAAGGGGAGGGAGATGGTAGAAAAATTGCCAAAATCGTATCACGTAATTAATGGACGCCCCCAAAGACAGTTGATAAAAGAATTACGTCCCGATTTCAAAAGGCCAAATTACTTTATTCTTTTTAGTGCTTTGAAGACGCCTTTTAATTTTGTTAAAGCTAAATCATAATTTGAATGTCGCCTAAAGAGTTACATTAAAGACTTCATCCCCTATTTTGCCACCCTTAGGGAGGATTTTTTTTAATTATGGGACTACTTCTAATACAAAAAGAATCATCAAAACCGCTTCACACTTGACGATGATATCACGTAACATACATTTAATTTTTTATTGCTCTTATTGTAGATTAGCCATAAACCACACGTATTATTGTAGGTGCTACTCATATTATGACGTATTATTTTTGGTCAAAGATTTCCTGTTAAAGCTATATACTGGTAACAATCGCAAATGGGAACTTATATGTATCATCCAGAGTGCATATTTTTGACGTCAGCAACGTACCGCTTTTGTTAATGTTAGTTACACTACGTCATAAGTATATTCTACTTAAAGTTAATAATAGCTGATAGGTCTCATTTTGATGTAATTTTTTTATTACATTAATTTTATTTAATAGTTAATCTATATAATTTTATGTCATAAGGTTATTTTGGTCGATTTTCCTGAATATGTATGTAATACATAGAGAATATCTTTGATGTAATATAAATGTCCTCCAGATCGAATTTCGGCCACGGCGGCCTACCTCAACGGAGACTAGACATCGGCGCAGGACAGGGTTATAGCGCCCAAGTGTATGCACAACCACAGGTGCACTCTCTATTCCCTCACTCTCATAATCCGATGAGACGGTAAACCGACACGACCGGATAGAAGATCAGGCGCAGGACCAACGGCTCTAAGTGCTTTCCGAGGTACGAAGGTGAAACGCTATCAACATTCAGACTCCGGGCAGATACTAAGAATTTCTTGAGGAAAAACTCAATAAACCGATTTTTTGTTGGCCCGACCCGGGATTCGAACCCGGGACCCCATGATCAGCAGTCGCACTACTACAACCACTAGACCAACGATGCAGTCATGTATGTATTTATAATCTGTACGAACACTATTTTGGACAGGGTTAGACCCAAGAAAATTTATAAAATGGTAACTTTTTTTTAAATTGCTCATACAGTAATTTACTGTACAGTGGCGGTGTTACTGAGTTGCGGGTTAAGAATATCTCTACTACTACTACTACTCTACTACCCCATATCGTCCCGTGGGTCTCCCCCTAATAACAATCAGAGCATAATAACTGCGGTTAGCCGGTTAGCAACCTGCCGGCCAAACGTGGCAGTTAAGACTAGTATACACTTCTGAATTCCACTCCACCACTGGTTTGTTCTGTAGTCCACTGCTGAACATAGGCCTCCTGAATCTTTGAGGAGGCCTATGTTCAGCAGTTGACTTTGATGGACTGTAATAATTTTTTTATAGAATAAAGGTGACAAACAAGCACACAGTCCACCTAATGGTAAATAGATGCTGTGGCCCATAGACATCTACATTTATCCTCGATTAAGAATCAAAACTCGGATATATTGTCACCCCTGAGGACTAAGATGGAATGCCTCGTTTCCATTAAAAAAGGGTCTCCGCATCTCTACACTTACCATACGAAACACACCAGCATTAAGCTGCTATTTTACGCTGGTATTCTGTGAGAGCGTGGTCCTTCCCCGGTCGAGCCGAACCATTCGTGCTGCAATCATAATATAGCTGCAGCGTGGCTCTACCATGTTCATAAGGATGATGACGATATAGTAATAGGTAGTGCTTCTGTTATACTGTATAAATAAAGAATAAAATAAATGACGAAGACATAAGCACTACAATTTACTTAAAGCGATTAAAATGGTGATTCTAATTAAAATTTTCTTTGAATTTCAACTCATAAAAGTATGCTCTAACAGCTGTTAAAATAGCTTAGCGTCCATAGCGGCCCATGTAAGCTATTCTCAACTTTGTACTTGACCTGGATTTACCAAGTAAAGAGTACCAGGTTTATAACAAGCAACAGACAGCTCGCTTGTTAATGTGTGATATGTGTCTTCTTAATTAACTAAAAAATGAGCTACAATATAACTCGTAACGCAATGTATTAATTAAAAATAATGTTTTCAATTCGAAGATACATTAAGTTTACAAAAGTCAGTCGTTATTAACATCATCAATGGATAATGTTTTCTTATATTTACGCGAACACTACACTACGACATGACTTTTCTAAGGCACGCAACTTTGTCAAAAAATTAAATGGCCTGTAAGATCTCCGGATACAAACACAGAAAAAAAGGTTTTTTGAGTTTGAAAAAATAAACAGTTTTGGTTAGGATATTAGTTCGAGGCGACATGTAATATTTAATAGATTTAATGGTCTTCTTTAATTGTAAGATACTACGTTATTCGAGATTTTATTCTTATCATAGATCCTGTCGTTTGGTTCAATAAAATAGTGAATTTCAATTTATTGCATTATACAAAAATATGTGAATGTGGTTATTCTTATTTGGATAAACAAAGGAATGTTTCCTTTGAGGGAAATTAATATCTTCAATATTTAATGGACTTTCCCTCTATGTCCTGTTCTTTATTTCCACCTTGTATACGCAAAACGTCTTCCTAACCTCGCAAAAATATATCAATCCGCCTCGCTGGGCAGAGCTATATTGTGATTATGGACACGAGGTCTTCCAATGACAAAGTAAATTTTTAATAGGGAATAATCCAAACATTGCGATGCAAGTTAAAAATATTAAATACCGCCATGTATCACTGAATAATGAAACAAAACGTTTAAAAACCTTTCTAAATAACCACCACTAAAATGTTTTGTATGATCATTTCTCTCATAACACAAATATCAGACATACTGTTTTTATTATACTCTCTTGAGTGACAAACGAGTACACTGCCCACCAAACAGTAACTGCTGCATCTTTCATAAATTGCGTTGGAACTAGGATAGAATGTCTCATTACTAATAAAAAGATTCTATTGATCTTTTTTACTATTATACGCATATGAAGCATATATCATATAAAAAAAAAAACAAGAAACATGCAGTAAAAGTGAGAATTTCCTCAATTTTTGAAATCAGTTAAAATTTTCGAAATTATAAAATAGATTTGTATTTTTTTTTTATTATTTAATAATTAATTATATTTTATTTCTTGTTTAATTTAATTGATACTTTCATTATCTCAATTAGATTACGTTCTTTTAAACTTGTTTTCTGTGACTAGTTTTTAGACGGAAATATTTACATGTATAAATCCGTATAATATAAAGAAGTATCGTAAACAAGGTAATAAAAGAAGCACTCGTAAATTTTGAAGTTTGAACACAGTTTATCCCTATAAATTATTTTGTGTAATTGTTGCAATTTTTTTTGCTGCATTTATATTTACTAAAGTTATTCCTTTTAAACTCGTGTTTATCTTTTGTTAATACGTGACAAATTATAAAAGATAAAAACTGTACAGTAACATCTGCCATAAAAATGACAGGAATACACAATTAAGAATGATATTTACACATAATGCACAAACATGGCACCGGTCCAGAGAATTCTCAGTCAATAGTCATGATTCACGGTAGCTAGTGCGTACGATTTTCCTTCATTCTTTGTTTTCCATTGAAGCTTATTTCAGCTAAGTGCGGATATTGGAAATTAGGGTTGTACAGGAAATTTGCCTATCGATCGCCGTTAGAACCACTCAACTGATTGTGTGGAGTCATCAGAATAAGGAAAGTGCGTAGTTATTTCCATTTATTTTTCTAAAGACTAATAAAGGTAATTTATTAAAAACAACAAACGATCATAATGGGATAGGTTTGAAAAAAGTTGTGAATTTGGGAGAGAAATATAGTTTCCTAGTCTTGGAAAAACTTGACTTAAAGTGAGGATAAACAGCGAATAAGTTGTCTGTTATTCAATCCTATCTTTTTAATTGAAGAGATGTACTGATGTAATGCCAATTATTACGTCGAAAACATTAGAAGAGAAAAATATTTTGGTTCAGAAAACATTCATACCAAATAACTAAGTTGTAGTCTCTACATTTGCGTCATTTATGACGAGAACGTGAGCTATATAGATAAAATAAAATAATTATGTCATTGAATATACAATAAAACTTAACCCCATTGTACTTGTATTAATCATTCGCTCTTAATGTATACAACGATTACAAAACGTTATAACAAATATTTTGTTTTAACATAAATCATCGACGTTGCAACAATGAACTTCAACAATGAATTCACCCACGATATAATTTTTGTTATGGTAATAATTGTTATTGGGAATAATTTAATGTGTAACAGTTACATGGCAACACTACAGCATTAAATTTAATTCTTCTCATTACGTATTTAAGTCGAGCGTGATATCAATAAACAAAAATATATTATGTGAAATTCACACGAAGTAGAAATGAAACCTAGAAAAGGAGACCGTAATTAATAAAATTAAAATTAAACTCAAGCATACTACTGCATTAGAAAATGCAAAATGCAATTGGAAATGGCTTTCCTTGAGGAAGGCTTGTAATGGAAGGCAGGCAGGCAGTGGACTTGTGAAGGGCTGTAATGATGATGATGATGATACTACTGCAAGACTTCAAGACACAATAAGTTCATTCTGCGTAGATCGGACCATAAATAATAATAAAAAAGCTGAAGGTACTCCGGTTTAACACCGACATCGGGACGCCAGTCACAGATACTAGGAAACACTGTATACTGTATTTTATCCCATTCTCTTACAGGCTACATATTACAGGAATATATATTATGTTTGCCCCCTTTTCATTTCATCGAAATTCAAATCACAACGATTATAAAGAAGCTCTCACATCAAAAATGAAAGCTTTCCAAAATAGGAAATAATATAAAACATGTAAGGTGGTCGCAAAAGGGAATCCATCGCCTATTTCGCCCCTTGGGTGTCGTAGGAGTAGGGTCGCCAAATGGTCGCGATTTGTCTGGATTCTCCCGACATTTTAAATGATCTCCAGACTCCCGATAAAACTCTAAATATCAAAATAACAGGATTTCTGAAAGTTAACGTGTGGCCTTTGATGAAATTGAAGATGAGCTAGTTATTAGACTGAACTATGAAGTATTGGTTTGAATTTTAAATCTTTTCTGAGTACTACTAAAGGATCCAAATTGGTAGACTCAAGTAAAGTCCAATGCCAAATAGATGTGGCAACCAAAATTGAGTAAACTTAGATTAGTTATGTGTTATCAATGTTAAGTCTTTTTGTAGCCCCTTAATTAAAAAAAAAACTTTCATTTTTAATATATATATTTCTCCCGACAACAAAATCCCGATACTTCAAAAATTGTCCAGATATTTTGGTCTTCCAATCTGGCAAACTTACACGTAGGAGGCGACTATCAGAAAAATACATATAATGGCGTCCGATGTGTGACGGTGTACCTAATTCATTTACGCCAGACGTAAAACAAACTTCAAAGACGAGAAGCAAATCCCTAAGACGAGAAAAGACCAAATTCAGCAGCGAACTATTACGCTGACGTAAATAATGTTACGCGCTAAAGTCGACGATACACTAGCGCCATCTAGTGTCAGGAACGAGAGCGAGGGGGGGCTTTGCAGTGAATGACATCACAACCGACAGCGCCATCCGAAGAAACTAAGTTTCTAGAAAATCTATACTCGGACTCTCGGGACCGTGCGCGTGTTTGTTTGAACATTCTGGATATTTGCTAATTTAAATAAGTAGGCGCTGCAAGGTGCGATCGAGGCAGTGTCGATTTGGGCGAAACAAGCGAAGCTTCGGAGTGGAATTAAGTGAATTAGTGTGTTTAATTTATTAGTGTTTTAACTTTAATTGT
The DNA here is from genome assembly GCA_907164705.1 of Parnassius apollo. Lineage (NCBI taxonomy): Eukaryota > Metazoa > Arthropoda > Insecta > Lepidoptera > Papilionidae > Parnassius > Parnassius apollo. The sequence goes on along the minus strand of CAJQZP010001607.1, from coordinate 2,911,876 downwards.
GTAAAGTAAATCAAAGTGTTAATTTAGGTAATTTTATCGGCAATTTTTATTGTCACGAACCTCAAGCTCGTAACAATTGGTGTCAGAAGTGGGATAAAATCATGCCGATTTTACCTAAGGAAGAAACGGAGGGTGTTCGTACCCGCAGTCAACGCCAGCATGAGACGGACCAGCGGAGATTTGGTGGTGCAACGGCGCAGATGTCGGAGGGCCAACTGCCAGCCACGGAGGCTGCGGGCCCGTCATTAGCTCCTACATCTGCAGCACCTGAGTTAGGTGCTCTGATGGCGATGCTACAGGAGCAGCTGCAGCGCGGACGAGAGGAATAGGCCCGTCTGTTGAAAGAGCAGCAGGAGGAACAGGCTCGCCGACAGGAGGAACAGGCCCGCCGACAGGAGGAACAGGTCCGTTAGTTGAAAGAGCAGCTGCAGAGCGGACAAGAGGAACAGGCCCGTCAGCAGGCGGAACAGGCTCGTCGGTTGGAAGAGCAGATGCTTCTCATGAAGGACCTTCACGCTACCTTCGGGAAAGAGATAAGGGAGGTGAAGGATAGGGTTGCTCAGCATGACAACCGCCTGTCGGAAGCTGAAACCCAAATCGCGAAAGCTGAAACCCGAATCGACCAAGTGAACAATCGGGTTGACAACGTGATGGCTGACGTGAAGAAAACGCTGAACGACCTCAAACTTGGGGATGGAATTACAGCTCCCGTAGTAGCTACAGCACCTTCGCTACGTGGGTTCAAGGTGCCACCGTTCGACGGTACCTCTTCCTGGTCAGCCTACAAAATCCAGTTCGAGGCTGTTATGAAGGCGAACGGCTGGAATAAAAGTCAGGCCATGACTGCACTCACCCTAGGCCTGCGCGACCAAGCCTTAACTGTGTTGGAAGCTCTCGGTAAGAAAGTGACCTATGAGCAGCTTCTTGAGGCCTTGGAAGCGAGATATGGAGAGATCGTGTGCAGCGCATCAACGAAAACCTGCAGCAGTGGGCTCTAGAAGTGGAGAAGCTGGTGCGAAAAGCATACCGGTCTGTACCTGCGCTCATTGAAGGGAACCTGGTGCAGACATTCATCGACGGCATCCGCGACCTGGAAGTCAGAGCTGCTGTGAGGCTCGGGCACCACGAGACGCTTAAGGACGCCTTGGCCCATGCACTGGAAGTGGAAGCCGTGCGGCAGGATCATCGTTCCCATCGCGTCAGGGAGGTTGCAGCAGCTACAGTTCGCGACCGCAACAAAGGATACAGCCCAAGGTGCTATGGCTGTGGGGAAAAGGGCCATCTTCGAATCAGCTGCCCTAAGCGAACCGTGGAAAGGAGAGTTGATCGATCTCGAGAGGGTAGTGCAGCTAACGACACTGCCTGGCGGCGACAGGATCATCTTTACCTCACGCTAGGGAGGTTACAGCGGTTACGGTTCGCGACCACAATAAAAGATACAGCCCTAGGTGCTATGGCTGTGGGGAAAGGGGCCATCTTCGGTCCAGCTGCCCTGAGCATACCCTACGAAGGGAAGGTGAACGGTCTCAGAAAGGAAGTGCGGCTAACAGCACCGCCCAGCAGCAGCAGGAATACGACTTTACTATCAGACACTGCAGCGGGAAATCTCACGGCAACGCAGATGCATTGTCAAGAAGACCTTGTCCTGAAGATTGCAACCATTGTAGTAGGCAAGAGAGTAAGGAGGTGGTATCCGTGAGGATGCTCAGGACGGACCACCTCAGCAACGAATGGAAGGACAACCTACGACATGCACAGCAGGAAGATCCGGACATCAAGCCGATTCTGGGATGGATGAAGGCCCGTGCTACCAAGCCTAAGTGGAGGGATGTCTCAGCGATGAGTTCAACCACGAAAAGCTATTGGGCCCAATGGGACAGCTTGCTGATTCAGGATGGAGTCCTGTGCCGTAAATGGGACAATGGTCGAAGAGACAGCTGTCGTTTGCAAATGGTTGTCCCTAAAGCTAAAGTGCCGAATGTTCTACAGTTGTGCCATAATGGTCGTTCAAGAGTCCATCTGGGAGTTAAACGAACTCTACTGAAGGTCCGAGAACAGTTTTACTGGGTCCATTGTCGTGACGATGTCGAGGATTGGTGTCGTACATGCGCAGGTTGTGCGGCCGTGCGGGGACCTCGGACACGTAGTAGAGGAGCACCGAAATTGTACAATGTTGGTGCACCACGGGATAGGACAGTCCTTGACATTGCGGAGCCGTTACAGAAAGGCGCAAGAGGGACTCCTAAGATCGTCCATGTGAATCGCTTGGCGCGTTATTATGGGGCCGATGATGCTCGGGACGAGCGTGTCTTGGGAGGGGGCAGTGTTACGCGCTAAAGTCGACGATACACTAGCGCCATCTAGTGTCAGGAACGAGAGCGAGGGGGGGCTTTGCAGTGAATGACATCACAACCGACAGCGCCATCCGAAGAAACTAAGTTTCTAGAAAATCTATACTCGGACTCTCGGGACCGTGCGCGTGTTTGCTTGAACATTCTGGATATTTGCTAATTTAAATAAGTAGGCGCTGCAAGGTGCGATCGAGGCAGTGTTGATTTGGGCGAAACAAGCGAAGCTTCGGAGTGGAATTAAGTGAATTAGTGTGTTTAAATTATTAGTGTTTTAACTTTAATTGTGTAAAGTAAATTAAAGTGTTAATTTAGGTAATTTTATCGGCAATTTTTATTGTCACGAACCTCAAGTTCGTAACAATAAAAAAGAAAAAGCGATAGAACGTGTTTTCTTAGCTGCAGGTTGATATTCATTTCCCTCCTAATTATAATTTTATGCCATTAACGTTATCTTCATAGATTGTCTCACAGAGGGGATATTTGCCATAGATGCCACTCTTGGCATACGAGTTGGCAACCGCAGTTTTTTTATTTTTAGTCGTTTTAGGGAGACTCTGCTGCCTAACTCCTCATATGTTTCCCTCTGTCGCCTCTTACGACACCCACGGGATGATATGGGGTAGTGGATATCCTTACACCGCCCCTACGGGATTATATCCATAAATGGGATAATAGGATACGATAATTTACAATAATAACGGATACGGATAATTTGATTGATAATCGTGATAGTATAAACAAGTGGCAAAATTAAAAAAAAAATTGTACAATCTACTTTAATATACACAAAATTAAAATATTAATATAGTCGAAGTCAATTAAATACGCATTATTAAAGATAACTCATAAACTACTGGTCAGTCTTGACCAAATTTATATGCGACCACCTGAGCACCAGATTTCTTTAAGAATCATCAAAATCGGTTCACCCAGAAAAAAGTTCTGAGGTAACACACATTTAAAAATACAGTCGAACTGAGAACCCACTCTTTTTTAAAGTAGGTTAAAAATGGCAGAAGTAGATGTTAGGCGTATGATGGCAACATAAGAAACTATCATTTTATCCCTTGGTTAACGTAGGATACAACTTAGGAATACTATGCTCTTTAATATTAAGGAATTTAAGTATTTCAAAGTTTTAATCCATAAATCTAATTTAACCTACAAATAGATTTTTTTCATAGAGCTCATATATAGATTTCTTCTAGATTTGATAACCGAAGTTGGTTTTGTATTTTTTAATGGCTTTAGAAGACAAATGAGAGCACTAGCATCTATTTACAGATGATTATATTATCTGTGTTTGATAACGTATCTATTACATACACACGGAAAACAAAGTTACTTTACATAATGAGAATTATGTTATACCAAATTGTTTGTTTGCGTCATACATTGTACTGGTGGGTTCTTTCAAATGCATTAAATGATTTCAAGTTAATCACTACTTGCAGCTATCACCCGAGGACAATAACCGTAAATGCGACGTTTGAAAGCCAGCTTTAACTAAATTTAAAAGCTGCTTTAGTACTCAACTTACATTAAAGATGCATTTAGTTTATTCCTTATTGCATCGGAATGTAGATGCTTATAATCAGATTTTGGCAAATAAATTAATCCTATTCTACACATTTTTAATGTATCTAATGTCAAATGCTATCTAAACTCAAAAACGGCTGGATCGATTTCGATGAAAGTTTTTATGAATGTTTGCGTGAGTTCTTGGATGGTTAAGATTTACAATTGGAGTCTGTAGGTGGCGCTGTTGTCGGGACATACAAATCGCCAGTGCGAAGTCAGGGCGGATCGCTAGTAATTTTAATAAATAGGAAAAGAGCAGTAATAATAATAACGTAATACCCCATAAATATATAACTAATTTCACAGTTACATTTTTCTAACAAAAACTGTCAACTTCGCGGAATATTTATTGGTAGATATAAATTCTTACAGCCCATGGGCATTTACAGGCTCCAAAAAAGAAGGTTACGGTTACGTTATTACTAGATTTGCAACAGATATTCGGCTATTATTCGGTATTCGACCTATTCGGCTTCTTTTTTCTTATTCGGTCCAACACCGAATATCTGGATACTATTCGGCCGAATACCATATACTTGAGTAAGATGTTTTGTTATAGTCAGAGAGTTGGTAAAATAAAAACATTTATTTTTAAATTATGTATTTTTAATATAATCAGTAATCAGTAAAGTAGTCACAGATACATAATCAACTTCCCTATTATAAAAAAAAATAACAAAAAACTATCAGATAAATGGCTATGCACTTGAATTATCGTAATTTAAGTGGAAGATAATGATGCAGAAAAACTATTTTTTCTTCACTTTCAGGCACTAATTTACTAATTTTCTTCTCGTACCCCCAGCTTCCGAGAATATTCTTGAGCGAGCGAGCTCTGAATAAATAACAGTACTTCCTTCCCGCTCGAATATTTTTGCCTATTTTTCGGCTATTCGGCCAGGAATCCCGCAGAATATTAGTGTGGCCGAATATACTAGAGTCTAGTTATTACCCAACACTCACTCAACATTTACAGGTAGAAAAAAGTGGTGTACGAGTATCTAGCTGATCAAATGGACTACTTGGGAAAACACATCCTGTGAAGTAGGAATATATACAATAGTATATATAGTGCCATAATTATTTTGTGAAAAGGCACTATTGTTTTTAAAAAAGAGGAGGTCAATGATTCAACTATATGATTTTTGATGTGTGTTCATTTCGTTATATTTAAAAAAGTATGCGCGACAAACGAGCACGAATTCCAACTAATGACGACTGTATGCTGTGGTCCACAGTACACCTATATCATTCCTAGATTAAGAATTGAAAAGCTGACGTGTTGACGTGACACTGGTATTCCGTATACAATTCAAGAAATAAATCTGACAATTGAATCAAAATCTGATTCGAAATCTAATAAATCGAAATCCCAAAACAAGTTGGTCGTTCCACACGCCGATGTGACCTCTCAGATACGTGAACACCCACACTGTCTGTATTGTTCTCGGTGTTGTACGGTGAAAAGAAAGCAGTTTAATTCATATTGGTCGTTACATCAGTTACGATTGTCTGGAAGCGTCTTAATCATCAGGTTGAGACGTTTTCAGACACTACATCCTAATTGCAGCATAGTTGAAATGTGTAAAAATTTGAACACGGTCATCAGCAAAGCAATTTGTAGCCTCACCGAGTCATAGTCTAATGTAAGTGTAAGTGTGTATCTATGATACAATAAATGAGTTTGTGCGAGTAAGTGATACCGTAAAGTTGTACCGCTAGGCATTAGTAAAGGATTATACATGACTAATTGTTAGAGGTCATGCAAGTACAATAGCACGAGAGGAAAATTAATTTATTTTGCTGTATATGAAATGTAAAAGTTAACAGTTTTTATGTGCGGAATCAGACGGTTTGACCTGGGCCTACGCTCCTACAAATATTTAGCGTAAAATTTGTAGGTTCAAAGCTGCTGTGTTTCATATGACATGAAACGAGGCATTTTTTTATCTTAGTTCTCAGGGGTGACAAAGCATGTGTATTTTGATTCTTAATCGAGGGTACACATAGATACCTATAGGCCACATCACCTACTTACTATCAGGTGGACTATGTGCTTGTTTGTGAATCTTATTCTATAAAAGAAAGTGTGCGTATGTAACGTATATTTGCGACGTAATCATTCCATCTCTTCTCGTGAGATTGGAAAGAGAGTAAGGAAAAAGGAAAGATTTTATGACGTACGACAGATAATTCCCAATTATATATTCCAGATCGGTACCTAGACCGGTGTAATCACAAGTTTTGGGTAAATTAGGATTTATCAGCTTCGTAAAGGTGCTAACAGTACTTTTAAACTGCGCTACTGTTCCAATGGCCTAGCAAACGAGCACACAGTCCACCTGATGGTAAGTGGTTGCTGTGGCCCATAGACATCTATATCTAACATCGATTACGAATCAAAATGCAGATGCGATGTCACCCGTGAGGATTATTTTTTTATAGAAGAGAGGGCAAACGAGTCATGTGGCTAATCTGATGGTAAGTGGCTACCGCCGCCCATGAACAACTGCAACACCAGGGGAATTGCAAATGCGTTGCCGACCTTTTAGAAAGAAGGTCCACTTCACTTTTATTGAAGGTCCTTAAGTTGTATCGGTCCGGACAAGTCGCCGGTGGTAAACAATTCCACAGAGAAGTTGTACAAGGAAAAAAACTCCTAGTAAAACGTACAGAAGTGGACCGCCAAGCATCCCGATGGTGAGGATGGTATCGGGAATTTTGACGCGATGTGCGTTCGTGAAATTTGGCGGCTAAATTAAGATGGAATGCCTCGTTTCCAGTAAAAAGGGTCTCCGGTTCTCTACACTCAGCACACGAAACACAGCAGCATTAAGCTACTATTTTATGCTGGTATTCTGTGAGAGCGTGGTCCTTCCCCGGTCGAGCCGACCCATTCGTGCTATAATTATACTACTAATATAATTGCAGCATGGCTCTACCACGTATAAAAATCTAATGCAAATTAAACTTTAACTGAACATCCTAGAAATGAAATATAACAAGCAATATTGGATACACAGGATGTGACTTTACTTTTCTGTTTGACATCTATAGAAAAAGCTAGTAATTTTTTTAAGTCTTAGCGGTCAGCCGCCGTAGAGTCTACACCACCTGAAGATGCCTCGTGTAGAGGTTAAACACGTGTCGTATTATCGTCGATGATATGTCTTTCCTAGAGTAGTGGTGTTGGGAGTAGTGGTGTTGGGATTAGTGGTGACGGGATCAGTGCAAGCAATTGAGGGAGGGCGGGGGGTGCTCTTCAAAACTAGGTAAGACACATCATTTTATTTTATTGAGCAGATGATTGCAAAATAACTATTAATATCTTTATTATAATGGATTTCTGAAAAGGAACGCCTGAATCTATTAATTAGTAAATTTTTTCTTGTTGCATTCTATAACAGACAACCATTTGTGTGTTTAAAAAATTGTGTGTCCGTTTGTTGGTGTACGTGTTGTCAACGACAAAAATAAGACTATAAATTTCACATTGTGAAGCTAGAGTTTAAAATAGAGTTCTGAATAACGTTTTCTAGCTAAAGTACAGACAAAGGAACTTAAACAATTCTTCTAATAAGTTACGAGAGTATAATTGATATGGCTATTTAGTAAAAAAGATAATTGTACAAACTACACATATTTTTGACCAAGTTAGTAAATGACAAATAATGGAAATAGACTTTAAATGATTCAATAATTATCTATATTGTTTAATAATTTGAAAGTGTGGTAAGCGCTACCGTTAGAGCTAATTTAATTTACTATTATGTGTTATGGGTTGTAGTTTTAAAATAACACTATTAAATTTAATGGTATGACTTCTAGAAGGCCTTAATAAGAACATGTAACTTAAATGTAGTTTCCTTCCTGGAATAAATATGAGGATATTGGTTTTATTAAATGAAATATGTTATAAATTTGTTAGTGTGGGGTTGATCACGACAGTATCAAAAATAGATCGGCTCCACACTTGAGCAGCGTTTATCAAATTCATTGCCTCAATTGTTTCCTTCCGTTCATGGTTCAGTCTCTTCTTTTTTCTTGAATGACATTCTTTGCCTTTTCCTTTATTTTTGTTCACTAAGGCCTTATTTATTTCTTAATTAACTGTTAATTAAAAAACTTGAATATAATACATACATTACAAAGGTAGTTGACATTTATTTTGATTTTGATCATTTTAAAATATCAATTAATTACATTTAATGTTATAATTTATCCGAAATCGATAAATACAAAATTTAAAATTGAATATGATTTTAATAGGAAACGTATTGAAATAGACAAAATATCATTTACCGTTTTTAGGTAATTACTGCATAGTATGATAACACAGTTACTTACTAAATAATTACATAATTCATTTTAATGTTAAAGAAATATTACAAAGTTTAAAAATAATACGAAAGTAGAGTTACACAAATGTAATCCAGTATTCCTTCTGTTTTGTTTTTTTCTACCCTCTACACGTTTTAATTTTTTTTGCCAAGTAGGTTAAAATAGCGCTTGAATACTTACAGCATCAGGATCATTGCACCACTGACCACCGCATCTGATGCACTCGTCGCAAGATTCCAATTTCATGAGACTCGAGCAGTCATTTCCAAAAACGAATTTTACAGTTATCAAAACCGCACACACAATAAACCAGGAGTATGACGCCATTTTTTAAAAAATCCATAAAAATTAGCACTTCAAATCAATTAAAGAAAATGTATTCGTATTTAAAAAAAGAATTCGCGATTTGATATTCGGCCAGTTCGAGAGTTCGAAATACGAATTACGCGCGAACGCATACACGTCTCAGCACAGACTGTAGAGTGTAGACTGTAGACGTAAACGACTCCACTCGCTCCACTTGATCAGATGGCTCACGATGAATCATCACGAGTTTGACGGAAAATTCGTGGAAATCACATTTAAGACGAGTGTATGATTCTTATATTCGGTATATAGATTTCTTCTATAGACATCAAAATATAAAAGTCAAACAATGAACATCATTATTTAGTTAGGTGCATAATGAGTTAATTTAAGTTTCGAATTATCTTCATACATAATATGTATCTTTATTCAGTTTTCTCCCACCAGAGCAGCGCCACTTAAAATGAGGTTTATTTATTAGATATTAGTGTCGCTTTTAGTGCAAAAACATACATTATAAATTAAGATAACCCAGTTTTAAAAAAAAACTTTCTTTAAATGCTATTGTTATTAAAAAAAACTGATTCTTCTTGAGTTGGTCAGTCGTGACTAACCAGAAATAATTGTGCTTATAAAACAATATTTTCTTTTACGTGTGAACTTTTTGCCATACTTAAAGAAAGCTTGCATTAATGTTTATAGTTACGTGCCACGCGTGTTAAAATAATATTAATATTTTAAAATAAATATAAGATTTCGTTTTGTGACGCATCGGAATATTTTTATACAGAAGAATAACGAAAAATTCATGTTACATTCTCATTTTTAATACTTTTACGTGAAATTTCAGAAATATGTCCCTTATACTATTATTTAGTAACTGGCAATAAAATTTTGCAGATAGAAAACTTTTGTTTCACTCAATTTCCGGTTCGTCACATGTACACTTTTTTGAAAAACGCTCTACAATATTTGGCACATTTCATAGCGGGGAAGTTATTTTTTTAATATGTAAAGGTTATTGTTTCTTTCTCTACCTACTATTAATTATATTTTATATTTACGTGGAGTAGAGCCATGCTGCAGCTATATTAATTGTATAGTTGTAGCACCAATGGGTCGACTCGACCGGGGAAGGACCACGCTCTGACAGAATACCAGTGTCAAATAGCAGCTTAATGCTGCTGTGTTTCGTATGGTGAGTGTAGAGAACCGGAGACCCTTTTTACTGAAAAAGAGGCATTCCGTCTTAGTCCTCAGGGGTGGCAACGCGTCTGCATTTTGATTCGCAAACGAGGATAGAAGTAGATGTCTATGGGCCAGAGGAACCACTTACCATTAGGTGGACTGTGTGCTCGTTTGTGAATCTTATTCTTCCTATTAAAAAATCTTGTGTATTTATCGTAATGTCTCGTTTTCCCGGCAGAAACACGTCAGAGTCAAGACTGGTTCGCCAACATTTGGAAGCCCATTTGAGTAATTGTTGTTATTTTGTTTTGTTGATAATTGTTTTTTTTTATTAAGAGTGGTTAATGATGGAGCCACAACCAAGTACGTCGAGAGATAAATCAACAGATTTTACTTCTCCGAAAAAGAAACGTCCAAAGGTATGTATAGGAATAGGATATATATGAATGTTGTTTAGTAGTTTTAATTAAAACTTCTTGGTTCGGAGTGTACTTTAAAGTTATCTCAAAGGTATTTAAAAACCACCAACCGTAATAATAAAACAATAAATTTATTAAAGATGCATGTAAGTAAAGTATGTATATTATCATTTTAATTTAATTTTAAATTTTAAGTGACTAGTTTTACTGTGAATGAAAAAAATATGGTTATAGGTATTACCTATAAATACGTTAAAGAAATGTGGCCTAATGATACATATCCATACAGAAAAGAGATGGCGCAGAAAGCATTTATTTAATTTAAATCTACATTATACAATAATTAGAATTATTACAAAATTTATAAAACGTCTACTTTTTTGGTTTGCTAGAAATTTTTTAAAACGAATTGTCTACTTAAATACATAATATAACTATCAAAAAGTTACGCACCCCTGCTATTCCTAATAATCTTGCATTGGTTTTATTTACATTGGTATCGCTCCTCGTTGGCTGTATAGCAATAAATTATAATCACAACTTTTAACCTTATTATTATGTAATTAGCTAAAAATAAGCATTCATTTATAGTATTATTTGTGTATTTATGAAAAAGCTACTAAAATAAAAATACTTAAAAATAACAATTGTGTTATTTAATACGATTAGGTAGGCCAAATATTTTAATCTTTTTCTCTTACGGACCACTTGTTGGGAATCACTGGTTTAAACAAATTATTGTTTATGTAAGTCAATCGTTGTAATTGTTTTGTTCAGGCGTTTTGGAGAATGCGTATAAACCATCTTGTTTCTTGAAAATGCATTCGCCCCACTTTCAGTGTGACACGCTACTTGTTGTAAATTTAAAGAGCAATAAAGTTTTTCGTTTCTTTTTTGTAGTTTATGAGTATGTAAGTGTTGGTTGAAAAGTAAAGTTTGAACTAATGTTCATATTTACTACGTTCAAGTTATAAAAATATATAGACTAAAACAACTATGTATTTAATTTATATTTTTCTTCTCCGTGGTAACATTCTTGACAGAGCGGTCGTGGTCATCACGAAGAGATGTCTTTAAAGGCAGATGATAGTCACCTCACGAGCTTTTGTTACCTCTGCATTAGCCGGGGAGTAAAAGAATTATCAAAGACCCTTCTTTACCCATACGCTTGTCAGGCAGAAGTAATAAAACAACTTACAACTCGCAAATTAAAAAAATGTATTATAAATTTAATTTAATTTTTATGATCGAGTTTTCTGAAGTAAAGTTATTTCTATACGTTTGAATACTGATTCTCGTTACGCACTTTATGGGAACCAAAGTAATAAAGATTGGACGACCTCGCTGTTCGCAATTTGAGTGACTTCAGAGTCATCTTAGTTTAACTGCGGTTTATCTTTAATCTGAATTCACATAGGTATATAGACTACTACATTGAGAAGTAGCTCTTTAATATAACGAGCACCAATCGTAAATAAGGTGTGTCTTCGGTGTAGCGCAAATTCGATATCTTATTATACCAACAGCAATACCGTCTGTCCAGTTATTAAGGCGACACCGTGAAAAAATGCACCTCCTTTCATCGAATAGTATAAAGACTATGACACCACTAAGGAAAGTGAAATTTTGATATAGGTAAATTCATGTCTTTATCTTGAATTTGATTGTTCAAAAACACGATTGTATAATTTTGATTCGATCATAATTATTTGCGAAAACACCTCTAAAAATCACTATAGTTGAAATTACAACGAAATTACTTAATCTATATGCTTGGAAATCACTCAAATATATTCATAATATCAATATTCATAATTTACTTGCTCATTATTTTGATTACTTAAATCAATAATTTTAAAAAGAAATATTTTAAAGTTTCTGAGAATTTCTAAGCGCTTTTAATCGTCGCGGGCGCTACGCTATTTTAGACCTTATGACGGCGTTTATTCAAGTTTTTATAGAAATTACGCATTCACTCGGGTCAGTACGGCGATAGCCTTTTCGATGTGTCGTCTTAAGAGTAATTCGCATTATGAGTTCCGTGTAAGCATTGAACAAAAACGTTGGGCTGGAATTTCAGGAATTTATTTTTAGAAAATAAATAGAAGATAGAATAAATAGAATATATAGTATGTAAAAGAAAGTAGTTTTGCGATAAGCTACAACTGATTTCAGATCACTCTTTATCCTCTTACGTAATTGCTTTGTAGTGTAGACAAACGCTTACCTGCAGCAATGTGGGTCGCATGTTGAATTCCCGCTAGTTTCCCAAATAATAATGATTCCAACCCTGGGTAGATGCCTATGTGACATTTATCTGCACAAAATGCTTGCGATTAAGATGGGATCCAAAATGGGATTTCGAAAAAAGATATTAAATAACTAGAATGGATGTACTTAATTAAAATTGATTTTAGTTTAAACTTATATTATACTAAAAATATATGACAAACAAAAAAGAATTAAAAAAGAATATATAAAGAATATATAACTAAAATATATCTAAATATACTAAAATTGAACTAGATAGAGCAATGCAGCAGCTATATTTTGGTTGCAGCACGAATGGGTCGGCTTGACCGGGGAAGGGCCACGCTCTCACAGAATACTAGCGTCAGCTTAGCGTAGCTCAATGCTCTTGTGTTTCGTATGGTGAGTGTAGAGAACCGGAGACCCTCTTTACTGGAAACGAGGCATTTCATCTTAGTCCTCACGGGTGGCAACGCGTCTGCATTTTGATTCTTAATCGGGGATAGATGTAGATATTTTTATTTATGGGCCACAGCATCCACTTACCATCAGGTGGACTTTGTGTTTGTCTATCACCCTTATTCTACGTAAAAGAATATAACTACTAACGAACATAACATTAACCATGCTTAATGCTTATTTTTATTAAAAATGAAAGTTCATGTCATTCTTGTAGATGTTTTAATGAAATTTCGTAAAAAGAGAGTCGAGGTATCTACTGCAGTGGGGTTGAGGGTTATTCGCCCTCTGGATTCGAAGAATCGTTTTTGCGTTTGCAATTTTGCGGGGTCCATTGGCTGTCCTCCCGCGCCTTCATCCAAAGGCCGATTTGTCTCAGCCAGTTTGGACCGTCTAAAACCTGCCAAAGTCCACCATTACAGGCTTTCAAATTGAAACTTAACTAAGTTTGAAGAAGCAGCCTTATAACAGCGAACAAGGCGGTTCGAGAGTTTCAGGGGGGCGATATTTCACGACCACCATCCTGGAATGTTTGTCATCATAGGTATCTGAAACAGGCTTTTTTCACAGCCTTGAGACGTCCCATTCGACAACAGTGTTGACGCATAGCGTCTAAGAATCTCCACAATAACTCAGTCAGGCAGTATTGTTTTGATACGTAGGACAGAAATTAGAACAGCTTCTATCCGTGAGAACTGTCGTACTGAGTAGAAACGGACCCTCACGAATGGTTGGAATCCAGTTTTATATATACAAAGCGGAACAAAAACTTTGCAATCGCGTTTTATGCGACAGTTTTCGATATTTTTTACAGAATTGTTATATAGCATAAAATTAATCACAACATTTGAATTCTAAACCAAAAATATTATGATATTATGAGATATATATGTAATATAATGTAAACTGAATATGCTATTATTTATATATGGAAAAATATAAATTTACAGAAATTATTTACTCGTATATTAAGAATAACGCCATCTTTTGTGATACTAAATAACAACTACGTTTCAGAATCTTGTAGGTTAAGACAAAACTGAGTAAATACATATTGTGCAATACCTACGTAGATAGATAACCAACCTTATCTGCTTTATTATTAAAATACCTTTTATCATTAAAAAAAACAGTCTATGTGGATGCAGATGTAAATTTAATTCATAATATCGTATTAATAATGAGTATCATATTATGCACGACAAACCTTTCAAAACTTCTACAATCAAACGTAATGTCATATAAGTAAGTATTGCAAATTGTTTTGCTTCGAAACGGAAATTCAGAATACTAACAATCAGCCTTGACTGTGCGATATTAACTTTATGACATAAAAATAGAAATAACAAAAGCAAACCAATGATTTTCCTAAACTCTTTTGAATGTTAAATGTTAAATTAATTTCACCCATTACTTCTATTTCTGTTCATTTAATTATGTTGTTTATTTTAATATAAAATTTCTAATCTCTATAGTAAAATATGGAAAATTATTCATGTAATGTTGACTTTTAGAGATAAAGTTGGCCCACACTCACACCCCAGCATTGAATTTTACGCTTAAGTTAACAGATACCCAATTTCATAAAAAAATCCAGTACGTAAAATTTCAGATATGTTTAAACTGACAAATAACAATAGCACTTTCATAAATAGAAAAACACCAACAGATTTTTTTGGGATCGCATTAAGTAAGTTTTCAGTCGTGTGATTTGCGTTTTATGAAAATGTTTTCCTGTCGGTGTCGGGTGAGCGTAAACAACGTTTGTGGAATAGTAGTCCAGCGACATTCAATAGATGGCGGAAAAGCTTCAGTGACGGCAAATCCTGTAACATTTAAAGGTTTTCATTATAAATTTTTTTTATATATGTTTTATTATAATTTATTTTAACATTACACAAACATTTTTTTTAAGTCTATTGTTTTAATAGATATATTCAATCTTCAAGTTTGTTTTTTTTTCTTTCAGAGGATTGACTGACAAAGAATGTTAAAAGTGTAAACCTTAGTTGGTAGTAGCAGAAAAGAATAAATAATGTAATGGAAGTATAATAAATAACTTTTTAATACATATTGTATTAAGATAACTTTTATACGTAAAGTACCATGTAGAGATAACAACCGGATAAATTTTCGGAAAAAATTCATTTGCGACCATAAATTATATAATGTAGAGCAATGAAAATCTATACAACTATACATGTAAATGAATTTGCAGAATAGATCTATACAACTTTACATATAAATGAATTTGGAAGATAGTTATTTCGATATAACAAATATTTACATCGAAATAACTATCTTTTATCGAATGCAAGGGGTTATTTATGTATATGTATTATGAACAATTTTAAAGGGATTCTAATATATCTATGTATGTAGAATGAAGCAGCATTAAACAACCAAGTTATAATTATTTAGCACAGTAATTGTTCAAGACTTGTACACAGTCATGGGAGCTTGTTATCTCTTTGGTACTAGATAAGGAATTTTCAAAGTAGGCGCCTGCAAAGGGGGCACGAGCCAATTGTGTAGTTAGAGATATTACGACCAAAAAACGTCCGTAGGTACGTGTAGTGTGTGTACACAGAAAAAATGAGTGAAACAATGTTTTGAGTCAAATATTTCACAATTTTTCCCAAAATAGCAGAGGAAGCACTTCAATTGTATTTACCTTTTCCAGTTCATGTTTGTACTGAAGGAGATTTTCTGCTATTGTGGCAATAAAATCCAAGTTCTTACAGAAATAAACTAACATCTATAATGCTTTACGGATCGGAATCTGAAAATTCGTTAAAACTATGCAAGCTCATACTTCACATTAAGTAGTTTTTGAATGACTGTGAGTTAGCATTAAAAACTTTGATGTTATTGAACAGAACTATTTTTGCTCTAATATTTTTTTGATAGAAAGGTGACGCGTCATAAATAAGTTGGGGTACTCCTGCACTAGATAGTTACGGTCATACTGAAAAACGTTGATTATCGCACTTACTTATTAGATTTATTATAATATAAAAAATAAGAGACAATTAATACTTACTTAATTATTAATTGTCTCTTTGTCTCTTTTTATTGTCATTTAGTGAAAAGAGAGAGAATTAGTATTTCTTAAACTTTTTGTACATACTCGTATGTAGGTCTGTTTCCTGAAATAGATGGTGCCTCAGTCTATAAATATGAATGGTGGCACCACCTTCAACTTGGTACAATTTTTTCCTGTTAATTGTAAGTTTAAACGTACAACTTTTGGTCCAATTTGTGCTTACCATTTACTAGATTTACTTTTAAATTAATAATATGTTGGTCCCTCACTCTTAATGCATTTGAAAAGATAGGCATCATCCGTTATATTAATTTTGTAGAGCAGTATTAATATTTATTTTGTAAAGTAGTTGTGTTTGCGTATCCTGTTATTGACATGTACAGCAACAACTCCTCTATCGAAGACCATAAGAGATCGGGTCGACTCCGTGCTGCTAGAATCTGACAGTCTGTAATGATGTTACAGCTAGAATTTACACACAAAATTAGAACTTACAGTGCAACAAAAATATTGTCTTGTGAAATGAAGATTACCAAATACTGTTTTGGAGCAACGATGCTGCCAATTCCTTAAATTAGTCCCTGAATTTGCTCGTTACAGATTTTATTAGCTATTTACCATGTATACACATCAAATTATCCTAAACCCCGTAGAGATCAGAGACAGTGTATCACAGTCATTGCGGCAATTTTAAATAAAATTAATTAATCGCTTAAACTTCAATAAATAAGTAGGTACACATGCGTTTTATAATTATTTTACTGTTTCTTTAAGAAAAGAAAGTTTGCAATGTTGTGTAAAAGAACTTATGACCGTACTAGAAAAATTACATAAATTACCGACGTATCGTACACGTATTACCAGTAGTTTAAAGACTACCGAGAATTTTCTTTCCATTAATCTTACTGGTGACTTCTGAGATATTTACTAGCGATTTATTTGGTTTGTTTAGTGTTTTTTGGTTTGTTACGTTCCTGCACAAATCTATGTATTTTCGTCTCAGAAGTACTAGGCGACCAGAAGTCAATTTTTGTAGTATCAGTGTAAAAAATAAAAAAAGGTTAAAATTATAATCAAAACTATATAACAGCTTCTTTCACGCTTATGCTTACCTTGTAGGTGTTGTTGGCGTTGCTGTAAAATTGCACAATCAGTCAAAGTCACAAAAAATTAAATAAATTACTTGAGTTTGTATTGTTGAAGTACCTTTTATAAAATAGAGTAAGACCACATGAGTAAAGATACGAAAATGACTACCGAGTGGATTTGGGGAGAAAATTTCGGGTGATCTTGCTATTAAGTTGGGATTAAATATCTGGTAGTTTTGCGAGACCAATACTAACAGTTTCTCCTAGCTTTTCTACAAACACAGTGTAACGTGTTGACAAGCGAAAGAGGCTCTGGTTACTACCTGATGGCGAAAAATCCATATAAACTAGCTGAATACAAATTTTAGAGATTGGTGATAGAAATTTTATAATAATCGGCAGCATCAGCCTATCAAAGTCCACTGTTGAACAAAGGACTACTCAATGAAATGCCTCATAAAGCGTAGATTTGCCATAGTTGCCACGCTTTCGATGCGTTTTTTTTTTGCGTACTACTCTATCATTTCTTACGATACTCACAAGATGGTATGCAATATGCTCGTAGTTATAAGGATTCTCTCACAGTGAAGAAGCAGCACCTTAATTAATAAGCATCAGGGCATCCCTAATTACGTGTTTAGTTAATTTTTTTGGCTAACTTTTTATATTAGAAAACAAAACACACTTAACTTCATTAAAATGAATGTTAAGTGTGTTTTGTTTTTTAAGAAAAAATGATGCCATAAAAACATAACCCGTAAAAAAAGTCTCGCAACTCAGTTCTTCTACCGTAAAAAGTTGTGAGATCCATATACATATACATACCAAGTCGGTTAATTTATTCAGTCAAAGCTTATAAAATAAGCTAACAAATTAAATACGAATCTGGACAGCTACCTTCGTAACACATTATCAATTCTATTTTGAAATTACATTAATCGACCCCCTCTTACTTCATTACACCCTAGTCGTTACAATCACAAAATCAAACCTTTATCTGATAATCATTTTACTTTACCCACTTAACAACATTATCCATAAAAATAACACAACTCTCGACACATTTCTTTCACCGCACAAGCTCTACGATAACATACCTCACTTAAGTGACCCGATAAAAAAAAGTTTATGCTTCAATTTCGAGAATACTGCAAATAAGTGGCTTAAACCCATAACTTATTTCAGTTGGGCTCACATACAAAGTTTATCACAAACATAGTTTTTTTTTGTAGCACGTTGAAATACGTGAGAATCGATCGAGCTCTAGTACTCTAACATTCCCGAGTTCCCGAGGCCTGTTGACAGATTACCATAAATGTTTAGTTTGTGGGCAACAAATTTTCGTAGATTCAATGAAACTCAATATTGACAGAACTCTATATTTAATTTCAACTAGACTAGTAAACCCGATTAGGTACATTTAATTTTAACTAAACTAATGAACATAATTACAATAATTTAAAAAAATACATTAAAAAAAACTAATCATCAAAGTTTTTGTTTTACTATATGTCTGTTTGTGTACTATGTTACAATATCAAAATTAATAATATAAGAAATTCAAAGTAAAACTGACATTTAACCATCGCGGTATCTCACAAGAGACTTATTCTCACCAAAATAAACAAAAACATTTAATAAAAAATATATAAATTTCTTTGCAACTGTAATAGTAATTGCAAAGAAATTTATATTTTTATTTTTTATTTAGGATTAGTGCCTGTTCTATCAAAAACATTTAAGCTGATCACGGCTACGCATAGCCCAGTGACCTCCAGTCACTCTTCTTTCCTTTATGCGAACCCCACATAGGAACGTCGAGTATAAAAATACAATTATAATTTAAATTGATTGGTAGATTTTTTTCTAAATACAGGATTAGCGAACGTCATTGTAGGCGGCTTGAAACAAGGATTTCTTCGCGTGTCCGACATATCTTCCGCACGTTGTTTCTGGAACAGCTCGTATTCGCGTCGATCTCTGGCGTCTGTTAAAAGTTTCCAGGCGACCAAAGTGGCTATCCCAATTAATATAAGCGCAATCAAGAACATGCCACCGAACACTGAAATTATTAAAATAAGTAGTTTAATTTAGAAACTAACAAAATTTTGCAACGTTTTTTTACCATCGTCACCTATCATTTATATAGAATAATACTTCTATTTCCCTTTTTTGCATGACTTTGGCATATCATCATTATCATTTATCATCTTTACAGCCCTTCACAAGTCCACTGCCGAACACAGGACTCCTCCAGGGAATGTCACAAAGCACGATCCTGATCCACCTGCATGTCTTACCAGGTCGTTACTCCATCTAGTGAGGGGCCGCCCTACACTTCGCCTACCGCTACGAGGCTGCTACTCGAGAACCTTTCTTCTCCATCAGTTGCCGGTTCTTCGAGCTATGTGACCGGCCCATTGCCACTTTAGCTTACTAATCCTTTGGGCTATGTCGGTGTGTGACTTATAAATTTATTAAATATATGTATTCTTAAGTTATAAATTTGCATATTGTTGTGTGCGTCAATGGTCTATGCCCAAAATAAAGTTTCTTTCTTCTTCCTTTTTCTTTTTTAATCTCGCTTAAAAATCGGGTAGTGAAAGTATTGAAAATCAGTTAATTCCTTTACCAAGGCTAGATGTTTCGCACCTTGGGCTCTGTTTTCTGGCACGGTGTTGTATACTTTACATCATTAGATATATATGCTTATACCGTCATCTATCGAGGTCCATGAGTCTGCCTGGTATTACCCCAAGGCACTTTTTAACGGACGAACTAGGGTGAGTGAGTATCTAAGGCAGCACACATAAATAATGAACTGTACATAAAATGCATTTTAATATTTTTTTGTAAAACTAACGATTACTGAATACCTGTAAGTGGCTACTGCAAAAAAGGCTATAAACGCCAATACCAGCTCTCTCTACCCTTCGATCGGAACACAAAAGTATCTATACGTAGAGTAGGTACCTACTCAGGGGGATTCCTTGCCAGAAAAGGAACACTACCACGTAGTACATATGAAGACTATATTTTAGATAAAAAAAAAAAAAATAAAAAAATAAGAATAATACAATCTAGTTTTCACAATTGCTTTCCCGCAGTTGGTGTTAGAGCAATCGTTCACCCACAGTAAATATACATCACTTGTATATCTGGCTGGCTGACCAATGAAGCTGAAGATGAAAACCAAACGAAACCGAAAAAGAACGAACCAAACGAAAACGAAAGAACCGAATCGTTACCGGTGCGAAGGTTTTGGCTCTGTGCTCAACAACCGGTTCGTTGAGCTTGACAACTCTTTCTAGAAATAGATGCCTGCTTGCGCATACTTGAATTAGCCTCTGTTCATTAGTAAGCCAAAAAAGTGATAATAATTTTTATATTTAGAACACTACCTTGATTGAATATTGGAGTCTTCAGCTTTTTTATTATTTTTGTATATGCAAAATGAATTAAGTACCAGTCCCCTGTGACTGGTGGAAGCCGAATGGGTTTTTCATAAATTAAATATTTATAAAAAAATTGATGACGATGACGACTCCCTCCTAAACGTAATCGTGATCTCAGTTTTAGTAGATCCCACGCATGTTGGACGTTCCTTCACTACTTATTGCGATCGATTCTTTTAGGTGGGCCGTGGGTTCAATTCCAGCTCGGAATTAGTATTTGTAGAAAACACAAATATTTTTTTCGTGTTTAGTAGTAGTGTCAATGTTCAACTTCTTTCATTTTTACTTATTCAGCTAATAGAAATCCACTGCGCGACACGAGCCTTGATTACTGTAGGGAGGATTTGCCATCGTCGCAATTAGCAAGTTGGTTGGTGAACGCAGCACTAGACTTTTAGTCTCGTACACTTGACGTTTCTTCCTGTCGCAGGTCTGGTTATTTATACCTCGCGTAAGTGGAACGGCTCAACCGCCAACAATCGGTAGCCACACGACCCTTCTGACATTAATATTCCGCACATCTCATACTCACGACGCAACACCCACGGAAAGAAACGAGGTTATAATACATAAATATATTCTCTTAAGCCGACACCCATCGGCACAGTTGTGTAATTTATGGTTGTAAGACGTTTTCATAATACGGGAGATATTCTTAGTGTGGGAGTAACGAAAAGAAAGAAATTAGCAGTAAGAGCGTGCACGATGGAAGTAGTTGGACTGTTGGAACAGCGTTTTTTATACTAAATCTATGGCGTTTAGTAACATTAATACGTCGTACTTACTGTAATAACTTTCGGCACAATCAATATCTGTCTGCACGTACATTTCAATGCTATAGTTATTATCGTCATACCTATACATGAAACGTGAGTAGCAAATACCATTGGTCTCGAAATAACAAACGTTCCATTGACCATCGGTTATGTTAAATTCGCCCAGAGTTTGCGTTACATTGACTCTGATAATGGTGTTGCAGTCTGAACAATTTGCAGTGCCAGCGTGATGGCATTTTGCACAGCTCTCCAGCAAATTACATTGACGGTTGTGACAGTCAGGACAGGGCGTGATCCTGCAGAATTTATCCTGATAAAATCTTGCGTCCCATTGAGCGATTGGCTCACACGTGCATTCACCGCATTCACATTGACCGCGGTTGTTACATAACTGAAAATAATTAAAGATTATTTTTCTTAGATCATTATAAATATAATTCAAAGTTATGTATAAATATGATTCAAAGTTAAAGTCAAATCCAAAATATTTTATTCACTTTAGGCTCATAGAAACATTAAATCAAAGTGTAAATCTATCTACAACCACGACGCTTTGCTAAAGTAAGACTTTTTTACTCTTGACCTAACCAGTTAGTTTTTGGTTAGTTTCTACATTTATTTTAGTTAGCTTCTGACTGCAGTTTAAGCTGAACTAATATTTGTGAAATAAAGTATACATAGAATTTTGTTATTTATTTTATTTATTGGTTTGTCTTATTAATTTATCTCGACTTGCTTTCCTGTAATTTTAATATACATTAATAATTTTATGCTATTTTTGTAAGTATCCGGATGAAGTTGATAGAATCAACACTCAAATGGTGATAAATGGTGTTGAGTTGTGATGAATGGTTGTAGTTTTACAGTTTGAATTGAATATTTCAATGAGCCTAAAGCGAATAAAATATTTTGAAGTTGACTTTTTTTACTATATTAGCAATAATTTTGTAAAACTATATGCCTATGTTAATTTATTCGAAAATAACTGCCTATGTAATGTGCATGTATGTAACTTTGTAACATAGAGTTAAGTAAGCTTATCTACGGAAACGGAAACTAGTCGAGTACTCTGTGTGACTTTCAAGAAATACTTGGCGCTGGCAGAATTCGTTGTAAGTCAATTTCTTCAAGTAGTTGGAAATACTGTTGTTTTCAATAAATAAAGTGACATTATGCGTGCGATGCAACGGTTTTATCTGGTCAATCGAAGTTATAATTTGGTTATGAATGAATGTGCGCTTTTTTATTGTATGATGCCGTTTTTGAGGGTTTTTTGAAGTACATGCGTTGTGAGTTCATAAGATTTTTTTTAGAATAACATTAAAATGATTTATTAAGAAAATTCTGAATCGATAAACAAGTTCTGATTTGCCGAAAAAGAAAAATGCACATAGACAAAATGCAGTTTCTGATGTTTGGATGATAGATTATTCGTTTATTAGCTTAGTCCCAAAAATAATTATACAGCAAATAGCGCATTGTGTGAAAAAGACTTTAGTAGGTATATTACTTATGGCGGCCAAAATGACAGCAAAAAAACTGTTCTTTAATTTTTTATTTTATTACATTTGTAAACCAATTGCTCGATTAATTTCACTTTCCGTCCCGATATTTGATCCACTGGACCTAGCAGCACTATCTAGAGACTTTCTATAAATCAACATGTTGTAATACAGACGACATCTATGCGTGTCACCAAGAACCAACGGCACCTTGATTCGAAACTAATTAGTAATTAGAAGAATAAGTTACGTAAAAATGTTACTTATGAATAGGTAGTACTTACTATAAAAATATTCATAATCGAGGGAGCGTAGGACGCTAAATTTAAAAAAAATACATATATTTTTTGTCCAAGTTAATAACAAAAAATAAATGTAGACTTGATAATTTTAATGGAAATTATTCTAACACTCACTTTGCCATCATCTGTGATGCAAGGTGTCTTAGGTTTGTAGCATTCGCAAGCAGCGCCGTACCAGTCGCTAGATGTACACGTGCATACTCCACATAAGCAGTTTCCGCGCCCGTTACAGGGGGCGCCACTGGTGTCCAGAGTACAACTATTCTGATTGCATTCGCAGTAGCGACCATTATAGCTAGGGAACAATTTAGGTTCAGACATTTAATCAAAGGTGGCACAATTCTCACTCAGCGAATTGATTTGACTGATTATAACATAGAATATCTACAGCTACGATACATGGAAATATAATAGATATAAAAGACGGTTTGGTAAAAGAACAATAAGCCGACCGACTCAACTGCAACAGCAGCTAGTGTATAATCGAATGGTGGCTCAAATTGGAACTATCAGAACGAAGGTCTTCAACTGTCTGCTGCTAGATGGCGCCCGTAAACATATACGATGAGAACAATAGTTTGTATTACTTATCTAATAGAATATTTAAAAAATAATTTATTAAAAATGATCAGTTAGGCTATTTCAGTTTAAGAATTAGTAAACTGAAGTAGCAATGGGCCGGCCATATAGCTAGAAGAGCCGACAACCGAAGGGGAATAAAGGTTCTCGCGTGGCAACTTGATACCGGTAGACGAAGTGTAGGTTGTCCCTCCACTACATGGAGTGACGACCTGGTAAGACACGTAGACATCGCAAGTGCAAGCAAAGATGCAGGTGGCTCAGGGACGTGTTTTGTGACATTCCTTGGGAGGAGTCCTATGTTCAACAGGTTGTAATGATGATGATGGGTAAAATGATCGCCGGGTAAGGGATTATTCGGATGTGTTTTACAGCGCTGATCATAGCTAATACGCGTTGCTGGATTCGAATTAGTTCAAAAGATAAATATAGTTTCTTTTAGTCTAAATGTACTATTGAATCGAAAACCGAATCCAATTAGAAAACGGTTTTAGGAGTAAGCCCGCAGTCCTTGGTTTATGTCAAAGTTTATATTACGTAAGTAATTGTATCTTAAAGAAATAAAAGTATTTTATTTATTTATTTATTTTTATAATGTTTACCGTTCTCTGCAATGACAGCTGCCACAATGACAGAACCCGTGACCGCTACAAAGCTCTGTATGGCCTGGAGCAATGCAGGAACTGTTGTCGCTCATACGGCTACTGCTTGTAGCCGTGCATTCACATTTATCACCATATCTAAAAATATTTTTTGCTTAAAATAAAGATGTTATTTCACTATCCTTTCATTTTAAAGACTAATTAAGTTGACGGGTTGCCGAGACTCAAAAAAGTATGGGTATCTCACTACTATACAAGTACCATTTCATTTTATTTCTAAAATGGGCCAATCTCTTTTTACTTCTATTTGTAAATTCGGAATCTTCATTTCTTATTAGTCTAAATGGTTTGTTAATTTTAGAGTTTGTCAATTTTTTGTAGGTTAAAGCTGATTATAAAATAAGTTATTTTCACTATCTTACCTGCCAGGGTTACATTCACATATACCACACCTCCGATTACCAAACGCGTTGCATTTTATTGAACTTACTTCGGTTTCACAGTCGCATTTCTTAATTACATCGATATTTAGTTTTAAATTCTCTTTAACACCTCCAATTAGAACATCAACTAAAAAGTTATCTGCTTCTATATAATCTAATAATTTAAGTCTCCCTGTAAAATTAGTTTGTTGTCCTGTTTTTATATTACACTCATCACTTCGTTTTTCAAGACAATCAGGAATAAAATTTAT
Source organism: Parnassius apollo (assembly GCA_907164705.1). Lineage (NCBI taxonomy): Eukaryota > Metazoa > Arthropoda > Insecta > Lepidoptera > Papilionidae > Parnassius > Parnassius apollo. Next base: position 2,886,937 of record CAJQZP010001607.1, on the reverse strand, counting down.
GTCAAATTTTTTTCGATACGGGGATCTTATATCTAATTTTATGCTTTGTGTTATTTCCTGCAAACATATCAATTGAATTTTACAAAATAAATTAATGAAATTTTAGAGAGAATAATAAATTCTTCTTCTTTATCAACCCACAGCTGTACATACACATTCTCAACTATATCTATAATAGACTACCTCTGTATACTATGATATATATCAGTGATCGGGGTACTAGACATCTCGCTCCTTAAATTATAGCTAAAAATCCATTGCTGGATGTAGGCGTCGGTTGGCAGGCGGGTTTAACCGAAGTTCGTTTATTTTTTTATTATCTTTAATATGTTTGGAGTGGTTGATATAAGGAAGATGATGCTGTCCATTTCCTGTTTCAGTCTACCTCTGTTGCCTCTTAAGACATCTACAGAATTATATGGAGAAATAGATTCTCTTACGCCGCCACTGTACGCTATCTGATATAGGTATACCTATGCTAGAAATTAATAATTGATCTTTAACTATGAAATTGCCGTTCTGCAGTGTCTACTGGTCGTTTCAAATAAAAATATATTTTGGAATTCTAATTTCATTTTTCAAGAATTCTCTTTTCAAAATAAGACATTTAAATACTGATTAGCGTTCTGTTTTCATCACATGTGAATCTAGTCATCATGAATACGTTAAAAATTCGAGTAATTATGGAATATAAGTACCGTCGTGGCGCCAACGCAGCACAAGCGGCACGCGACATCAACGACGTTTGCGAAGCAAATAATACAAACGAACGCACCATCTGTTATTAGTTAGCCCGCTTACATCCTGGAAATTTCAACTTGAAAAATGACACCCGTGGTCGTCCGAAAACTTTAGTCGACAATGAGAAATTAAAGGCAATTGTAGAAGCTGATGATATTCGATCTACGGGTGAATTTATAGCAGCTTTTGAGTTAGAATCAAAACAGCATTAGTTCAGTTGCATCAAATTAGCTAGATAAAAAAGCTTGACAAATGGCTGCCCCACAAACTCAATGATCGCCAGCGTGAAGTACGCGTTGAGACGTGCCTTGAACTGCTCAAGAGGCACACACATTGTTACCTGCGACAAAAAATGGATACTGTTTGACAATCGCAAGCGCTCAGTAAGTTGGTTGGATCCTTGTTCAGCGCCTCAATAATGCCCTAAACGAAAACTCATCGCTAGAAAAGTGATGGTCACTGTTTGATGGTCTTGCGCCGGTGCAATTCATCACAGCTTCTTACCAAACGGGATGAGCATTACTGCAGATGTGTACTGTGAAGGACTGAACATAATAATGGCGAAGCTCGCACGTCTCCAACCAGCATTGGTCAATCGCTTGTCTCCGCTGCTCTTGCACAACAACGCGCGACTTCAGACTACAAAACAGACGGTCCTGAAGTTATAAGAGCTGGCGTGGAAGCTCTCCGTCATCCACCGTACTTACCACATTGCGCCTACAGACTTCTACTTTTTCCAGAATTTGGAAAACTTTGCGACTGCGTTGCATCGATTTCATGAGTTAGTTTGGTTAATAGCATAATAAAAATAGAATAGTAGTCTATCTTCTAAGAAATGTACCAAACGCCGCTAATATGTGTGCGTGCCTGGCGCGTGACAGTACGGACTCATAAGCACTAGCCACAGCACGCAAACAACGACACTTGCCCAGTCGGGAAGATCGGGCCGAGTCGGGAACGCCCACCGCCGCGTACCGCAATAGAGACTTTGTTGACTTTTAATAAAATTTTGCTAGCAGTCTTTTTTCGTTTTATTTCCTCTTTTTGTAAAATAAATTAATATATGTGTTTGTTTAAGTAAATTAGCTTTTTATTAATAGGTTATATTAATATATCTATACATAGATACATACCTCATAAGTACATTAGTTATCATATCACATTTGTTGTAAGGTATAGCTGGAATTTTTTTTACAAACATTGATTCTTTGAGGGGAAACTAAAGAATTGATTAACAAATATGATGCATAGGTACATGTATCCATATCTATGATGTTTGTAAATATTATAACTACTTACAAAACTAAATGAGACAGCTAATGTTAAACATAAAGACAGTGACAACCCTGCAACAGTAAGCATTAAAGTCTCGCGCGGCGCGTTAAGTTATCCTACTATTCTGTTTTTACTATGTTAATAGAAATAAAAAAATTGGTAGAATCTGCAGGCCATCCAAGGAGCTTCCCGCTAGTTTCAATATTAAATAAGCGCTTCATTTATTAAGACGTTTTTGAGCTCAATTTTGGAAAACCACGTCTTTTTGATTTTTTCAAAATTGAATATTTCACAAACCAATCAACCGATTTTGATGTGATTTACGGCAATCGACCCATTTATTTCAGCTTAACAAAAAGGCCTATTAAAAAAACGATATCATGGAAAATGTTTCAAGTTAGGATTTTTTTCTTCAACGATATCTCTCGAACGAATCAACCGATTTTGAGGCGGTTCTCTCGACGTCGTTTTTTTGAGTAAAAGAGCTGATTAGATTATAGAATTGATGAAAATAAGAGTGTCGAAGTAGTTCTTAGAAAAATATATTTTGAATTTTTGAGGTTTTCTCACTATCAACCGTGACGATTCGGTCTAAATTCACAGAAAATCTAAGTTCAGCAAGATGCCGAAAACCGCTTTTCGATCGGACACTTTGTTACAAACTTATGCAATGTTTACATACATACACACACACTCACTCATATACACATACATACAGATATACAGACATCATCGCAAAAATCGCCAGAATAGCTTCCTTGTAACTCGAAATGTCGAGATCAGATGAGAATTCGATAACTTCCTCATATTTGAAATTTCATAAAAAACGGCAATTTTTTATGAAATTTCATAAAAATCGCTGAAATCGCGGTTGCATTCTGCAGGCTGCCGCCGTGTTTGGCACTATAGGTCAGCCGATTGGGATGGGATGCGGTCTTTCTTTGCATCCTACCCTTGGGGGCGGGTTTGCTTCTCGCCGGACGATCCCAACGTTGTTGCGGATTCTGTCGCTGATGTGGTACTTCAGGGTATGGAACTTTTTATTCCTTCCTCTGTGGTGCCCATTGGAGGCAAATCTCAGCCATGGTTTGGTCGCTCCTGTAAAATAGCATCATGCTATAAGCAGGAGTGCTACCAGGCCTGGGCTGACGCATCAGCGTCCAGGGATGTAAACACCAGCGCTCTAAAAAAGAAGTATAATTCCGCCTCTAGGTCCTTCAAAAGAGTCATTGCCAAGGCAAAGTCAGAGCACATAGGCAGAATTGGCGAGAAACTAGTTCGTCTTCCTTCTGGAACCCGTACATTCTGGTCTCTCGCCAAGGCTGTCCAGGGGAATTTCTGTCAGCCATCTCTTCCATCTCTGCACAGGGAGGACGACTCACTGGCCCACACCGCAAAGGAGAAAGCCGATCTTCTAGGCTCTTTCTTTGCGTCTAACTCGACTCTCGATGACGGGGGGAGTACGCCGCCGACCATCCCGCGGTGTGAGTGCTCCATGCCGGAAGTGCAGTTCACTCAGCGCTCGGTTCGCAAAGCACTCCTCTCCCTGGACATCCACAAGTCGAGTGGGCCTGACGGAATCCCCCCAATTGTGCTGAGGACGTGTGCTCCAGAGTTGGCACCGGTTTTAACGCGTTTTTTCCGGTACTCCTACTCCCTAGGCGTAGTCCCAAAATCATGGAAGACGGCTTTCGTCCACCCGATCCCTAAAAAAAGGCGACCGCTCAGACCCGTCCAACTACCGGCCTATCGCCATCACCTCCTTGTTCTCCAAAACAATGGAGTCCATTGTAAACTGCCAGCTCATGAGGTACCTTGAGGATCACCAGCTGATTAGTGACCGCCAATACGGTTTTCGCCGTGGTAGGTCAGCTGGTGATCTTCTGGTCTACCTAACTCACAGATGGGCGGAGGCAGTAGAGTCCAAGGGGGAGGCATTGGCCGTTAGTTTGGACATTGCGAAGGCCTTCGATCGGGTTTGGCACAAAGCGCTTCTTTCGAAGCTCCCTTCCTATGGGCTTCCCGAGAAATTGTGCGATTGGATCACCAGTTTTCTTGCAGATCGGAGCATCAAGGTCGTTGTAGACGGTGCAAGCTCCGATTGCAAGCCTATTAATGCTGGTGTTCCACAGGGCTGCGTGCTATCGCCAACGCTGTTTCTTCTGCATATCAATGATATGTTGCAGACCCGTAACATTCATTGCTATGCAGATGACAGCACTGGTGATACTCTTTACACCGGCCGAGCCAATATTTCTCGGGAAAACGTCTCCGAGTGCCGGGACAAACTTGTGTCTGAAGTCGAGTCTCTGCTGGAAAGAGTCTCGGATTGGGGGCGACTAAATCTAGTCCAGTTTAACCTCCAGAAGACACAAGTTTGCGCGTTAACCGCTAAAAAGAACCCCTTTGTCGTATCCCCTCAGTTTCAAGGCACTCCCCTTGTTGCCTCAGCCAGTATCGGAATCCTCGGCGTCGACATATCGAGTGACGTGCAGTTTCGTGGTCACTTGGAAGGGAAGGCCAAATTGGCCTCTAAAAAAGCTTGGCGTGCTCAGCAGAGCGGGACAGTATTTCATGCCGGCACACCGCCTGCAACTTTACAAGGCGCAGGTTCGGCCGCACATGGAATACTGTTCCCATCTCTGGGCTGGGGCTCCCCAGTACCAGCTCCTTCCACTTGACCACATCCAGCGCAGAGCGGCTCGAATCGTCGACGACCGAGTGCTTTCCGATCGGCTCGATTCTCTGGCACTGCGAAGAGATGTTGCATCCCTTTGCATTTTCTTTCGCATATACCATGGAGAGTGCTCTGAGGAATTGTTCGGATTAATCCCAGCCGCCAAATTTCGTGAACGCACTACGCGGCAAACGTCCCGATACCATCCACACCATCTGGATGCTTGGCGGTCCACCACTGTACGTTTCAAAAGGAGTTTTCTTCCGCGTACAACCTCTCTGTGGAATAATTTACCACCAGCGATTTTTCCGGACCGATACGACCTGGGGACCTTCAAGAAAAGAGCTTACTCCTTTCTAAAGGGCCGGCAACGCGTCTGCAATTCCCCTGGTGTTGCAGTTGATCATGGGCGGCGGTAGTCACTTAACATCAGGTGAGCCACATGCTCGTTTGCCCCCCTCTTCTATAAAAAAAAAAAAAAAATTTTATAGGTAAAGACCTAATATTTAAATAAAATGGACAAAGATAATAGTAGGTATTATGTACTTGTACATACGTATAATTATAATATCTTTGACAAAACTCCTTAATTCAGTGCTAATATTGTACGCTATTTGTGCCATTCGCAATAGATAAGCACAATAGCGCCGGACAAGCGAGACTCACTATACTGAACTGTATCGTATGGTGAATGATAGCGGAAAATACATTCGAAAGTGATCTGAATTCATCACTGCTACTGCTGGTGTGAATCAACTAGTGCGAAAGTTTTTTTTTGACAAACGATTACTTAATTCACCTGATGGTAAGTGTGTGGGCCCTACATCTATATTTATCCTCAATTAAGAATCAAAATTCGGACACGTTGTCATCGCTGAGGACTAAAACTTTACTTACACGTTCTCTACACTCACTATACGAAACACGGCAGCATTAAGCTGACATTTTACGCTGGTATTCTGTGAAAGCGTGGTCCTTCCCCTGTCGAGCCGACCCATTCGTGCTACAACCAAAATATAGCTGCAGAGTGGCTCTACCACGTAAGAGTCTAGGCATAACGCTAAATAATCCTTTGCACACCGTGGGGAGTGTAAAAACTTTCAAGGCATGCATGCACCTACTAGCTCATTCTTGATAAGGTATATATTTTTCAATGAACTTCAATAGAATCACATCTGCATTACGCTAATGATTATAATAAAAGCAAATATTCACATTATTATATACATACAGAAACCGGGCGTCCAATTATTTATAAATACCTATGATATATATTTTTTATGGTGGGATGATGAGGTACGGGTGGAAGTTGAATCAAAGAAGAAAGCATGGTTAGATTTACTAGCAACCAAAGCTGATAATTCTTCTGGTATGAATGATGAGATTGAAAGAAAAAAGGCAGAATTTAGACGTCTAAATAAGAGAGTAAAAGAAGTTGTTGAAAGGAAAAAGAAAGAAAGAACGGATAAGAATGATAGAAGGATATCTGATAATTTCCAGGCTAACATAAAAATGTTCTGGAAACTCGTAAGAACTGCCAGGGGAAATACAAAACAGCCTATAATAAATGCTATAAGAGACGAGAATGGATGTATTCTGAATGATGAAGTTTCGAATTTAAACAGATGGAAGGAATACTTTGAAAGCGTGTTTATGAGTGAAGAGTCGTATGAATTAAATGAACTAGAAATTCCGAAAGAAGTGGAAAGGGGTATGGAGATAAGTGTAGATGAAATAATGAAAGCAATGAAAAGCATGAAAGCAGGTAAGGCAGCTGGATATGATAGAGTATCACTCGAGATGCTAAGGGCTGGAGAGGGAGTGGTGGCAGGCCTGCTGTACACCTTGTTTAATTTATGTTGGGAATTAAAACGGGTACCGGATGACTGGTGTAAAGCAGTTATAGTACCAATATATAAAGGAAAAGGGTCACAGCAGGACTGCAAAAACTACCGCGGTATCAGCTTGCTTAGTATTGTGGGTAAACTGTATGCTAAGGTGTTAATTGAAAGAGTTATGAAAGAAACTGATGGAAAAATTTGGGATGTGCAAGCGGGTTTTAGAAAGGGAATGGGGTGTACAGATCAAGTCTTTTCCATGCGCATGATTGCGGAGAAGTTTTTGGCCAAAAACCAGAAAGTTTTTTGTGCGTTCATGGACTTGGAAAAGGCTTATGACAGAGTGGACAGGAATGTGTTATGGCAAACACTGAACTCATATGGGTTGAGCGCTGGTTTGATACAGGCATTAAGGTCTCTTTATAGGGACTTTAGTGCCTGTGTCAGGATCAATGGGGTCTACTCGGACTGGTTTGGCATCCAAAAAGGTGTCAGACAGGGCTGTGTGGCTTCCCCTTGGCTGTTCAACCTATTTATGGACCGGTGTTTGCAAACTTTGAAAGATGAAGAATGTGGGTTAAGAATGGGCGAGTTAACCGTCAAATGCCTTTTGTATGCCGATGATCAAGTCATACTTGCGTCATCGGCGGCAGAGTTGCAAATGATGGTTACATTAATGAACTGGGAATTAAAAGAAAGGGGAATGAAAGTGAACGCAAGTAAGACGAAAGTGATGGTTTTTGAAAGAGAAGAAAGCAAAACGGTATGTGAAATAAGAATAGAAGGAGAGTTGATTGAGCAAGTGGATGAGTTTGTGTATTTGGGATGTGTATTTAGCAGGGATGGTAGATATGATAGGGATATAGAACGACGAGTAAATGCAGGGAATAGAGTGAATGGGGCACTACACTCTATTATGAAGAACCAGAATTTGTCAAAACAGGCACGTATGGTAATTCATAATGCTGTGTTAGTCCCTACTTTAATGTATGGTAGTGAAAGCTGGGTGTGGCAGAAGAAGCACGAAAGTAGAATAAATGCTGTAGAAATGCGGTCTTTAAGGAATATGCTAGGGTGTAATCTGAATGACAGGGTGAGAAATTGCGTGATAAGAGATAAATGTGGTATGCAAGATGATGTTGTGACCAGGATTAAGAAAGGAATGCTTCGGTGGTTTGGTCACGTAGAAAGAATGAATGAGGAAAGAGTGACAAAGCAAATTTATATGGCAGATGTGAATGGCTAAGTCGGGAAGGGACGCCCTAGGAAAAAGTTTATCGACCAAATTGGCGATATTTTGAAAATGGGCCACGTTAGAAGTACCCTTAACCGACGAGCATGTATGCGTAGATATATGGATGTAAAGGAGGCGAAAGAGGTATGTCAGGATCGTGCCAAATGGAAGTCCGTAGTCTCTGCCTACCCCTCTGGGTGACAGGCGTGAGTGTTTATATATATATATTTTTTACTTCTTAAAATCTGATACTAAAATTTTAAGCAATAAAAGTACTTAAAAATTGAGTGATCTTTGGTAGTATAAAGTTTCGTAAGTACCTCGTAAATTTCTTTTAAAATTACATCCATATCGGCACTCTCATATGTAGTGCTCCACGAATTACGTACAGAGTTGCTAAGTTTCGTGTAAACACTTTGCATGCTGTTTTTTACTGCAAATACTACTGTGATTTGTTCATCGGCTGCTAATTTTCCTATCATACTAACTGATGGATAATCCATTGATAATTCATTTGAATAAACATTGTTTTTCATGTAGCATTTGCCATCGTAAGGCTTTACAATACCAGCTAGTCTCCCGTCACCAGCCGCATGATATGTACCATCTGTAAGTAAAACAACAATTTTTCTAGACTGTGTTCGCCATCCTAATTCTTCTTTGCATACCATTACTTGTGCCAGAGCATCTAATCCTCCCTCGGGTGTATCATAATTTTGACCTAAAGGGACCTCATTTAAAACTTTCTTGAAATTTTCATAGCTTCTTGTGAAATTTAAATGATGTTTAAAAGAATACGTCAAAGTGCTGTCATAAAACCTGGAAAATATTTGAGAAAATTTTATAAAAGCGTTGCTTCTTATTATATATAATATTTATTTTAGCGTTCTACTTGTTGGTCTAAATATGTTTTACTTACGTGTTAAAGGGTATTGCATTCTTATCGACAAAAGTACCCAGGCCCAAAAATACATTACTCGTCAAGTTACTTATTGCGAAATATATATTTTCACTTTTATTTGCTGTCTTAGATTTTATATCGGCCATGGACAAAGAAACGTCGATTAAAAAATAAATATCCACAGGATAATCCTTTGCAGCTTCGTAAGAAAAATTGAAGTTGATTTCCTGTCCTATACGCAATTTAACTTTGTATTCTTGAGGTCTTATTTGTACAGCTTTACCTAAGTCTGAACTAAAAGATCTATCGTCAGTTTTTATAACAGAATTTTTTGGACTTATCGTATGGTTTAAGCACCAATTTTCGTGATAAATTGATCTGCATCGAAGTTCACTCCAATCTTCCTGTTAAACAAAACGTATGATACGATAATTTAATGATATCTTATTAATATCTAATTTTTAGTGATATCTTATAGGGGGCTTCAGTTAGTTATTTATTGATAAAAGTTCTTAATTAAATGAAAAAGGAAAAATTAAATACCAATAAATAAAAATGTAGTTATTGTGTATGTTAATAACTTTTTAAACTCAAACAAAGCTAGTAAAAAGGTGATATCATCCTCCCTGATTTCAGCCACGACGAAAAATTCCGAAGGTTATCGGTATAGGAAATTTCAGTACCACAACCACAAGTTATGTACGCATAAACACGATTACTCATGCCCTATGTTTAGGGTTGCCCACTCTACTAAGTAATATTTATTATAATATTATGGGATTCTTCGGCAAGTACAGTAGCGAGTTAACTTGCGAACCTGGTGAGTTAAGTAAAAAATCTCGTTTGACCGGCAATTAGTGAGTTAAGTAGCAAATTAACAATTAAGTTGAACGGGATAGCCGGCCGGTCTATTTTTCGACGTGTCGAGTCGAAGTTCGAAGTGTTACCTTCCCGCGCATCTCCCACCATCCACAACTCAACTCACCGCTCTTCTGAACGAGCGAGTTTAGTTCAGCGCATAACTAGACGCAATGTGTTTGCGTTCGACCCTCAAAATATGAAAATAATACTTTTTTTTAAACTAAACTCGTCTCGAAGTTTCGTCTAAAATACAATTGAACGCTACTGCCCACTCAAACATTTACTGTCAACTGCCCTGTAACTAAACTCGCTACTGTACATGTCGAAATGTAAATGGGCCCTTATTTTAATTTTGATTAATTATACTATAGTATGAATTAATATATATATATATATATATATATATATATATATATATATATATATATATATATATATATATATCACATAATCCAAAAATCTTTGGATATAATTCTAAAAAATATGCAGTAGACGAGAATGATAAATTTAAAACAGCCTGACTATAGTGTGAAGCTGTTAATAGAAGCTTAAATCAAAGCAGCAAAAAATATTCCTTTCCTAGCATAATTTATTTTTTTTATATTTTTCACCGTATGTTATACTTTTACAGGTAATTTAAAAATTTAAACTGCCTTTACGATGCAGGAGATAATCCTAGAATGGCAGCAGCGTTTTTAAAAAGAAGAATAAGAATTAGTTTCGAAAATACTATATTCGAAAATATTATATTTGATATTTAAGAGTTGAGAACCCTACCAATATTATACGACAGGATCAGAGGAAGGATAGGTTGCAGTCAACAACAATGTGTTTGCATAAAAATAGGCGGTCCCAATATTACTATAGTATTTTGTGGGCATTAGACTAAAGCAAGGTTTAGACGAAGCCAGTAACGCTGGTACCAGTCCTCAGACAAGCCAGCGCGTTGGTGGCGGGGTTTTTTTTTTTTTTTTTTTTTTTTTATTTGATGTTGTTTGCGGTTTCAGCTTCGTCTAAACCTTGCTTAAGGTCTCAATGTAAAACTTCTGAGGAAAAGTTGAGAGCGTGTGGCGAAGCGTACAAAGTGATATTGTGTCAAACACACGCTGCTTAATTTCAGTATTCCGAGTGGCAGGTGCTCTAGTGGTATGGATTACACACCGCAATGACGTACACTACTCTTTTCCAAATCCCAAGAATGCGAACTGAAGCTGCTAAAATGAGAAACTGAGTACGAGCATGCAGTGGCGAGTTAGCAACCGCAGTTTTTTTATTTTTAGTCATTATTAGGCAGACGGTGCTGCCCATCTCCTGATATGTTTCCCTCTGCCGCCTCTTACGACACCCACGGGATGATACGGGGTACCTAGTTGATGTTCTTACACCGCCACTACACGCGTTATATACAATATGTAACGTAATTAAAGCACACCCTCAGACACCCCAGTTAGTATATATTATGTTATAATCATAATATATACACTGAATTTTTAGTTAATCATTTTTAGGCACTGATTACTTATCAAATTAGTTATCCTAATTCCGGAAGAATGTTGTGGTCACAGTACAAATCCACGAACGCAAAGACTTTAACGCGCTTGAAATACGAGTAAAGTTCATTTTTCTTTATTTTTATTGAATGACAGAATTAGTAATAATACAAATAAAACTGCAATGCTTAAAAGTCTTATTGCCTTAAGTTACGGTCCATTTCAGTTTGTTTTGACTGTACAGATTTATTGTGACTGTAATTTACTTAGTTTTAATTATTTTTGGGATAAAAAATTACCTATATACTAAAAATGATAGGAATCGATTGAGTAAACGATTCTGAACAAACTACTTTCTCAAAGTGCGTTAATTATGTTACATGTTGTATAAATGGCAATGTTAGAAAATAATTATTTAAAGGACAGAAAATATAAGTGTAACCAAAAAGTACGTATTAGTTTTATACGTATTTACAACTTTTTTCTTAATTTTTTATATTTTTATATAGATTTAACGATAATTAAGTTTATTATTGACCTTTGCACACCAAACGCAGTTTGTCTTCGGATCCCCGATGCACTCATCACAAGTATTGTAATTTTCACATGGATCTATTGTTAAAACATTGCAATAAAATAATTGTAATATGACAATATAAGTTGGTTTAATATACATGTTTAAAATGAAACCACCACTGGCCGAGTGATTCAAATGAGGAAAATTTTATAATGATTTTGATCGACTTAAGGCAGAGTTATTTTGCGATGATTTTTAAAAAGTAAACTAGGACATTTATTAGTACAAAGGAGAACAATCATTCAGCCATTGAATAATATTTTCTAAAAAAGACATTGCGGTAAAACTACGACGCTGATCTATACATACAAATAAATAAAATTGAAGTCTCTGTTTGTAATGTCAAAATAACTGCTTTTTACTAAATGCATATGAAACTTATACAGTACTTATAACAAATAAACAGAATACCAGCGTAAAATAGTAGCCTAATGCTGCTGTGTTTCGTATGGTGGTGTAGAGAACCGGAGACCCTTTTTACTGGAAACGAGGCATTCCATCTTAGTCCTCACGGGTGACAACGCATCTGCATTTTGTTTTGTAATTAAGGATACATGTAGATGTCTATGGGCCGCAGCAACCACTTACCATCAGGTGGACTGTGTGCTCGTTTGTCATCCTATCCTATATAAAAAAAAAACAATTTTTTAAATTTTGTCTGTCTGTCTATTTGCTCCTGCTAATCCCCGAAACTCCGGTTCCGGTGGGATTCATTAGCAGATAGTTAATGTTTTATGGCTACTTTTATTGTAAAAAGAGAATTAGGGTTCAGGGCAAAAAAATTAAAACCCGTAAAATCCAATCGTATAAAACCCAGGCGGACGAAGTCGCGGGAACAGGTAGTTTTCAATAATGAATGAAATTTAAGAAATAAATATTCAAGTGCAACAAAATAATGGGTATCTAATATTTTTCACACGGATCTATATATATGCCGGAGTAGGATATCAAGCCTACTAAATTCTAAAACCTTAACTCATAAATAAGAAAAATAAAACAGAAGCATATTAAATATCATAAAAATACCTGAAATAAATACCTATACTGTAAATACCTGATGTAATAAATAAAATAATTTTATGTTAAATCATAGGGTGGCGATTCGCGTCGCGATAAAGACAGGATACTGAGACGGAAGACTGCAAAAAGTGTCTCGGTCTCCTCTGCATGTACTGTGGGTCGAGACCGAGACCGCAACCAAAGCTACAATTCATTCAGTATCTGAGACTCAGTCGATGGAGTCAGTTGTGTTGTACTGTGTTATTAACTAACACTGTAATGGAAATCCAAGTAGCACTTCTATTAGAGGATGAAGAAGACGATGATTTTCTGATGTCTCTGTCGCGTCGCGACAAACGACCGAGAAAAGAGATTGAGACTAGAGACCGCTACCGTTACTTGACTTTAGACACTACTGTGTCTCGTTTCGTGCTTGTAAATCACGTATGTTAATTGTTAAAAATGATTACTTTTTCTGACGAAGAATGTGAAAAGCTGATTAAACTGATCAGTGTCCTCCGATATATGATGCACAACTAGTCTCCTAAAGAGCCGAAAATTTAAAGGCCAATATTTGAAAATCATAGCTGAAAAGCATCAACTTCTTCTTCTGCCAATAGAAGTTCTACTTGGCTTTCCATTACAGTGTAGATTAATGACACAGTACACCGCAACTGACTCCATCAATAGACTTTCGGATACTGAATGAATTGTAGCTTTGGTTGCGGTCTCGGTTTCAACTTACAGTACACGCAGAAGAGACCGAGACGCTTGTCGCAGTCTCCTGTCTCAGTCCGCCACCTTAAGGAGTCATCGTGCGTGAACTATTTTCTGTTACAGTATGCAGTAAAAAAAGAAAAATAGGGATTTTGGAAAAAAGTACACAAAGTAGCATCCTTTTATAGACATTGTAGAACCATCCTGCAGCTATATTAGTAGTATAGTTGTAGCACGAATGGGTCGCCTCGACCGGGGAAGGCCCACGCTCCCACAGTATACCAGCGTGAAATAGTAGCTTAAAACTGCTATGTTTCGTATGATGAGTGTAAAGAGAACCGGAGACCCTTTTTACTGGAAACGAGGCATTCCATCTTAGTCCTCACGGGTGACAAGGCATCTGCATTTTGATTCGTAATCGAGGATAGATGTAGATGTCTATGGGCCACAGAAACCACTTACCATCAGGTGGACTGTGTGCTCGTTTGTTACGCTATCTCAAAAAAAAATGCAAATGATCATAATACAAATATGGAGTTGATTGCTCATCGTCGTAGCAAGTATGGTAAACAAATAGGACCCCTATCTTCGTAAACTTCTTTTTTCTCTGTTTATGTTTAATATTCGTTTTTATAATAGTTTGGATACTACAGTAGGAGAGGCCTACCTCCAGTGCAGTGGTAAAATATTGTAGACTGATGGAGGTGATGACGAAAGTAGCGTTTCACCTTAATTATTAAGGATAATTACTGTTCACTATAATAATAGAACATTTTCCGCAACGGAAGTAACCTATATTTATATTCCGAGAATGGTGAGTTGAGAGCTTTTTAATTTAATTTGGCTTACTGATCATGAGAATGCAGAAAAACTCCGAGCGTAACTCTTTCCATAGCTCACTGAGCTTCCTTGAGCTTCCTAAGTCAACTAACGGAGAGGGACCACGTCTCATATTCATATCATTAGTAAACAAGAATTTAAATGTACTAATAAACGGATGTAAATGATAGATATCTTATCTACATAAATTTAATCTGTTTTTGTTACAGATGAAACACGAAACTTTGTTTTGATCAACTTATAGTATTACTTGTGTTTTAGTGTAAATTGTACCGATAGAATTGTTTTTTTTTTTGAATAGAATAAGGGTGACGAATGAGGACATAGTGCACTTGATGGTAAGAGGATGCTGTGGCCCATAGACATCTACATCTATCCTCGATTACAAAATGGAATGCCTCTTTTCCAGTAAAAAGTGTCTACGGTTCTCTACACTAACCATACGAAAACAGCAGTATTAAGCTACTATTTGACGCTGATATTCTGTGAGAGCGTGGTCGAGCCGACCCATTCGTGCTACAACCAGAATATAGTTGCAGCATGGCTCTACCACGTATTGTGAATGTACCAGTTTGGTAGATATGCGATAGGAACGGCATGCCCCTAACATTCTTAATGTTTTTAAATCTACCATCACATATCATCAACTGTCCCAGGGGGTCCCAATCTTTCTTGTAGTGGACAATTATGTATTTTTAATTTTTATTGCATACTGGGTAGGCGAGATAGTGAGCGCATAGAATAGAATATGATAGGTTAGAATTAAATAGGGTAGGACCATAGAAATATTAAATATATCTATGGGTAGAACAGTATAGGACAGAATAAGATAGAATAAGTGAGAATATTATCGAATAGAATAAAAAGACTGTAATGCTGCCGATTTTATTAAGTGCTAACCTAAACTGCGTATAATGCCACTAAATAACTAAACGTGGTTCTTAAACCTATAATTTGTGTTAGTACCTAACAGATAGCAAAATTCTTTCTAGATATGTCAGATCCAAATACCTACAAACTAGTCATAGGCAGTAGCACTAGTCCGATAGTTTATGCACTGCGTTCGCCAAACCGTCTAACGAGCGTGGTTAGTATCACAGCATTTTTTTTTTTCAAAAAACTGAAGTGATGAACGTTCTTACGGTATATCTAATGGTAGGTAAGTGGCTGTTGTACTCCACAGATACATGCAGCCAATTTTAAACAAAGAAGGCTACAGAATTAGGGTTGCCGAAATGGTCGGGATTCGTCTGCATTCTCCCGATATTTCAAATGATCTCCAGACTCCCGACAAAAGTCAAAATCTCCAGACAAACAGCTTCTCGGAAAGTTTAGTTTTACGGCCTTTGATTTAATAAAAGCTGAGTTAGTAATGACACTGAACTTTGAAGTAAATTATTTTAATTTTAAATCTTATCTAAATACTACTAAAGGATCCAAATTGGTGGATTCTTGTAAAGTCGATCCATGGACCATGGACTCGGAGACCCTTTCAGTTTCCAGTTCCAGTAAGGAAGCGAGGCATGCCATCTTATTCCTTAGGGGTGACAACGCATTTGCATTTTGATTCTTAATTAAGGATAAATGTAGATTCATGGACCACAGCATCCACTTAACATCAGGTGGACTGTGTGATCGTTAGTCACCCAATGCTATAAAAATGTTCGATGGAATGCCTCGCAGCTTGTAATTACACTGGCTCTCTATATTCTACTGACTAGTACACAGGAGTGTACGCTCTGTTACTTAGCGAGAGAAATATGTAAAAAGTGCTACCTACCAAACCGCGATCCTAAGTAGAAAATAGTTATATTATCTAGCATGTTACATTTTTTTATAGGATAGGGTGACAAACGAGCACACAGTCCACCTGATGGTAAGTGGTTGCTGTGGCCCATAGACATCTACATCTATCCTCGATTACGAATCAAAATGCAGATGCGTTGTCACCCGTGAGGACTAATATGGAATGCCTCGTTGGCAGTAAAAAAGGGTCTCCGGTTCTCTACACTCACCATACGAAACACAGCAGCATTAAGCTACTATTTTACGCTGGTATTCGTGCTACAACTATACTACTAATATAACTGCAGCATGGCTCTACCACGTATAAACATACATAATTTATGGTAGAATTATACATATTACTAGATAATATATATTATTAGATAAATACTTAAATAAATAATTGTTTTGTTTAACGTTTAAGTATTTAGAGATTTTATCTAATCTATAATCTAAACACCTTGACTATTGTCATGAATTTAGATATATTATGTATTTCGAAATAATAATCAGTATTCAAGTGATAAACTTGAAAGATTTTTACTAAATTTATTTGTATTTTTATGTCACTATAACTGACGATGAATTTTAATTTTTATCAAATTTTATCTCTAATATCAAATAATAAAATATATCAAAAAGTCTTAGAACCTAAGTTTGTTAAGACTTTCTGGCTTAGAGCCTTACTACCGATGATGATAAAACCAACGTTGGTAAGTCTGTGAGAAGCAGGCGGTTCTGGAGAAAGATAAGAATTAAGTGTAAATAAAAAGCGCTTCACAGCATGGCTGCTCTTGTTATAATTATAATCTATACAAATAAATAAAATTGAAGTGTCTGCTTACTGTGTGACTGAGTGACTCAAAATAACAGCTTTTTACCAAATGCATATGAAAATAAATACGGTACTTATAACAAATAAACAATTTTTTAAACTTTTGTCTGTCTGTTTGTTTGTTCCGGCTATCTCTGAAACGGCTGGACCGATTTTGATGTTACTCTAACTGGCAGATAGTAGTTTTAAAGGGAGTAACTTAGGCAACTTATACTTTAAAAATATATATAATGTACCGCTCAAAAAGATTAAAACCCATAAAATCTTAATCAATTTCACGGGCATGAAGTCGCGGGGAACAGCTAGTTTAAATATATTTAGATGCGTACATTCGTAAACAATTTTCGAAGTCATTGCTTCCTACCTCATAGTTACCATGAGTTATCTTTCGATAAAACGGATGACATTGCAGACTTACTAACAGGCTTATAAGATTATAACTAAAATACAAATGTTGTTTGAGAACGCTGATAGTAGGAAATAATATAACGTCGGCGAAAATTTTTTACGTATCTATTTGTATATGTATGTATATATGTACAAATTAAAGACATTTTTTTTTCAAAGATTAATTACGTATAATCATAATATATATGTCCCATTTTGTTCGATAACTTATTACCATCTTGTAGCTGACATAACCCGTTGCTGTGGAAATCTTAGGATTTTTGACCAAAGAAATCTTGGTATTTTTGACAAGTAGCTTTGATAGTCCTCTCTTGATGTTAATCCAACACGACCAAAGAATTCTGAGGAGATCGAAACAAATATAAATCTGAGGGTTCAAAGTCAGAACTATATGGTGGATGCATTAACACGTCTCAACCAAACTCTCAATTTTTCCTGAGTGGCCAATGATATGCGTGGTCTGGCGTTATAATGGTGAAAGACCACTCCTTTTCTGCTGATCAATTCCGGCCGTTTTTTCTCAACTTCATGCTTAAGTCTCATAAGTTGCTGCCAATAGAGATCCGAACCAACTGCTTTACCTGGAGGTAAAAAGCTCATAATAAACGATGCTCTTCCGATTCCAACATTATTGCGTGTTAATTCGGATTTTGTCACAGTCTGTGGAGCGTGACTACACTTTAACCATGATCTTTTTACACGTTCATAACGTAGGTGATCCACTTTCCATCACCAGCGATCAATCTTTTTAAAAATTGTTCGGTTTTATTACGTTTCAATAGACAATCGGAAATGAAGTACAAGATTCAGGTTTCTTTCACTGAGATCGTGTGGTACGTAACTACCGAGCTTTTTTGTATAGCCAGACTTTTTCAAATGGTTTAAACTGTTTTGTGGTCAATCCTTAACTCCTCGGATATGTCGTAACTACTAAAATGCCGATCTTGCTCGACTTTTTCAAAAATGGCATCGACTATATTCGTATGAGGGCTTGATCACAGTAACCACACTACAAAATTCCCGGCGTTTTCAACGCTTGAATCAACTTTGTGCTACTCTTACTGCACCTGCATTAGGTCCATAAATAATTTTTTTCGCTGCTTGAGTCGCATTTTTCCCTTTTTTTGTAATAAAACTTCGGATTGTATCGAATGTTTTTTATAGATTCACTTGTTTTGGCGGACAGAAAAACAATTGAAAAATGGTGGTAAAGTGTTTTTTTACTTTTTATTTTTTATTTATTTTTCTTAATGTCCTATTATGTTTTCTGTTCTAAATGTCCTATATATTTCATTCTTATATTAAAACCAGTCAAAAACACAACATACAATACAACCGAAGAGATTTTTCTTCAATTTTATACTATACAAATAAAATATGAAGAAACTTTTCACCGACCTACATATGTGGTAAACGACATTTTTGTCCTTTTAACTAACTACAACAACTTAACACTTTTAATCATTTCTCCCTAAAAAGTGTGAACTTTCAACGCTACGGAGAGGGCATCACTACCTCTTAAGTGTAGTTTTTTATAGAAGAGGGGGCAAACGCGCATGCTGCTCACCTGATGTTAAGTGACTACCGCCGCCCGTAATCAACCGCAATACCAGGGGAATTGCAGGTGCGTTGCCGGACCTTTAGAAGAAATCGCCAGTGGTAAACTATTCCACAGAGAGGTCGTGCGCGGAAGAAAACTCCTTGTGAAACGTACAGTGGTGGACCGCCAAGCATCCAGATGGTGTGGATGGTATCGGGACGTTTGCCACGTAGTGCGTTCACGAAATTTGGCGGCTGGGATTAATTCGAACAATTTCTCAGAGCACTCAACGTGGTATATGCGAAAGAAAATGCAAAGAGATGCAACATCTCTTCGTAGCGCCAGTGAATCGAACCTATCGGAAAGTATTCTGACGTCGACGATTTGAGCCGCTCTACGCTAAATGCGGTCAAGTGGAAGGAACTGGCACTGGGGAGCCCCAGCCCAAAGATGGGAACAGTATTCCATGTGCGGCCGAACCTGCGCCTTGTATAATTGCAGGCGGTGAGCCGGCATGAAATACTGTCCTGCTCTGCTGAGCACGCCAAGCTTTTTAGAGGCCAATTTGGCCTTCTCTTCCAAGTAACCACAAAACTGCACGTCACTCGATATGTCGACGCCGAGGATTCCGATACTGGCTGAGGCAACAAGGGGAATCTTGAATATTTTACACGATTTTTGATTGAATATTCAAAAGAAAAATTTGTAGACATTTTAATTATTATCATAGTAAATAAATTAATCACTGTCTTTCCTTCCGATTACAATCTGGTGGTCTCAAGGACGTCTACAAATTGTAATCAAGAGTGAATAGCCTTTAGTTACGCTTAGCCTAAAACAGTGCGTAAAGACTGTGCCATTTACTATCAAAGGTTTCATCACCACCAGGTGGGATTGAAATCAAGCATTGGCTTGAAATATCTTAGAAAAACTTATTAGGAGAACGAATATGTAATCTTTAAATCAAACAATACGAAGAAGAATATTTTAGGTCATTTGCGATAGTAGCTTATTTTTAATATTACAGATACTTCAAAGATAAAATGTATCTTTATAAAATTAACTCTTTAAACTGCTTATCGCTATCAGTTATCCACCTTTTATACATTAACTAGTGAGTACACATACATTTGTTCAGACAGATATTACCCATTGAACTATCTGTTCACTGTATAAAATATTATTACAAATGCCTTTAAAAATTAAATATTCTTGGTATCACCTATTAATATTGTATTTCTCAACATGTGTCGACGCAGGAGTTAATGTAATAGAAAATGGTACGAGTAGAACAGATCCAAGTATTATAGAAGATGCTTTTTTAGATACAGTAAGTTTATGAAAATTTCTTTAAGAATATGAATGCACTAATAACATTTTTAATACGTTTAATATTTGAGAGCTGACATTTTAATTAATTTATCTTTATATTTCTTTGCCTCCACCAACCTTTAGTACTATAATACAGTCTTTCTCGGGAAGTACGTAAAAATATTTTCCTAGTTTTCGTTCCATTTGTATAAGTTTAGGTGGATGATCGCATACCGCACGCATATTCAGCCTTTAGAAGGTTAATAAGGAAATCTTCATGTCTGAGATATTATATAAAGTGTTTTGTTACGTGGTAGAGCCATGTTGCAGCTATGTTAGTAGTATAGTTGTAGTACAAATGGGTCGACTTGACGGGAGAAGGAAGACACTCTCACAGAATACCAGCGTAAATAGCAGTAGCAGCTTAATGCTGCTGTGTTTCGTATGGTGTATGGTATGGTGGTCGTACGGTGGTATGTAGAGAACCGGAGACCCTTTTTGATAGAAACGAGGCATTAGATCTCGGTCCTCACGAGTGACAACGCATCTGCATTTTGATTCGCATTTAAGGATAGATGTAAATGTATATGAGCCACAGCAACCACTTACTATCAGGCAGGCTGTGTGCTCGTTTGTCACCCTATCTTATAAAAAAATATAATGAAAATGTCGGCGACATAAGTAGTATGCATATCGTAAATACTCATTGGGGTATAGCGCATCGGGCTCTTCCTTTATCCTAATCATCCTTATATATAAGAGGAGGACTGTGCTGAGCTATGGGACTGAGGCTGTTTTCCTTAGCTTTTACACTTTTTTTTATAGGATAGGGTGACAAACGAGCACACAGTCCACCTGATGGTAAGTGGTTGCTGCGGCCCATAGACATCTACATCTATCTTCCATTACAAATCAAAATGCAGATGCGTTGTCACCCGTGAGGACTGAGATGGAATGCCTCATTTTCAGTAAAAAGGGTCTCCGGTTCTCTACACTCACCTTACGAAATACAGCAGCATTAAGCTACTATTTCACGCTGGTATTCTGTGAGAGCGTGGTCCTTCCCCGGTCGAGCCGACCCATTCGTGCTACAACTATACTACTAATATAACTGCAGCATGGCTCTATCACGTATAATATTTATTGTTAATTACAGTTTACACTAATTAGGAAATATGGCTATCCTTGTGAGATACACAAAGCATACACTGAAGATAAATACATTTTGGAACTGCACAGAGTCCCTCATGGTCGAAACAAAACCAGTGCAGAACGGCTGCCAGTGGTTTTTCTCCAACATGGATTACTTTCATCGTCTGCAGAATGGGTCCTTATGAAACCAGGAAAAGGCCTTGGTAAAGCATTGTTGAGTTTTAAAATTATTATTTTGATAAAATTAAATGAACTTAACAAACTGCAGTTGCAAACCCGCCTGCCAAGTGTGGCAAATTTGGCGAAATCCCCCCTATGAGGCAACCTATGGGGGAGGCCTCCCCCAGTTCAGCAATGTAAATTTAGTAACTTTAGTCTGTCTGTCTGTCTGGGCTATTTTTCGAAATGGCTGAAGCGGTAGAGAGAAAAGGCTTTTTTTTTTCAGAAAAACTTGTGAAAAAGTGAGGATATAGAGAGTGAACCTGTATTTGCTCATATATACCGAAACCGAAATTTGGTCCGGAGAATGTTATTGCCATAGGGTACTCCCAAGTTATAATTAAATGTTATGTAAAAATAATGAAGTAAATCTAGCTACCTACATATTATGTGTCACGTAATGATGGCGTAAGAAATTTATCATCCCATTTAGTTCTTTGGGTCTCGTAAAAGTAAATTAGAGGAAATATTAAAAATATCTGATCGGTATAAGCGTTATTGTAAAATCATACAAAGGTGCAAGGTCCACTCTTACGACGAACCACCATTCACCTGCCGAGAGCATACATAGCATAAATAGCAGGATTGCTGGAAAGAATCCCCAGGGAGAAGCCAATGTCTGTTCAAAGTCAACAGTGAATTGTTTACAAACCACCACGATCAAGATAAAAATGAAGGTCGGTAGAATTCATACGAGAATGCACTGGTTTCAACAATTCTTCAGTTATGCAAGATTGTCATGTTATGTTTTATAAAACTGAATTGACAAACAAACTTACATCACTCCTGGTGGTAAGTTGACATTGACACTCTACAACCAAATTTAAATAAAGTAGGCTACAGACATGTGGTTACCTCTGAGGAGATCTCTCTAAGATTAGAACGCCTCTCTAGACCCTTCAGACCGGATCACCCAAACAGCAGAGCATTCAGTGCTGTTTTGTGGCAGAAATTAATAATAGTGAGGTAACCCAAACTGCTAGTATTCTAGTTATTATAGATCTCTGGAGAATTTCCCTGACTTTCAAGTATTATCTACTAAAAAGCTATGGCATATTTTACTTTATAGACGGATTTAATAAAATTCACCATCTAGAAACATGGAAGTGTGTTAGACAAGTTTGGAAAAGAATAGCACGAAACACCAGCAGTTAACATTACAAACTACTTTTGACCCCTGACCCCAAGTTCAAAAGTAGCTAAACTGTTAGATCTATTAACCTAGTATAAATATGAACAGTGGATTAATTTTGTACCGACCTACAACGTTCGGAGTTGACGGCTTCACTGTTTCATAGTAATTCCTGAAATAATCTTACCATTATGATTTCTTAACTTCACGCAAATACCACACATTGAATAAAACTATATTTACGGATTTTATCGCGTTTAATAACTTATTTTAATTGTCGACATTTCGGATGCTTTATAGCACACATGGTCACACAAATCCGTATATTCAATAATAATCTTACCATTGAACAACGTTGTATATTTTCACTGTGTAATAATATGATAACTTTCTTGTATAAAATTATTTTACAGCGTATATTCTAGCTGATGCCGGCTATGACGTTTGGATGGGAAACGCTAGAGGCAACACGTACTCTCGTAATCATGTATCTATGAACCCGACACGTTCAAACTTTTGGCAGTTCAGTTGGCATGAGATTGGATATTATGATTTACCAGCTATGATTGACTATACTTTAAAGGAAACAGGCGTTTCTAAAATTCAGTACATTGGATTCTCTCAGGGAACGACTGCTTTTTGGGTCATGTCATCCATGAGGCCCGAGTACAACGAGAAAATAACTGCGATGCATGCTCTTGCACCCATAGCTTTTATGGGGAATGTAAGAAGTCCCCTTATAAAAGCTATTGCACCTTTCACTAATTCTTTGGAAGTAAGTAAACTTTATGTATTGTATATGTAATTCATTAGTTGAGTGGTATAGCCAAATACTAAATAGTCCTCATGAATCTGGCTATTATATACAAAAAAAAACTCTTCCGCTTTGTTTTTTAGTAAGTGTAGATTTTTTCATTATATGGAGTGACCACCTGATAAGATATGCAGGAAGTCGGTGGATGCAGGTGCCTCAGGATCGTGCTTTGTGGGATTTCTTGCGGGATACCTACAATCAGCAGTGGACTTGTAAAGGGCTGTAACGATGATGATGATGATGATAAAAGCGTGTAACAAATGACCAGGTTTCTTAGTCGAATTGATAAAAATAAAAATCGAAGATCAAAATATCGAAGAAGGTGGACCTGATCTTAGTCACTATGGATATTTGAAGCAAATATTTTTGCACACTCCGTAGCAATAAAAAAATACCATTTTTTTTTTTGTTACCTCGCAGTGGCATATTTTTAATAGAACAAAGTGTAGTAATTTCGTAATTTAATTCAATTGTAAATCATTGTAAATCTCAATATAAGAAAATCAATTGCTGTCGGTTACTCTCACTATAACTCAAAACGACTCGACTGATTTTAATTAAAAAAATTGAGACTGTATGAATGAGTAGACAGGTGGTTTAGATTAACTTTAGACCCCGTAAGTGGTGCTTTTGTCGAGATCTAGAAATCACCGGGTGGATTAGTAGTTATTAATAATAATTATTTAATAATAGAATCTTGCTGGTTCTATCCCGGGCATGGGGGGTTTTTTCCGAACCAGTGGTAAAAACATAAATGACTTTCAATAAACGTTTCTTGTATTATAATCTATGCTGAATTAAGAAGCGACAGTAGCCTAATGGCAGGGCGCGGACCACGAACTCAAAAAGGTCGTGGGTTCGAATCCGCCATTCGACTACTGGTGTGAACCACTCGTAACACAAGCAAAAGCTTACCACGAGTGGTTAAGAGGAATATTAATAATGTTTATAGCATAGTTAATATTCTTTTAAAAAATATTCTGTTCAATTCTTCTTCATCATCATTATTGGCCCATAATAGTATCTGTTTGGTGATCAAATTCTATTGTAGAGGAAACTTGCTTTAACAGACGGACTTGGTAGGTGGCTCACAATATCCACCGGTCACCTCATTATCATGGGTTTGGGTATTTTATTCACCTTCTATTTGCCCTTATATTTATATTAGCCCTAATTAAGTCCGTATTTTACGTCTAGCTAGAGATTGTAATACAGATATCCGTTACGATAATATTAAAATTATATTGTTATCGGAAAATCTTAATATATAAACAAATTAAGGTTATTGATAATTCGGTGATAGGGTTTCGTGATGTAGATAAATAAAGTTAAACAGTATGGGATTCATGGGCTGAAGAAACTTATTCGAGCCAGCTAATATTTTTGTATTTTGTGAGAATAATAAATACGCTCGATAAGTTCTTAACACACAGAAAAATGGGCACATTAGTATTTTGCAATTAAATAAATTAGCAATTAAATAAATCATACAATTATTTATAAAAATCATTTTACAAACAGATCAATTTTCCAGGGGTTACTCATATTATGTAATCAATCATGTGTGAAAATACTACTGTTAATAAACTACGTAATAGACAGACCTTTTATATTTTCTAGAATTTAGTTGAAGAAGCGAATACATTCATATATATATCATGAATGTATTGTTACGAGCTTGCGGTTCGTGACAATATAAACTGCCGATAAAATTACCTAAATTAACACTTTAATTTTCTTTACACAAATTTAAACTTAAAACTCTAATAATTAATCATACTGATTCACTTTATTTCGCTCCGAAGCTTCGCTTGTCTCGCCAAATTCAATACTTCCCCGATCGCGTATTACAGCGCCTTTATATAGGGCTCTTCCACGAAAACATCCAGAATATTCCAGAATATTCGAGTAAATACGCGCGCCAACCGACCAAGCGCAGAAAGTTCGAGTTTGGGGGCTTCCATAATTCTTAGTTCTTCAATTCGATACTAGATGGCGCTGTAGGTTGAAAGATTAGTGATTTCATTTTCTGGAAAGCTCTCTCTTCGCTCTGTTACCCGACACTAGATGGGGCTATTGCCAGATGTCAACTTAGCCGCGCAACACTGCCCTCTCCTAAGACATGCTCGTCCCGAGCATTATCGGCCCCATAATAACGTGCCAGGCGATCCACATGGACGATCTTAGGAGTCCCTCTTGCGCCTTTCTGTATCCGGTAGGTTACATCGTTGATCCTGGTTACAATCCGGTACGGGCCGTCCCATTTAGCTTGAAGCCTAGGAGATTTCCCTTTGCTGCGGACTGGATTGTGCAACCACACTAGTGAACCCTCGTCGAAGCCTTTATTGTTCATTTTGCGGTCGTACCGGGTTTTCATCTTCTCAGACATTTGCCGGCCCGATTGTCTGACGTGCTCATAAATGTCATTCATTTTGTTCCGCAAGTCATTTGCATAATCGGTTATACTGCGTGGAGTATCAGGTGGTATCGCGGTGATCAGGTCTGCAGGCAGCCGTAATTCTCTTCCAAAGTTTGCGAAAGCTGGTGTCATTGATGTACTTTCGTGAACGGCGCTTCGATATGACAACAAAAACGGTTGTATGTGCTTGTCCCAATCTTGTTGCCGATTGTCTACAACTTTTGATAGGTACCTCTCCAATGTCTGATTAAATCGTTCTACCATTCCATCAGATTGCGGGTGATAAGAAGTCGTTCTTGTTTTATGAGTACCCATAACTCGGCATGTTTCCTGGAATAATCTCTAAAGGTACTCCAAAACGACAGAAGACTTCATGAACTAGTTTATCTGCAACTGTTGAAGCTTCTTGGAATTCGGAATGGCGAAGACTTCTGGCCACTTAGTGAAGTAATCCATCACAACCATGAAATACTTGTTACCGCTTTCACTCTCCGGAAACGGGCCCGCCACGTCAATGGCTATTCTCTCCCATGGTGCACCAACATTGTACAACTTCAATGCACCTCTACTACGAGTCTGAGGTCCCTTTACAGCCGCACAACTTGTACATTTGCGACACCAGTCCTCGACATCGTTTCGACAGTGGACCCAGTAAAACCGTTCTCGGATCTTCAGTAGAGTTCGTTTAACTCCCAGATGGCCTCCTGAACAATCATTATGGTACAGCTGTAGAACATCCAGTACTTTAGCTTTAGGGACAACTATTTGCAAATGACAGCTGTCTCCCCGAATATTTTCCCATTTACGACACAGAACTCCATCCTGAAGCAGCAAGCTGTCCCACTGGGCCCAATAGCTTTTAGTGGTCGAACTCATCGCTGAGACGTCGCTCCACTTGGGCTTGGGAGCACTGGCCTTTATCCATTCCAGAATCGGCTTGATGTCCGGATCTTCCTGCTGTGCAAGTAGTAAGCTGTCCTTCCACTCGTTGCTGAGGTGGTCTGCCCTGAGCATCCTCACGGATACTACTTCCTTACTCTCTTGTCTAGTACAATGTTTCCAATCTTCAGGACAAGGTCTTCTTGGCAATGCATCTGCGTTGCCATGAGATTTCCCGCTGCGATGTCTGATAGTAAAGTTGTATCCCGGCTGCTGCTGGGCGGTGATGTTAGCCGCACTTCCCTTCTGAGCTCGTTCACCTTCCCTTTGTAGGGTTCGCATAGGGCAGCTGGATCGAAGATGGCCCGTTTCCCCACAGCCATAGCACCTAGGGCTGTATCCTTTACTGTGGTCGCGAACCGTAACTGCTGCAACCTCCCTAACGTGAGGGGAACGATGATCCTGACGCCGCCAGGCGGTGCCGTTAGCTGCACTACTCTCTCGAGATCGATCAACTTCCCTTTCTACGGTTCGCTTAGGGCGGCTGGATCGAAGATGGCCCCTTTCCCCACAGCCATAGCACCTAAGGCTGTATCCTTTGTTGCGGTCGCGAACTGTAGCTGCTGCAACCTCCCTGACGCGATGGGAACGATGATCCTGCCGCACGGCTTCCACCTCCAGTGCATGGGCCAAGGCGTCCTTAAGCGTCTCGTGGTGCCCGAGCCTCACAGCAGCTCTGACTTCCAGGTCACGGATGCCGTCGATGAATGTCTGCACCAGGTTCCCTTCAGTGAGCGCAGATACAGACCGGTATGCTTTTCACACCAGCTTCTCCACCTCTAGAGCCCACTGCTGCAGGATTTCGTTGATGCGCTGCACGCGATCTTTAAGCTGCGCACGAAAGACGTGTTCCAGGTGAGCGTCGCCATATCTCGCCTCCAATGCCTCAAGGAGTTGCTCATAAGTCACTTCCTCCCCGAGAGCTTCCAGAACTGTTAAGGCCTGGTCGCGCAGGCCTAGTGTGAGAGCAGTCATGGCCTGACTTTTATTCCAGCCGTTCGCCTTCATAACAGCCTCGAACTGGATTTTGTAGGCTGACCAGGAAGAAGTCCCGTCGAACGGTGGGACTTTGAACCAACGTAGCGAAGGTGTAGTAGCAACTACGGGAGCTGTAGTTCCATCACCCAGTTTGAGGTCGTCCAGCGGTTTCTTCACGTCAGCCACCACGTAATCAACCCGATTGTTCACTTGGTCGATTTGGGTTTTAGCTTCCGACAGGCAGTTGTCATGTTGAGCAACCCTATCCTTCACCTCCCTTATCTCTTTCCCAAAGGTAGCATGAAGGTCCTTCATGAGGAGCATCTGCTCTTCCGACCGACGAGTCTGTTCCGCCTGCTGATCTTCCAACCGACGGGCCTGTTCCTCCTGTCGGCGGGCCTGTTCCTCTTGTCGGCGGGCCTGTTCCTCTTGTCGGCGGGCCTGTTCATCCTGTCCACCCCGCAGCTGCTCTTCCAACCGACGGACCTGTTCTTCCTGTCGGCGAGCCTGCTCCTGTAGCATCACCATCAGAGCACCTAAGTCAGGTGCTGCAGATGTAGGAGCTACTGACGGGCCCGCAGCCGGCGGCTGGCCCTCCGAAGTCTGCGGCGTTGCAGCACCAAACTTTGGCTTTGACTTCGGGTACGGACACCCTCCGTTTCCTCCTTAGGTAAAATCGGCATGATTTTATCCCACTTCTGACACCAATTGTTACGAGCTTGCGGTTCGTGACAATATAAACTGCCGATAAAATTACCTAAATTAACACTTTAATTTTCTTTACACAAATTTAAACTTAAAACACTAATAATTAATCACACTGATTCACTTTATTTCGCTCCGAAGCTTCGCTTGTCTCGCCAAATTCAATACTTCCCCGATCGCGTATTGCAGCGCCTTTATATAGGGGTCTTCCACGAAAACATCCAGAATATTCCAGAATATTCGAGTAAATACGCGCGCCAACCGACCAAGCGCAGAAAGTTCGAGTTTGGGGCTTCCAGAAAGCTTAGTTCTTCAATTCGATACTAGATGGCGCTGTAGATTGAAAGATTAGTGGTGTCATTTTCTGGAAAGCTCTCTCTTAGCTCTGTTACCCGACACTAGATGGCGCTATTGCCAGATGTCAACTTAGCCGCGCAACAGTATTTATTACTGACTCTATAGAGTCGTGTAACTGGAATATGTTTGTTCCTAGTGTTTGAAAAATGTTTATAATTTTTAATAAAACTAATTTTATTAAAAATTAAAAACTGATTTTATTAAAGAGATTTATTTTCGAGTTATATTCATTTTTTACTTTTCTGAGTAATAATAGTAGTAGTAGAGTAGCAGCTAGCTTTTTTGAAAGATTTTAATTTTGGTTTGATTTTAAAATATATTTAAATTTAAAATCTATTTGGGTTTTTTTCATAAATTGCTGTTAAGACGCTCTTTCGCGATACAAAAATATTTTTAAAACAGTCGCTCTTTCCTATAACAAAGTACCACTAATTATTCTTTGGAAATAACTTAAATAGACTAATCTCTTTCAACCCCAGTCAGACTTTTAACTTTTACAGAACTTATATCCAGAGCTTAGTCTTCTTTCTAGTTTAAATATATAAAGCACCCACTGAATCTTTGCGTTAAAAGTCATATAAAAATATTATTAATTGATTGCCTTTTTTCTAGCGAGTTCTGAAATTATTGGGTGCAAATGAGTTTTTACCCAACGGAATAGTGAACGAACTAGCTGGAGAATTACTATGTGTACAGGAGGCCGCAACACAAATACTGTGCAAAAATCTTCTGTTTCTTATATGTGGATTTGATAACGAACAGCTAAATGATGTTAGTATTGTCTTATTATTTTTACGAGTAACAAACGAATGAAGACACGAACGAAATTGGATTTAAGACTGTTGTTTGGTTCAAATTAGTTTGTTAAATAAAGATCATGTTTTTATCTCTTTTATTTTTATAGTATGTATTTGAACATCACATTGGAAGTAAGAAATTTAATATTTTACTACCATCAGTCAACGTTTGTACCATCAACATTCTCCGACGAATCATCCAGAAGAATTATCCTGAAAGATCCAAAAGAACTACACAACAACAAACCTATATTAGCTTCACTTTATGTAGATTTAAGCACCTTCTCTACATAGTCTTAAAAATACGCTTTCCGGTTGATTTAAAAGTACATAATGTGGATTTATACGGTATTATGTACATTATAAAGTACACTAACGTTAGGGTAATATTTAAAAATTTGTTTGATATTTATGAAATTTTGAACCCCTTGAATATTGTATTTATTCACATTGGAAATAAATTTTTCAGACAATGCTGCCAGTCGTTCTTGGTCACACGCCTGCTGGTGCTTCGACCAGGCAAATAGTTCATTTCGGTCAGTTATATAAATCCAAGAAATTTCTTCAATTTAATCATGGATGGTTGAAAAACCTATTGATTTATGGAAGTGGAAGCCCACCAGAATATAACTTAACCGCCGTTACAACACCGGTATTTCTTCATTACGCTGACAACGACTGGTTATCTACAGCAGATGATGTTGAAAAGTTGATGATAGACTTGCCAGCTGTCGTTGGAAAGTACCGAGTACCTTTGAAATCATTCAATCACCTGGATTTTGTTTTTGCCAATGATGCGAAAAAGCTAATTTATGATCGTTTACTAAATATTATGTTTCGGTTTACGAATTAAAAGGTGATATTTTATTTCAAATTTTTTATTTTATTTTATTTTACACAGCACAGGACACTCATTACTTTAACACTTCTTTGTATTTTTACTTCTAATATCTCATTTTATTACCTAAATAAAAACAAAAGATTTTATTTTAATAATCTTTTAAACAAAAGAACTTTAAAGGTAATAAGAATAGCTTACATGGTCTGTTTCTGAATGATTTGTCCAACACGATGATATAGTGGTACACGGGGCTAACTTGCAACAATTTGTATTTGTTTTAAAAGTAGCATACACATCTTGTTTCTTTGCAGAGTTCTGCTTTTTACTAGCATTAATCAATTCCTTTTTTACTATATTTCCAAATGTTTTTTGTACTATAAATAAAATACAGTGCTGAAAAAAATTCATTCAAAATAGCTTAAAAACACATATTGGGCTATTGTTTTAAATTTTACCTTTGTGAAGCAAAACGACAGGGTCCTCTTTTTTCTTTAAACAACCCTGTTCTTCTACAGTAAATTCATCCGTAGGTGTATTAGTTTTATGAACAACTTGCAACATACAAACGTGTTTGAAATTCTGTAATGGGAAGAATTTTTGAAACTAGAATGAATAATTTTTATTAAATAATAGTTATATTACATACAACTCTTAAAAGCCGGGATAGAACAGGGGCTGACCGCTAGCCGTAAATTGGGCCCCGCCCATATCATTAAAATTGTTAATAGCAATTTCATGTGCTGATTTATCACGTACTCTGCGGTGAAGGCAAACACGCCTGAGGATTAAGATCGATTTTCTCGTTTCCAGTTAAAACCCGTTTTTATTCAAGTTCTTTTCACTATCATAACAAATTGGTAATGAAATAAAAAAATAATTACGCGAAAATACCGTGATGGAGTATCGTTCCCCGGTCGATTCCTTCCACTCGTGCTGCGACTGGCTTACAAAATAAATATTAAAAATATAAAATAATTCCACCAGCTTCTAATGAAAGCAACGTTTGAGAGCAGTGTTAGAAGCACAAGACAATACTCGGATAATTCGGAAAAAACTGCTTTTCTGCCTAGGGTATGTCTGCGTAACACCACACCTGTTTCTGCCGCCAAGGAGCAATGCTTGCATTACTTTATTCCGATGTGAGGGTAAAGGACAGCCAGTTAACCATAGGCTATGAGGCACTCCATCTTAGTCCTCAGACGTGACAACATATCTGTGTGGTGTGGGGTACGGGTGGACTGCGAGTTTGTCACTTACATTTTATTTAAAAAAAGTCGCAGACACGGGAACAATCACAACATAACCTATACACCGACAATTTGTGTTTGCACACTGGGTAATGGCTATAGTCCGAATATCAATTAATGACTTGCGGTATGTAGCCGTGTGGCGGCAACTTGAGGGAATCCATTTAGTCGCTTAGGTATCGTAGGAGATATGGGAAATACCAGTAAATTCTTATGGTTTCCGAGATATACCCATGTCGTTTACGCCAGACATACAATATCCAGGCCGGCCTAGCGGAGAAGCGTCAAAGGTGTGAGACGACTCGTAATGCGATCGTCAAACTACCTATCATGTGTGACAATTAAGGCATATACTCCCTACAACGAAAGTGGCCCATGAGCAGCAGTGGACAACCACGGGCTGATGAAGAACAAGATGAAGATGTAATGGTGAAGTACTCTACCATTGGACTGATTTAGACCAGGTAAGCTAGGCTGTGGTAGTAGCGGCAGAGAGCAGTAAATTTTTATTGTACATACATATACCTATATCCCATATATACTTCACCTCATTTTTACAGTTCTTTAAAGTTATTATAACTTCCGAATTGGTCTTTTTCGTTGAATCAGCATTAAGGTTTTCTTCAGAACTGGTTTCAAAAGGTTTAAGCACTTGATTTACATCACAAACAGGACTTAAAGCTGTGGGAGCGTAAAGTGTCTTAAGTGAAGACTTTTTGCGCATTTCTTGAAGTTTGTATTTAAGAGCATCATTCTCCTTTTTCAACTCATTTACTTCAATAACTTGTTTTTGTAATTGTTCCTGTACTTTTTTTAAACAATATTTGTACGACTTAAGTTTCTCATTATAACTTATATTAAGAGGGTCACAACCAGCGTCCGATAACTTCACAGCACTTGTCAACGTACAGCCGCTATTTTTATTTAGTAAACTGCAGTTACATTCACTATTGTTTGGTTTAAAATTTAAGTTGGCTAGCTTATTTACACCGTTTAGATTTTCATTTTGCGAACTTGACACATTTGCGTCAGTATTTGCACTTTCAACTTGTTTCAACACAAAATTGTTGTTAGTTATTGGTGGAATAAAATTTTTTACAAATGTAGTTTGTTCTAATATTTCCTTTTGCCAATCTTTGGCTACATCGTGAATAACTTCTCTTACATTTGAATGATCTTCTGAAATAACTTCTGTTTTTGGAATATTTACTCCTAATATTTTATCTAATATTACTTTCCAGAACATTTTTATACTCTTCAAAGCGCTTAGGCATTTATCGCATGGCCAATGACCTGTTTCTAATTCTTCCTAAATAAGTAAAAATTAAATATATTATTTTACATTTTCAAAACATTTTTATTTGAAATAAATAATTTACCTCTTCAAGATATTTTTTAAAATTTTCATTATTTTTTAAACATTCTTTCATAGCTTGACATGATGTGCATATACTTTCAAGGAGCTTCCTAGACTTACAATCTGGATGACATCGTGGTGTTAGCTAGGTGTGAAAGAAATGTTTTAATGATGAATATTATCACAAGAACAAAATTATGATTATAAGTTTACTTACGCGGCTGAAGTGCTTGCAAGCCGTTGATTTTAGTAAATTGTTAATAGTAGACATAGAAAAGATGCACGTAGGCATATTGCACTTCATCCATTCCCTTAAGTAATTATCACGAACCCTTATATCATGACTCCATGCTCTTATATCAGAACATGAATCATAAGATTTTAATTTCCCTTCGTTACGAGACAACAAAATAATTTTTCCTTCATTAATGTGATTCATTGAAATCGTATAACTGTGTGTAGTTTATTAATCTTTATCCATACGAGTGTTGTAACAAACAATTTTGACGTGTAAAATTGACGAATAAATGAAAATATGAAATGACATTTGCAGTTTGCGTTCATAACCTCTTTTACAAAGCTTTATTTTAGCTTGACAAATATGTATGAATGTGACGGAATTTTGTGATGAAGTTTACACCCACTTCCAGGCGTTCCAACGCTCAGAAAATTATTACTCCGGCGATAAAAGCATTAAGATTTAAACGGGTGCCATGCATCACACCATTTCCACGAACATTGTACATCTTAATCTAATCTATAATCCTATGCTTTAAGCAACTGCTATGGGGTTTGGTGCCTATTCAGACCTCAAGTCTTTTATCGGCTTCGCCGATAACTTTAAAAGTAGTTTGTATCGAACTGGGCTCCATTTCATATTTATATTTATGGTAGGATTTTGCAAGTAGAGTACACTCATCTTATACTGTGACAAAACAGAATATTGCAAACAAATCGGGTGAAACTTAATCAAAATATTTATTTTATGTAAGAGCCAGACTTTTGTTTGCCGTATGAGCAAAAGTAATCATATTTTTCAAATAATAAACTTAAAGTAAATGAACTTTATTGTGTAATTCGGTGACAATCTCTTTAATTCGATAAAGATACTACTTCAATTGTGATATAACAGAATTAGGTGAGTTTTTATTTTTAATTATTACAGAATATGCCAAATTTATTCCAATTAAATATTATTTCACTAATCAACTAGGAGCTAAGAAAAACGAAATAAATTTGTAAATTTTTAATTATTTACACTAAAAAGTTTATGTAAAGAATAAAATGATTTTTAAATATATACTCTTATTATTATTATTCATGTTACTTTACTCTTCACGACCAGATTTTTCAATGCTTTCGTTGTGGTATTTGCCGATCTTTTACTTTTTGATCTTCTTTTTTAAAAGTTGTTCGGCGTACATGTCTTAAAGATACGTTTGTAGATGGGAAAAGATCTCTTTTCTCGTGTTTTCATATTAGTTTACATTTTGGTAATATTATTTAAAACTTAAACCGTAACGATCTTTAAAGCTCAACTCTGTCGGCGTCACATTGAACACTGAACTGACGTTAGCTAGGCATAT
Organism: Parnassius apollo; assembly: GCA_907164705.1. NCBI lineage: Eukaryota > Metazoa > Arthropoda > Insecta > Lepidoptera > Papilionidae > Parnassius > Parnassius apollo. The sequence continues at coordinate 2,852,365 of CAJQZP010001607.1, read as the reverse complement.
GTGTAGTGGCAACGCTCTGGTGCGGTAATTACTAATCTAGTGCAATATATAAATCAATGCCTAAAACCATCTCAGAAATGAGCGGAGGCCTGTGCCCAGGAGTAGGACGTACATAGTCTGTATAAAAAAAATATAAGTTCTAAATAAATTTTTCTCATCATCATGTATTTATTGAAAAACTCATTTGAAGATTTATTACTTTCTCCCCGTTTTATTTTTTTATTGCTCAGTCAGAATGCGTCTTGGCTTTTGTTCATTGTTACAACACGTTGGTTCATTCAATTTCATGAAAAACAAACTTCCTTATCTGGTTTTCTGTCTTTGTCATAACACGAATTTTGCGATAACAAGGAGTTGTAAGCTGTTTTTTCGTGCTGTGACCGTTTGTTATCTTTGAGCCTTAAATATTCATATATACTTTAATTCAATACATTGCCCAACTGAAATAATATATTTATTTTACTAATAGGTACCTTAGCTCCGTGGGATAGATGAAAGATACATGATCATTAGATTGATACACAGATATAATCAGTGCCGGACTAACCTCGTAGCAAGAGTAGCAACTGCTACGGGCGCCGCGCAAAAAGGGGCCCCGAGTATCCAAACCTGCCATCCCATCACCGCCTAAGCGTAATAAAATTATTTCGTTGACGAAAATAAAACACAGAATTTCATACCGTAAACGCACAAGTTTCAACACCCATCACGCCAAAGGACTCGGCTCTCGTACTACCGATCATGCGGGAAGATCTGTTTACGACTTTGCCTTGGCATATGGTCTAATACAACTGGTCACTTCGCCCACCCGGATTCCAGATGTGAAGGATCTTACACCTTCCCTGTTGAACTGAACCTTCTGCTGACCTCTCATCCGGACGGTTATAAGGTATCCGTCAAAGCCCCTTTTGCCTTTTCGGATCGCTGTCTGATCCGTAGTACAGTGCCGATCGGGAGGTAGCCACCGCAAATAGGGCAGCGGATTGGGATTAGATGCGGGCTTTTTTCGCATAAACGAATGATGATGATGAATGATCCCAAAAAATCGTTGCTGAGTTTGTCGCCGATGTGATGCTTTTTATTTTTTATTTCATTATCTGTAGTGCCTATCTGCGGCAGATTCCAGCCTTGATTTGGACTCTCCTGCAAAAAAAGCAGGAGTGTTACAAGGCCTGAGCTGACGCATCGGTGTCCAGGGATGTAAACACTAGGGCATTCAAAAAGAAGTAAAACTCCGCCTCCAGGTCCCTCAAAAGAGTTATTGCTAGGGCAAAGTCGGAGCACATTTGGAGAATTGGCGAGAAACTAGTTGGCCTTCCTTCGGGAACTCGTGCCTTCTGATCGCTCGCCAAGACTACCCAAGTGAATTTCTGTAAGCCATCATTATCATCTTTGGGCAGGGAATATGACTCGCTGGCCCACGCTGCAAAGAAAAAAGCAGATCTTTTAGGCTATCTTTTTGCATCCAGCTCGACTCTCGACGACTAGGGGAACATACCTCCGACCACCTCGCGGTGTGAGTGCTCAATACCGGATGTGCTGTTTACACAGCGCTCGGTGCGCAAAACGTTCCTGTTTCTAGACGTTCACAAGTCGAGTGGGCCTTATGGAATCCCGCCAATTGAACTGAAGACATGTGCTCCATAGTTGTCACCGGTTTTTACGCGTCTTTTCCTATTCTCTTACTTTTTTGGCGTCGTTTCAGGCTCATAGAAGACAGCCTTAGTGCACCCGATCCCTAAAAAATGTGACCGCTCAGACCCGTCTAACTACAGGCCTATGGCCATCACTTTGTTCTCCGAAATAATGGCATCCATTATTAACTGCCGGCTCATGCGGTACCTTGAAGAGCATTAGCTGATGCGTGACCGTCACTACGATTTCCATCGAGGTCGCTTAGCTGGCGATCTTCTTGTCTAATTGACTCACCGATGGGAGGAGGCAGTCGAGACCAAGAGGTAGGCCACCAGTTTTTTATAGATCGGTGTAATAAGGTCGCAGTCGACGGTGCATCCTCCGACTCCAAGCCTGTGAATGCTGGTGTTTCACAATCCTGTTCCTTCTGCATATCAATGATGCGTTGCATACTAGTAACATTCATTGTTATGCAGACGACATACGCCGAAGCCAACCGTGCTAATATTTCTCGAGAACATGTCGTCGAATGCCGGAAATGATTTGTGTCTGAAGTCGAGTCTTTTTTAAACAAAGTCTTGTATTGGGGGCGACTAAATCTAGTCCAGTTTAACCTCCAAAAGACGCAAGTCTTCGCGTTTACCGCGAAAAAAGAAATCCTTGGTTGTATCTCCTCGATTTCATTACACCGTTGATAAAATATAACATTAGCCATTCCTAAAAATATAATATACTTTTTAATAAATATAAACTTAAATATGTACATACTAAAAAAGATTTACAATCATTTGTGTAGTATTGTCAGTTTTAAACGATTAGTTTCTTATCAAAATCATTCTCAATTGAAAGGACAATCTCATATCTGGCTTTTTGTACTTGTCAGAGTCTACAGTCTAATGTGCCCATAGTAAACTGCTGGTGCACTAAACACCAACGAAATTGTAACCTATAGATGGTAAATAAACGTATGGAGTATTTAATTGTTTTTAACACTTTATACTTAAGCACTCGTAGCAGATCAAGGTCCACTCGATGGAATTTGTTACAGGCCCCGCGCTTGCTTAATCCGGCACTGGATATGGCACGGCACGACAACTGACATCTTATGACTGTCCAGTTGTGATAATTCGTCCAAGTATAAAACTAATTTTTGGCTCTTGTATAGTTCTTAGAGCACCCAATTGTATTTACTTCGGGATTTCAGAGGTATATAGTATACGGTTCAAGACTAATATTTTTAAATTTAAGTAAAAAGTTAAGTTTAACCTATTCAAATATACTATTATCTATTTCTGATTATATGCTCCTTGTATATTTATGTCAACAAAATCAACATTTTTTAAATAATGACATTCGATTTGTAGACAACATTCCCTCTCGATTGATTGATAATTCAAAATATTTAATGTATTTGATATTTTAATATTTAACTATACGGTTTCATTAAATAATTTAAATTTTATCGTTACCCATAAAATGGCAAGCGAAAATATAGCACATACATGTCTTTCTATGTTTTATTGAATGCACACCTAAAGAGAAAACGTACAAAGTATAGTGATGTCGTTCATAACAAAAAGAGAACGCGTATTCAACGAATACGAACTTTTAGATTTACCAGCAAGAAATGAAGGAAAACTCAAAGCGTATGCATCATGTACAGATGCAAGGGCGTGGTCACATTTTTGTTCTGACAAAAGTGATCACTTGATAGAAATTATAAAACGGAATAATGAGACTTGTCGGCCGAAGTACATTCCCACTGACGTGATAGTAAATACATTAATGGGGGCAAAAAATGCAGAGATTAATCGTTTGAGGCGCAAAATTGAAGAATTTGAACAAATGCTAGAGGCTTACGATCACCTTGATCTAACACCTGATCAGAAAATGGAAATAGCGAACGCTGTTAGTACACAGAAATTATCAGTATTTATTACATTGAGCGACATTTTTAATTAAATTAAATAAATACGTTTCAGCACGCAGCTATAAAAGCCGCTAATAAGGAGCTTGATGATATGGTAAGAAATATACATACACATCGTGGAATTAAATCTTTATTTACTAAAAATATAAAAAAATTAATATCCAGAAGAAAAATAAATACGTGTGGCACTCGGGGACTGCCGCGGTAAAGCTATTGCATAGCATTTTCATCAACTTATGCAATTATAATTATTTATTTATTTTATTTATGCAGTATTTTTTTTCTTTGTTTTTTCTTTGATATTAATTCAAGTTACACTTTTTGAGCGTGGTGACCGATAAGAAAACAATTTTTTTTCTTTTATTGAATAAATGAGAAATTAATATTGTTTAAAATATTTTTATTATCTTACAATATATGTAGGTTATTTAGGAATTTTTATCATTGAAACTATAGGTTTAAGTTAATTAACGAGTTCTTCCAACAAACAATAATTTTCTATAAAGTCTGTGTTTATTAAATACTCTAAATTCACGAAAGTTGCTAGCATGACGACGACTCATATAAATCTAAAGAATATGCTTCTTGCAATAAACTATATTAATGTTTAAAATATTTTTATTATCTTACAATACATGCAACTAGTCTCCACGCATACGTCTAGTCGCACGCACACAAACACCGTGCCGAAGTCTGCCGAACTGAAACGGACGTTGACGATGTTAGATTTTGGGGTGTTAGGTTTATTTTCGTTACGGAATTTCTTGATTCGGTCGCCGCGCTCAAAGCCCGCGATAAAAGCTATGCAATAGCTTAAAAAACTGAAACTATAAACTAAAATTGTCGTACAATCATACTTCCCACTGTATAATACCGTGAACCCTGGTTGCATTTTCACGTGGAATGTGTGGCCCTCTGAGCGAGAAAAGATCCCGCCTTTTTATAAACAGCGGCGACGAGAAGTCGCGGATACAGTTTCTTCAATGCATTTGGATCTCACGGACCGATAGTCTACAGCTACAGATATGTTCAGCAGTGGACTTTAATAACACAGCCTATTAAACTCGACTGCTGAATATAGGCTTTCCCCATAGATTGCCTCATAGGGGCTATATTTGCCATAGTTGCCACGCTTGGCGAGCGGGCGGAGCGGAAGACCCTGCTACCCATTTGCTGATTTGTTGCCCCCTGTCGCCTCTTACGATAGTGTAGTGGCGGTGTAAGAATACACAATACCACACATCATCCCGTGGGTGTCGTAGAAGTGTACAGCAATGACAGAAATATGTAGTCAATGATAGAAGAATAAATGTCAAATATTTTGAAAACTAAAATTATATTTTAATTTTTGCAGTGCTTGGATTTGGATTTATCAGGTTACACAGAGGTAGGTACTTTAATGTTACTATTCGTATTCTTAGGATATCATCTAGACATGATGGTTTAATTATATATCTTTCTTTTTAGGGTATTGATTCCGAAGCTTTTCAGGTAATACCAAATGCATTTAATGAGAAATCAATTATTAGTACAGTAGTACATTAATTTAAAAAAATTATTCCTTTCACAGACTGGAAAGTCAAGAGGAGATGAGGTACTTATTTAGTTTACAATTATAGAATTTGTAGAACATTTGCAGCCATTACTGAAAATTCTTATAATTTTGCAGATCACGCAGCGTAAGGATTTTGAGGTATTACAAAGTGTCACATTTTATGTCACTAAAACCCTTTTTTGAATTTTTATGTGCGGTGTTGTTGGCTGCAACTTAAAAAGAAGTTATGCGATACCTACGCCTGTTTCTTGCTAAGGTCAATCAAATGTAGCTGTTGTAAAAATTATTACAATTTAATTCCATTGTTTTGGAAAAGTTTTGTGGTGTGAATTTTTACTAAAAAATATTATTTTTAACCTACTTTAAAAGAGGTTTCTAATTTGACTGCATTTTTTTGATCTGCATTTTTAATGTACCTCAGAATTCAATCAATCAATTTTGATGATTATTTTTTTAATTGAAAGCTGAAGCTAGAGAAGCACCTTCCCATGTGGTCGAACATTTTGATCAATACTACCAACTGATCGGTAGTTATCTTTATTCGTTAACTGAGTTATCTTTAATAATGCGTACCTTTTTAATTGACTTCGACAACATTGATGATCCTCATTTTATTTATATTGAAGTCGGTTGTATAATATTTTTAATTTTACCATTTATTTTACGTACATAACGTAGAACGTAGAATTATTTTACAGTACACAGTACAGGGAGCAGGGAGCAAACGAGCATGCGGCTCACCTGATGATAAATGTTCGCCTCTGCCCTCCGAACCCCTGAACATCCGAGAAATGACAGGTGCAGTCCGGCATCCGGCAATATTGCTAATAATGAAAAAAAAGGGTGGTTTGCCTGTGTTTTTTTGTTTCTTTTTTATCGATATAATGGACTGTGTGAAATAATTACATATTAACTCTTCTTAACAGAATCAAAGCAATTGTTTGATAAATGAAATGGATAATTTTTTGCCATTATTTTTTCCAGATGGAAACGTCACGATGTACTGAGGTATGAAATATTTTTGTTTTATTTTTTATATTTCTCAAACTGACACTGGGGTTACCTCTGTCGCTAGTATGACATTTTCAGAATACCAATCCGAAATACCCTATTTTGTATAGTCAGATACTGCTCTATAAATACTCGTATGTATAAATGTAATGCACAAAAATAATATCTGAACTGAACGTCTTTATGAAATATGAGGAAGGTAATTTTTTTTGAAGAATTACACTTAATTTTAGCGAATGTGTACCAGTTAATACACATTTCGGGAATTCAAACGACAGCTGTATAACATACCGTCCGTGTTTCATTAATTGGGTAATAATGATGCATTATAAAATGCTTTAGCTTTTTTTTATTTTTTATGAAAAATATCACATTTTTGTATAAATATACCTTTCTATTTATTACATAATTTGTATATATTTAAAACAAGTTAGTGCATAAAATATTAGTATATTTACACGCTCGTACACCATGACCAGTGACTATACAAGCTTTGTTATTTTTAGCGGTCTTTAGATAAGATATCCGATCCTAAGGAAACTAAGAGCAACCAGACTATGGGATTGTCTTGCCCTTGCGATGCCAGCACTGGTAAGGTAATAGATTTTTACGCGACGCATTATTAGTAATCACGTCTCTTATAACAAAACTAATTTCAGCTGCTTATGACCCAAGAATTGACGAAATGCAAGAAGTGATAATCAGTAAAGATGCTAAATTGAACGCGATGCGAAATACAATTGCCGTAAGTATTGTATTTGATACTTATGTTACCTCCAATCTATATAATCCGGTATTGATTAGAATACCTAAAATATTCAGCCAATGTATAAAATATTGTTTATTACATACTTTACCTAAGCATTATATACAACGCCGAATGTTTAACCGGCAATGTATTGAATAAGAGGTAACGGAATAGAAAGAGTGCAGTTCACGGTTTGTCTTAAGATACTAATTACGAATATGACGTCCCCAGTTAAGACATGACTAAACCTAACCTAATCTACCTATTTTTTTACTGCCCAGAAATAATTGAGCACTCAGAAATCCTTTCAGTTGAGTTAGGTTACAATTTTCTTTTTAATTTTTCTCAAGAACGGTGTATTACCATTTCATGGGAGTGGTGTCGTAGTGACACGGACACTCCCCTATCCCCGCTCTCTCCCTCCCTCCTTCCAAACGATACAAAATTATTACCTGATCGACATTTAATGAAACTATTTATTTTTAATTCTTTATGTTACCTTTATGAAATGAATGAAATTTGTTGATTTACAGTAAAGAAATTATATTTTATTTGATAACATTTTATACTTTACCCGTTCTCCTCATGGTATTCTATAGATTATCAAAGTATTACATACAACACTTAGGAAAAATATGCAAGAGTAAATGATAGAATACATATTTCACACATTGCCTAAACAAACCCGGCATTACATGGAACGACTAGGTATTATACATAATGACTAAATTATATGACTAAATTATATATGCATTGCCAGTAACATTGTATTGATGACCATAGAATACTATATTGTGTATGTATTATCGTATTCTATGATGATGACGGAAGCACTACTAGCCATTTCTAACAACGTTGACAACTGCCATTTAGGTAAGTAGTTACGTTGTACCAGTTCTGGCGCACGACGTTCGTCGACTCACAATCCTAAAAAAAAAAAAAAAAAAAAAAAAAGGTTTTGGCATGCTCTGATCACGAATCTGCGGTCCATTTTTGCGTAGGATGCACGGTTCCGGAGATGTGCAGATCAATTAACTCTTATCTAATTGATATCCGCTACGAGCCTCAACCGTCATTAGCGCTCCATTGTCCTTATCTACTTATCTATTGTTGATTGACTACCGTCATTATCTATTATTCGTCCAGCGTGTGGGTCGGCTTATGCTATTGTATTATACTCCTTTGTTCCTATCTACAACACTAATCTGAATCATCAATAAAACACATTACCTAATTTTGTTAAAATTTTTATTTATGAAATACAAAATCTTATTACTTATTATCTATAAAATAGGAGCGAAACATCTCATCCACTAAAATATCGTTGTACAATGTGTTCTCTGTAAATATACTCGTAAAACTATGCATTGAACATCCCTGAAACTTATATAGCAAATACATTAAGCAATATTCGCCACAAACTGAAGTCCACTCATTCTGAATCCTATCAACATTCCAGTTCCATCTTTTACAATTTCTTTTAAAAAACTCTAGATGATATCGTACAGGTGCCCGTCCGAATGAATCAAAATATTGACCGACGTCATTCGTATCGATATATAAAGATACCCAATGTGACCCTGGTTTATCATCTGTATCCAAATTGCATATTATATACGTTGGTACGTGGGTGTACATGGGTAGTTTATTGGCAGCATAAACATTATTTTCTAGAGTGGGGTGAATCTTTTTCAGATGTTGTTGTACATCTAGTGTATCCATAATATTACTGCTATTAGTAGATTATTACAGTACCAATCTACTCAATGACTAATATAGGAATGATCAATTATAGTGATATCTAAATATTAAATTGCTTTCTTTGTGTTATACAAAACGTATTTGAGTCACCAATACACTGAACAAGACATGACAGGAAGGACGTAGGAATGTAGAGATAACCAACAGAATGTAAGGTAAGCTTGTTGACGCATAAAGATACTATCAATTCTACTGCAGAAATTCTTTAGATTAGAATTATTACTCACTGGTACTATATAAGACCAAGCAACTGCAGTCATGGAGTTAGTGTATGGTCGTTTGACCGCAGTGGATCTATCAATACTACGTTTGTGTTACTTCAACGCATCAAAGGCCATGGATGTAAGTGTTTATTCTATTGACAAACTTACTTTTCTTTCTGTTATTTTCTTACGTGTGTATGATTTAGTGTTAACAAATTATATTTAAATATTATGTGTGTGTATATGGTTAAGCCGTGGTAGCTCAGATGGTTAGCGCAAAATGTAAACTTCATAGTACACGTCCCGGGTTCGATCCCCGCCGGCACCAATTAAATTGTTAATTACAATTTTAAGTGCTGATTTACCACGTGCTCAGCGGTGAAGGAAAACATCGTGAGGAATGCATGTCTGAGAAAATTTCGAAGGCATGTGAAGTTTGCCAACACGCATTGAGGTATCGCAGCGAACATTTCCTAGCCCTAAAACCCTCTCAGAAATGAGAGGAGGCCTATGTTCAGCAGTGGACTTTAATAGGTTGTAACTTTAGCTTTTTTAACTTTTATGATTAAGTGTTAACAAATTGATATTAACATGATAACTGTGTTGTTGCAGAAATCATTGAGCTTCGATGAAAATACCTATAAACAGTATTACTACTCGCCACTCTCCCCTCAAGAAGAGAGTGATGACATCGTCATTAATAATAACACATGCGATGGTGGAAAAAGAAAATCGCAATCGATTGATCATTTTTTTGAAGCTGAATCAAAAATAAAAAAGAGGAAGCTGTTATCATCAACCGTAGCACGAGCCGCTAGAGATGGTGTATCATACATTTCTACTAATTCTGACGACGGAGACCAAGCGACGCATCTCATCAAAATTGAAATGTACGATATGAAGAAGCTATCCAAGATTCCAACTACTGATCATTGGAAACATGCTTCCACGAGGATTAAATATTACGTAAAGACTAATAAGGATAGCATCTACGACAACACAAACGCCCTCGTATACAATATTACAAAGACAATAGCAGAAAGTGAAAAAGTTAAAAAATACTTTTTTAACAATGACAGTCATTAGCTGATCATTAGTGAATGTGATTCTGTTTACTTAAATTACAGGAAGACAAGAGCAGAAGAAAGAGATGAGTGTGGCATACGTGTACAGAACACATCATTGAAGAACAAAACTACAACACTGAGTGGAGATGAAAACGAGAATATGCAGTACTCAAGAGCTGAATATCCATTCTTCAGTTCAAAATCTAGCCGGTTGCTCAGTTTCGAAAACTGGCCTCTCGTTATGCGACAGAAACCTGAAGATCTTGCAGAAGCCGGTTTCTTTTATACTGGCCATGCAGACAGGACCAAGTGTTTCCATTGTGGTGGTGGCTTAAAAGATTGGGAAGATGATGATGATCCTTGGCAGCAGCATGTTCAGTGGTTTAGTCAGTGTGCTTATGTAAAATTTAAACTCGAACAGAGTTTTGTATTAGATTAAATAGAATATTTATAAAGAAATAAAAAATAATATATTGCATACAATTTGTTTTATTTAATTTTATAATGTTTCACATAGTTACATACACACAAAATGCATTACACATAACTCATAAAATCTAACACACAACACATATTATAACCTTAACTACTATAGTCTACAGTAACATTTCTGTTTTTATCTATCTCAATAATATTATCAAACTCAGCATAAACTATACAGTTAATTGTTTGTATTAGTGAGGATTCAAATCGTACTTCTAATCTTACACTACCATGCTTTATGAGATTCCAATGAGCTGATGAGTTGGCTGATAAATCAGGAGTTAAGTCAAATGCTAATAGACAGTAACCTTTGGCATACTGTTCACAAGAGATTCCATTTCCTTCATTAAGAAAGTGAATACCAGTTCCCGAGAATAGAGTATGATATGCTGATGTAAATATGCTATTATTAAAAGATGGTTGCAAAGCTTTTGAAGGTATTTGTTGACCATCAATATATAAGCTGAAAGAATTAATACCATAGTTTTCAAAGTTAAATGGATTTTTAGTAAGGGAACCATTAAATGCAGAATTGTTCACAAATCCAATTATACATCTTTTGGGTACCGCCCTAAAAATATATTATCAAGAGTTTTTCCTTGAACACCCGATGGAATTGTTAAAACTTTTACTTCAGCTCGAGTAATAGGATATTTAGCAGTGGTAGAAGCTAAAACTTTTTGATGTGCGAGTAATACACTTGGATTAATTCGTGCTCGTCGAACAATAAGAGTTGCGTCCGTAATGCAAACTTTAAACTTTACATCGTTTGACCCAGCAATTAAATTAAAGCTCTCTCTCGGATCGAACCAATTTAACACTCATTTCAACACCATTAATTAAAAATTTATCTTGGTTGAAAATGTCACCGTGAAGATGACCAATCATTTCTATTTCCTTACTTTCACTAATCAATTCCTGTCTTTTAACAAATCCTATGTTTTTACCATCCGTAGAATCCATTTTTCCTGCTGTATCATCATACCAAAGACTACAAGTAAGATGAGATTGTTTAGCAGCAGGAGCATAGTTTAAAAGGGTTTCCATGTATGCTCGATATGCATAGGTATTATTAGGTGGTGATACAAGTTTTTGGTTTAAATAAACATCAAGTTGACTAAAAAGTGAATGCAGCCAATTATTTACAGGTGCTACTATTGTAGTAGATATCAAGTTAGTTGAATCTTGATTTAATACTTTTGCCTTTATGTGGAGTAATGTATGAGACAAATCTATGTAGTCATCGCCTGTCCCAGGAACTTGAAACTCGATAGGTCCATCATCACCAAGAGATGAAATTGGTTTATAATGAATCCACAATCCATTTTCAATGCTAGTTTGTGTAGACGGTAGTGCAAACAAATCCAATTCTGACTTAACGCACTCGCAAGAATGATTATGAAGGAAAGACATATTTAATTTGAAAATATATCTTTGTTATTTTTTGGCTTTAGACCAAGTTTTTTCGCAGCTTTCACTTTAGCAGTTAATGGTGGAATGAACGAGGTCAATCGTTTTCTTTTAGTTTTATACCCAGATCCTGTCATGTTAAATTGATCAATTTTCTCATCAGCCTTTCGTTTTAAATTCGTACTAACTTGCTTTAGACGATCTTTTATTGAGGCTTCCATAGGACGCGCTTGAACCATATCCGATAAAAGTCCTACTCCAGCGCTTAATGCCTCCTTACCAATCACTCGAGCACCACTTGAAAGTAAAGGTAAAACTGATCTAAATAACCCCCCCTAAGAAGCTCCCAATACCATGACCGCGTTGGTATGGTGCACCCTTATAAATTACTCCAACTCCTGACCCAGCTTGATGTGTATAATAATTTTCATATGGACATTTATGATGATCACGAAGAGAATTCATTATTATAATTTTCGGAAATGTAGTTTAATACACACGGTTCCAAACTGGAATGGTATTTTTTGTCCTGTGCTCGATCTTATAACTATTTCCAGCGTATCGAACTCTCTTCGCATAACAGGTAAGTAGTGAGGTTGAGAGAAAACGTGCATTTTATTTGCACCATAAATGTATTTTGTAGGATCTAATGAAATGACTCTTAGTAAAGGAGTCATAACATCACCCACAATCTGAGGATCGATAATGTCGCAATATATAAAGAGTTGAGATGGTAACCCTAAGTGTAAATTAGCAGGACACTTTCCAAAACTTCTCTCTAGGAGATTTTTATTTGGTTCATAACCTAGTTGTAAACTTAATTTGGGTGATAATGTTACGGAAGTTATATTTTTATCCAAAACAGAAATAGACACAAATTTTGTTATTTCATCATAGCGAAATTTCAAGTTCTCTCCGATACCATTTAACACTCTTAAAATATGCTCAACGTTATCATAGTTGGTAGCTGGAATATGTTTTTTGTAGTACACTGTGGATGGTTTATCTTCATTAGGCATTAACATAGATTTTGTAATGTATATAACATTTTCATGATCTTGAACAGTAAACATGGTACATGGATATTGAAACTCGACAACTCCAACCGACCATTCACCTTCTAATTTAATAGCTTTCGGTAATTTCGTTGAAAAATTTGTGGTCTTGTTATCAGGAAAGTATTCCATTGAACTATTGCTGAGCAAAGTTAAATAAAAACTTTCTTTATTCATATTTCTTTTAAACTAGAAGCTAAAATCCAACTGTTAAATTTATCTGGATAACCTTTCCACTTCACTAATACTTCTTTTCTGTTACCTGAGTAACGAGTGTCAATTATTTTATCTATTTTATATTGTGAGGTGGGGTTGTAAGTGATTTTCTGTAATTCTCTTTCATAAAAAGTACCAACTATTGGTTCATTTTGTAAATCTGTTATTGTATAAACAACCCATGGAGATCTATCAATTATTGAAGATATAATAAATATTTCATCACTCCAATTTGATTCATATCCTTTTTGGAAAGCATGTTTATATTTAGTTATTCGAACATAATCACCCACATTGAAATTTGGTTTAGGATTTTCTAAAGAAAGTTTGTTTGACCGTCTTTCATAAAGATTAGTCCAAACTGTCATAATATTGTTGGAATTTACATCACATGGGCACATCTTAATACTAGAGTGAAAGCTGTGATTGTAAGAGTATATTAAATCTTGTAAAACATCTATATATCTATAAGTATTATTATGAGTGAAATAACGCCACATTTTCATTTTTAGTGTTCTTTGAAATCGTTCAACAATACTGGCCTTAATGTCAGGATTGTTAGTGGTATAGTAATTAATCTTTTTGGATTTAAAGTATTTTTGTACATCTTTTGAAACAAATTCTGTACCTTTATCAGATTGTATGTGAGTAGGTGTTAAATTACTTTCAGTAAATATACTTTCAAAACATTCTTTAGTTGTTTCTGAGTTTTTCTTTTTCATTGGTCTTGCAAAAGCATATTTACTAAATACATCAATAACACAAAGTATATACTTGAAACCATCATTATATTGAGAATAAGTTCGCATATCACTTAAATCAGCTTGCCACAGTTCATTAATATTTGATAGAATGTACCTATTACGCGGGAATTTTTTTCGAATGGGTTTATGTAATGTGTATGTTTCTTGTGATTTTAACCATTCCTTTACTTGCTTTTTATTCATTTTACCCTTCATGGCTTTTGACAATTTATCAATACTACCAAAACCAGCGGGATTAGATGGATCATAATAAATCCTGTTAATTTCTTCTAGTACGGGGTCCATTTTTCCCACTCAAGCCTTTTACGTATTTTAGTTGTAGACTTTTTATCTCTACTGCTCGGTGTAGAAAACTCTTGAAATTCAATCTCAGAGGGTTTGTTCAGATCTTTTGCTTGAAGTTGGTTAATAAACTCACATCTCTTTGGATTTCCAATATAAGTAAGTGGTACTTTAATATCTTTTAATGCTTCAGCAAATCTATCCCACCCTACTGGATCACTTCTTTTTAAGGGTCTTAGTGAATCATTTATTAAATCAACAATATTACTTCCAGGAATTTTTTCATTATCAATTATGACTGTACCTTCATTATCCCAATGTATTTTACCTTTACTTGTTTCAACTAAGTTTAATAATAACTGTCCTTTTTTATTATAAGTTTTTGGTATTAAACTGAGTATTTGAGCTGGTGTGTAAAGTGGATTTTCAACATTTTCTTTACTTTTGATGGATCGATTCTCCTCCAACAAAGATTCAGCATCAACTGAAGTTTTTAGATCTCTATCTTTATTTTTAAAACCAATTTTAGACTCGTTTGAATCTTCATTAGATGTATCAGAATAAATTGGTAATCTGAGTGGTTGACGATCCTCTTCGGTAAAATGAAGGTATCTTTGCAGTGTTTGTAAATATAACATCCATTTCTTTCGGTCTTCCATCTTACTATTCATAATATTTTGCATTTCAATATCTAATCGAGATAAACTACTACTCGTATTAACCTTATTTTCTTGTTTTAATTTTTCAATTAATCCAGGTTCGATAAGTATCATTTTCTTTGCATTTTCCATGTTAACTGGCTAGTCCACTCACTAATCCACTCAATATTGCACCTAATATTATTGGTAAGAAAGCCCCTCCTTTTTGTATAATTATATTTTTTCTTAGTTTATGTTTACACTTACGCACTAGTTGACGGAGTATATTTTTGTGTTTATTCAATTTTTGTTTATCTTGATCTTTAAGAGGTACTTTTCCTTGTAAAACGTTATGAATACACTCACAAATACAGTTAATTTCTTCTTCATCACACGTTTTAAGTAATGCTCTTTGATATTTTGGTTTAAGCGTATGCAAAGCGTTTAGCAAATGTTTATGCGTTGTGAGTCGACGATGCATCATTTAGCAATGATTTGAAATGTTTGATTCTTGGTGTATTTAAACTCTTTTGTGGGGACGTAGACTGTGCAGAAACCATTAAATGGGAAGACATTTGTCTTGATACGACAAAAATCATTGGTATTTTGTTTTAAATCTACCATTAAATATCCATGCGCCTCTAGAGTTGCATCCCTGTAGGCATCTTCAATAAATTTTGGGTTATCTGGTGACACTTGTCGTGCTAAATATCTTATTTGAGTTTTATCTCGAGGGTTTTTAAAATATATTATATAACTTGAGTTTAAGGATATGTCTCTTTGCCCTTTACCCTGATGAAATAAATTTTGTGTTAAATAAAATACACTAAGATTCCTGTGATGACTACCTTTTGTAAATATATCCACAATTCTTCCATCGGACTCTCTCATTAGATCATCAATAATAACAAGATGTGGGTTTTCACCGTCAAACATATTAACATTTGGAATTCCTTGATGGTAGTTAACATTTGGTAAATTATATAAAGGTTGCATTTCATCAAAGCACCATGTGATCTGATTAAAATCACAATTACATATTTCTGTAACTGATTTTATAAAATTTGTTACAAAATTTGACTTCCCACATCCACTTGGCCCCGCCACAATAGCAGTAAACGGATGGATAAAGTGAAACATTACACACGTCTAAAGTTCTAAGGGGTGAAATAAAAAATGAAAGTGTTGGTGTTAACAATTAATATATATTGCAAACATTATATAAAACAGAATGTATACTATTTCTAACACAATTAGTACATCATAATTTTACAGTCAACTCAACCTCAAATAAATGCACACATACACACGCAAATATAAACAACAATTAACTTAAATTATTTACAATAAATCAACGATTAAATATGTAATAAACTCTACGTCATATTATACTATTATCATTATTTTACAATCAATACAAATTTTATTTACATGCAGACATAAAATTAAAAACTATCAACACTTAACGCAGTTTATAATGACCCCAAGCTAATGTTTCAATATTATTATCTAAAATATGCCTCTTTGTGTCATTATATGATAAACCAATCTTATTTAATTTTTGTGTAAAAATTGTGTGTTTAATTGATTTAAATCTAAGCATACTATAATATTGCACTTTTTTATTAAATAGAGAAGACTTATAATTATCCATGGTCATCTTTTTAGTGATACATTTATTTACCCCTTTTGCCTTGGCTATAGTCTTATTCTCTAAGTTAAAAGCGTACATTTTGGATCGTAAACCCACAAATTCTTTCATGATTTTACCATTATTTTCATCTTTAAAAAAACCTAATTTCTTTTTATTTAATTTTGGATATTCAAAAATATTATTTGCATCATAAGCTGAGGTATCAAAGTATGATGAAAGGTCAGGTTTTATATCAGAGTAAAAATCATCTGTAAATATATGATATATTAAACTATCCGTATCTGTATACAATAATTTGATTTTACTAAACTTTTTAACCATATAGTTATAATGAAAATCATACATTAATGTTTTTGAAATATCTAAAATGCAAAACCCTAAATAAATTGGTTTGTTATATATTAACTTTGTTTTTCGCAACTGAACCGCAACTAGGTTTTCCGAAAATACTGAAAGACTATGAAATTGTGGTTTAGCGATTAGATCTTGAGCACCTAAAGCTTTGCCCTGGTTCTCCCAGTGTGTAACTAATTTTATGTTAACCCTTTTTTCAATATTCTCCATAGTCTTTCCGAAGACTGAATTATTCATTAATTTATAAAAATCTTTTTCGAAATCTGATTTTGCTAACGTTCTTAATTTTGTGTTTAGATCTATGTACATCTTCAACCAGCGAGACTGTTTAAATTTTAAAACTCTATGAATTTTAGTTAATTTAACCCCCATTTCTATGCACTGCTTTAAATTTCTGTAATGAATTACATATTTATCTTTATTATTTAAATTTGGGACTAGTTTATTTTCATTAATATTGTCTGCACAAATGTTTTCGGGGCATAAAGGAAAGTCCGAATGTAAATCATGAAGTTCATCTGGATATTCCAAATCAACTTCTAAAATAAAACCGAAGTTCGATGTCTCAGACACATTAAATTCTGTATTCGGATTTACCCATTCGAATCCACCAGTAGGAAGACATTGAGACATAGCCCAACCATATAAATTGTTGGCATCAAAATATGTGATATATGAATTTGGTTTCCCTGCATCATAATCCCCCATATATTTGTTATTAGCTCTAGCATAACGATTACTACATTGAGATACACCACCCCTGATACCTGATCTAATAAATGCAATTTTCTCATAATCTGTTAAAAGTTCTAATTCTATTTTTGTATATTTTAACATTGCATCCCAACTTAAACCGGGTGCTGTGTAATAATGGGCAGGGTCTAAATCATAAGTATTAATACATAACTTTCTAAAGTTTTCAAATACATCGGTTAAAAGTAAAACGTCTGTTTTTAAATACAGGTTTGAATAATCTAGCATATTACAACACCCAAAGTGTTCCCAAACATCTTTAGCATGATTGTAATCATCATTTGAAATATGGGAATCTGTGAGCGAGCTATAAAAAAATTTTTGTTCGGGGAGCGATGTTAGGCTTAAACTATCATAATTAGTCATAAGTTCATATGGATAAACGCCTTTCCGTTTTAAACGAAAGAAATCTTCATCATTAGGATAATTTCTACGTAATTCTTGAAATTGATCATTACTGAGATTTTTGGCCAATTCTTCTAATTTACATGATAAAAACTTAAATGAATCTATGAATCTTAATATAATTTCGTGGTTATTCATTTTTAATTTTTTGGAAAAGGATATATATTTTTCTTTATTTTGAGGGATAACTTCGACTTCACCATCACAAAAGTTTAACGCGTGAACAATAAAATGAGCATCATAGTGACTAAGGTTGTGTAAAAATATTGGTATATAACGAGGTTTCCTGAACTTCGAGCTACATGATTCGTGAGCAACACCTATAAAACTACCGGTGTACCAATCAAAATCATAAAAATGTTCTGCTAACTCTGTTTCACAAATATGACAAATGGTTGCATTTGAAATTTGGTTTTTGTCTTCATTTGTTAGCGGAAGTGGAGGATATTTTTGAAGTCTATTTATTTCTTTGAGATTGTTAGATAAACTTTCCATAAACACTTGTGCACAGTTGGGTCCGCAATACGTTACATATTTTGATAATTTATCATCATATGAACATTTTATATAATAACCAAAACTATGTACTTCATGTTTCTGAATATTGTGTGTGAAAGGTTTGGAAGGATCGTTAGAACATGATTCTATTGGTTTTAAAAATGCTTCAAAATCAGCATAAACTACGAATGGTATCTTCAACTTTTTTTCATAACTATCAAATTTAATTTTATCATTTGAAATAGGTTGACCAAACCAATTCTTTTTTTTAAAAGTTTCACTGTTTGGTAATTCTGTACAAATGTGGGCACAATCGTATTGTTCATGGTTATTTAAACTTTCCTTAGATGGAAAGTGAAGTAGACATGCTTCGCAAATGTACATGATGTGACCGTCTTTTGAAATTTGTTTACTAACTAACCGCGATAAATTTTTTATGTAACAATAATGATTTTTTGTATCCTTGGAAAAAAATAATAAATTGATATGTCTATCTTTACGACACTTTGTTAAAAATAATGGACCTACTATAGAATTACATCGTTTTTCTTTATTATATTCTAACCCAAAAACATTAATACTAATATCATTTAATTTCTCTACTTTTGCTATGTCAGAAATTTTAACTGGAAAGGAAATACCATTAAATTTAAGTTTATTTGCATGTTTAACGTACGATGATACACGATCCGCGTCTTTGTTTACGGGATATAACGCCGAGAGTAACGCCCATTTAAAACAAAAATAATCCTTGCTTTTTACATTTATAACAGCCTTTTTTAATTTTATGTCACGAGGAAGATCTATGTATGAAGTACCGCGTAGGGGGTTAAATTTATTAACATTCATGTCTATAGATTTTATGTTTTTTAGACTCCATCCACTATCTTTTTTTTCAAATGCACTAATTTTAGTAGTAATTGTATCATTTAAAGATGAAAAAAAAATATTTAAGTCATCTCCTTGACAAATAATATAGTTAAGCGTTTGAAAATCGAACGTATCATGAATATCTTTAGTTTGTTGAACAAAATCAGCATGCAATATGAAGTTTACTTTAAAAATTATGTGTTGATGAATACACTCTTGTATTAAAAATAAAATATCATCTTTAATAGAATTTAAAAATAGTTCAGGAGTTTCAAAATTTACCAATGTCGAACTATCTACTCTACTCTTGATTTTATAAGTTAAAATCCTATTTCCAAAAGCAGATTCAATAACACTAACGTTTGATAAAGAATTATGTGAATTTAAAAGATTATTTTTGTGAACATTACTTTTAAAATGATTAGCTAAATACCGTTTCTTGATAAATATATGACACGTTAGACATTCCACTTGATCTTCGTTACTGATACTGTTCCCTGCAGAGGTAGGCGCTTCTGCTTCCGTTGTTGGTTTTTTGATGATCTTGGGTTCTTTGCTGCTCGTTCGCTTCGTTCCTCTTCCAAGTTGTAGTGGTTGACTACTAAAATGTTTAAATTTATTAAAAACTGTACAAGACATTGTGTAAATTATGATCGAAATGAATGTTTATTTTACTTACTTAAACTGTGTTTCAACCATCGCACAGTGATTATACAACTCATCATCATACGATGAATCGAACAGTTGATCCTTCTCCATTTCATCACAAACTTTAGACAACTCCTGATTTAATTCGCTGTTGAATAGTTCCGTATTCTCTTCCATGGTTGTGGAGAAGAAAGCACTGGTGCACACTTCACTGAAGTTTGCCATCCTTATAGTAAAGAAGAAAATAGGTAGCAGAGTAAGTAACAGTTCAGTGTTGGTAGACCAACTGATACCCAAATTTCAAATAATGTCCGATATTTAAGTCTAACAAAGGATTAGAAATAGAATATAATGAGTACACGGAAGTAATTTAAGTAAACAGAATCACATTCACTAATGATCAGCTAATGACTGTCATTGTTAAAAAAGTATTTTTTAACTTTTTCACTTTCTGCTATTGTCTTTGTAATATTGTATACGAGGGCGTTTGTGTTGTCGTAGATGCTATCCTTATTAGTCTTTACGTAATATTTAATCCTCGTGGAAGCATGTTTCCAATGATCAGTAGTTGGAATCTTGGATAGCTTCTTCATATCGTACATTTCAATTTTGATGAGATGCGTCGCTTGGTCTCCGTCGTCAGAATTAGTAGAAATGTATGATACACCATCTCTAGCGGCTCGTGCTACGGTTGATGATAACAGCTTCCTCTTTTTTTATTTTTGATTCAGCTTCAAAAAAATGATCAATCGATTGCGATTTTCTTTTTCCACCATCGCATGTGTTATTATTAATGACGATGTCATCACTCTCTTCTTGAGGGGAGAGTGGCGAGTAGTAATACTGTTTATAGGTATTTTCATCGAAGCTCAATGATTTCTGCAACAACACAGTTATCATGTTAATATCAATTTGTTAACACTTAATCATAAAAGTTAAAAAAGCTAAAGTTACAACCTATTAAAGTCCACTGCTGAACATAGGCCTCCTCTCATTTCTGAGAGGGTTTTAGGGCTAGGAAATGTTCGCTGCGATACCTCAATGCGTGTTGGCAAACTTCACATGCCTTCGAAATTTTCTCAGACATGCATTCCTCACGATGTTTTCCTTCACCGCTGAGCACGTGGTAAATCAGCACTTAAAATTGTAATTAACAATTTAATTGGTGCCGGCGGGGATCGAACCCGGGACGTGTACTATGAAGTTTACATTTTGCGCTAACCATCTGAGCTACCACGGCTTAACCATATACACACACATAATATTTAAATATAATTTGTTAACACTAAATCATACACACGTAAGAAAATAACAGAAAGAAAAGTAAGTTTGTCAATAGAATAAACACTTACATCCATGGCCTTTGATGCGTTGAAGTAACACAAACGTAGTATTGATAGATCCACTGCGGTCAAACGACCATACACTAACTCCATGACTGCAGTTGCTTGGTCTTATATAGTACCAGTGAGTAATAATTCTAATCTAAAGAATTTCTGCAGTAGAATTGATAGTATCTTTATGCGTCAACAAGCTTACCTTACATTCTGTTGGTTATCTCTACATTCCTACGTCCTTCCTGTCATGTCTTGTTCAGTGTATTGGTGACTCAAATACGTTTTGTATAACACAAAGAAAGCAATTTAATATTTAGATATCACTATAATTGATCATTCCTATATTAGTCATTGAGTAGATTGGTACTGTAATAATCTACTAATAGCAGTAATATTATGGATACACTAGATGTACAACAACATCTGAAAAAGATTCACCCCACTCTAGAAAATAATGTTTATGCTGCCAATAAACTACCCATGTACACCCACGTACCAACGTATATAATATGCAATTTGGATACAGATGATAAACCAGGGTCACATTGGGTATCTTTATATATCGATACGAATGACGTCGGTCAATATTTTGATTCATTCGGACGGGCACCTGTACGATATCATCTAGAGTTTTTTAAAAGAAATTGTAAAAGATGGAACTGGAATGTTGATAGGATTCAGAATGAGTGGACTTCAGTTTGTGGCGAATATTGCTTAATGTATTTGCTATATAAGTTTCAGGGATGTTCAATGCATAGTTTTACGAGTATATTTACAGAGAACACATTGTACAACGATATTTTAGTGGATGAGATGTTTCGCTCCTATTTTATAGATAATAAGTAATAAGATTTTGTATTTCATAAATAAAAATTTTAACAAAATTAGGTAATGTGTTTTATTGATGATTCAGATTAGTGTTGTAGATAGGAACAAAGGAGTATAATACAATAGCATAAGCCGACCCACACGCTGGACGAATAATAGATAATGACGGTAGTCAATCAACAATAGATAAGTAGATAAGGACAATGGAGCGCTAATGACGGTTGAGGCTCGTAGCGGATATCAATTAGATAAGAGTTAATTGATCTGCACATCTCCGGAACCGTGCATCCTACGCAAAAATGGACCGCAGATTCGTGATCAGAGCATGCCAAAACTTTTTTTTTTTTTTTTTTTTTTTTTTTAGGATTGTGAGTCGACGAACGTCGTGCGCCAGAACTGGTACAACCTTTCTACAAGTGCGCCAGAACTGGTACAACGTAACTACTTAGGTACTAACGGAAGTTATTCACTGCCCAGGTGATGTTTTAGTTCCATTGTGACCAAATACTCAAACGCTACTTAATTTTAAGACGTCTTGTGGTGTCACAGTCACTTTGACTTAAAGAAATTAAGGCAGCACGGTATTTAACGGTATCCTAAAATTTTGATAGCGTTTGAATATTTGAGCATTAGACATCTATTTTCTTTTAAGTTACCCTCACACTAGGAGTTTCTCCTGTATCGTGGGGGCAGTTTACAAACATTAATTTCACAAGGACACACATCAAGACCCCGAACAATTATTTGTAGGCCATACAAATACTTGTTCCGTGCGGGATTCAAACCCACGCCCCCCAGCGCATCCACTCATTGCTAAGCCACGGAGCAATCGATGTTTTAGTCGACCTGTGCCTAAATTTTGTAATCGTCAGAGTTTTACCAACTTCGGGCACAAAACTACTTACCATCAAGTGATATATCAATCAAGCATAGGGTTATTATTGGTAAAAAATCAACGTTGATTATTCTTATCCATTTTTATGAACACATTTATCACGGCGCGTGCAGTATATAATTGTAGCACAAATGGGTCGACTAGACCGGGGAAGGACCACGCTCTCACAGAAAACCAGCGTAAAATAGTAGTTAAATGCTGCTCTGTTTCGTATGGTAAGTGTAGAGAACTGGAGACCGTTTTTACTGGAAACGAGGCATTCCATCTTAGTCCTTAGGACTGGCAACGCATCTGTACTCTGATTCTTAATCGAAGATAGATGGAGATGTCTATGGGCCACAGCATCCACTAAACATCAGGTGGACTATGTGCTCATTTGTCACTCATATTTTATTTAAAAAAAAACACCCCTGTTCACGTTCGATTTGCGGGCCCGGAGGAGTGGAAATGAAGTTTGTTTTCATTCTCTCTGGACCTATCAATAGTTTATGCAAGTGTGTTTGTTTGCATTGATTCAGTTTTTTGTGGAAATTTATTTCACAAAATTGGATTAAAAAGAAGTAGAAATCGGATGCATGCTAGTGATAAAGAAAAAGATCGGTATGTTGAATATCGTATCTTGTGTTGAGGTTTAAGTGAACATCATCATTCAAGAACTTTTCTAATATAATCGCAAGTGTTGACATGGGTTTCATAAGCGACATTTGCATATCGTATAATATTTGATATTATATGACAGTTACAAGTGGACTATCACAAATAATATACTGTAATGTCTTGAACAAATAGATCTTTATAGCGTACGAATGGAACCTACCGTCCATAAATAAATTTTTTGATTTGTTACTTGAATACATATAGATTTAATTTTATGTTTTATTTTAGGTAATGGAGAATGATGTTTGTGAGCCTTATTGTATCTATGCTCATATCTACACTGCACTAGAGAAAATATTTGCTGTTTTATGTCAAAATGAAAAATATAAGCAGTATCTTGATCTTCTGGTATACATAATTTTTATTTTATTTCTTGTTTTATTGACATGATTACTTAAGAAAATTTTTCAATTTACTTAGACATCTGGAAAAGATACTCGAAATGTCGACATAAAAGGAAAAATCTTCTATAAATTAAAAGTACTGGAAAAGTTTTGCTTTGCTCTAATTGCTCCTTGCTCGAAGGATTGTTCTTGTTATCACGCGGAAATAACTTCATGGATGGAAACTACATTTGCATTGACGTCTGAAGAAACAATGGTTACAAATCTTGACAGCAAACGAGCTGAGCTTGTAGCTGATATAATGGGAAATGATGAGATGAAAGAAATACTGAGGAAAAAAAATTCGTCAGTAAAATTTGAAGAGATTTCTGCCGAAGAAGACTTTGTCGTTAATAATAACTGCAGTATTAACGTAGAAAACCTTATTCGCTTAAAATACTTACAGGCAAGTTATGAAGATCTTCTAACTTGCTATGACGAATTAAAGTATGAAAAGAATTGTTTAATAACTAAGTGTCAAAAATATGATGAATTAGAAAAAGAGTATGAAAAATTACGCGATCAATTAAATTCGTATAATAGTGTGTGGAATGAAAGAGAATATTATAAAAAACGATCAGAAGATCTCGACATGTTAAAGGAAAAGTATTTAGTATTAGCTGAAGAAACATTAAATTTGGAAACGCAATTAAAAGCTCAAATTGAAATAATCGATGCGAAATCAGTTACAATGGAGCAGTTAAGAAATGAAAATGTAAATTTAGAAAAAAGAATAAATGAAGCATCAATAGTTTGTGAAAAAGAAAAACATGCACTTAAATGCCGATTGCAGGAATATGAATGTAAGATAATGTGTCAAGACCAACAAATACAAAGTTTATTAGTTCAAATTAACAAGCTTCTTGAACGAAATAACGACGATGTAAGTTATATTGTCAATACTAATACTACACGTTTCAATATTATAAACAAATCAAACATTAAAATATTAATTAAAAAACTAGGTCCTAGAAGGAAATGAATTAAAAATGATGGGATTGATTAATCAAATTGAATCGCAAAAGGAACAAATAATAAATCTTAAGGATTCTTTGTTCCACAAAGAGGAAGAAAAAAAGAAACTTAATGAAGACTTTCAAGAAAAT
Source organism: Parnassius apollo (assembly GCA_907164705.1). Taxonomy (NCBI): domain Eukaryota; kingdom Metazoa; phylum Arthropoda; class Insecta; order Lepidoptera; family Papilionidae; genus Parnassius; species Parnassius apollo. The sequence continues at coordinate 2,827,219 of CAJQZP010001607.1, read as the reverse complement.
CTTGTGATTATTAATAATTTAAGATTAGAAATTGAAGATTGGAAGAGTAAGTTTAAATTACGTATATTTATAAAAAGATAGGGTAAGGAAAATACATGACGAAATTCCTAGTAATTATTCACAAATAATAACAATAAGGATTCGCTTCCCCATTATTATGATATATAATTTTTTTTAATTACGAAAAAGGAGAATGGCTGTTGAGATTCTTTCGCTATTTCTTCTTCAATTAGAGGAACCTAATTTCGAAACAGTAGTAGATTAGGATTTTGAATTGTATCGCGGTTAAATTACGCGGGGACTAAAGTATTTAACGTTCCGTTATGATTTTTAACCCAGGCTAGCTACATATAGCTTTTATTTATTAACTTTTTCTTAGTAAAAGTTCTTTAATGTCTTGATATGACTTATGGATTAAAGAATGAGCTTACTCCTTTTCAAAAAGTCGGCACCGTACATACTTGTACACGTTTACCCCCTCTTCCATAAAAAGAACTGTTTATAATGTGTTCACGACATTGCTTCAAGTTTTTATTCCTTATTCATTTATGCGTGATGGTCTTAGAACCATTATTACATTGTGTTTATCTAGTAACTTAGTTTTTCTTAGGCTTTACAAATAACACAATCGGTAAAAATTAACATTTAATTTTATTGATTAATTTAAAAGGGTTTATGTAAAAACTAATAACTATTTTGCTCGTGTCATAATTACATCTAAGTCATTATAAATTAGAGGAACAAAATGAAATATTTTCGCGAGGGAAAGTGTTAAAACTCAAAAGATGGTATCTTCATCCACTATACCTAAAAACTAATCCAAGCAAGTTTTGACACACTGACAGAGCCAATTTGAACCGTGTGTTTGTACCTACTACAAAACGAGTATATCGGTTTGACTTACTCGGAAGATTTGGATGGAATCTCAGTGTGAAATGGCAGCATCATCGTTATTAAGTATTTTGTGTTATTAGTGTCGAGAACTAAAGACTTTTGACTGGTAACGAGATAGCCCATCTTAGTCCTCAAGGTTGACAACGTTCCTGCATTTTGAATCCTTATTCTTAATCGAGGGCAGATGTAGTTGTCTTTGGGCTAATCCGCTTACTTTAGATGGACTGCGTGCTCGATTGTTTTCCTTACATTTTAAAAACTATTACTATATAACTATTAACTCTTTACTACTACTTTATAAGTAGATGAGAAAATAAGACAATACTTCGTAATTCTTAAGCACGATGCTTACGAGGGATTATCTTAATATACAATTACGTTATTATAACACCGTGTTACTTTGTTAAATACCCTACCTTTTAACAGCAGTATAAATAATTTTTGTATCATTTAAAAAATATTGGTAGTGAATTGTAATTCTTAATAAAATTCGGCTTTCTGGCTATATCCATTACATTTTAGATGTTGTCATCAAACTAAAACTAAAACCACTATTTATATAACAGGAGTTTGTGAAAAAACAATTCAACGTAATGATTATTTGGAAAAGCTAACAGAAGAATCACAAGATGAAATAAAGAAGTTAATGGATAAAAATAAAAGTCTTATAATTGATGCTGAGAATAAGGCTATTGCCATAGAGAATTTAATGAAAGTTGTCGGCAACAAATCGTTGGAAATTAATAAATTGGTGGGTGAAATAGAAAGCACAAAACAGCAAAAGAGTGATTTGATTAAACAGTTGAATGAAATACATCAAAGTTATAATGATAAAATACACATACTCGAAAATGAAAGAAGAATTGCAATGAGTTCAATAAAAATAGCTACCAAGGTAAGTGAAACATTGCTTGGTAAAATCTCTGACTATGATCCGATAAATCGCGAACAAAAAGTAGCAGACAGTGGACAAACTATACAAAATGGAATAAAACAGAGTTCAGAAGGCAACGCACACTCTGATGAAGTTAAGAAATTTCAAACGTTCAACGAAAAAGCTGAACAAAATGTAATAAAACAGAGTTCAGAAGACAACCAACACTCTGACGAAGTTAAAAAATTTCAAGCGTTTAACGAAAACAGTACACAAAATGTTATAAAACAGAGTTCAGAAGATACCGCACATTCTGATGAAGTTAACAAATTTCAAGAGTTCAACGAAAAAAAAGTCGAAAAGGGCAGTAAATGTATGAAAGGTTTAGAAATACAGGAAAATGAAAGTGAAATATTGAGAAATAAGCTCCAGGAAATCAGCTGTCTTGCGGATAGATTTAATATGTTAAAGGATTCGTACCAACAAATACTTGAAGAAAAGAATTGTCTTGTAAATGAATTAACAGATAAATCTAATAAACTTGACGAGGCAAATCATCTCTTACAAGTGATGCACGATGAAAAACAATATTTTCTTGCGCAAATAAATGAAAATGAGAAGATAAAAGAAGACCTAATGAAACTAAAATGTCATAATGAAATACTTTTAGAAAACAAAAATGATTTTCAAAATGATTTATCAATGAAAAATCGCGAGATTGAAAGTCTGTTGGCAATGTTAGGTAAACTTAAAGTGGAAAACCAGCGTTTTCACTTTATTTCGGAAAGAATTAGAATTTTGGAGCAAAAAATAATGCAATTAGATAAATCTTATGATGATTTAATTCAAGAAAAAGATGTTGTCCTTAATCAAATCAATTTGCAAAAAGATGAAGTTAATAATCTTCATTGCACCTTGAAAGTAAAATCTGAGGAAAGTAATAACTTGTCAATTCAAATAAAATCACTTAAAGAACAACTAATTCAAAACCATAATGAAATAGACTATTTAGAAAAGGAAAACTTGACTATTAGAACAGAATTAGGTGCAAAAACTACTGAAAATGATTACCTGAAAAATAAAATTAATTCATATTATGAAAAATTAGAAAATGAGCTAAACCTTTTAAAAACTTCCTATGATCAACTTAAATCTGAAAAAGAAAAGGTTCAATGTGATTTACAACTTCAGTTAACCCTAATGAAGGAAATGGAATTGGAAAATAAAAATTTACAAAATGAAATTAATGACCTTATGGATATCAGAAATGAGGTAAACTACGTGTAATTCTTTCTGCATTCCTTAAAGTCGTTTCATTTCATCTCATTTAATCTTTTCTTTTTAGGTTCAACAACAACTAGCATCATCTTCTACAGATTATTTAGATTTAAAGGAAGAAGTACTAAAAATTAAAAAAGAAAAAGATTGTAATCAAATACGGATCCAAAGCTTATTAGACGACATAGATAAATCGGTAAAAAATAAATTTATTTAAGTATTTAAGTCAATACAGATGATCAATATTTATTTTATTTTCATACTTAAACATATATGTGTCTATGCTTGTTTTGTTTCTTCGTAGGATCAATTAATTGTTAATCTGAGAGAAGATGTTTTAACCCGAGATGTTAAAATATCGATTTTAGAGAATCATGTCAATGAATTAGGTGATGAAGTTCACAGATTACAAACAATTTTATCTACCACGATTGATTTTGGTGAAGCAATAAATGAAAGAAACGTGAAAATTGACAATTCCCTGAAGCAAATGGAAGCACATCGTAAAAAGTTTTTCTGTTTTACGCCTCTTTCATGCTGTTTAATTTAATTTTTCTTTCGAATATTGTAGGCATTCTAACATTTATTATCTCTGAATGACTTTTTTGTGATTTATAATTATTTATAAACAACACACGTTTATGCCAATGGATTGATGGATTTTGAGATGGATGAGAAATCAAAAAATTATAATGCAAGAATATGAATTGAATTTTAATAACATCTACTTATTGCAACCGTGGTCACTTAGGGACCGGACTTTTATAGTATAGTCATAGTAGTGAGAAATCCATATTTGAACTCGTTGGTACCGTATAAATATTTTATATGCCACGCGATTCATTTTCTTATGTGTAGATTTTTTCGAGGGGAAGTAATGACTTATAATTCATACCGGAGAAGTATGTAGGATTATGTATTGTAATTGCTTGCTGACATTATTAATAATATATTAATTATTATTATTTTATGATGCACCCATAAATAATGGCAGAAATTGTTTGTATTACATAGCCACCCTACTTCCATAGATTGCCTTATAGTTTTGTACGTGGTAAAACCATTTTGCAGGAATATTATAGTGGTAGCACGAATTGGTCACTCGACCGGAAAAGAACCATGCTCTCACAGAAATATCAGAATACCAGCGTAAAATAGCAGCTCAATGCTGTTTCTTACGGTGAGTGTAGAGGGCCGCGGGCCCGAGACACTTATTACTAGGTACGAGGAACTACATCTTACTCATCAGCAGTGGCAACGCATCTGCATTTTGATTCATTATTAACGATAAATGTAGATTCCTATGGATCACGGTATCCACTCACCATCAGGTAAACTGTTTGCTTCAACACACTGTGACAAACGTCACGCATATTTGCCGTAGTTGCAATGTTTTACAGGCGGGTTGAAAACCACAGTTTTCTATTTTCTTGTTTTTACAAGGAAAATCCTGCTGTTCTTTTCCTGTTTTGTTTCCCTCTGTCGCCTCACTCACGGGTGATTTGGAGTAGTGGATATTATCAAAGCGCCACTACGCGGTTGTTTATTTTGATATTGCTTAATTTATTTAAATCCTTATATGTTTATATTTCGCCGAACGATGAAATCATTTAATAGTTTCTACCACTAGCTAACTATTTCAGAGTTAAAATATTGCTTAACTATAATAATAAAATAATAATATTCATTTGTTTAATGAATAGTAATAACCATGTTTCCCTTTTTAGACTCGAAAGCTACTCATAATATGAGAATTGAATTAGCAAAATTAATGGATGAGAATTTTAAGTTGGAAGAAAAACTTTCTGTCACGACAGAGGAAATTGAGGAGTCTACAATGAAAAAAGACACTTTTTCTTCTCAGGTAACTCGTTTAGAAGGCGAAAGAGAAATAATTGTGACTTACATTAAGCAACTTGAAATAAAATGTGTAGGTGATAGCGCTTTATCGCCTGATAATTTTTGTGTTGAGAATATTTTGACATCATTAGATAGAATCAGTGGCTATATAGAAGCTAGAAATAATTCATCTCAGTTAGTTTTAAGTAAAGCTGATGAGGCTAAAAGAATTGTTGAAAAAGAAAAGCAGAATATAATAAAAGAAAAAGAAGAAATCATTAAAGATAAAATTAACGTACAAAAACAATTAGCTGTTCTGAAAGAACAGTTAGAAGAACAAATAACTAAAGACAAGGAGATTATTAATGATTTAGAAGCAGAATTATCAAATCAAAAACTCATAATTAGTAAAATAAATGAATCAACAGAGAATTATGTATCAAAATTGGAAGAAGAACTTCGATCTATTTGGGAATTATACACAAATGCATTAGCTAAGATAAGTGATTTGGAATATAATTTATCGATTGAAAAGGAACAAAACAAACAAAATAACCATATTATAGAACAGGCAAAAATCGATATAGAAAGAAAATGTCAAGATATTAAAGCCCTCCAAGTCAGTTTTGAGACTTTAAAAAATAAAAATATTATGGATTTCGCTATTCAATGTAATGTAAAAAATATTCAAAATAATATTTCAGCACAAACTGAAAATATGACGCTACGGGATGTTTCTGTTAATTCTTTAGAGGAAAAGAATAACAACACATTTGATAGTGTAGATACTTATAAAACTGACAAGGCAATGGATTTGGAAACTACTGGTTTTGAAAACTTTAAATCTAATCAAAAACTTAACGATTTAATTTTGAAAAAGGAATCTGAACCAATTAATGAAGTCCAAATTTTGACCGCTAATGTAAAACCTGATTTTGATTTCGTAAGAAACGCATATTTAAGTTATAAATTAAAAAGACTTAGTATAGGAGGAATGGAACAATGTTCCATATCTTGTATCAGTGATGAAGACCTTTCGGATTCTTATGACAGGGAGTCGATTACAGCCAATAGTAAATTATCAAATCCGACGTTGACTCTCAAAGAACCAAATATGAAAATCAATAACATCTCGGATATTCAGACTCCAAATTCTACATCAAACTTAAACTCTAATGACAATATTCAGAATCGTGGTAATAAAACAACAGTAACTGCTTTTGCTTTTGTTGATAATAAAGTTAAGGACCATTTCGCCAATAGCACCAAAAATGGTAAAATTAGTAAAACTTCAACTCGTAAGAAGATCTCTGAAGCTGAAGATAAAAAGAATAATGACCAACACAAATTCACAAAAGGCATTAAAAACGGTAATAAAAGTTTGACTTCGAATAATTTAGAGGTATCCGATCATGAAGATATTTTAGTTATTTACCAGGATACTGATCGTGACAATAAATCTAGGAATGATTCGAGTCTTTCAAGTAACAAAGAATACCTAGTAAAATCAAAATCTTTAGAAATAAATAAAATGGACTCTCAAACAAAAGACAAAAATATGGAAAAAGTGTTAGTAGATTCACTAGCTATTAGTTATAGAAAACCTATAGTCAGTAACAGAGATGAACGTAACGAAAATTATTTGAACCAATCTTTGGAAAATTCTTTAAGTGATGTATCTCTTATAAAAAAACGTGAAACTAATGATGATAAACTAAACGCCGTTAGATTGTCGCGTTCACTTAATTCCTTGATATCTTCTGTGGTGGATGCTGTCTCAAACCAAGAAGTGAATCATAATGTTGGAAAATTAAACGCAGTATTAAAGAAAAATGAAGAATATAGAGAAGTACACTGGAATAGGTCTCAGGTTTTTACGCGAAATAGTAAATTAAATTATGATGAATTAGATAATATAGGTAAAAACGTTTCACTAATAAAACCAAAACAACAAGAAACAATAAATGAAAAGAATAGACCAATAAAACAAAAATATGAACATGATTACAATTCGATCGTGGCAAAGCAACATACCAACTTGGAAGATGAAACATTTGAAACTGCTAATTCTTTTCAAAAAAGTCATAGCACGGAAATGCTTACTTACTCAAATGTGTTTTCCAATAATTCAAATCCTTCGAAAAATCTAATTTTCCCAAATGGTTCATCAAAATCTGAATCTAGTAAAAACGCCATTACCATTAAAAATAAACTTAAAACGAAGGACATTGCTGTAATGGCTGAAATTGAAGATGTTTCTTATTATAATGAAAAAATAAGGTCTCTTACAAATACATTAAAAAATGTTGACAGAGAGTACAAAGAGAAAATACGAGCAATCAAAGTACAATATGATAACAACATAAAAAATATACTGAATGAGCACAACCAAGGTGTTCGAAACCTACAAAGTCTTCATGAAGAAACTTTGCAAGACATACTAAAATTACATGAAAATGAAACAGACACTTTAAGAACATTGAGTACAGAGGCTATGCGAAAAGTAGATATACTGGAGAAAGAAAACCACATTTTAAGAGATGAAATCTTAAAGTCGAGCCAGTTTAACTCAGATGAGGTAAATAAATAAAATATAACTTCTATTATGTATTTATAATCTCTATTATGCATGTACGTCTGGCGACATGTCGGTAAACCATTTCGTATACAGGGTTACTGAGAACTCAACAACTTCCTGGCAGGACGTGAAAGGGGAGTAAAAATGCTACAAATTAGACCCCCCATACGGGCGAAACATTTTTGTGTATGATTTTATGTTTATTTATTTTCTTGAAGCTTAAACCAAGCGAATACAACCATAAAAAGTACTAAAAGTATTCACAATAAAAATTATGGGTCTTAATAAATTATTATTTTTTCATTTTTTTTACACTTTATGTATCATAAAATGTTACGTACTTCAAAAAATTACTATGACATGATACATAAAAATATTTTTTTAAATTTTAATCAGCTGTCCAAAATGGTAATAATGTCCCGGCGGAAGATATTATATATTCATAACAGTATAGTATACAGTCAGTTAAACTAATGTGGGTCATATTTAAACATAATTTTTTTTTCTAAATTTGTTAAAGATCTTGGTTGCGGACACTCGTCCTGATTCTTTTCCTAACTTCGGATTCCGTTATTTTTGAAGATATTGTAGCCGTAATCTGCTCTGCCGCATTTATGATACGCCCTCGAAGTTCTACAAGTAATTGATTAAAACTACTTTTACCGATTTTATCGCGTTTAATTTAGATTTAAATTATTTTTATTTTTAATTCCCGATCTTTCGGGTGCTTTCCAGCACCCATGGCCACGGGGGACTGAGGTGACTGACGTCCCGATGTCATTGTTAAACCCGGAGTACCTTCAGCTTTTTAATTATTATTTATGGTCCGATCTATGTAAAATGAACTGACTATGTCCTGAGGTAGTTTAGTAGTTGCAGTGGTATGCTTGGGTTTACTTTAAATTTTATTGATTATAGGGTCCCAAGCAGGTGGTAGTACCCAGCCTCCTTCTCTGTTGAAATTAGGATGTTTTTTAATTTCAATAGCCTCACGTATCATCCTTGGTAGGAATCGGTGTTCTTTCGCGAGGATTTGTGGTCTATCAAATCTGATGTAATGGTTGGGGCCGTCTAAGATATGATCGCAAACTGCAGACTTCCCGGAACGTTGATGCTTCACATCAGCTATATGTTCTTTTACGCGGGTTCTAATTGATCTTTTTGTTTGTCCTATATAAGAGAGACTACATTCACAATCAAGCTTGTACACTCCTGCATCTTGTAGAGGAATATGACACTTGACGGATGGTAGGAAATGACTAATCTTCTTCAGCGGCTTGTAGAATGTTCTAATAGAAGCTCGCTTCAAGATGTAGCCTCCAAACGTCGAAGTGTAGTGGCATTAGATCGGGGCTTCGTGTAGGCCACGGAATTGGCCCTCTCCTCCCAATCCACCTATTTGAGTATTGGCTATTTAGCTACTTTCGTATAGATAACCGGAAGTGAACTGGACAGCCGTCATGCCGATAAATCAAATTACTTTTAATTTCTTATAGACCATCTTCTTATGAGTTTTCCAAATCATTTCGACAAAAAATTGCTTATATTTTCATGCTTAAATTTTATGGCATTAAAATAAGGGCCCAATAAGTTTTTCATATACAATACCCATCTTCAATCCCACACTCAAACATTCAAAGAAAATCTGCGCTGTGACGCTGTTTCTTTAAGCATTTTTTTTATATTTTTCCACTTTCAGTTCCCAGTAATGAACATTATGGTAGTTTGTAATAACATCTCGGTCAAATTTGGACTCATACGTCCATAGAATATTTCTTATAAAATTGTGTTTGTCTGCGTCGGCGTTCTGCATGAAACGACAAAACTGTAGTCTACTCGCTGGACTGCCCTCGTACAGCGTTTGTACCGGTTCATAATGGTAAGGATGGAAGCCTGACAGGTGCACCACCAACATTATCTTCCACTGGGATATATCGAACTGGCGTGCTACAATGTTCGTTGAAACGTTTGGATCATCAATAAAATGTTGCATAATTGTTTCTTTATCGTCACCCGTAAAACTTCTTGGTCTGCCAGTATCCACTTGATTTCTGTGAATAGTGCCGCTTTCACTTAATCGTCGATAGGTAGCTCCGAAGACAGAAACGTGGGGAAGCCGACAATCAGGAAAGCGACGTTGATATTCTCTACGAGCCCCAGCAGCGTTGCCGTCATCAAAACCATAGATAACACATGATGTTGGCATATTCTTTATTATAATATGCCATTTTAACTTCGACGCACAAAAACTATAACAATAACGACTGAAAACAATAACAAATGAATGAAACGCGATGAGAGTTTATTAGAAGGAAGTTTTAACAAGTGCTTGCGCAGCGACAGTCAAAACTAACGAGCGTTGCTACGACTCAATTCAAAAATGGCCGTCTACTTTCAGAATAGTTGTCAATAACCAATCAGAAATTAAGTAACTAAAAGTGTGTAAGTTCGTTCCAAGACCGTTGTCCACGCTAGAGCGACTGCGGGAAGCGGAGGCGACCAGCGGCGGCGGGAGGCATGAAGACGCTGCGCCTTGCCGCTGTAGTATGCCTTGTTGAGGCGGCTGTCTGACAAATGGTTTCTTCGCGCTATATTTGCGCGGGCAAAAAAAATTGGATTTTTAAATTGGGACTTTCGTGTCTAGAATGGAGTAGTTTTTGCGTACATAAGATATAATGAAAATTAAAATAGGAGTTCGTGATTTAAACTAAAACAGGCATCAGTTTGGTAATAAAATACGTCAATACCCACAAAATTTTTGAGAAATATTATATTATGCTTATGATTTTCATGCTTACTAGACCATATTGCGGACCTAGAAATTATTTCGCTAACAAACGTATCCGTGTTTATGTTTGCATCACGGAAAAATCAACACTATTTGATTTACACGCTGGACGCGCGAACACGTACTATGTCCTCCGTAGGTCGCGGTCGCTTGACACGCACGCCAGACACGCTAACGTGGCACCTCTCGGTCGTCTAGTATTGTTATTTTTCCTGCTCATCGCAGACGCAAGACTCGTCGCGCTAGCATGGCACACGACTAAGAGCAATCATTCTTTGCCGTTCTCTATCTGCGTTAATTAAAAGACCTTTTCATTATTATTATTCATTGACTTCACCGGAATATTATTACCGTTTTGGATAGCTGATTAAGTGGACATATTTTTTTAAATATTTTTATATCATGTCATAGTATTTTTAAGTACGTAATGTTTAATGTTACAGAAATTGTAAAAAGGGAAAAAAATAATTTATTAAGACCCATAATTTTTTATTGTTAATACTTTTTGTACTTTTTATGATTCCATTCGCTTGGTTGAAGTTTCAATAATATAAATAAACTTAAAAAACATACAAAAAAATGTTTTAATTTTATTTAGAATTAAATACGGAATTCTGGGTGATTATTGAAAAATCTTTAAAATCCAAATTTGTAGCATTTTAACTCCCCTATCACGCCCTGCCAGGAAGTTGTTGAGTTCCTAGTGCCCCTGTATATTAACCTAAATATTACTATTTAATATTACTATATTACTTTAATATTACATGTAAAAATCCCAGACTGAAAAGGAACAACTGCATTAAAAGAGCAATATTTTTAGTATTGTGATTGTTTTCTACCTATTAAACGGAGGTGTAGCAATTCCTTCTACATTCAGTTAAGGGATGTAACGTGTTAATAAATAAATAAATATATTTATAATAATCATATAGTTTGTATTAATGCATGCAATATAAAATTGTAATAAGTATGTCTCTTTGCTAGGAACAACTAAAAAAGTCGTCTCCTGAAATAAAGAAAAGCGTAATGAAACATAAGTCTCCATTTGACATTAAAACACTTAGCAAAACATCAATAGAGGAATTTAGTGTTAAGCCAAAAGTAAGAACACATGGTCTGTGCACGTGTTCTGTCGGTATCAACGTTTCTGACACCATCCGCAAAATATTTGAGCAAGTAGATGTGGACCAACGAAGAACGGCTGAGCAGGCATACTTAAAATATGTAGCAAATAAAATACTGACGGAAAACGTTGAGGTAAGAATTAATTTACGTCTTTTCTGTATTAATATTTTATGTACTTAAAATACATATCGTGACGTATTTACTCAATTTTCATTGTAGAAGACTTAGTTCCAAAGCCCACCCATAGAAAATAATAGTAACTATTTAATTCACTATTAGTTATATTGTGAAGAACTTCCAACAATGATAATGAAACTCTCAGAGAAACAACCCCGACTCGTCAATGAATCTTTGTCATTATTGCTCCATGATAAACGATAACGCAAAATCCCACTGCTCAACAAACCGTTTCAACATTACCAGACCTGTAGTTAGAAACGATAACTTCACTAACTCCATACGCTCCAGACCTAGCCCTAACCAATTTCTATGTTTTGTTTTTCGAAATTTGAACAATTTTCTACAACATTAAAATTAATTCGAGGTGCAATTCAATTTATAAAAGGCAATTAATAAAAGGCATTCTTTTGAATAAAGGATGTTATATGACGCCTCCACGACACAGTGGCTTAGGAACAAGTATTTGTTTGGTCTGAATATGTGATCTTATGCAATTATTTATGCTTGTAAGCTGCCTTTACGATACAGGTGAAAATTCTATTGTGATAGGTTTAAAAAATAAGCAAAAAGACCTTGAAAAAATGACGTCATGTTACTTGGCAGAAAGGCAATACCGAGATCTTTTCCGGAATTTTACACGGTACCTATTAGCCAGAGATATGACTCCTAGCGATTATTTTTGATTTAGTAATTTAAAAAAGCATTTTCCGGATAATTAAGGTTAATATTTTTCATCTAGCTTACGAACTACGTAGAACTCAATAAGTTTTGAGATGTACAAAAAGTATTCTAGATACTATTAATATTTATTTTACATCTTTTCAAAATATTCTCTCTCATGCTCTATACTATGTTCCACTCGCCTAAACCAACTCTGAAAACACTTTTGCCAGTCTTGATCTGACAGGTCGGAAATCGCTTCTTCGTAGGCAGCCGGGTTCTTCGGTGCTTGAAAAAACTTTCCTTTTATTTTTTCTTTGACTCTTGGGAACAAAAAGGAATCACATGAAGCTAAATCAGGTCTATAGTGTGGGTGACTTAGAGTTTCAACACCAGATTCCTCAATAAATGCTTTTGTTCTAAGGGAGGTATGTGAAGAGGCTTTTGGTCTTCTCTCCCGCACAGCTTGAAAAGCTTTGAGTAATGCAACTGTAGTATACTGTTGTTGTGTTCGCGCGCCTTTTTAAGTTAGGTTTGGGGACATCTGGTGCCTGGCACTGTGGTCTGCACCATCTAGTGTCTTCTAAGATGTTTTTACTTCCTAAGACGTTGATGGTATGAATGCTCCCCGAACTAATGCCTACAATCTTTTCGATGTCCGTATATGTGATTCGTGTGTCTTCTCGCACCAACATTTCAGTAGTCCATACATTTTCTGCTGTTACTGCTGTTTGCGGGGTCCCGGTTCTTTGGTCATCTTTAAGGTTAATTTTACCACTTTTGAATTTAGCAAACCACCTAAAAATTTTTGCGCGTGATGGCGCTGAGTCCCCTAATTCTGATTGTTGTAGATTTAATTGTTTGGTTACACCAAATTTAAAATCATAATATATCAGAGCGCGCAAATGTTCACGTTTACGATCCATCTTTTTAAATGAAAAGCGCGGAAAGCGTTCCAGGAAAATTAACAGAAGTTTGTTTTTCTTTTTAATATTGAGCAATCGGCTTACGGAGTTCTATTTTTAAATAAATTTGCTTTTTAGAAACATATAACACGGGTGCGTTCCATTTTTAAATTTCGAGCACCTCAAAACTTATTGAGTGACCTACGTATTTATCAAATATGACAAAAAGTGTATGGAATTTTGGGGGTCTTTATTTATTGATGACTTGACTAATATTGGGTTTAGTTCGGCTAATTATTTTATCTTAATCCTATAACCTTTACTTCTTATGCAGGCGTTAGATGCTCAAGAGCTTTCTTTTTTGCATTATAAAGTATGCAGAACATGGAAGACGACACTACGTAAAGAAGAAGTAGTTCATAAAAGGATAGACTCCTTAGAAACCGAACTTATGAAAAAACAACGACTAGCACAAAAACATAGTAAGTATCAGAAATCATATTTATGCACATGTCGATTAATAGGCGCGCGGGTCATATATTATAATATTATGATGGTGTTACGACCTTAGTTGACCTTGATGTGATTTACGTTTAATTTTCTTATATAGAATAAGACTAGTACAGTAATCTACATGAGTATCAGGCATATTATTACGTAAAGTATGTATATATATTACAGCTAAAAACCGAAGTGCAGGTACACTTAGGGTTAGTTCACACCGAGACGCGACGCTACGCGTATTTGTGCGTTGGTTTCACACGGCGTAACGCGCCGCCGCGAAACGCATCGCGAGTCGCGATGTCGCGAGGTGCATCGTACAGCCGCTGTCAGCGCGTCGCACTTGCAGCCTACCGGCGAAGTATCGATACGTCGTTACGCGCTGCGCTACGCCGCGAGGCTTCTCGAGGCGCAGCGCAGCATAGCGCGACGCCGTGGGGCTTTTTAGAATTATCTCCACAAAATGTGTGTCTTTTTGTGAAGTAAATAAATTTATATTTTATATTACTATTATAAAATGGGCGCGTCGCGGCGCGTCACGTCTCGGTGTGAGCTGACCCTTAGGCTTAGCCGGCTACAACTAGTTATAGTCGATTGCAGTTTGTTATACTTAGGTGTACCTATATCCCCAACCACAATCATGTATACTGTCAAATTTGTTAATTTAGTAATACCAACGTCAGTAGGTTAATGTGCGGCCGGGGAGCCCAAGGGACGCAGACATTTATATATTTTATAAATTATTCAAGACACCAACCAAAATTGGCTGCACCTAGATGCAGCCAGTAGACCTAGTTTTATCCGCACTTCAGCTTTTAACCGTAATATTCTTAAAGGACTATGTGCCTATTACCAATGTATTTTTATATTTCAACTCTAATTTAAAAAAATGGGATCCTTCGGGACATTCTGTATAGCTGTTATCATCATCATTACTCTAATACCCAAATACACAAAAGTTGCTAAATTTAGGATGCCGATGAGTCTTGTGCCGTCTCTATCGCTTTAAGTCAAAGTGACTGTGACATCACGAGATTTAAAGACATCTTAAAATTGAGTAGCGTATAAGTATTTGCACATATTATGTGTGGTTTTTAATTTTTGGACTGAATTGCTTCAGTCATGGAGTTAGATCGTAGAGTGGCGGAAGAAAGACGGCGTTTACAAGAAGTCCGTGATGCTGTTTGTCGCGACACGCTGGCAGGCGCAGCCAGTAGTCGAGCCAGTAATCCCCAGCCATCAACTCGTGTTATTCTTCAACACAATATCGCCGAAAAGGATGTATCGTAAGCGATCCTTTAATTAATTATCTTATATAAATAAATAAAATCGAAGTGTCTGTTTGAATTGTCAAAATAACAGATTTTTACTAAGTGTAAACGGTGTAAACAAAAAAAAAAAATTTTTAAAATATTTGTCTCTTTGTTCCGGCTAATCTCCGAAATGGCTGGACCAATACTGACGGGATTTTCACTAGCAAATAGCTAACGTTATAAGGAGTGAGGGAGGCTATTTTTATTTGAGAAAAAAAAAATAAGAATTCCGAAAAAAAATTAAAACCCAATAAAATTCAATCGTAATAAATTCCACACGGACGAAGCCGCGGGGGGATTTATAGCGTTGTCCGCTGTAAATGAGGAAAACAAATATCTACGACACTTAAATAATTTTGTAACACTGAAGTTATATGAAGTTCTATAAGGTTGTTGTCTAATTTGGTGAAGCCAGGCACAGACTGTGAATATAGTTGGGTAAAAATTACAGATAGTAGTCAATACAAATATGCATGTCAAAATACGCTGAACACACAATGAAATACGCGATGTTAATATTTTAAATTAGGGACATTATAATATAAATTATAATAATAACGAATTATCGATTTCAGGATAAAACATAACATGCATGCCTCTTTAACAGCACATTTCAATTAGTTGTCCTCACGCATTACAAAATTTGGGATAACCACCTAGATGCCGGGCTACACAAATTTATATAACTTTAATGTAGCTAATAATAATAATAGTTATAATAATAATAATAATAAGTTATATACTCGTAAACCGTATTTTAGGCATAACTGCATGGAAGCTGTATACAATTTTGAATTTGAAGAGAGGCTTTCCGCAGGCGATCTCATACCACGATTGTCCTGTAGCGAGCTGCGTTGCCGTCGAGTTACTAAAGAAAGCAATAGGGTTTGTATGGTTTATATATTGTTCATTTTAAAGCATGTTGTAATTGCACTATGAATTATTGTTTATTCGAAATGCGCATAAACTGATTCGTAGCTTTAAGTAGAGAAAATACAATACAATACAATACTATGCACACCCAAGTAACACATCAAAGCAGTATAACGGCCGACGCACAGCATTTCTGTATCGTTTTCGCATTTTGAGTTAAATCTATAGTAGCAATACAAATGTTTGTACGGCTACTCTAATGCTTATTTTGGCACAAACTATACCTCTTTATATCCCAAAATATGTTCACAATAGTTGTTTAATTGCAATACAGGCGCATTATATTAGCTTTATAGTATTCAAAGAAAATAATTGCATTAAAGAAGCATTATTACGGTCAATGAAGTTGCCAATCACATTACAGAAGCATTATACTAGCAATATTATTGATAATGATGATGTTAATTGCATTACAAAAGCATTAGAGTGTAGTAAAAGAATGATTGGAGCTATTTAAGTGTTCACAGTTAGAACTTAAATAAACCCTACGTCATTGCAAAAACATCTCTATTACGCGGTACTAAATATTATAATACAATCAAGGTTGTAGTTTAATTACTTAGTTTATCTTGCAATATAATATATGAACGAAGGAAGGCAGTCAAAACATGCCTTTAAATATTACTGCACAGTGTAGTTTGCTGTAAATATCTCATTTTTGGTAATAAAATATTTACAAAATGGTGCCGGTCTATAGCAGCCCGGTGAGACTTCAAAAATGATAATTAATGCCGCCAGCAGTATATATACTCACCCGTGAACTGTTATTAAGCCAGAGGACATAGAGAAGGCTTTTGATAAACCACTGTAGTGCCATTGTCTATAAAATAGTTCTACATGGGTTCACCGGTATACTAGTCGACTTGATGTAGACTGAAATAGTGCCATTACGTGAATGCTACGCTAAAAAATTACATATATGATCAACAAAACATGCGCATATGTTGCTTTTCCTCACAATATGGCCAACAAATGGTTTTATAAATACAGTAAAATGTAAGTATATACAGATTTACGTATTACAATAACTCACGTGTATTTGATTAAAGAGTTGTTAACTGTACAACTGAACTTAGTTGATCTTTAAAAACGCAAGAATTACATTGATTTTTATTTATTATTTTCAACAGTACTAGGCTTTCACTTACCACTAAAAGTGCTCTTACGTAAGCATGAAACATTTATATACTACTTAAAAATGCTATTGTAGATCCAAATTCACTAATAACAACTGAAAGCTTTGCTGCACTAAAACTTAAGTCTTTACAAAAGTATTTTGATATGCCATTATCTAACCGTTATACAGTGTAAAGCATCAGAATGGTTTTGAAATGCCAATATAAAGCATCAAGATGCTCAATGAACTTATATAAGAGTTTATATGGACCTTGAGTTCTGCATATTATATTTACTATTCGTTTGTTAAAGTGCTCCTTGTGTTACTTGAGAAGTGATTTTAGGATTAGATCTCAGGATTAGTCCAAATACAGTTTGAGAACGCAACTGTGGAAAGATGCCTATCTTCATATATTATTATCTCTATAAATTTCTCTGCTTACCTGGTGGTTCCCTGCGCATTCACTTGTCAAACAAGGAGGCTCAGTGGCTAAGCGCTCGCCGCAAAATTTCACAGTACGAGAGCAACTTGGATTCGATCCCTTTGATCTCCGTCATGAATAGAGTTGTTAATTGCAATTTTAAGCTGATTCACCATTTGCTGTACGGTGAAAGAAAAAAACGTCTTAAGGATACCATTATATCTGAGAAATAAAATATTTCGAGGACACATGTAGTCCGCAAACGCATTCTGCAGCAACACGGCGGACTAATCACTCCATAATCCTCGCAAATCAGAGGAGGTCTGTGCTATATTTAGACTGTATCATTTTTATATTCATTCACTATTTTCATACTCTTCAGGATTTTAGAATCCTTAATTACTCTCACAGTATATGCGGAATTTAAAATATAATTTTTTTACCTATTAAATAGGATAGAGAATAGAGGAAAGAGCTACATTTCAACCTTATTTCAATACCTGGACCAAGTTATAGATGTGTAGCAATACTATAATTATATTATGAAATAATTGCGATATTTGATAATAAAAATTACATAAGTTTGGAAGCAAAACATTCAAAAACCGAACTTATATAATGATTTGGAGGCCTTTATAGCTGTTCTGTTTAAGGCAAATTTTCTTGAATAGGACAATACAGATGTCACCAGAGGGTCAGAGATTAACCAAAGACAAGGTAACCCGTGCATTATATCTGTCTAGATCAGCGATCAGACGAAAGTGCAGGCATGGCTGCGAATCATCTATATTTTAGCTAGTGATCATTTGCGACTGTAGGGCCGATCCTCATTTGCCGTTCACAGTTCGTTCTCGGTCCGATCTCGGTCTGATTTATTATAATAGAATGGGATTCGACCGAAACTTGACTATTATCGGATGGTATGAATGCGTGTGCATTATATATGTATACATATTTTTTACTTGGTAATATTTTATCAGACCGAGAACGAATAATGGCATTATAATGAGGATCGGCCCTAATCGTTTTGTTTTTATTTATGGCAAATCTAATTCATCGTTCGTTAACTTTCATCAACTTGTACTTAATCATAACACAAGTAAATTGGAAAAAATTGTACAGCAGGCAGTTCAGGCAACAGTAGACGCTGGGGAACGTCGGGAGAAGAAATCATATTGCGACGAGCGACCAACACGCTTGCGGCGTTCAATCGAGCGGCCTCATAGCCGAATCCATAAAAAATAAAACTTATCATTATAATATTATAAGGTCATAAAACGAATAAATTCTTGTCATTTATTTAACAGATCAACATAATAACTTTAGTAATATATGTTCAGTACCCAATAACTTCATAAGAGAAGAATATTATATCACACTAGTGAAGTATAGAAAAGAAAACGATAATTACGTCAGTCATTTTATTCAAACAATAATGATTTTTTGAATGTAACATAATATGATTTAAAATTATTTTGTGATTTTTTGTGTGTGTTTTATATATTTATTTATATAAAGTATTTATTTGTATTTATGGCATTTACTACTCAACGCACATAGATGAGTTGTAAATTAAAATTGTATTTTGTTAAAATATACTCATTAATCACGACAGTTGTTTGAAATTGTTACAATTACAATACCACGTCGTATACTTACTTACCTATAATAATTAATGTAAGGGACACAGTCTAACGGATCAGTAAGCTGAACTGATAATAATACGATGCGTTAAGCGGGACCCGCTGGAGGGTACAAGCAACCCCGTGTGTCTGTTTCTGCAAAATTCAAGAGCTCCGCTACGAGTAAAAGTGTTCTGTGACTACGTCGTGCCAGCTGTCCACTACACCCAGCGAGTGCGACGGCTCAGCGAGATGATTACTTGGAGCATGATCCCGCTCGAGGTCTTTCATACAAATAAATTAAAATGTATATGAGCACTGAGGTAGTATGCCTAAAACAATCGTAGAACGGATCCTGGCATTTGTGAAATAATATATAAAAAGTCACTGCACTTTAAGTGTGGTCCCTCAGTTCACACAGTCTTTCAGTCAGATCTCAGAAAGTATTTTAAAAATGAAGATATCTGTGAATTCATTTGCAAAATAATATATCTCATAATACAGGCCGATTATTACGTGTTCCATATCGATGTTCGTGTTCGCAATGAAAGGAAAGTTGTTGTCACTAAGTGTTGGCATTATTATTGTCTTATATATAGATTAAAAATTAAAAGTTATTACTAAATAAGCTTGTCAATAATTAATTAAGACGGCGCTACAACGGGCACGGTTCAGTAGTGCTACCTTCCGTAGTGTTACCCGGGGAAAATGCGACGAACGCACGCAGCAGAATCCGTTGCCAACGATGGGATCATGGTCATGGCGCGGGTACCCGCTTAATGTAGCGTACGCCCTAATATTGATAATCTAGTAATGGGAAATTAGCACCGTTGTATGTGTATTAACGGATGTTTAAACAAAATGAATCCACGGATTTTAAAATACCTTTCTCAAAATGGTACATGACATACATGGGAAAAGTTCCATAATAATGTAACTTTTCCATTTCAGTTGAGAGTAATAAAGTACTTTCAAATGCCCGGTGGTGAAGGAAAGCATCACGAGAAAATCTGTATAAGTGAGAAATAAAAAAATAATTGAAGACGATGAAGTCTCCATCAACACGTATTGGGGGGCAGGCAGAGCGTTCGACACTTCCTTGCCCTAAAACCCTTTCAATAGGTAATGAGAGAACACCTGTGCAAAAAAGCGGAAGGTATTTAGGCTATCCCTATAGTTTACTTTTAAATAAGGAGAGGTCCTCAAGTAGGCACTCAATCTTTGGATCCTGCCAACTTGACGTATGTCAAGCCGCAGCAACTAACTTTAGGTAAAACAGTCACTACACCCTCATAAAGGGTTTTCTAAGAAGTGTAGTCTTTCTTAGAAGAAATAATAAGGTTATAGAATAGTCGAATGATATTTGTCGCTACTTAAAATTCAATTTATACAAAATGCTGGTGTAATAGATTCAAGTATACAAATATCCATTGATGTATCTTTACGACGTGCTTTAAACGATACAAACCAAAAAATCTTGCGAAAGACAAAAATATATTTCTTTTTTATTATAAGAAATGGAAACTGAATTGACAATAAATTTATTGTGATTGCCGGTTGAAGGTCGGATTATTAATATTAACGGTAGGCGCGCGGTAAACTGGGTTAACTATTCCGGGAACCGTGAAACCAGCTGCGGCAGATTTCTCAGCAAAACTTTTATACTCTCTTGCGTCGTGTATGTCCACTAATATCTTCCAAATCATTATTGTCAGCAGACCGATTAGTATCAGCACACCGAAAGGAACACCGATAGCAACTGAAAAAAAAAGCCTGTGATAATTACTTCATAGCACCAAGAACCTACAATCTACCGCTACGAGTACAGTCCACTGCCACTGTTTAGACCTTACAGTTGGGAAACGAATGTACTTGTGCAGAGCAACGGTAGGAGCTCTACGGGGCAAGAGGCGGGCCGAACTTTTTTTTATAGGATAGGGTGACAAACGAGCACAGAGTTCACCTGATGGTAAGTGGTTGCTGTGGCCCATAGACATCTACATCTATCCTCGATTACGAATAAAAATGCAGATGCGTTGTCACCCGTGAGGACCAAGATTGAATGCCTCGTTTCCAGTAAAAAGGGTCTCTGGCTCTCTACACTCACCATACGAAACACAGCAGCATTAAGCTGCTATTTGACGCTGGTATTTTGTGAGAGCGTGGTCCTTCTCCGGTCGAGCCGACCCATTCGTGCTACGACTATCCTTACCTTGTGCTAGTGCATTTCAATGAGTCTGCTATATAATACATGCGGTTGGCGGAGCGTGTGTACTCAGGCAATTAACAAATTTTAAGCTGAACGCACATTTGTCAGCACCGTACGCGCCGCACAAGCCGAACGCGTCGCATTTTAGAAATCGCTGTATGAAATCATATGAAACCTCGCACATTGTAGCCGCACCGTATTTTATAAAATGCGTTAAGTAACCGAATATTGAAGGAGACGGGCTGATGAAATCATATAATGCGACGCGTTCGTCACTCACTCACTCTTGTATGGAAATAAAATAATTTTGGATATCATAATACTCATCATTTTGCTAACATTATGTACATATTTATATGTTAAAAACATTTATTGAACAATAACAACCCCTAGCATACACGCTGGCCGCGTAAATTACTTACGCGGACGGCGACATCGTCCGTCATTAAAGGTGTTTCACAATTGCTGTAATGTCTCTAAACTGTCCCACTGCTGAACATAGGCCTTCCACTAGATTGCCTCACTGGACAACCGCAGTTTTTATTTTTTGTCATTACTAGGAAGACGGTGTTGCTCATCTCCCTTTGTTTTGCTCCACTCCAATTTTTTCCCCATGTCGTCTCTTACAACACTCACGGGATGATATAGGGTTGTGGATATTCTTACCCGACCACTACACGGTTCCGATACCATAATATATGGGGAAGATAAGTTCTCGAGTGGCAGCCAAGTAATGCTAAGTGCAGCACTATGACCTTGTTTTGTTTTTTTTTTAATTCTTTATTAATGAGCTTATTCACAATATGAATATGTCGCTCCGTTAATTCATCACCAAAAAAAAAAACTACATAAGGTATAATTAAACTTATTACATTATAAAGTTCTCAAATCAATAATTAATTACAGAAAGTTGAAGAAGATATGCAATTAGTTACAAAAAGTATTAGTAGCAATTAGTTAAAAAAAAAATGAAAAGTTCCCAGATCAATCACATTGAGAAGTGAGTGATCGATCCGAGAACTTCACCTTGTAAAGCTTGACTAATATTTTTATATCGTCAGAGTGGCTTGCTATACATCAGCGAAATCTTTTAAAATGTGGTGGCATTTCTCATTACGAAAGGCAGCGTTGTGGGCACAATCCATCAAGACATGCATTAGGTCGTCTGGAACACCGCATTGATCACAGTTCGGTGACTGAACCTTTTTCAAAAGGAATGCAAACTTTCTAGATGGAATGTGTCCAGTACGCAGCCTCATTATCACTACTGCATCCTGTCGCGATAGCTTATGGTTATCAATCCATGGTATTTTAGGCGGATGTGACCTTGTTTTGTTGTAATCTATAGGAAGGCCTTTCTGGAGCAGTGGACTTGTGATATGTATAAAGATGAGGATGATGATGATGATCTGCTAGAACATTATTGAACTTGCTTAGTTTTACCTGTGCCTGTGTTGAATAATGTGTTAGTTGTGGGCAGCTGTATTGGTGATGGTGAGTTAAAAATATAGAACAGCAGGCATATTATATTTAACTGTATACAGCATGTTTGGAAGATAGGTGCAAGGCCTGAAGGGGATGATACCTTAAACTATTACAAACATTAAGCTAAACTTGTCTAAGACGAAGTCTGCCCCTTTTTTTAATTGCTAATAGTGTCCGGCTAGTTCAATATTTTAAAAAGTCTAGTTTCAATATTTTTAAAAATATGTTGCAACAGTTATGCTTTTTTTTTCATTTTTTATATAAGTATGTAATGCGTAATTACTCAGACAAAAAAATTTCCAAACATATTCATCATCCTAAAAACATTCTACGCATATTTAAGTGTAAGAAACAAAAAAATAGGAAAATGTTGTTTATGACATTATAAAAAAATAGCCTTTGTTGTTTAAACCTTTTTAAAACCTATGCTTATTTCCTCCTATATTTTGAGGTATTATTTACGCAGATGTCTCATCAACTCTTGGAATTAGGGTATACCTAAAAAGCAAATTGCAGACGAATATCACGGACGAGTAAAAAAAGTAACGACTCCGCATCACCTACATAAGAAATGAACGAAGGAATATAGAATAATGCCGTCGTGTGTCGTTAAATGGTGTACAAATAATACCACATTACAAAAAAGTGACAAGGGATTACCTTTCAAAGGTAAGCCAGTTCTTATTACATTATTTATTACGCACACTATGCACACATATACTTAATGTATGCGCCAGTTCTCGTCTGATTACCCTACCAAAATTGGTTTGTATTAATTTCCTAAAATGTTATAAACAAAAATCGCTAATTTTCTAAAATACATCAAAAATATTAATAATTATGTTATTTTACAAAAATTAGGTTTTTATAATTACTAAGTATATTATATGGTAATTAGTTTTTACTGTAATAAGTTTTTATGTGCATAGAAATGAAAACGAAGCTGAAGATTAAAAAGTTAAACCACAATTCAAAGGATTTTTGAATTTTGAGTTTGTACTTTTTTCCAAAGAGAATATTGTACCTTGTACAATTTAGAAGTACCTAGCCTACATATAAAATTAACATTATTTTTAATTTCGTAAACTTAGCATGAAGATTAACAGTTGTATTATTTTTAAAATCAATTTACTCTATAATTTGTATTAGAGTAGATAGACAAAATATTTTAGAAAAATATGAAGTTAGCATATTTTGCGAAATTATTAGAGATTAATAATTAGATGCAGTTATAAAAAAAAATCCTAGTTTAATTTAGCACCAGCACAAATAAAATTGATTGTTGTAATTTGATGAACTGATTTAATATGTGCTCGGCTTTGAATAACAAAAAACCTGAATGAGGAATACAATAATTCAAAGACATGATGTGTATTCCGCTGGCGAACTGATTGCTCCATAACCCTCTATGAAATGAGAGGCCATTGCCTAGCCATGGGACGTATTAGCTGTAAAAAAAGTAAAAAAAATCATGCTATATATGTATATGTACATACTGAATAAATTCACTTCGGGCGGTTGCTCCAATTCTTTTTGAATTATTACATGTAATATATTGGGCGATGAAAGTGGGTACAGATATTTAAAAACAAGTGCGGTGCCATTCCCAAACTGCTTCTTGCACCATTTTGCCATTTGGTGATCAGGGAGTGTATTATCCAACTTAGTAACCATTTTTACTTCAGTCAAAGAAGTCTGATTATATAATTCATCGCAATATATTTTGTTGTATAAATAATTGCACTCTGCGTAAATTTCGAGCTCTAAACATCGCTTCTTAGCAAATTCGTCGCAGCTGTCGCAAAAGCGTCCAGAACACGTCCGATTTGACGACTCCATTGGTAGACAGACGCATTCACCACATTCGCATTTACCATTTCCCGAGCAAATCTGAAAACAACATATTTATTGTTGAAGATGTTAAAATTAATAAGATATCTTCAATGAATTACCGCAAAGTAACGCCTCAATCTATTTATTACTGGCTGTTCCCCGCGACTATGTCCACGTGAAATTTACTACGAATGAATTTTATGGGAATTTATTAATTTTTAAGTCACTCTATGACAGCAGATAGCGCCAGTAAAAGTTCCGTCAAAATCGGTCCAGACGTGTCGGAGTTTAGCCGGTACAAACAGACAGAGATACAGACAAGAAATTTAAAAATTATTTTTTGTTATAAGCACAGTATAAACTTCCTTATGCATTTAGTAAAAAAGTTGTTATTTCGAAATTACAAACACACTTCAATTTTATTTATTTGCAAAGAGATTTAAATACTACTACTACTTAAATGTCTTTGTTTGTTTGTATAGATTATAATTATAACAATAGCAGCCATGCCGTCAAGGGCTTTTTATATTACACTTATAATATTTTTCTATAGAACTGCCTGCCTTATCAACGTAAGTATGTCAGAGGTGGGCGGTACGGCTCTAAGCCAGAAAGTCTTAAAACCTAAGTTTGTAGAGAACTTAGATTCTAAGACTTTCTGATAAAGGTATTTAATTATTTGATATTACAGATAAAATTAGTTAAAAATTAAAATACGTCGTCAGTTATACTGACATTAAAATACAAATTAGTATAATGTATGCCATTAAAAACATAGGTAAATTGTAAAAAAACAAGCCTCGCTGAGTTCTTCTGCCGTAAAAAGTTGTGAGATCCATGTAATATAAAGGTCGGTTAAATTATTCAGTAATTAGCTAACCTAACAACATCTTATAGTGACCATGTCAATATTAAAAAAATTTTATGTTTTAAATAAATAGATTCACTTGACAAGGCTTGGCAGGCTTCTAGTTTTATCCACAACGAAGTGGTTTCAGGTCAAAAATGGCCTGAACTTCATGGAGAAAAGGATGGTACGGCCGTGCCGCTTTTTTGCTCGACTTGGCGGGGGCACCACCGTGCCCCCAGATATGTATATAGATTTTATTTGGTGAACTATACCATAAATTTAATTCATCTACTATAAAATTCAATAAATACGATAGTTTCTATCAGAAAAATCTTATAGAAATTATTACAGAGCAGAATATATAGAAAACACAACATACTTCTTTCGAGTGCGGAGCAAAACAACTATGATTATCAATAGGGCAATCACAGCCGACGCCGGTACTCTTTGAGTCACACTCACATTTCCCGTACCGACATATTCCTCTATCGGCACACAGCTTTCCGCCAGGACTTGGGCAAGCGGTATCATCATATTGACAGTAATCCCCCGAAAATCCTTTGTAGCATAGTACACATTTGCCGCAACTGAAATTACTTTAAAGTTCTTAATCTATTTAGGCAAAATTATTGCAAATATATTTACGCACATTTTGTGGTGGCATGGTTTTTTTTTGCAAGATAATTAAGTTGTATATTCGATGAAACAATAGGTATTTACAATATAACATGCTTTCGAACTTTAGATACTTATTTAGTGAATTATCAAAACTTGGGCATATAATTCTTATCTAGAATTTCGTCATTAACTTCACAGTACAAATGTTTACTTATATCCTATTATTTTTTAATTGTGATGTTACATCAAGTATATCATATTTAAATATTTTATTTTATTTACCTGCACGTTCCTCTGCCGCTACAGTAGTTTGTATCATTACTATTTATTTTACATTTATCTAAATCTACACTAATCGTAGAAGAGCCTTCACACCGACAATCATCACCATATCTAAAACATTGACATGTTTTGAATTCTTTTTAAAAACTGGTTCAACTAGTTGATAAGGCTCCTGCTGGGGAGCGCATCTGTGTAAACTCCGTCTAGTATCAAAAATAGATACCATTTCCTTTTCCAACTTTTAAAAACTTTAAATTTGGAGCTATATAAAATAAATAATAACTTTTTATTAATTTAGAATGTTAGTGTACCTGTTCAAATAGCAAGGTTTTAAAGAAAATTGTAATATTTTATATGACTTACACATTGATAATAACGTCCTCCATATCAAATTTCGGACACGGCGCGGCGGTGAGTTTTATCGAGGATTAGCCATCTGCGTTGGACAGCAATAGAGTGCACGTGTGTGTGTGCAAGCACAGATTGCATTCTCTAATCTC
The DNA here is from genome assembly GCA_907164705.1 of Parnassius apollo. NCBI lineage: Eukaryota > Metazoa > Arthropoda > Insecta > Lepidoptera > Papilionidae > Parnassius > Parnassius apollo. The sequence continues at coordinate 2,800,414 of CAJQZP010001607.1, read as the reverse complement.
TCACTTTCACAGTTCGATAAGACGGCAATCTGATCTAACTAGAGAGGGATCTGGCGCATGACTAACATCTCTAGGTGCTTTCTGAGGCACGGGGATAAAACACCGCCAACTTTCTGACTCCGGGCTGGTACTGAGAATTTCTCGACACAAAAACCCAATATCCGATTTTAGGTCTGACCCGGGATGCGAACCCGGCACGAGAACAACGAGGCACTCAGACTTGCCCATTACATAATACATAACAACTAACCATCGCGAGGGATAGTCCACTGCTGAGCGTAAAACTTCCGTTACTTTTGACATATCGATGTAGTCATCATTGCCACGCTTAGCAGGAAGGTGGACAACCGCAGTCTTTTATAATTTTGAATTGTTATCAGGAAGATGCTACTGTCCATCTCCTACTTTATATCCCTTTGTCATTGCGTCAACACCACGAGATGAAAATAATGTAGTGGATTTTCTTACGCCCCTACTTTGCGGTGAGTTGACGGAGGTTGCTGTCCGATCTAGATATTGAAAAAATACATATATATATATATATATATATATATATATATATATATATATATATATATATATATATATAATATTTGAACAATTATAAATCGTTTTCTTTACCTGTTTTCATTACATTTACAAATGCCACACTGGTATGTTCCATTTCCGCTACATTTAGTTGAATTTAAAGCAGTTTTCAAAATATTTCTTTCACAGTCACATTCACAATCACTGATTACTGAAATCAATAACTTCTCATTTAACGCCACAGGACCTAATTTCACTACGCTTGGAGTTTTACTCTTGGGGCACGATTTTACTTTTAGCGTTGTATTTATATTTATAGATTCGTTATGCTTGACGATACAGTTACCACTTATACGGCAATCTGGCTCCAATAAAAGTTCGATATGCGGTGGTACTTCAGTCATAATGTCTATACTTCTAATTAATTCCTGAAAACGAAAAATAATTTGATGATTTAATGTAAACATTGTGAATTGGATTCAGCCATCATTGGATCTGTTTGATATGAAATTGTTAATTGCAATTTTAAGTGCCGATTTACCACGTGCTCGGCAGTGAAGAAAAACATCGTGAGGAAACCTGCATGTCAGAGAAATAAGAAAAAAAAATATTTCGAAGGCATGTAAAGTTCACCAACACGCATAGGGGCAGCGCGGTGGACAATTCCTTGCCCTAAAACCCTCTCAGAAATGAGCGGAGGCCCGTGCTCAGCAGTGTGTGTATATCTATCGGAAATAACGCTAACATATATGCCTATATAAGCGAAACACCACTGACTGACTGACTTTTACGAGATCCCTAAAACCACTCGCTCACTAAGAACGGACTTTACGATAGACTCATCAAAAATGTTTTTTTTTAATATCTTACATCTAGATTCCGCAATAAAATATTATCGTGCGTCCAGCGAATTCTATATAGAAATAATATTAATGAGTAATAAATAATAAACTCTGGTTCTGTACTCGGATAGCCATCGTAGCCCTACTGTACAAACACTTCAGCACTTCGATATACCGTCAGTCAACTTGGCACCGCTGAAGGGACTGCAGCACCGCCCAAATTTCGACGGAATCAAAGGCTTAGGCCGAGTACAGAACCAGAGTTCGAAACCTATTCAACTGCAGAGAGGTGTAAGACAGGGTGACGTTATATCCCCGAAACTTTTCACCGCTGCGTTGGAAGACGTTTTCAAGCTACTGGACTGGAAAGGATACGGTATTAACATCAATGGCGAGTACATCACTCACCTTCGATTTGCCGACGATATAGTCCTTATGGCAGAATCGCTGGAGGACCTTAGGACTATGCTCAATGACCTCAATGGTGTCTCCCAACGGATAGGTCTTATGATGAACATGGACAAAACAAAGATCATGGTTAATGTCCATGTCTCACCTATGCCGGTAGTTGTTGGGAGCACTATGCTCGAAGTTGTTAACGAGTACGTTTACCTGGGACAAATAGTCCGACTAGGTAAGTCCAACTTCGACCGAGAGGTCAATCGACGGATTCAACTCGGCTGGGCAGCGTTCGGGAAATTACGACACATCTTCTCGTCAGGTATACCTCAATCTCTGAAAACTAAAGTGTCCAACCAGTGCGTGTTGCCAGTGATGACTTACGGATCTGAGACGTGGTCTTTCACTACTGGCCGTATGAGGACGCTGAAGGTCGCTCAGCGAGCTATGGAGAGGGCTAAGCTCGGAGTTTCTCTGCGTGATAGACTCAGAAATGAGGATATCCGCAGTAAAACCAGAGTGACCGACATAGCCCAACGGATTAGTAAGCTGAAGTGGCAATGGGCCGGCCATATAGCTCGAAGAACCGATGGGAAAGAAAGGTTCTCGAATGGCAGCCTTGTACCGGTAGGCGTAGTGTAGAGCGATCCCCCACTAGATGGAGTGACGACCTGGTAAGACATGCAGAAAGTCGATGGATGCAGGTGGCTCAGGACCGTGCTTTGTGGCATTACTTGGGGGAGGCCTATGTTCAGCAGTGGACTTGTGAAGGGTTGTAATGATGATGATGATGAAATAATAAACATATTTGCTATGTAGTGGCGGTATAAGAGATTTCACTACCCCGTAGAATTCCGTGTGTCGTAAGAGGCGACAGAGGAAATCGGAGACATGAGATGAGCAACAGCACCTTCTTGATAACATTTCAAAATGATCAAAATCTGCGGTTGCCAGCCCGCCTGTCAATCTGACAATAAAGACTGTTGCTTTGAATAAGGTCGTCACTTGGTTGGGTATAGTGAAATAAAACTAAACACGTATGCTCTGTTCAACGATCTATTGGACACTAAATGCATACAAGGAATGTGAGCGTAATAAACAAAATACATTATTTAGTCAAACATACCGCCCACCAAAAGGTACTTAAGACCTTTTCGAAATAAACAAATTAATAAAACATTTGAACTTAACTAGTAACTGAAACAATAAATGCTACTAACAATGTTTGTACTTGAAATTATTCATTGCTTTACTTTAAAACAAACTTTACCTTAAAACCTTACAATTTAACATTACAATTTAAATAATGCAAGTTGATAAATAGCTATTATTAGCTATAAAACTTAGAACAAACAAATAAAGAAAAACTTCAAAAATATAATACTAATTTGATACTTAACTACTGAATATAATGCAAAGAATACAATTGAAAGTTATTGAATTAAATTAAAATATTAATCTTTATTAGAAATCGGTAATGCACACAAATTTGAGATGGATCTCCGAGTTAATTTACCATTATAACGGACGGTATACACGCGTGTTATATTGTCTTGTCCAGGATGTTTTTCAGTTATCCGTGCCAGAGCCCACTTGCTAGGCGGTAAATTTTCATCTTTTAGCAATACTATATCACCAACTTCAAACTCAGGTGTTCTCTTTAACCACTTAGGTCGCTGATTAAGTCGGGACAAATATTCAGTCTGCCAGCGTTTCCAAAACGCTTGAACCAGTCTTTGAGTGTGTTGCCATCTGGATAACTGACTGTAGTTCTCAATTGTATAATCGCGGTCTGGTACCGTGATTGGTGCTTCTCCAATTAAGAAATGTCCAGGCGTGAGTACTTGAATGTCATCAATCGTGTCCACATCTGTGGATAACGGTGTTAAAGGCCGAGAGTTCAGACATGCTTCGATTTGTGTAAGCACTGTCATGAATTCTTCAAATGTTAAGTTTGACTTCAGTGTCTTTCGTAAGTGCTGTTTGACTGATTTGACACCAGCCTCCCAGAGTCCTCCAAAGTGTGGTGTGTATGGTGGTGTAAAATGCCATTGCGTGCCATCACTTGCCAATTGATCTGCTATGTGTCCAGGCATTTCCAGTCCTGCCTCTCTCCACATTTTAACTAATTCCTTATTGGCTGCAACAAAGTTCGTTCCGTTATCGCTCCAGATTTCATTACATCTTCCTCTTCTGGCAACAAAACGTTTGAATGCTGCTATAAATGCATCAGATGTTAAATCGCTCACCATCTCTAAATGTATCGCCTTTACAGCCATGCAAATAAATATGCAAATGTAAGCCTTCCTGCTTTTAGCACCTCTTCCTTTAGAATTTAGCAGGTAAACTGGACCAGCAAAGTCTACTCCACTTCGAGAGAATGGACGCGTTGGGGTCACACGAGGCTCAGGTAAATCACCCATCACTTGTTGTCTGAAAGTAGCTCGTTGCCGTGCACAAGTAAGACATCTTTGTATGTACCTTTTCACCAAACTCTTGCAGCCAATGATCCAGTATTTACTCATGAGGTATGCAATCATAAGTTTAATTCCACCATGCATTGTTTTCTGGTGTGCGTCAGCAAGAACCAGTGTTACGAAGGTGTTTCTCTTACCTATGATTATAGGGTGTTTTATGTCTTCATCGACGTGTGCATTTCTTAATCTGCCGCCCACCCTGAGGATATTTCGTTCATCAATGTATGGGCTTAGCGTCTTCAATATGCTCGTGGCCTTCACAGGCTTGTGGTCTTTTAATCTTCTTATCTCGTCTGAAAATTCTTCTTGTTGTACTTGTCTTATACAAATATCTAAAGCATTGTGCATTTTTACTACAGTCAATTCATAGTTAGGAATCCTTTGATCCCTTTTCATATTTAGAAATCTTTTACATATTACTATTACTCTTAACAGCTCCGTAAGTGTATCATATTCTTCAAATTTAATTATTTTTCTTTCACAATCCGTAACATTAACATAGGACTGTATGGCCTTTTTCCTTTCCATTTGTGTAGGTGGTATTGAAGGTCTAGTATACTCAATGTGTTTTTCGCCGAGCCAAGTTGGTCCCTTCCACCATAACGTTTTCTGCTGTATCTCTGATGTCAAAGCACCTCTTGAAGCTATATCAGCTGGATTGTCTGACGACTTCACATGATACCACTGGGAGACGCTTGTTTGCTCCAGTATTTCCACTACTCGGTTTGCAACAAATGGCTTCCACCGATTTGGTTCCCCAAAAAGCCATGATAATACAATTGTAGAGTCAGTCCATGCAAATACATTTTGTGATGGAATTCTCATAGCGTTGCTTACTTTGTATAATAATTTGGCTAGCAGGGTTGCTCCACTTAGTTCAAGACGCGGTAAAGAAATGGTCTTAACAGGAGCGACTCTCGTCCTCGCGGCGATGATGTGTGTTTTTATATCACCATCTTTCGTTAGTACTTGGCAATATACTACAGCTGCGTATTCCCTCTCAGAAGCATCGCAGAATCCATGTAATGTTACTCGATCCTTTTCATTGCTTAAAATGTTCACCCATCGTTGAACTCTTATTTTATTGACATTTTTTAAATCTTCTTTTATGATTTCCCATTCTCTTTTCAGTTCTTTATTTATGTCTTCGTCCCAACCAACTCCTTCTAGCCACAATCTTTGCACAAGTATCTTTGCTCTAACAATTACTGGTGCTATCCATCCAAGTGGATCAAAGAGTCTTTGTAAATCTGACAGTATGAGTCTTTTTGTAATATTGGTTGATATAGGTTCCAGTTGCAGTTGGTAACAAAAATTATCTTCTCCAAGATTCCATGTTAGGCCAAGGGCTTTAATGGTGCCATCTAGTTTCAAATTAAGACTAGCCTTTGTGGTGATTCGGTCTGGTTCTATCGATTTTAAAAACTCAGGATCATTTGAGGCCCATTTCTGAAGTTCAAATCCACCTCGTTTAAGAATTGTCATGATTTCTTTGCTGATACGAGTTGCTTGTTCTGTTGTGTCACAGCCTGAAGTCAAGTCATCGACGTAAAAGTCTTCACGAATAATTCTAGCAGCTTCAGAATATTCTTCACCCTCATCATCTGCGAGTTTCATCAAAGTTTTGACAGCTAGGTAAGGTGCACATGCTGTACCAAATGTGACAGTTTTCAATCTGTAATCTTTAACATCCGCTAGCTGGTCACCAGCTCTGCCTGTGGTGTTACGACGCCAGAGTATTCTGTGGTAGTCTGTATCCTTCTTCTCCAAGAGAATCATTCTGTACATTTTCATTATGTCACTTGCAAAGCATACCCTATGCATGCGCCATCTCATTATTATGCTTCGCATATCTTCTTGGAGTACCGGTCCAGTCATGAGCTCATCATTCAAAGATATGCCATTATTAGCTTTGCACGAAGCGTCAAATACAACTCTGATTTTAGTTGTCTCCTTATCTCTTCGAATAACGGCATGATGTGGTAAATAAACAGAACGATTGTTTATTTCATCTTTCGGAACTTCTTCCATATGTCCCATTGCTAAGTATTCTTCTAATACCTTGTCGTACTCTTCTTTTAAATCCGGTGTTTTATATAGTCTTTTTTCTTGCTGAATCAAGCGCTTCATTGCAATTTCTCTCGTATTTCCGTCCGGTGTAACAATGTCATTGGAACGAAATGGAAGTCCCACAATGTATCTTCCCTCGCTGTTTCTTTTATAATTCTCTTCATAGAATTTTTCACATCGTTTTTCTTCTTTGGTGTGCTTTCTTTTTGAATCTTGATCTATTTCCCAAATTGCCTTTAAGAAATCTTCTGCTATGATCTGATGATGCATAACCAGTACTGACTCTGCTTGTTGTGGTCTATCATCTATATTTCCGAATAAAATCCAGCCAAGGTTTGTTTTATGAGCGCACGGAGACCCTGGTGGACCCTTGATTAATTCATTTTCCACTATACGTGCGTATACGTCAACACCCAAGAGCAGGTCAATAGAACCTGGTTTGTAGTAGTTTGGGTCAGCTAGTTCTAACCCATCTAAATGAGGCCAATTGCCCTTTTTGATTATATGCGAAGGTATTTTAGTTGTAAGTTGTTTTGACATAACATAAGTTCTGACTTCTAGGTTGTAAGCTGCGCATCTCGACTGTACGTTGATTTGAACGACTTGTTTTAAATCTTCTCTAGTTGATCCAACACCAATGACCGCACCCCTAATTGGATATCTCCTAGCCTTGAGTAGTTGTGCAGCACGTTCACTTATGAAGCTAGCTTGGGAGCCTTGGTCAATTAATGCTCGCAGCGTGGTCATATAATTGTCTTCACTTCTTACTATTACAATTGCTGTTGCAAGTAATGCTGTACTTTCTTTGCTAGAACTGTGTGCAACCACTGTAATGCTTTCTTTCTCTCCTTCATTCTTCTCCACGTTTGTATGTAAAGCCACTTCAGGTTGTTTTGTACGTACTTTATCAGAATTGCCTGTTGTGCTTTCACTTACGTTGATTTCCTTATTTTCGTGAAGAAGAGAATGGTGGCGCCTTTTGCATAACCGACAACATGTTGGAATACGACATTGCCTTACAGAGTGTCCAGGTGAAAGGCAATTGAAGCACAAGTTATTAGTTTTAATGAATTCACTTCGTTGTAGTGGTGAATGTTTTCCGAACACTTTACAATGGCTAAGTGTATGATTTTCATTGCACATTTGACATTTTTTGCATGTTTCTACGTTGGTTGTAATGTGATACGACTTCTCTCGTTGGATGACATTATTATTCAATCTTTGTTTCGTCGGTTCTGTGAGCTCCAACGTGCGAAAACGGCTTTCTAAAAATTTACGAAAAATATCGAGTGACGGAAGACTATCAGGATCTTGGCAATTGTTGCTAACGTGTTCTTCCCAGTCTTTATGCGTCTCAGAGTCTAGTTTCTGCACAGTCACAAATATTATCATAGGATCCCAGTTTTCAATATTTACCTTCATGTTTTTAAGCTGATGCAAACATTCGAACGTAGTATCTAGCAAACTCTTAATATGATTTGAAGAATTTACGGTCATCTTCTTTTGTGAAAAAAGTTTTTTCATGACGGCGTTGATAGTTATTCGTTTATTACCATATCGTCTTTTTAATATGTCCCATGCTTGTTCATAGTTCGAATCTGTTACCTGTACATGTTTTAATATAGACGCAGCTTCACCAGTAAGACTAGTTTTTAAATAATGCAATTTCTGTACATTATTAAGCGTTTCGTTAGTGTGAACAAGTGTATTAAACAAGTCATGAAACGATAACCACTCTTCATAATGCCCACTATAGGTTGGTAACTGTATTTTGGGTAGCACTACACGAGTTTGTTGAGATTGAGATTCACTTGATATTAATAACGGAGCACTATCACTAACTTGTTGGGATACTAACAAATCTTTGAGCTCAGTTTTCAAAGTAATGTATATTTCTTCATGGTCATAAAACTCCTCCTGCGCAATGTACGGTATTTGCTCTCTTTTTTCCCTCGATATGTTGCAAATAATTTGGTCGTAAGCTTCTTTATATTCGCACCAATAATCTTCTAAACATTTAAGGCGTGATTCGACGTAATTTCGTGTTAATCTTGCTTTTGGGCACTTTTTCAGGTTAATTTGTGTTTTCTTCATAGTGTGTGCAATGTTTTCCACTTTAATCAAAGCTTTTTCCACTTCCGTAGCCATTATTTATACAAAGTAGATATAAAATCTTTAATCTTAACAAAGTAAAATGAAATGAATTTAAACTCAAAACTCTTGCTAATGAATTTAAACTCCAACACTTGTTAACAAGTCGACCCTTTTTTTTTTCAAATCTTTGTTCTTGGGCAGCCCCTAAAGGAGCAGGTAAACGTCGCTGGATCCGGCTCGAAGGACCATATGTTGCTTTGAATAAGGTCGTCACTTGGTTGGGTATAGTGAAATAAAACTAAACACGTATGCTCTGTTCAACGATCTATTGGACACTAAATGCATACAAGGAATGTGAGCGTAATAAACAAAATACATTATTTAGTCAAACAAAGACAAATATGGGGGATATTTGGGCCGAACTGAACTTGGCCGTCTACAAATTGTCGCTCCTGTTTTGTCGCTTGAATAATGGTTTTAAGTGAATTTGATTCGTAAAAGTGATGCGATTTTGAGAATTAAGTATCTGCGCGTGTGAACTTTTAGAGAAAACGACGAAACAAGTGCTTTGTTGTTGATATAAACCTCAAGTTATTTTAATCGCTTGGGCGCCTTATGAACTCGAGTGGCTGTCGTGATCAACTGTCCGCTGGGTTGAGCTGTCGTCAAAATCTCCCAAAAACTTCGCAATATGACGCATCAGCATATTGTGAAGAAAAAATATATGAAAACCAAGATTCCGATAGAAATGATAGGCTCAGAAGGGCTAGAACCCAGAGCCGTAAAGCCAGTTAATAAAAAAATAATCAGCTATGGATTATTGATACGCTGTAATGAAATAATAATGATGAATGTAATATAAATGAATAAACATATAAAAAGTAACAAACTTACCAGGTATTCGTTTTTTATCATTGTTATCAAATTTGAAGCTTCCTTTAATTCTACATATTTCGCACCTCTTATTTTCTTAGCCAGTCCTTCATATATTATTTTCACATCGTGAATCGCAGCAAATATTATTTTGAAATTGTTTTCAGTGGCTACTTTATTGACTTGGCTAACAGACGGGTAGTCGAGTACTAAACTCATCGTGTATTTATTATCTTCAAGGTGGCATTTCATATCGTTCGGTTTTACGGCTCCAACAAACTTACCGTCACCAGCGCTGTGATAAGTGGAGTCCGTAGTCAGGACTATGATGCGTCTGGCACTCTCCCTCCAGCCTATTTGTTTTTGGCATACCATAGCTTGCATTAGCGCGTCGAGCCCAGCTTCGGGATTGTCATAATTTGAACCAGTTAGGTTACCGGTTAAAACATTTTTGAACAGGGTCATATTCTTAGTTAAAGACAAATGGTTTTCAAAGGAATAAGCATTATTGTATGGTCTGAAAAATGACAACGTCTACAACATACGAAGTAACAAAATGGGAAATTTTGATGGCCAAAAATAAATATGTGATTTTAAAACCAACTAAGTTAGTTAACGTACTAGTAACGATAACTATCTATAATTAGTAATTTTAAGATAGTAAGTATTTCATAATCCTATCACAGCTCGTGAGTAGCATTCTAAAGATTCCGAAATATGATGTTAGGGCTATTTTATCGAAGACCATCAGTCTTCCAAATATCACTCTTCAACATAGTAGCTCAGGGACTCCCTTTCAATTTTGTACACGAACAAACCGTATTATATTCCCACTAGCATCAAAAAGATTGCTAATTGCAATTTGAAATGCACCTCGTGCCTCAACCCATCCACGTATGCGATCCGATGTTCGTCAGCAAAAACTGCATTTCAGAAAAGAATACTACAATGTAACTCGTCAATATCCACTCGATCAGTATGGCAACATTGGCCCTAATCTGCAATTGTACGATTGAAAACACATCCAGAATTCGATGTCATGTGTAAAACTTCGAAGCTCAATTTCTTCGATTTCATTGAAATTAATAATTGCTAAATAAGTACTGACTTATCACGTGTTTTGCGATGAAAGAAAACCTGTGTAATTAAAAATATTTAGGGATATGTGCAGTTCGGAATTCAAAATTCAGAGCCGTGGTAGGTCAGGTGCTTAGCGCTCGCTGTAAATTTCACAGTACTCTAGCAACCCGGGTTCGATCCCGCCGACACCAATGAAATTGTTTATTGCAATTTTAAGTGGATGAAGAAAACATCGTGAGGAAACCTGCACGCCTGAGAAATAAAAAAAAATTCAAAGACATGTGAAGTCCATCAATATGTCCAGCCGTGGGACGTGTATAAACTATAACTTTATGTGAAGTTCAACAATAACGGCCATTGCAGTTTATTTTGTGGTACAGTGGACTGTTCCCTATATTAAAACCTTATTTCAATTTACTATCGAAGTATTAGCAATGAAACTTTGTCAGCTGTTAGTCCATTAGGTACTTATTCCCTTTTATATATTATATCCATTGGGAACAACAGTTTACTGTGTAATTATTAACGATTTATTTAATATGGTTAACCATGTGGCGGCGGTGTCAGAATGACTACTACTCATATCGTCCCGTGGGTGTCGTAAGAGGTGACGGAGGGAAACTGAAAATGAAGATTAGCAGCATCATCTTCCTGATAACAAGTCTAATTTATAAAAAAAACTGCAGTTGCCATCCCAAGCCTAGCCTAGCCTAGCGTGGCAACTATTGCGAATTCCCCACTATGAGTAATCTATTGGTAAGGCCTATGTTCAGCAGTGGACTTTTAACTGCTGCAATGGACTGAATAATTATATGTGGAATATTATCTTTAGCTTTAATTTGTCAACACTGCTTTTCGAAAATCTTAAAGGCTTCTTCTACATTTTTATTTTACATTTTAATCTGGAGGTAGCCGTAGTTAACTATGACATTGGGACGTCAAAACACCTTAGTCCACCCCCCTCCCCCCGTGATCATAAGTACTGAAAAGTGCTCGAAACATCGGTAAAACCTAGTTTTCACTTTAAATAAGAGTCAAAGAGCTTACCCAGCAAAGGGAAGTGCCGGTTTTTCAACGAAGCTTCCTATGCCCAGTTGAACATTATTTGTAAGTTTTGTCAGTTGTCTATATATTTCCAAACCCTGAGTTTCAAGTTGTTTTTTGTGGTTGCGCATAGTGTACGAGTAATCCATGAGATAATAAACATCCAGTGGATAATCTTGCGCTGATTTATATGACATCTTAAATGTGACCGGTGTTCCTGGACGAACTAGTATATCCATTTTTTGGGGCATATATTGTACTACTTTTCCTCCATTTTCTCCGGAATTAAACGTATCATTTTGTAGAATGTTAGACTTAAATACTGGATTATAAACATTTTCGTTGCACCATGAATTATTTTCTTTATGAACACTTATAGACTGGCATCGGTGCCCTTTATGGTCCCCCTAAAATGATTAATATCCACTTACACATGATAACGTTGTACGCTAAATTGTTTGTAACGCAAACAAAATAAAAACCATACTAGATAATTTTAATTTTTAATAATATGATATCTATATGATATTATTCTAAAAATTATATACGCGGTCGAGGAGACAGCTCGTAACACATTTTTAACACAATATGTATTGTCTATTTTACAAAAGTACAAGAAAGTAAGTAATCTATTTAAGTAGGTACATGAGTAAAAAAACCGACTTAAGGCCCCAGTCTTGTAAAAATTAGTGTTCTCGCAAAATTTACAGCAAAACAAATATTTTTTATAGTATTTAAAAAAGAAAAAGTGAAACATATTTTATATTTAACTAAAGTGTAGGATTTGATATTTTCGAATATGTATTTTAATTTTATTTTGGTGTTTAAATTAATAGCTCTATTAGGCGTTAAACATACCTATGTTTAGGTTACATGCGTAAAAGGTCTTATTAAAGCCTCTGCTATGTACAAACTACAACAATATCAAGAAAAGTATTCAGATCACATTTATTTACATATTGTCTACAATAATCTGATCTGGTCACTTTTTTATAAATGCTTTAATTTTCTTATTTGAAGGGCTAAAAAAATTATAATTTCATGATTTTTTTTACTGCAAGTTTTTTGCATAATTTTTTTCTATTAGAAGTATAAATGTAGCAAAGTCGTACTTAAAACCACATATAGTTCTATGTGGTTTTAAGTACGACTTTGTTTTTTGACGATTTTCAAGTGAGTTAGAATTAAATAAGATTAAAAAAGTATATATTTTCGTACTTTTCACCTATATGCCATTTATAAACCAGAAACGCCTGAAAATTCTCAGTTCCGCTGGGCTTTCAGACGTGTGCAGTGTTGCTCAACGTTACTTTATCTCTCACTCGCACGGTTGATCTCTTTCCCTCGCGCAGCTCTTCTGGACTGAGCGGAGCATATCGTGAAAGTTACTCTACTTAAATATATATTATTTTTATATAATTGTCATATTAGTTCTAGTTTTTAATGTTTATATTAGTATTAGATTAATTGATTTTGACTTTTATATTTGGTATGTTTTATATATTTTAAGTTTTATATATAATTTATTACCAAAAAAATAAACGGAAAAAGATGGATAGAAAAAAGAAGAAATAACCTTGTGTCAGTAAAAATTGTAGTAAAAGTAGTAGTAAAGTCAAAAATGTACAAGGTAGAGGCGAAATTTGTATGAAGAGGCAGCTTTTATTTACCTTCGGTTGTATATACCCTTTTTAAACCTACACCCCGTATAAACATTACTAAAAACAACATTTATAAAATATAAAAGGGTAAAAAATTATACTACCACGACAAAAGTAAAATGAATATTTTTGGTAAAAAAATTAATAAGTTATATATTTAATGAAGTAGAGCACCTTCACCTGCGATCTCGAACGTATTTATGCACGGGGGAGAACGCTTCCTCTAATGGCTGGGGATTTAAAACAGCAAAGCTAGACGGAAGCTTTAAGTGCAATTTTGTGCAATGCGATGCATAGTATAGAAACGAAATGGTGAGCGTGTTAGAGCGGGGTAGAGGGGTAGAGCTCTCACAGCGCGTATGACAAACATGTTATGAAAGTTCTGAGTAGAATTTATTGTTACTGCTGCGTCGCTCGCACCGCCGAACACTCTTCTTTAACCTCGGCTCCAAACTTTGACTCTAACGCTGTCCTCAAAACCGTTCGCCCAACGTTTAGATTAAACGTTGGGAGTTGGTCGGTCCATATCGGTTTCTTCAATTAAAATACGCGCGACAACTTGAAATGCATCCACACATTGGAACTTCTTCAGAATTTCGGAGGATAGAGAGCTCATAAACAAGAAAGTTTCTCGAGTGGCTACCTCGGACCGGTAAGCGAGGTGTAGAGCGGATCTCCACTAGATGGAGTGATGACCTGGTAAGAAATGCAGGAAGTCGATGGACGCATGTGGCTCAGAACCAGGCTTTGTGACATTCCTTTGTTATATCACAGCCTATGTTCAACAGCGGACTTGTAGAGGGCTGTAATGATCATGAGAATGACGACGACGATATTGATGATTAGCAAGAAATTATGGGATACACTAAGTATCGTAATGCACCTACGATGTTTTAATCAGATATATCTCCACTATGGCCTCGTCTAGACCAAACTAACATCATCTCCAACGTTTAAATGCCAAGAACAATAATTATTATGAATCATCAATAGGATTAACGTGTGCCGGAGTAAATGTAAGTAAGGTCTGGTGACTTGACAAACACACGCTGTTGTATTAGTGTCCTCATGGTGCCCACACGAGTTGATGAGAACGCTTTCCAATGAAACCTTATGTGAAGTCCTGAGTTGAGAGTGATCGGGGAATCGTGCGTGGTAGCGGAGCGTGCAGCATAGGGAAGTTGGGGGAATTTGGAGTACCTAACATAGGGAAAACTCGTTATTGTAGTTACTAATAATCAGTCTTATATTTTTTTCACATTTACTTATCTTTAAAAACTAGTTAAGTATGAAGATAATTAAGTATTTTTTGGCTATCATTACCATAAACATAATTATAATTAAATAAAAAAGTAGTTAATGATTTCTTAAATTTACGCGAACACTACACATTGAATAAAACCAAAAATTAATATGCGTAAATCGGACCAAAAATTAATATTCAAAAACTGAAGGTAGCCGGGCTAACAATGACATTGGGACGTCAAACATCTCAGTCCCCCCCGTGACCATGGTTGCTGTAAAACACCCGAAACGTCGGGAATTATAAATAAGTAAAAGTAGTGAAATAAACGCGATAAAATCCGTAAATTTAGTTTTATTCAATAAAAAAAGTAGTTTTGATTCCAATTACCCACATGTAAGGAGAATGAAAGTCATTCTATGGGGCAATAAGAGTCAAAATTATGAAACAAAGAAAGTAACAATATTATTATCTCTTTTAACAAACAAATAAGAAATAACAGCGGACGGTGGACATGAGCCTGTGTGTCTCGTGCATGCCGAACGCTCCGTCACGCTGCACGTAGCGTTGCCAGACGTCCGGATAAAGCCAGACACAGTCAGGCTTTTTGGTTGCGTGTCCAGCCAAATTAGACGGTGTCCGGCAATGATATTATAAGTAAAAAGGTGGTATCCGGCTTTTGTAAGGCTTTTTAAATTTGACCATTTCCTTACATTTTTCATATACTTACATATGTACATACTTTTGCAATTATCGAAATTGATATTGTAATGAATATTGTATAATTAATAATAAAGAAGACTGATTTATTCAATTGTTGTTATTTCGTTAGAACTTAAGAAGATTTTACGGTAGATGATAAAAAACATTGTTTTACATTTAAAAAAATGTCTTTTACCAAGAAAAAAAATAAGGGTGTCCGGCCTTTTTAACAAAAATGTCCGGCTAAGCTCGCTGGTCTGTCCGGCGTTTCGGTTTTAAGACCTGGCGGCCCTAGCAGCACGCTTTGACAAAACGGTCATTCAAGCCGTATCCTAAGTTAGTTTTAAATTTGCTTTATTATTTCATTAAAAACATCGTCAACTTTGTATGTAATAATTATAAATATTTTTTATAGAATAAGTGTGACAATCGCGTACACAATCCTCCTGATGGTAAGTGGATGCTGTGACCCATGGACATTTACATTTATCCTCGATTAGGAAGCAAAACGCAGATGCATTGTCATCCAAGAGGACTAAGATGGAATGCCTCTATTCCAGTAAAAAAGGGTCTCCGGATCTCTACTCACCTACGAAACACAGCTGCATTAAGCTGCTATTTTACACTGGTATTCTATGAGAGTGTAGTCCTTTCCCGGTCGAGTCGACCTATTCGTGCTACAAACATAATATAGCTGTAGCGTGCCTCTACCACGTATAAAGAAAAAAGATTTCAAACACTTATTTTTTATACTAATAAAAATTACACATGTTATTGATGACGGTGACCGAGCTTTAGTAACATTTTAGTAAACAATGTCTATATTATATTGTATATATACAATAGAATGATGGATCCTCTTGAGTAGCCATAACACGCCAATGCACTTTGAATCATAAAGAGAACCGGACACCTACTGATAGATAGCCATTCAATTTAATCTAGTCGTCAAGGATGACGATGGATCTCATTTCTTGCATGGGCCCCATAGAGAATATAACCACTAGAGAGCGTATAGGCAGATTTCTTCTAAGCATACGACTCACTACTGCGGGCCGGGGGACGAGGAAGAACGCGTGGCTGCAAATGGTCAAGTTGCGTTGTTATGGCTATCTTTAGGGTTGCTCTTCTTAATAAAGGAAAATATTCGTTATCGATAAAATGGATTTTATCATTATGAAAAATACTCAATTAAAATTATAGAAATAATATTTAATCAAAATCAATCAGTTAAAACGAAAACATTTATTTATTATATTATTATTGATTTTTAAAATGAATTAATTTGTTATATTTATTTCGAATTGAAGTTTAAGGGTCCTAATTGTTCTTTGTAAAAAAATATAAACAAGCGTCTACAAATTTGTAAATTATGCATCTTGCTAATTCAATTAAATGATTTTTTGATTCTATTTCATATTGATGAAAATGAATATCCGGGAATCAATAATACCTAATCAGAGATTTTAAAACCGTTCTTATAAAATAATTGGTATTATATTTCGAAGACAGCACTTTTGAACCACTCTCATTGATCGCCCTCTTATTAAAAATTTTACAACGACGACAAATATCTATTACTGTAGTGGATCCGGACAATAACTTGTCTTTAGTGTCCTTTTGAAATTGTAAGCCGTTCTGATTTGGTACACCAATCTAGTTTAACTAGGTAACTATAAACTTTAACTAAGAAAAAATACCGACAAACTGAGAACCTCCTGTTTTTTATGAAGACGGTTAAAAGTAGATAAGTATTTTTTCACAGTGTGTGAATTGAATAATCTTAATAATTTTATTATTTTCGATATCGACTTTCAGCTATTAAAGGTAACAGTAAGTACTAATGTTTACGATAAACATACAAAGGGAAAGAAAGGGATAGAAGCATTAGAATTGTCTAATAATAGAACGAGACTTTTCCAAAAGACATCAACGTGCGACTCAACCATGTCGTTATTTACCCGGCCACCGTTTTAGATAGACCCCTGCGGTGGCTCATAATCTGAATTAATCAACAATAATTTTCGTATTTTTTACTTAGCAATGAAAAGTTCGCTCCATTATTTTTGGACATCTGTCCTAGAATGTTTCCCACACCACTTCACTGCGCATGAAGGCATTTTGATACATTATAATTGCATAAAAGTTATAAAAATTTGCATTAATTTAGTGTGCACACAGGTCTAACACTTGGACAATACTAAAATGGTTAATAGTACCATAGCCGATGCATAGGCGACAAAATACTAATAGTTTTCGAGCGCCGGGGCACTGTATGCGCAGTCAAGTGGTTATATAGTCTTTGATGGGCCCTGACCGATTGATCAATATACTCATTATTGTATACCAATATATTATATAGTCTTATGGCTCTGAAAGCGATTTCTTCCAGACAACCTTTTTACGCAAAGGACTGTTGTTCACAAAGCAGGAGATAGTCTACTTAATAATACACTTATATGAAAGAGAAAAAAACATACAGTTATCACAAGGTGAATTATGTGCAGCTTAGTCACACTTGTTACAAAAATCAAAAAACATATCTACTTACAGCGGGACACCAAACACATGTTTCATACGCATAGCCTATGCAATTACCGCACGTTACTAAGTTACGACAATTTGAATCACATGAAAACATATAAAACTTTAACAAGAAGATTAAAATAACCGAAATCATTTTGAAACAGTTCCCATAGATCGAAGTGGTGTGTTCACGTTCACGAATAGTGATAAGTGATTCACAAATGTTATTTTATCCTTATTTATTACACATCAAATACCGTGCATTGTATTGACATTGGGCAAAATTATTCGTAATTGGTATTACTTAACAAAATATTTCTTTTGTTATATTAATAATAATAATAATAAGAGTTGTGAGGTGATGTCACGCGCTCAAAAAGGATGCCGGGGCGGTGGTCGTGGAACCAAGGAACCACTCCTCATTGACGCGGTCATTGGCAAAGTGGTGAAACGCAACCGTCGGAATTTCTCCGCCGCCTGGATAGACTACAGAAAGGCATTCGACTCGGTACCCCATACATGGCTAAAGAGAGTCCTCCAGCTGTACAAAATTGACTGTACAGTTGGAGACTTCCTCGAGCAGTGTATGGGGCAATGGAGTACGATCCTTTGCTATCTGGGCGAGCGGATGATGGCTGCGGAGAACCACATAAGGATAAGAAGGGGTATCTTCCAGGGCGATTGTCTGAGTCCAATGTGGTTTTGCTTCTCCCTGAACCCTCTCAGTACTTTACTGGAGGGCTCCGGGAGGGGATTTCAGCTTCGGAAAGGAGGTACAAAAGTGACCCACCTTTTCTATATGGATGACCTCAAGTTATTCGCCTCCAATCGCTCCCATCTTATGGAATTGCTAAACATCACTTGTGAATTTAGCAATTCTATTGGAATGGAGCTGGGAACGGATAAGTGTGCGGTCCTCCATGTTGAAAGGGGGAGGGTTGCTAACTCTGAGGGCATAGACTTATCTATGCCCGTCAACTTAAGGACCCTTTCCGAGGCTGAAACATACCGATACCTGGGTATGTCACAGAACATCGGTATCGATGAGGCTGGTATGAAACAGTTTGCGACGTGTTTTATGCACGCTTGACCAAAGTACTTAACAGCCTTTTGTCCGGTGTGAATAAGACACACGCATATAACGGCTGGGTCATGCCTGTCCTCATGTATACCTTTGGCATACTCAGGTGGACTCAGACTGAACTTAACGCCCTGGATAGAAAAGTCCGCACTACCATGACGTCCCACAGGATGCATCATCCGAGATCGTCGGTAATGAGGCTGTACTTGCCGCGAAAGCATGGTGGGCGTGGCTTCTTGAGCGCGCTCACCATGCATAATCGCGAAGTGTGCAGCCTCCGTAATTACTTCCTGGCGAGATCGGATGATCCATTCTATAAGGACGTCATTTCTAGTGATAAAGGACTTACCCCTCTATCCCTAGCCAACGAGTAATGGCAAGACCCGGCAGTGCAGACAGTTTCCGACCGGGAGAACGTATGGAAGGAGGAGCTCCACGGGAGGTTCTACAAGGCTCTACATGAGCCTTTCGTAGACACAGTAGCCTCCCTCCACTGGCTACGCTTTGGTGATCTCTTCGGGGAAACCGAGGGTTTTGTCTGTGCAATACAGGATCAAGTTATTAAGACCAACAACTATCGGAGATACATCCTAAAGGATGGCACCGTGGACATCTGTCGAGCTTGTCGCCATCCCGGTGAGTCACTTAGGCATGTCATCTCCGGTTGTTCGGCGCTTTCTAACTCTGAGTACTTGCACAGGCACAACCTAGTAGCCAGAATTCTTCACCAGGAGCTCGCTCTGAAATACGGTCTCGTGGATCGGAAATTGCCGTATTACAAGTACTTGCCGGAAGCCGTGCTCGAAAATGATCGCGCCAGGCTCTATTGGGACCGGGCCATCATCACAGACAGGACTATTCTTGCGAATAAGCCTGATATTGTGCTGATGGACCGGGCACAGACAAGGATATTTTTGGTCGACATTACCATTCCGTATGACGAGAACCTCGTGAAAGCCGAAACAGACAAGCAAACAAAATATCTGGACCTGGCTCACGAGGTGACTGACATGTGGGATGGTCTGCCGACCGAAATTATTCCTGTAGTCGTCTCTGCAAACGGGCTAATCCCAGTCAGCCTCTCGGGTCATCTGAGGCGACTGGGACTACGTGGCGGACCGCTCCGGGCTCAAATGCAGAAGGCGGTGCTCCTCGATACCGCCCGCATCGTCCGCCGGTTTCTTTCCCTTTCCCCCTAACCCTCGGCCGTTTGGTCTCCCCTGCCGAGGGCCTCCATCTGGTTGGGCTTTTATTTATTTATGTATTTTTATATTTATTTTATGTTATTGATATTTATTTATATTTATCTTTTCATTTTCATTTATAATTATATATTTATAGAACCCAACCAGATGAGAAAACTATATAGATACCCCACAATAATAAGAGTTAGGTAGGTGTAGGTAATCAATATATCATATACTTAACAATATCTTCAACTTCTATTTAAGTACCTAATACCAATTAAAAAAAAGACTTAATACTCAAAATTCATAAACAATATTCAAATTGCATCGTAAGTGGTCATTAAGCCGTAATTGCGGAAAACGTTATCATCATTACCGTTTACTAGGGGCAAACAAATATAGAGGAATCATCATATAATTATTAATATTAATTACTATAATATGTTTACAACCATAAAACATTACACGCACACTAGTCCATTTTGATTTGGTCTCCGTAGTACCGTAGTACTATTATTTATTGTCTCACCGAGAGGTCTTGCCCTAATCACTCCATCCCCAATCTATACTACAATATAACCATAGTTACAACAGATCTATGGTATAGGTCGTGCCACGTAAAATGAAATTAAATAGAGTCCACTGCGCATGTACAATCAAGCAGAAAAATTAAAATTTTATTATGGCATTTTAATATGTAAAAAGTCAAAGGTCAACATTATTACTACACATCAAAGTCTCCACGAAAACTGAACGATATATTTATATATCATCGTTGCGTTTTATATGCTTCTAAATAATATTCCGCATTTATGTACACTTAGTTAAAGAAATAAAATATTTTGTATTTGTATTTTTGTATTTGTAATTGCTGTTTAAACTATACTATGCGATAGCCTTCGATTATAAGGATATTCTACATGAAATAATTTGCAAAAAAATTTCTTCTTGTAGAAAATAACAAAATATTTACAACTTTATACAATATACGAATCCGTAATACGAACTACACTATTTTAAATAGTCCCAAAATAGTGTATAAAGTAATAGATTACTATTTGAATATATTATAGTACAATATTTTTAAAAGTACAAAAATAATCGCAAAAATTTTAAATTTTATAACAGGTAGTCGCTAACACTTTCGATATCGATAGTACACAAGACGACACAAGAAGGTGCGCGGGCTACGGGACGCAAGAAGAAACTACTTGGGAGTAGCGCGACGCCCGTTGCTATGGTTTCGCTTCCCCGTACCTCACACCTCACCGTACCGACACCTGTATTTTTCGGTTCTGCGCACTTCCATGACTCGTGACGTTACCTATATGTACTAACTTATATGTTTTTCGAATTATTTTTAATTTTAATGATATCTCTTATATCTACGCGATACTACACAAGGAATTAAACGAATTTTACGGATTTTATTATTTACGCGAATACTACACAAGGAGTTAAACGAATTTTATGTGATTTTATCGTGATTAATTTTAAATTTCTATTCTATGCAAAAATCACTGAGGTGTGAATAGGTAGGTTCCAGCACTTTTTTACAAGAGCTAAGTAATATATTTCACTGCTTACCGTTACAGCCAATTCAAAAGTATATAGAAGTCCACTGCTGAACCCAGGCTTCCCCCATTGATTGTCTCATAGAGGGGACATTTGCCATAGTTGCTAGGCTTGGCAGGCGGGTTGGCAACCGCAATTTTTTTATTTTTAGTTGTTAATGAGTAGACTGTGCTGCCCATCCTCTGGTGCGTTTCCCTTTGTTGCCTCTTACGAGAACCACGGAACGATATGGGGTAGGTAGTGGATATTGGCACACCGCTACCACACAGCCAATCATGTTACACTGCTTATAGGATTTTAATTTTACGAGTATAATATGTTTAATAAATCTCATTACCAAGGAATATAATTCACTCTTGACAAAAGATTATTTTCCCATATTTATTTACTTCTAGCTTTTAACCATCTCCGCTTACGATTTTTTTGTTACACCATGGATTAAAAAACTAAAGAAAGGTTATACTAAAAATACAATCTATGTCCTACTCTGGTTTGTTATCTAAAAGAATACCAATTTTATCAAAATCTGTTCAGTAGTTTTTACGTGATTGAACCACAAACATACAAACATCGAACGAAACAAACTTTCACATAAACATAAACCCTCACACCTGTCACCCAGAGAGGTAGGCAGAGACCACAGACTTCCATTTGGCACGATCCTGACCATAGATATAATAATGAAGTTTTTAATATTTCTATGATCCTGACACATCTCTCTCGCCTCCTCCACATTCATATACCTACGCATACATGCTCGTCGGTTAAGGGTACTCCTAATTTGGCCCATTTTCAATATATCGCCAATTTGGTCGATAAATTTTCGCCTAGGACGTCCCTTTCCGACTCTTCCATTCACTTCTGTAACATAAATTTGCTTTGTCACTCCTTTGTCATTCATTCTTTCTACATGACCAAACCACCGAAGCATTCCTTTCTTAATCATTGTAACAACATCATCTTGCAAACGACACTTCTATCTTATTACACAATTTCTCACCCTGTCACTCAGATTGAGCAATAACATACTCCTTAGCAACCGTATTTTTACTGCATTTATTCCACTCTTGTGCTTCTTCTGCCACACCGAACTTTCACTACTATACGTTAAAGTAGGAACTAACACAGCTTTGTGAATTCCCATACGTGCCTTTTTTGACACATTCTGACTTTTTACAATAAAGTGTGGAGCCCTATTTACTTTATTTCCTGTGTTCACTCGTCGTTCTGTCCTCATCACCCATCCCTGCTGAATACACATCCCAAATATACAAACTCATCTACTTGCTCGATCAACTCCCTTTTTATTCTTATTTCACATATCGTTTTATTTTCTTTTCTTTCAAAAACCATAACTTTCGTCTTACTTGCGTTCACTTTCATACCCCTTTCTTTTAAAGACCTGTTCATTAATGTAACCATCATTTGCAACTCGGCCGCCGACGACGCAAAAATAACTTGATCATCGGCGTACAAAAAGGCATTTGATGATTACCTCATCCATTCTTAATCCGCATTCTTCAGCTTTCAAAATTTTCAAATAACTGTCCATAAATAGGTTGAACAGCCACGGGGAAGCCACACAGCCCTGTCTGACACCTTTATGGATGCCAAACCGGTCCGAGTAGATCCCGTTGATCCTAACACAAACACTAGAAAGTCCCTATAAAGAGACTTTAATCCCTGTATCAATCCAGCGCTCAACCCAAATGAATTCAGTATTTGCCATAACATATCCCTGTCCACTATGTCATAAGCCTTTTCCAAGTCTATAACGCACAGAAAACTCTTTAATTTTTGGCCAAAAACCACTCCGCGATCATGCGCATTGAAAAGACTTGATCTATACATCCCATTCGCTTTCTAAATCCCGCTTGAACATCTCAAATTCTTTCATCAATTTCTTCCATGATCCTTCCAACTAGTACCTTGGCATACAGTTTTCCCAAAATGCTAAGAAGGGATAATCACCACGGTAGTATTTACAGTCCTGCTGCGACCCTTTTCCCTTATATATTGGGACTATCACGGCTTTTCACCAGTACCCGCTTCAGTTCCCAGCATAAATTGAACAAAGTGTGCAGCAGGCTTGCCTCCACCACTACCTCTTCAGCCCTTAGCGTTTCGAGTGAAACTCTATCATATCCGGCTGCCTTACCTCCTTTCATGCTTTTCATTGCTTTGCATGCATTGACACATATTCTGGTAGCGGCGTCTACTAAACCTTTCTTAATATTTTGTTATTTATTCTCCAAGTCTAACTCACTCATGCACAATTCATCCAAACCCCTTATATTTTCTTTCAGCCTACATTTGTACTTGTTTTTCTCATCTTCATCTTGTAATCTCTCTGGTCTAATACACTGTAACGCAGTGTTAGACACAGATGTCCGATGCCGCCAATGTCTGAATAGACCGTTAATTCGGCATAAAACCAAATAATGGTCCGTCCCTATCTTTCATCCACAATTATGAAATCTATCATGCTTCTATCATCACCTCTTTCCAAAGTATACATGTGAATCTTTTGTGACGAAAAAAGGTATTCGTCACAAAAATATTCTTTTCCACACATACGGTGAGGAGGCTTTCACCATTCTCATTTATACTTTCATCCCCAAATATTCCAAATATGCTTTCGTAACCAAGCCTCTTCACCCCAACCCTTCCATTAAAATCTCCTAGCATAAAAATATTTTCATTTCCCTTACACTTCATTAACACCGTCCTTACCATCTCCCAAAACTGCTCTCGAATATAAGTGGACTCAGATGAACATGTCTGGGGCGTAGACTCCTGGCACAAACAACTTCTCTTAAGCCCACTTTCAATCGTATCCATAGCAGTCTCGGGCTTACACAATCATACTCTTTCACACATTGACCCATTCTTTCTGAAAGGATAACTTCTCCCTGGCATGCCCGCTCGGTTTAGTCTATACCAGACCAGTATGCGGTATAAGTACCATGTGTAGTGACATCCTTTCCGTTTCTTCTTACTTACACGTAACACATCTATTCCTCTATCATCCGTCATTACTTCCACATTATTCATTAATTAATGATTTTAAATATTAATTTGCTCATATCAGCGTAATAATGGATTTTCGCAACGTAATGCGGGATTCTATTATCTTAAACTTAAATAGGAGAGGATACCCTTTAGTTTATTTATCCTAAGGATATAGGTAGGAACATCTATCAATGATGACAGCGCGTCATGAAAAAGAATCTCACGATCCTACTTCTATATAAATAAAACTTGACCCTTGCCTAAAAAAATAATACCTATTATCGCGATATATTGATTTCTTATATTTACGCGAACACATTAAAACTACTTTTACGGACTTTATATCGCAGTGTAGTTAATATAAAGTAGTTTAATATAAAGTTTTAGAACGCGGACGAAATCGCGGGTATTAGCTAGTATCTAATTATAATATATTCTTTGAATTCTACTATCAACGTTCACCTATAACAGAGCATCATTTATTTGTTTTTAATTGGCTTATTGTATTAGAGTTATCTGATAGATTAATAATAAATGATTATACGGGCAATGTTTTGGTCCTTATTCGTAACAATCTATGGACTTTATAGTCTGACCAAAAGAATAAAAAACCTACAACAACGTTTTGACTTTTAAATTCATTATAAAGTAGCCTTGCACTGAGGAGAAAGTTTAGAAATGCTTTGTAAAAGCCTCTTCTTGACCTTTTTAGGTGTTGGTGAAGTTAACTCACCTAAACAATAAAAACATCATTATTAACATAATAATTTTCCTAAATAAAACTCATAGATTATGCTGTAAATAAAAAACTAAGAATGGAATAGAATAATTTTCTATTTGGTTCTATAACACACACCTGTGATGTGGTCACAATAATGAACATATTTTTGTAAAGCCAATATCATTTTTCTGTATTCAGAAATTGTTAATTGTTTAATGTTTATTTATGATGCCATACCAATGATAATTAAACAATACTTATTTTTGTTCTTCTTCTTCTTCTTTACTTTATAGTTTCTTTTAAAAGAGTTCTGCCAATGTCAAGCCAGTCATGGGAGTGACAACAAAGTAAATAAAATCTATTTTTTATAATTTTTTTGTGATAGGCTTCCCATCAACAACAAGACAACACAAACATTTATTATTGGGGAAAATCCAGACCGAGGCACAAAGGAGTGTTCCAGTTTGTACCCCAGGTAGGGGAGTTACGAAGCATCAGCCGGAGAGGACACCTGCGGCTCGGTCAGAAAGAGCAGAGCCGGCCGCGCCGTCTCGAGATGGTAGTGGACAGCGTTAAGGTTAGACAGAAGTACCCAGATATTGCAGAAAGTCATGGATAGCGTGGCAGGGGTCGCCTTGGTCTTGTTGCTCAGTTTGTGGAGTAACTTGATCGTGGATGCTAAACAAGGAATTCTCCAGGGGTGCTGCTACCGTCCTGGGGTAGATCTTTACTTAATTCCGCTACCATGTTAAGGAAGGGGGGGGGGGGGATTTGGGCCTCCGGCCACCTACACTTACCAGATGAAACATGGAAATCAAATCCGTAAACAAGAATTTTAAAATTATTTCATTATAAATAAAACAATTAATTGCTTTATTTAACCTTCATTGCATTTTTCAACTATCATATCAATGTGGTTCACACTTATTAAAAATAAACTTTTAATTGAAGATATTTACCACCTACTTTTTTAATATTATGGGAAATATGCCAGCCTAATTGCTTACTTTTAAAAAGAAAAGACATTTTTAAAATTGATTAAATACTTACCAGTCCTCTAACTGGCCGTCTTGAGCAGGATGAATGTTGTTTATTTTACAGTATGTGTGGTCATAGTGCTTGTTACATGTATATCTGTGATCAACAAGTATATTCTCTGAAATAAATAAAATGTATTATGTAGGTACTAAAAATTAATATTTAATAGCATTTGTTTTATTTTATAACCATATTGTTTACATAAATAAATACATTGAAACAGTGAAACTTAATAGCTAATGATAGTAGAATCTATAAACCAGTAAATCTTCCTAAGTACATTATACAGAAGGATATCCTTCACTAAATAGCACAAGAGTGTATAGAGTATGATGGTACATGCAGAACAAGGCTAAGTATGCAATCCACCTATTAAATAAATAGTGCATTTTGATAGTAATAACTATACATTACATATACTACCAAATATAGTTAATTATTTAAATTCAAACTTACATTAAATTATTAAAATTGTAGATGAATACTCAGTATATTGAGCAGTTATGTTTATTAAGGAATAACTAAATGTACATTCTTTAATCATCAAAAGATCTTTTTTTATATTCATCATCATTGTAGACCTTCACAAGTCCACTGCTGAACATAGGTCTCCATCAAGGAATGCCACAAAGCACAGTCCTGAGCCACCTGGATCCATCGACTTCCTGCATGTCTTACCAGGTCGTCACTGTATCTAGGGGGGGGTCACCTGACACTACACCTCGATATGAGGCTGCCACTCGAAAACCTTTTTTCCGGCCCATTACCACTTCAGTTTACTATGGGCTATGTCGGTTACTCTGGTTCTACTGTGAAAATCGTCATTTCTAAGTTTATCACACAGAGAAACTCTGAGCATAGCCCTCTCCATAGCTCGCTGAGCGACCTTGAACATCCTCATACAGCCAGTAGTGAAACCTGACTTAATTTCCTCTAAAGAAAAAAGTGTTGGATAAGCTGATTTCTTTATGCCAGATGAATATAACGATAAAATTGATAGTTTATTAATATTGACATACACTACAAATAAAATCAATGAAATAAAATTACCTTGATTACAAGATGGTAATGATATAACATGGTTCAACTCATTATCCATTGTCTCTTCAGTCTCCTCAATTGAAGACATTTTTTGCTGTTTAATAAAAGAATGTCGAGGATAATTCAGAGTGAACTTGCGTTTTCTGTCTACCTGACAATCGAATCTGGATGGTATGCAGTTTGGTTTCATTCGAATTCGTTTAATATAGCCCATAATCTTATATTGTATGTAATTCTCCATGTCATTTTCAAGCTAAAACAAGCAATTTTTATTTTTATGACATTTGAAATCATTAGATATCTATAAGATAACGTAATCTATTACAAAATTCGACTTGCAATACTCTTAACACCTCATAATATTGTTTTGTAATAAACGATAGTTAAAAATAAGTCATACGTACATCGAAGTGATCTTCACAGAAGGATAGTTTACTTTTGGTAGACAATGCCTTTGGGTCTCTTCTAGCCAGTTTTAACCAAGTATTTCTCATTCTCATAGATTTAGATGGTACTTGAATCCATAACTTCCCGGGCGTTTTTATGCTAGTATTTTTGCAATTAGGCACAGCACAACAACGATAAGGATGATTAACCATTATTAAACAACCAAAAATATCCTATTCCTTTGCAATTTGTAAAATCGTTTTAATTTCTATTTTTCTAGCGCAGTGTTATACAAAGGTCAAAGAGTATAATAAGTATATACAGGAAAAGAGAGCCCTCTGACGACATTTTATTGCAGACAAAATTGAACTACTAGCGCCTCCTACAAATTGAATCCGAACTAATTCGCTATATATAGCTCTACATATACCTCTTCTATAGTAGTAAAATGTATAATATTGTTCGTATACAAACTAAAACAGTTTTACTGCCTACTTTTTGTAATACTGTTTTTAATATTATTAAAAGTAGGTAAAACAGTTTCAGTAAGTACACTGGTATTTATGGGGTATTTGCAATGAAACAAGAGAGATAACGATGAGCACACGCAAAAAGTAGCCACCATTTTGACTTTCATTTTCGTTTGAATATTTGACGTTTTGAAGTTTAGGGTGGCCAGTATCATAATTATCATAATCGATTGATTTCACGATGTTTAAGTTTTTATTTTATGTGAAAATAATATTTGTTATAAACAAAATCACCAATAATTCGTTAGATCACCAAAAATATCGTGCATTTAATTTTATTTTTAAGCTAATTTTAGTTTCTTTTTAAAAGTAGCGACATCTGTGAAGACCCTAGACCAATAATAAACATAATGTTTTCGGAAACAAATTATGGATGGCGCTACCTTCAATTGAATTCTTGTGGTCCAAGGCAACTGTCCTACCCCTGACAAAGGTACTCTGTGCGCAGTGGCATAGATTACTGTATACGCAGTGGCGTCACGAGCACGAGCTAAACATTTTTTTTATTAACTGGCTTTGCGGCTCTGGGTTCTGGCCCTTCTGAGCCTATCATTTCTTTTCTATATATTTATATCTATCTTCATTTTCTTCACAATAGGCTAATGCGTCACATTACGAAGTTTTTTGGGAGATTTTGTCCCCACGGACAGTTGATGACGACAGCCATTCAAGTTCATAAGGCGCCCAAGCGATCAAATTAACTTGAGGTTTATATCAACATCAAAGCGACGAAACAAGTATCATCGTTTTCTATAACATTTCACACACGCAGATACTTAATTCACAAAATCGCATTACTTTTACGAATTAAAATCCACTTCAAACCATTATTCAAGCGACAATCTGTCGACAGCCAAGTTCCCGCCAAAACTCCCCGAGCTAACAGTACGTTTGCACTGAGAAACATCCAACACGTAATGTTATGAAACAAATCGCATAAAACAAATCACACAACTGTGTAAATTTTTCAACAGATATTCAAACTTATCTTTCAACATGACTATTATTCTACAAATTTGTTTATAAACATTTTTTTTCTGTAGTTATAAAGATATAACGTAGTTAAAATATGTAATAAATAATACTGTCAAACATATTTCACTACAACATGTTCTTTGACTATGCAAACGCTTTTTTATACATTGACAGAAAACAGTGTTTAAAACATGTTTTTTTTTTTGTGAAAATCGCGTCAATGCAAACTCACGGTAAGCAGCATAGGCGTAGACAGAGAAACCTATAGAAAAATTGACGCCTTCTTTCGCATTCGCACATGAAAAAGATAGATTTATGCATAGGTCTTGCATAGAAATGAGACAGAGCGGTGTGATTGTTAGTCCCTTTTTCCGTGCCGGTTTTTTTTTAATAGCTAACTACACTTTGCTAAACAACTTTGACAGTTCGTAGCGATCTAAGGAGTTTACAATGTGGTTTAAGTGAGAAAAAAGTATTTTGTGAGCTTAAGATTGGTGAATCTTGATCAGTTCAGTTCTTAGAACAAATTTTTATCTAAATATGTTTATAAGTCATAAAGATTATTGTATAACCTAAAACTAGTCTATAGGTTTCTCTGTATACGGAATAACGGGTGGCTAGCACAAGTGTTGCCAACTGCAAACCATAAATAAATAGATTTGTAGCAAGCTACTGCTGGCTCACGTACATACAACTTTATAATTTGTAAATACAGCCGACGTATCTTTCGAGTCTGAACATAGACTCTGCGAACTTTAGCGCATATACACTCGTAAAGAAACCTGTTATTGTAATTTTTTTAATATACCAATATACGAATAAAATTTCCCTAATAGTGTGACCAATTAGTAGAAAGCTACAACAATAACATATAAATTATAGATTCAATTTCGGTACCTCACCTTTCTATAGTGGCCGATTTTTATCACTTTGTATGTGATGAGTGGGCATACGACTCGTCAATGAATACAATTGGTCGCCCTACATCCCTGTATTTCTTCACTGCCTTCAAGCACAAGATCCTTTTCAGGCAAATATCGGTCTTCTCTATTAGAACCACTCTATTGGTTTCCGTCTTTCGCCACTTGAAAACCCAGGGTTTGACAAATGTCTTTAAGCTCGTTTTAGCACCTTGAAAATATATATCCCGTTTAAGTTCCGCTAGTAATATGTTTATGGTCGGCATTTATTTTTCAGTTTTGTGGAAGTTGTGTATGCATCTTTTTATTACTACTTGGTCTAAAATTATCTATATCAGTAATAGGTTTTGATACAGACCTTTTTTAACAAGCGTGCGGAATACCGAAAGTAAACTCGAAATATTGCCCTCATTGCGATCCGCTGTAGGTACTGTGCGTTGAGACACACCAGTTGCGTTAGCAACTCTTAAGAGGGCCCTTCCCGGCTCGTCTATTGTCAACGCGAGCATGGTTTAAAAGCTTGTTGTTTCATCCAGCGCAATATTAGAAAAAGAGGCGAAGCGTAAAGAGAGAGATAGCGCCTGAGCACTCGGTTGGCATTCGGCAACATTCGTCGGTCACTCGTGGGCGGTCGACCGCTAGTGTAAGTCTGTAAGCGTGTAAATTTCTCTGCATACAGGACAGGTGCATACCTACATTTAGTACCGTTTTATTTTATTATATTACATACTTTGTCTAGTACGGACGTAACGCTTGGCCTCGGAGATTTATTTGTGTGTTGTATTTTTACCAATCTACGTACCATACGTGCGCTATTGTTTATAACATACGTTAGCTTTTTTGTATTTCATATATACAAGTACCTCATGGACGAACAAAGAAAATCAGACAGATGCTCGCTAATAAAAAATTGTGTCACACCAACTCCCTGAAAGTACACTCGGCGACACATAAAGCTACACATTTCCAGTATACAATGGCCTCGCTTTGTATCAATTTCCCGTACAATGAGAGATCCACATAAACTGGATTTTTAAAACTTGATTGGTTGTCGTGCGTACAAGCCCGGTGTGTGAACAAGTGTGAATGTGTCACACATTAGTCGGCCATCACACGTGCAAACGTCAATACTCACACATAGACCAGACTCAGTTTTGTTTTTGCGGGGAGTTCCGTTCGACTTTTTTTGTTCGTCCATTATAATATACCTAAATACAGCAAGAAAAGTAATGGTAAATAATTTATTCTGCTTAGGAATAGCAGTAGAAGCAGAATAAATTCTTTATCCAATTTCTGTCCAATTTGTCTATATTAGTATTGTAATAGAGGATGCGGAAATTAGGTAACGTACCTAAATATTCAAAATTTATTTACTGTATGTAAATGACTACAAATGTATGTTTACGGTTGATCAAATAAAGTAGTCTAAATAAAGTTGCGTAAATATCAATTTTTATTCTAAAGAACTTTGTTACACTTTACAAACAATACATAAAACGTCAGAAGTAGTTGAAAATTTATGAAAAAAAAATAATCTTATTATCTAATACAGTCAATCATCGAATCTATCTCTCATTGGCAGTTTGCGTGGGAAACGTGGATCAATAATTTCTGCCAGAACACATTTGAAGTAGTGTTGCAAATGCAAGAACAAGACGAGACTTAGCCAGTCTTGGTCTTGCGCCAATACACCTGGTCTTGTTCTTGGCCTTGGTCTTGCAGCAAGAGTTTCGCAAGTCTCGCAATTACCTATTAGCCTTTTGTTATTTATTAAACGTTACTTTAGATCTTAGAACAACTTAACAGAGTAGGCACATTTTGAGCTTGAATTAACATAGCCATAGAAAAACCAACCAAATTAATAAATGTCTAAACATTTAATGAGAAATTCGAAAAATCAACTAATACCGGGTGGGGTTTGAACCCACGACCTAAGCGATCCGTGCCGATGCTCTAACCAACTGAGCTGTCTATCAAGTCTCACGGCCACGGGAGTTAGTCTGTTTCTTAATAAACGTTTACATTTAATAAGCTTACATGTGCTAAAACTTAGTCAAAACATATAAAAAACAAATTAATGACATTAACTTGACTGTATTATAAAGAACATGTCTAGTTTTATATAACAGTAGTCAGGAATTCACTCACCTTGAAAATAATAGTAAACTGCAAACAATACTGTCATTATATTGGTCATATTCCACGATCTCATTTTCATCAAAAACCTTGTTCTGTGCTTCACTTGTTACAGTAACTTCTTGATGTGTTACCCTATCTTGGGTAAGCCTAAAACAATAGATAAATCTATTTTTTCGTTCTAAAAATACAAATAACTTTGTTTTGTACATTTTATATATTATTGTTATAATCCAATTTGCTTTCCGCCTTACCTAAGCCGTGATATATCATTATTGTCAATGTTTTCTTTGTTCTCATTTATAAACCTGGAAAATAAAATATACCTTTATTCCTTCCTATGTTCATTGCCTAATTAATAATTGAATAAGAGTTATCTAAATCTAGATTTATAGTACTTTTTCGCGACTTCATGTTTGATCCAATACTCATTCACAGTAAAAGTAGCTCATATTGATGACTACAATTATTACCCCTTTTTTCATTCCCGCAGTTTTCTATGAAGTTATAATATAATACTGTATTTATAATGCGCTCAAACTAAGATAGGTTTATATAAAAATTCCTTCGTCCCGTTTACAACAATCAAAGAAGGAAAAGTAATTAATTAATTAATTACAGTAAATAAATTCTTACGCTAATCAATCTACAGTTTAAAGAAATAATAATTTTTTTTCATAAACAATACTTTGTGTTAAGTTGAAACTAAAATAAATAAATAAAACATAATAAAAATAATAATGTCCTCCAGACCGAATTTCGGTCACGCTGGCCAGCCTCAACGGAGACTAGCCATCGGCGTAGGACGGGATTATAGTGCCCAAGTGTATGCGCAAGCACAGGTGCACTCTCTAGTCCCTCAATCTTATAATCCAATGGGACGGTAAACCGACACGACCGGAGAGAGATCAGGCGCAGGACCAACAGCCTTACGTGCTTTCCGAGGCACTGGTGTGAGACACCGCCAACTTCCTGACTCCGGGCAACTACTGATAATTTCTTGACGGAAAAACTCAATAATTGATTTTTTGGCCCGACCAGGGATTCGAAACCTGAACATCATGATCAGCTGTCGCACTAATACAACCACTAGACCAACGAGGCAGTAAACATAAAAAATTATATATGGCACTGCATAAAGCAACCATCAATGCATATGTTTTTGTTACATTCCAGGCAAATAGCTCTGGCTGTAACCTTTCACAGAGCGCACAACGAACAGCGACTTTGCTTAAAGCCGATTTTGACTGGGAAATGTTGATGCTCGATTTTAGGTCTGCTGGTCGTAGTTGGCCTTTACGTCAATTTAGTTATATCAGATCTAAAATTGTTGTATGTATTAATTTAAACCATCAATATCATCAAGGGAAAAAAACAATAATAATGTAGTAAAGAAACATTAAAAATTACGATTACGATTAAGAATCATTATAAATTATTAAGAAATAAAACTCAAAAATAAACACCACCCACCAAAGACACAGACTGTAAAAAATAACAAAGCAAAACATCTTGCAAGCATACTTTGCCATTTGTACCGACCCTTATTTAGAACCATTGTAGTTACGTCCGTGGATATAAAACCATGGAGGTAAGAGAACAGGAAAAACGATCGCCGTAGAAAATAGTGTTCCAGAAAAATTGACACCATAAGTGAGGCGCTGCGATCGGTAAGTACGCTCAATAAAAGTCATTTTCAGTCTCTTTTTCCGATCAGATGCCAAAGCACTTGCACACCCACGCACAATAAAATATTTCTCCATTTTTAAATATTTCTTTTTGTCTAAAATTAAAAAAAATACGGAGCATGAAAATTTTCTCACTAATGCGGCAAAGAAAATTTGTACAATATTTAACTAATTTCATCTACTTGTACTCATAAACAGCTAACTTCGCAGCCACTACTCACCGACGGCAGCGCCGCTATAAATTTTACAAATTTTCAAGAACAGGCGGGCTATGCTTTAGTAGGTACCGATCGTTCTCATGTTCTCTAGCCTCCATGTATAAAACTATCCACAGCAAAAAACCTGAGTATATATAGTTTAATTCTGTTTGTAAAGTGCATTATTATGTTACAAACTATCACTCGTTGCTTAAATATAATTTTACTGATAAACAAAGTAAATGAAATAAAATTGGGCCGACAACTTGAGAGCGGCCATATTTTTCGAAACAGCTATACTTTGAATTGAAAATATGACTCGATTTTACACTAAGAACTGTGATATGTATACGTAATTATAAAGCATAAATCATCTAGTTTATTGTGACACTCCGAAAACACTTGTTCACAAAACACCGAGAGTAAAGTAGTCTGATGTTAAATAATTATGGTTCATTCGTTAAGGCTTGTTATACTGCCATCTCATTTAATACGTAAAGTATTTCATCAGCTATCGATAACAAAAAACAAAACTTACAAAAAGTACCGCAGATGTCCCTATATGTCAGTTTTATCTTGACGCTATGGATATTTCACTATCTGGGACGTACAACGATACTTTTGTTTTGGCTAGCGTAGTATTCATAGAAGTTTCAGTGGTTATCTACATCTTTTACGCCTTCTTCTTTTCCTTCTTTCATATACTGCGTTAAATCGTAAATAATTTTTCTCGCCTGGCAATTTAACACACTATTATGTTTCAATGGCATATTTGGCGAATAATATAAGTGCCAACTGACACTTGCAAATAACATAAATAAAACAAACTTAACACTAAACAAAAAACCAAACAATAATAATAACAATTAATAACAACGAAAACTTTTCTAACCGTCTGTGCTCAAGACAGATATAGCAACACGAAAACGACACCAATGCTAACGTGTGACGGAGACATATTACGTACCCAGAATTGCCGAATAAGCACGAAGCTTTACGAAATAACCAAAAAGGGATGTGCAATACGCGTGCCCGAGGGTGTTGTATAATAGATTTTTATTCAAATCGATTGAAATTAAGACATAAAAATCAAAAATCAAACAGTTGTCACTCAAGTAGACGTAAATAGATAACTGACATTTAAGGAAATCATGTTTTTCAACTTAGAAAATAAAATTTGATTAGTTTTTTTTAATAAAGTCGAAATCACGATTATTAACGATAAATTCACTATATTTGTAAATCTATTTCGTTTTATATTTTATATATACAAAAATTAATAACTTCTGAATAAAACTATTCGATTGCGATACTTGATTGAATAAAAGGTCGATTGTGTTTACATAAGGTCAATCTCTAGCCTAGACACCGATAACCGTACGTCCACCATTTTGTTTCTATAAAATACATATTCATACATTCATAAAAACAGTTATTGCGCAGCCTCCTGCGTTCGGACTCGCCAAGATACGTCGGCCGTATAATACCCAGTTTATGGAGTGTAGAGGTAAGGAGTACAAACTGTGTATTAAAAGTGTCCGTAGAAAACAGTTAAATAAGGGTGGCACCACTATAGCTACGGGGTAAATTTTAAAGAACGCGCCGAAAAATACCAGTGGGATAGACGACTTTTTCGATATTATATTTACTAAATAAAATTATTTTAGATTTTAGAGCTACTGAGTAGTTTAGCAGCACACTTCAAACCGTCGACAATTGCTAAGTTAACTTCATGTAGCCGTTTCCTGTAGCTACTCCAGCGCTGTTGTTGAGAGTTTTTGAACTGTTATTTATTGCTTAAATATGGACACTTTTTCAACTATTCTCATATGAAAGATTGTTCTCCTTACTTTTACACTCCATAGCCCAGTTCCTACTTGTTAGACATTTTTCAAAATGTTGCTAAGTTGCCAATTTTTTCCCCAAAAAGCCGCTAGAAGTAGCTAAATGTTATAATCATTTTTATTTTCATAATTTACAACAAGAGAGTTAAAAATGTTTTGTAATAGGACTACGTTATATTACATTTATTGTCGACTTTTGAGGCACAGATAGTTTTGTTTTGGAACGCTTAACGTGACAAAATTCTATGTTGTTTACATATTATTGTCTCTTGACTGTACATTATTGAATAAAAAATAAGTTTAAAATTAATCAATCAATGAAGATGTCGATGGTT
This sequence comes from Parnassius apollo, assembly GCA_907164705.1. Lineage (NCBI taxonomy): Eukaryota > Metazoa > Arthropoda > Insecta > Lepidoptera > Papilionidae > Parnassius > Parnassius apollo. The sequence goes on along the minus strand of CAJQZP010001607.1, from coordinate 2,764,208 downwards.
GGGTTTCAGTGTCTTTAATCGTTAATCTGGAATATTTTTCAGTGGTGCCCATTTTATGCAGTACATCTTTAGACAAAACACAGTTATAGCAGCATTTACCACTTTTACTGAGGGAGTATATACTGCAGAGGATTGAGTTCATAGTTATCAAACTTATTAGGTTTCTTTGCTTATTTTTTAATAAATTCATTTGAGAGAATAACCTCTCTACCTCTGCATCAGAATGTGGCAGTGAAAGGCAAGTTAAAGCAAAAGTATAGCTCGTACGGATAAAGAATAGGATTATATATGGCGACTCGTCGAGTCCATGCCGTCAAATTGCACATTACAAAAAACGAAAACCCGCTAATAACGGTAAATCGTTATTGTGTTAGTTAATACGTTAGGTATATTATTCGGTTATTTGGAAATTTTCTATTAATGGGAAATATTTTAATAAAATTATTTACACAAGTAGATACATTAATTTCAAAATAACATTTATACTCTGTGACTCGCACTGGCTTCGTTTGGATAAAATTGAATTATTTATAGGTATATGTAGATTAGTAAATTAATCACGAAGTTAAGTTTATATTAATTTAAATAACAATACACATAACAGCCAAGAAAATATTTCAAATAGGACAGATAGGCAAGAAACTCTAATAAACTCTATATATATGAATGTTAAAATGAATATGAAAATTAAATTCTGCTACTTGAACCTTAACAAGAATCGTCTGAGAACACTTTGATTCCGGACATACCAATGTTATCTTCAAGATCATTGTTTGAATCGGATCAGCAATCGCTTTCGCAATCGCTGTTCAGTCCAATATTTATTATAAACTCATCAAAGTAATTTTTCATTCGTCACCTCCCTCGTCCAACAATCACTTTCCAATCTTTTTATGTGATTAACTTCTTTTCGTCAATCTATGGCCGTATTTGAGGCTATTGCTTCAGGCGCTAGTACTTCTATTTTATTTCCAGCTGATCGACGTTCTTTTCGGCTACTCTTTGTTTTACCAGATTCCACATATATTCTATAGAGTTTAGATCACAGTTGTATGGTGTTAATCTTAATGTTTCATGGCCGTGATTAACTGGTAATTTATTTATCGCATAATCTTTCTCTGGCTTGTATTTTTTAACTAATTCTGAAAGCTCATGTCGTCATAATGTATACCACTTTCGCGTAATCAATTTTGTATCTCACCTTTTCGGTTTGCTACTGATGGTCGTTTACTTACTTGCATGTTGTTACACGGCGCAAAATCCATCACCACGATGCTATTTGGAGGTATGTTTGGGATTAATTTTCCTTAATATATTTATTGAAATTTTACCTATTCAATTCATCATGGTAATCATGGACTTAACAAAAGTATGTCTCTACCGGCGGGTGTGATGGGTACCGTACAATGTGCGTGCAAGAAGTAAATAGAGGCGACGCCATTTTCAGTCCCATTCTTTAACCGCACGAGTAGTGGTGTATATGTTATCACCGGAAATATTTAATTCTTTTTACTTCGACCCAAAATTGAACTATTTCTTGAGAATGCCGCTTGTTTATACGTAGAATGTGCCACTGTTGCTTTATTTTGTCTATTGTTTCCGGTGTAAATACCAAGACTTCAGCAACCTCGATAATAGTGTTTGACTTGATTGGTTTTATTGCCTCTTATGGATTTAGCAACGCCATGATTCTAGCAGCTTGTAGTTATCTGGAAGTCTTTGTTGCAATTCCTTTAGTAATTACAGTAAGAAGGTCTCCACCTTCCTGCCGCTCCCAGCGTTGTCGCATTGCATTTAAAACTTCGGACTCTAAAGTTAAGATGTTGCAGTTTCAAATATGTAGCCAAGATAAGCCCTAGCGTTAATATTCCTGTCAGTTATTGGATCTAATAGGTTCTTATTTACAGCTCTTGGAAAAATTAAAAATCTCCCGTTCACTGAATGTTTCAGTGTTGTGAGTGTATTGAGCAGTTTTAATGGATTAAAGTTCTCACTTTCAAATGATTTAATTGCTGTTTGAACATCATTTGAAACGCTTCTCAGAAACACAAAATAAAAATAATTTCATTTGTCTCCGAGCATGTTGTAAATAAGTTTAGCTGAGTAACATTTTTCTTTTCCTTTTGCCAAATTAAAATGTACTTTTATATCTTCCCCTTGTGTCATAATTTTTGTAATTACTATTGAAAGCCATCACGTCCATCGAACATCGTGTTCATTACATAGTTAGTACACGTAGAGGGTTGTGTTTATTACATTAATTTACGCATGCCGTCAAATTGTACTTTTCTTACATTATTATAATGTAAAGTTTTAGATTGATTAAAACTTTACATTATTATAATGTAAAGTTTTAGATTGATTAAAACTACTTTTACGGATTTTATCGCGTTTATTTTACTATTATTTTTAATTGCCGACGTTTCGGGCGCTTTCCAGCACCCATGGTCACGGGGGACTGAGATGACTGACGTCCCGATGTCATTGTTAAACCCGGAGTACCTTCAGCTTTTTTAATTATTGTTTATGGTCCGATCTATGCAAAATGAACTGACTATGTCCTGATGTCTTGCAGTGGTATGCTTGGGTTTAGTTTGACCATGGGTGCTAGAAAGCGCCCGAAACGTCGGGAATTATAAATAATAGTAAAATAAACGCGATAAAATCCGTAAAAGTAGTTTTAATCAATGTGTAGTGTTCGCGTAAATATAAGAAATCATTATGTAAAGTTTTAGGTTATATTCAAATTCTAAAAGGTCCTAATAAACTTGGATATATAGGAAATTTACAAACTTTTTCTGATGCTATTAAATTATTCACTAAGTAACAAGTTTTTCCAATATATTCTAATTACATTTCTTATTATTTTTCTCCTATAATTAGTTTTGTTTTATTTTAGTAGTATCGATCATGGATTCATGGAGTATAGAGGTAAGGAGGACAATCTCCCATAGGAGAATAGTTGAAAATGTGTCCATCCGTAAGCAGTAAATAACAGTTCAAAAACTCTTCACAACTGCGCTCAAGTAGCTACAGGGATAAATCTGATAAATCATAAGGATAAAATCACCGTAAAATACGTTGAGAGTGATTTTGAAAATAAAACTTTTGAAATAATTAAATAATTATTGTAAAAAGAATTATGGTGAAAGTCTGTGCAATAAAAATTATAAAAAGTTCTTTAAAATTTAGACTGTGGCTAAAGTGGCGCCACCCTTATTTATAGTTTTCCTACGGACACATTTTATACAGTCTGTGCACTCCTTACCTCTACACTCCATAGTATGGATAATAATGGTGCCACACTGGTTCCGCTGTATACACACGTAAGCAACGTAAGGCGAGGACTATGTCGATATTTTTGTCGATAAGCAAATCATCATAGTTAGCATAAGTTCAGCGTTAGTGAAAATGATTTTTAGTATTTTTTCATTCATTATCTACAGCCCTTCACAACTTCGCTGCTGAACACAAAGCACGGATCTAATCTACCTGTATCCATCGACTTCCTGCATGTCTTACCAGGTCGTCACTCTATCTATTGGGGGGTCATCCTGCACTTCACCCACCGGTACTAGGCTGCCAATAGAGAACCTTTTTCTCCTCATCGGTTGTCGATTTTTTGAACTATTAGGCCGACCCATTGCCACTTCAGCTTACTAATCCATTGGCCTATGTCGTTCTCTCTGGTTCTACTGTGAATATCCTTATTTCTATGTTTATCATGCAGAAAACCCCGAGCATAGCTGTCCCCGTAGCTCGCTGAGCGACTTTGAGCTTCCGCATACGGCCAGCAGTGAAGGATTTTTAGTGTTAAAAAATATGATTTTATTAGTAAATATAATTATGGCCAGTTTTTGAAAGACTGATCAAACTCAGATTTTAATTCAAATTTAATGAAAAAGTTGGCTATGTGTACTTTCCACGTTATGTTTATCCCGAGCAATAAAAATGCGATGAAGTTACTGACGCATTAGTGGTCAGTAGCTTCATCCAAATTGTGGGATATAATATCAAACCCGTAGTTGACATAACCATAATACCTTTGGTTGCTAGCATGGCATTTCATAAACTGCTTAATTTTCATTTCATCCATGACCAAGGTACAATTTTTTTATTAGGGTTACTCTTCGCTCTCAATTTTAATGCTGTCAGCGCTCCTTGAGTGAACCCTGGTCGTCCATTGATAATACCGTACCACTTAGTCAATTTCCGTGGTGCTGGCAAACATGTTCCAAAAGTTTTACGTACATAGTGATAGAATTTTCGTTAACAATCAAGTGTTAGGGCGAAACGACTTAACTCTGTGAAATATTTAGTTCTGGGCGGTTTACAGACTTACTTTTAAACAATTGTCTCTTGAAAAGTTCGCTGTCTTCAAATCCTATCTTTTCTAGTACCTGTTTACTTTCTTTATGTATCAAAGATGTCTCTGTCAGCGAATCTAGTATTTCTTGCAAACTTGTAACTTTTATGCTATTGCTTTTTAGTTTGAGGCGTTTTTTTAATTTTCATTGGTGTACAATCTGTTCGTTTACATGCGGTCGTTTTAGTGTCGCGCCGCCTCAGCACGTGCCACATTACGTCAAAGGTGCGACATTAAAATTCGTACCGTAAAGCATTCGAAACGTCGGAAATCAAAGGTCTAAATTTAACGCGATAAAAACCGTAATATTAGTTTCATCTAAAGTGTAATGTTTGCGTAAATATAAGAAGCCATAATAGTAGAATTATCATTCTAAAATATTTTCAAGAAGAATAATATTGGTGTCAAGGGTAATAATAAAACTATTTAACCTATTGATATAAGTACAGCTAGACATTACCTTCCACAAGTTCAAGGTTGGTACAGTAGTATCAGCAAATCTTTTTTTATTGATAACTTGGGGTATGAAATATGATTTATCTAAATGTTCGGAGCAAATAGCGCTAGTTTGTTTAGGTATCCAAGATCATGATTTCTACAAGCTGCAATCCAAGTCTGGTGCTTAAGAGGAGCTCTTGGAAAAATGAATATCAATCCTTGTTCACAGGCTTGAGAATATAGGTATAAGGGGTACTCACTTAGATTTATTTAAAGACTTACTTACTAGACGTAAGGATCGCAAGCAGAAAGTAAAGATAGGTGAATACTTAAGCGATGAATCAGGTTTAACATTCAGAGTTCCACAGGGCAGTGTCCTAAGTCCTACATTGTTTTTAATCTACATAAATAATAATCTAACTATGGAGTGTAGAAGTAAGGAGTACAGACTGTGTATTAAAAAGTGTCCATAAAAACCTTTAAATAAGGGTAGCGCCACTATAACTACGGGGTAAATCTTAAAGAACGCACCGAAAAATATTAGTGGGTTATACGACTTTTTCGAAGTTATATTTACTAAATAAAATTATTTTAGATTTTAGAGCTACTGAGCAGTTTAGCACCATACTTAAACCGTCGACAACTGCTAAGTTCATTTCATCACAGTAGCTACTCCAGCACTGTTGTGGAGAGTTTTTGAACTGTTATTTACTGCTTACAGATGGCCACTTTTTCAACTGTTCTACTATGGGAGTTGGTACTCCTTACTTCTACACTCCATAAATCTAACCAACATTGACATTAACGAGGGCAACATAACCTCATATGCAGATGATAGATACTGCAGTAATATTTACGGGTAACTCCTGGGATTCTGTTCGTAGATCTGCTGAAAAAGGCCTTGCTAGGATCGATAAGTGGCTGAACAATAACCTACTTACCTTAAATACTTTGAAAACTAGTTATATATGTTTTACAAATTATATTAGAACTCAGCCTAATATTAATTTCCAAATTAAACTTCACACATGCTATGATCCCTTAATTACTAGTCGCAGCTGTTCTTTTGCAACAATTCTTTTTCGAGTTTAAATGACGTATTGTTGGTACCGCTCCTACTGTCGATAATGTTTCGGCAACTTCTTATTTTTGCACCGCTATTTAACCGCTCGAGTTGTTAGTTCACAAATTTTGGGAAATGATGGAGGTGAACGGTTCACCTATACTTAGCCTGGATGGTAGATTATGCGAGGAAATTTATATTCGCACGACCGTTCGTGATCAGAATGGTCGATATAGTGTACTTTTAAAGGAGATATTTTGTCTCTCGGTGACTTGCGTCAAATGGCAAGAAAAGTTTTTAATGTTTGGAGCGCAAGATGCTTGCTTTGCCCAAATTGAAGGAAGCTTATGACAGTGTTATCAATGAATATATAAAAGCTGGATAGATTGCGTCTCCAAAGATAGATAACTGTAAAAACATGCCGTCATATTTCATACATCACGGTGTCATTAGAGAAGACAAACTTACATCTAAATTACGTGTAGAGCTTGATGCTAGCGCTTGAACTAGTACCCGCCATTCCCTTAACGACATTCTTTATAGTGGGCAAAATTTACAGGGCAACCTACTTAATATAATAGTAAAGTAGTTTCTTTTGTTTCATAAAGCATTATCCACTGATATTCGTCAAATGTTTCTTTGCATTGAGGTCTTTGCGAGAGGTGTATGCCTTGCGATGCCGAGACGGCATGGCAAAGCATACACCTCTGTTAAAGATACGAGAGTCTGACTCATACCTGTTATATAAAACTAGTTGCTCCGCGTCGTTTGCCATTACGCAAATGATCGTGACCGTCAATTGAGTTCCGACAAAAATGTGGGTGCTTAAATCATATATAACATTTTAATATCAAAATTGCGCAAAGCTTGAGGCGCGCGAGAGAGACAACCTTATGAGGATAAAACTTTGATTTAGAACTAACAAGGCAGACCAAATTCTCACCATCATTCTGGACGTGAAAATATATAACGCTCCCGTAAGCTTTCTCGCTAGCGTCTGTAATCCCAACGACAGTGACGACGATATCCTTACCGATGTTTACATGACGTCGTATTTTAATTTCACTTAATAAAAAGAGTTCCTCCCTAAAGCGTAGCCACGAACGAACAATGTTATCAGGCGGTGTGTCATCCCAACCAAAGTTGCTTAATCAAAAGCTTAGCATACAACACCACTGGTGCTACAAAACCCATGACAACCCACAATCTAACAACACATGACAATATCGTGCGCTTTGTGCAAGTTTCAGGGGGTGTTTTTACCTTAAAACTGAACACGTCTGACTGGGGTGACCAACACAAACCGAGCACCTTGTGTGTATCAGAATCGTCGTATTCTTTTACACCCGGAAAACGTTGTGATAGTGGGATTGTATTCAAAACAGTACGCGAACTACTTGTCCACTTGATGAGATCGAATCGACCTGCTTCCATGAGTTTTTTAACTTCGGCGGTGATTGAAATGGCTTCATCTACGTTATGGACCGAGTATACGAAATCGTTCATATACAAACTCTTAATTGCCTTCCTAGCTTTAGGGTAAGAGGAATCCTCAACAACAGCGAGCTGCTTCACCGTGCGCAGCGCATGAAACGGGCTTGACTTTAAACCAAAACAAACGCGGTTAAAATCGTACACATTTGAGCTCCTTTGGCTCAAAGCGATATAAAATGCGCTGAAATTGATGTTCGCATTCACGGACCTCAATGCAAAGAAACATTTGACGAATATCAGTGGATAATGCTTTATGAAACAAACGAAAATTTACTATTATATTAAATAGGTTACCCTGTAAACTTTGCCCACTATAAAGAATGTCGTAAAGGGAAAGGCGGGTACTAGTTCTAGCGCTAGCATCAAGCTCTACACGTAATTTAGATGTAAGTTTGTCTTCCCTAATGACACCGTGATGTTGTATTAAATATGACGGCATGTTTTTACAGTTATCTATCTTTGGAGACGCAATCTATATATAGCTAGCTTTTATATATTCATTAATAACACTGTCATAAGCTTCCTTCAATTCGGGCAAAGCGAGCATCTTGCGCTCCAAACATTAAAAACGTTTTCCTGCTATTTGACGCGAGTCACCAAGAGACAAAATATCCCCTTTAAAGTACACTATATCGATCATTCTTATCACGAACGGTCGTGTGGACATAAATTTCCTTGCATAATCTATCATCCAGACTAATTATAGGCGGAACGTTCACCTCCTTTATTTCTCAAAACTTGCGAACTAACAACTCGAGCGGTTAAATAGCAGTGCAACAATAAGAGGTTGCCGAAACGTTATCGACAGTAGGAGCGGAACCAACCTAAAACGGTTTCTAATGCATAAGGCGCGATACACGAGGAGACCTTGTAATGTAGACCTTGTTATTTAACAAGAGGTGAGGAAAGAGAGATGCCCCAATGAGCATATCAATGTCTCCAGGGACGGAGTAAGTGTCATCCGCTAAAGCTAAATTATCGAAATTGTTCATTGTAGAGGCGTCGACCGAAATGGTCGGCAGACGCTCGGTCACTTTATCTACTATATATAGCTATCGAAACCAGAATAAAATTTTAAGTTTATCGAACCTTGGACCGTTTTATGGAACCCTCCAATACCCTTTACTACAGGACATGAAGGGGTCTTATTTGCAAATAATCCCAAACGTTGTCAACACTGCTGCGTTATAAACTTACTTTGCGACGCACTATCTTATAACGTACGAACGCTACTTTCGTTTCCACGCGAAGCTCTAATTGTGATACACGCGGTACTTAGTAGTACAGTGTTTGGAACGCGATCAATATCTTTCACGTTCGACAGTGAGCACAAAGTAACTTCGCCCGAGTGCACGTGTGGCGTAGCCAATTGAGAAGCTTCGACTTTGGTGAGTGGTGCGTTACTCCCAGACTTGCTTGACGAGGACACCACTCTCAAAATGCAGCATTGAGTGATGTTTGTTGCGGCATTTATTGTATACTGAACTAAAGTTACAATTAACAACACGACGCTTCTTACTCAAAGAATTTAAGCACAAATTGTTATCTTTTACTATCATATAACGTTCGCTCGGTGGATGTTTACAGAAATTTGCAGATTACCATGTCAGTTAATTTTACATAAGAAACAGGCCTTATGCGAGAATGAAGGCGCGGTGTTGACATACGCCAGGGACTTCGTTAGCTTCGATGGAGTGTCCGTTCGACTGTCGGCGTAATTTTTTGCTTCCTGTTTGGTACTTAATGAACGCTTTATCTCTTTAGTTTGGTCTCGATCGAAAGATGCGAAGGCTTCGAACGATGGTAGGTAGGATCTACGATTCTCCATTTCGAACAAACGTACGGTATCCGGATCTAGCTTTTTTAACGCAATATGTAAAAATATAAAGTCCACAAAATTGCAGTTTGAAGGAACTTATAGCTGACGTGAAGCACCGACGCTCCGGGAAGTCTGCAGTCTGCGAACATGTTCAAGATCGTCCCCACCATTACATTAGATTTGTCGCGAGGTTACTGAAATTAAAAAACATCCAAATTTCAATAGAGAAGATGGATGGGTGCTGCCATCTACTTGGGATCCTATAATTAACAAAATTAAACCCAAACACCCAAGCATACCACTGCAAGACTTCATGATACTATAAGCTCATTTTGCGTAAATGGACCAAAAATTAATATTCAAAAAGCTGAAGGTAGCCGGAGTAACTATGACATTGGGACGTCAAACATCTCAGTCCCTCCCGTGACCAGGGGTGCTGTAAAGTATCCGAAACGTCGGGATAATAAAAATATATTATAGTTGTAATTAAAATGCGATAAAATCCGTAAATAATAATTTTATTCAATGTGTAGTGTTCGCGTAAATTTAAGAAATCATTAAATCAGAAACTGGTAATTTTTTTTCATTTTATTATAATTTTTCACTTAATTGATTCTATTAGGAACATGTACACAGCGCGCGGTATGCCACCGGAGGAGCGGGGTGGGAGTGGTGCGATAAAACCATGACGCGAACGTGTCCGAGCGAGTGGCAGGTGGTAGCAGCGCTCATAAACGCGAGCGCTGTTTTGCTGTCCGGTTGTCTCTCGATATCTGACCTATGAGGTGGCGATTTATGCCACGAAATTAATAGGTTTTCTTAACATGTTCACAGTCCCCCACACAAGGATAATTTTTTCCTGTCAAGTCCACTTGTATTTTTGTAATAATGTGTTGTTTAGGTCCTATAATGAAATAAAATCAAAATATTTTTTATTATTTTACTAATTTCTATAAAAAAACAAACAACAAAAAGCAATGTGAATCCTGGAGGAGTCGTGGAATTGTAACTCTAAAAAAACATGACTCTTGATGGAGTAGTAAACTTATCAATTTGGAATTACACGACTCTTTATGGAGTCACATGTATGTTTGGCGCTGAATTGTAATTTATGAGAAAGTTGGCAACATTTTCTGTCAATGGTAACAGTAGTTTGTTGATAAATGTCAAGCAAAACAGTGAATTCTTGTCAATGGTTTTGTTTTTTTTGCAAAGGTAGTTTATAACTTTTGAATTAGGTTCCTACCTACTTCAAATCTTACATCTACCTGCAATTGAATGACGATATGGTGCACCTAAGCGACAAAGATATTTAAAGTTTGCTGGAAAGAAGTGATTGTCTTTTCAAGAAGAGTATTTCGTTTTTGACCGTTAGCATTCCCCTATTTTTGAAACTTTAGACGATATATCTAACTTTATAACTGATTCTCCTCCAGAGTCAGTTAGCTTATTGGATCAGATAGCACAGTCTCCGTCGAACCAGTCTCGTTCAAAATCTGTTCATGTTTTGCCATAATAATCCCCAATTATATGCAAACAGATTCATTACTATCATTGAAAAACCTCAATATCTGAATGCGAATGAAATTAGAAAGGGGAGAAGCTGCAGTAATGCAAAAACATAGTGTGACGTGTCTAAAGTGTCACGATAAATGAGATGTAATGATGCTAACTACGTGCCACGGTTTAGCTATGGAAAAGAGTAGGGATAGAAATCCTGTCCTAAAACCAACAGCTGTGTTCGATTATAGCAAAGGAAAAAAAGGAATTGATTTGGCGGACCAATTGTGCAGTTATAACAGTCCCATGCGAAAATCTGTCATTTGGTATAAAAAGTCGCCATAGATTTGATCTGTATATCTTTGGTAAATTCTGTTGTGATTTATAACGAGTTTCGCCTACGCTCCAAGGATAAACTGACAATTTTATCCAGCCACTAAATAATTGTAAAAAAACTGCTTCAAGTGAAAAATGCACAAAAGCGTCCACGTCCATCAGTGTGATCAGAATACCCTAAACTGTATTTCATATACAGAAAATTCTTAAAACGGGAAACAAGAAAAACAAGAAGAGATCATTCGGTTGCTACCACAAAGAAAGGGAAAATGGAAATCCGCTAAAGCAGCGTCTGCTTTTGCATCCATCAAGTCACAACATGGTGTGCAAACGGCAAAAAAGGATTTTGTATTCACTGTTTTAGTAAGTATCATAATATTTTTTAACACCTTGTGTTGTTATTACTATGTTGTGGTGATTTGAATATAATACATAATTATATGATTGTTGATTATGTATAAGAAAAAAGCTCTAAGCATAAAGCATTTAATAAGAATATGTTTCTTTTAATGTAATGAAGCAAAATAAAAGTCCAAATTTTAGGTTATTAAGAAAAGTCGTATCATTACTAACTGTCGAGGTATTTATTATACATTGGAAAAATTGCAGACATATTCAAAACTTGCCAACTCACAAGTCTAAACCAATATCCAAACCCAATTAAGTCCAATCCAATATTTCATCATTTAAAATCTATGTCATTTTCGACTCGAGTCGTGGACAGTGAACGTGTTAAAAAATACTTATATAGTTGTGGTTATATTATTATTACAATTCTTTTAGTAAGTACGCACCGCGTGTCTAGATGGTATAGGAAATAGTTTAAATCAAAAATTAATAATAATTTTAGTATAGTTATAAGTAGGTATGTATACCTAACTCTGAATGAGTTTGAGAATGAGAACTTATCGTTATGGTAACAAATTTTCTTGAGAATTCAAGAGATAACAGGTAACTTGTTATGTAATCGTCTTAAATAATTATAGTAAGTATATTGTGCAATGCGTCGTACGATAGAATTACGGGTGGGTGACACACTTAAAGTAAAAAAGTTACAGCCTATATACGTCCCACTGCTGGGCACAGGCCTCCCCACATTTCTGAGAGGGTTTTAGGGCAAGGAAGTGTCTGCCGCGCTGCCCCAATGCGTGTTGGCGGACTTCACATGTCTTCGAAATATTTTTCCTTAATCCTCAGACATGCAAGTTTCTTGATAGAATCAGGCGTTACTTTGCGGAAATCCATTATAATAAAAAATAAAAATATAAATTTCTTTGCAACTTTCCGCTAAACATATAAAATGATGTGTCTTACCTGGAATGAAGCGCACCTCCCGCCTTCCCTCAATTGCATACACTAACTCCGTCACCACTATACCAAGCACCACTACTCTCAACACCACTATTCCAGGCAAGACACACCATCGACGATAATACGACACGTGTTTCGCCTCTACACGAGGCATCATCAGGTAATATAGACTCTACGGCGGCTGACCGCTAAGTGAGCGGCGAGTCGAAACAGTTGCTATTTATACACGCTGACACAATCGCTCCCTACCAAAGTAGCGAGTGACCGCGTCGTGCGATAACAAAACTGCCAACAGTTATTATTATTGTTATGATTATTTTTAAAATACTATTATTATTATTGTTTTGAGTGACCGCGCCGTGCGATAACAAATCTGCTACTAATTATTATTATTGTTATGATTAATATTATAAATACTATTATTATTATTGTTTTATTGATATTATTATAATTATTTATTATTATTAATCTTAAAATTATTATTAAAGATTGGCCTTAAAGATGTTTAACAAAGGTGAATTAGAAACATTTGTTTGTTCATTCAGCAGTGTATAATTACCATTATTACTTTTTAAAATCTCCAACTGCTCCAGCACACACAGTCGCAGCCCCTTATTACAGGTATGTAACACTTCAAAGGAATGGTCGCTAGCTAGGTTGTGTCCAGTGTCCAAGAGATGTTTAGCAAAATGGGATTTATCAGGATTGCAATTTCTGTACGCGGCCATATGTTCTTTATAGCGCGTTCCGAAATTGCGACCAGTCTGACCCACGTAAACGGCGTGGCATTCGTCACAAACAAGTTTATAAACACCCGATTTTTGACTAATATTTAACTTATCTTTATTATTACAAATATTCCTAAGCGAATTGTTTGTTTTGAATGCCACGTTAACGCCGTTTTTCTTAAGACTATTAGCTATTTTTTTTTCCGATATGGGGCCTAAGTAGGTCAAACTACCCACATACCGCCGGACACTTTGAGATCGAACCGCGTACAAAGAATTGCGAACAACATGCTTTTGTTTCTTTTTAATAAGATTATCAACGAGACTTTTTGAAAAACCTTTTGATAAATTATATTAAGTTCTTTTAAATAATTTTCTTTATTTAATGGAACAGTGGACAGACGGTTAATGTAACAATAAAAAGCGGCTAATTTATGTTGCCATGGATGACACGATGATGCGGGGATGACCGTGTCGGTATGAGTTGGCTTTCGATAAATTTGAAAAACATGTAAAAAACATGTAAACAACTTCATGTTATTCCCAATTATATCCAAATACGTTCTAACACACATAGTCGAGCGGCCAGTGTTGCCATTTCCAAAGCTCAGAATATTTGGCTTAATGAGGAATGTCGTCGTTGGTTTTCCAATAGAGATAACTTAAAAACCCACCTTAAAGTATTATATTCTGAACTTTCATATAAATTACATAATATTGAATTTGATATTTTGGATGGGAAAGCCAGAGAACTTGCTTCAATGGCCATTTACGAGAAATATCAAATTCAATCCCATAAGTTAAAACGACTTGTATCTTCTTCATCCCGTAAACGTAATAACGACATACATACTGAATATCACCAATTTTATCCCCGTGTTAAAAATCTTTCCGATGTCCAGTTTCCAACGGATGAGTTGTCCCTTTTACACAAAGGCCTAAAGTATAATTTAACACCTTCGGTCTCCCAAAGATCGTTAGAGACTGTAGCCGTTGACGCGGAAGTTGCTGCTGTGATCGGGAAGAAAGATAACATCGTTAAAAGTTTGTTAGCTAAAGAAATTCAGGAGGCACCCGCATCTTCCCATTGCAATCCTGAGTTCCCCATTTTTATGTCACTAAAACATAGAATAAAAGACAATAATCTTATTGTTACTAAGGCCGACAAGGGAAATACTGTTGTCATTATGGAGAGTAGCGGGTATAGCCAGAAGGTTAACGATGTTATCCAAGGTGACGACTTTCAGCTGTTAGAGTCTGATCCAACCAAAAAGTTTACTTCGGATATTAAAGTATGTATACAAAAGTCGTCATATGTTTTTCCCGATCACACCTTGTCTCGGAGCAATCTTGTTCCAATGAATCCTCAAGCACCCACTTTATATGGGTTACCTAAATTACATAAAGAACATGTTCCTATTCGTCCAGTTGTCTCATATATAGGTGCACCAGCTTATTTCCTTGCTAAAAAATTAAACTTCCTCCTTCGGGAGAAATCTGGTTTCAACCCCACTTACAGCCTTAAAAATAGTTTAGAACTTATTTCCAAAATAAAAGATATTCGTATTCCACCTAAATCTATGTTGTTGTCTTTAGACGTTGATAGTCTTTTCACAAACGTCCCATTCCCTGACTGTTTGCGTATACTCTCAGATCTCTTTAAAAAACGTCGTCTGCATCCCGGGGAAACAAATGATCTTCTTAATTTAACCTCTCTCTGTATGAAACAAAATTATTTCCGGTTTAATAACCGTTTCTATCTACAAAGAGAAGGGTTAGCTATGGGGTCCCCTCTAAGTCCACTTATGGCGGACATTTTCATGGATGATTTCGAAAAACAACATATAGTTGTTAACCAAAATATCTTATACTATTATCGATATGTAGACGACATAATTATTTGCTGGACAGGCACAAGGAGACAACTGGATGTTTTCCTTAATAAAATAAATAGAGTCCACGAAAAAATTAAATTTAAGCTTGAATTGGAACAAGATGGCTCCCTTAATTTCCTTGATTTAACAATAACAATAAAAGAGTCGTTACATGTTTTTCAAATTTATCGAAAGCCAACTCATACCGACACGGTCATCCCCGCATCATCGTGTCATCCATGGCAACATAAATTAGCCGCTTTTTTATTGTTACATTAACCGTCTGTCCACTGTTCCATTAAATAAAGAAAATTATTTAAAAGAACTTAATATAATTTATCAAAAGGTTTTTCAAAAAGTCTCGTTGATAATCTTATTAAAAAGAAACAAAAGCATGTTGTTCGCAATTCTTTGTACGCGGTTCGATCTCAAAGTGTCCGGCGGTATGTGGGTAGTTTGACCTACTTAGGCCCCATATCGGAAAAAATAGCTAATAGTCTTAAGAAAAACGGCGTTAACGTGGCATTCAAAACAAACAATTCGCTTAGGAATATTTGTAATAATAAAGATAAGTTAAATATTAGTCAAAAATCGGGTGTTTATAAACTTGTTTGTGACGAATGCCACGCCGTTTACGTGGGTCAGACTGGTCGCAATTTCGGAACGCGCTATAAAGAACATATGGCCGCGTACAGAAATTGCAATCCTGATAAATCCCATTTTGCTAAACATCTCTTGGACACTGGACACAACCTAGCTAGCGACCATTCCTTTGAAGTGTTACATACCTGTAATAAGGGGCTGCGACTGTGTGTGCTGGAGCAGTTGGAGATTTTAAAAAGTAATAATGGTAATTATACACTGCTGAATGAACAAACAAATGTTTCTAATTCACCTTTGTTAAACATCTTTAAGGCCAATCTTTAATAATAATTTTAAGATTAATAATAATAAATAATTATAATAATATCAATAAAACAATAATAATAATAGTATTTATAATATTAATCATAACAATAATAATAATTAGTAGCAGATTTGTTATCGCACGGCGCGGTCACTCAAAACAATAATAATAATAGTATTTTAAAAATAATCATAACAATAATAATAACTGTTGGCAGTTTTGTTATCGCACGACGCGGTCACTCGCTACTTTGGTAGGGAGCGATTGTGTCAGCGTGTATAAATAGCAACTGTTTCGACTCGCCGCTCACTTAGCGGTCAGCCGCCGTAGAGTCTATATTACCTGATGATGCCTCGTGTAGAGGCGAAACACGTGTCGTATTATCGTCGATGGTGTGTCTTGCCTGGAATAGTGGTGTTGAGAGTAGTGGTGCTTGGTATAGTGGTGACGGAGTTAGTGTATGCAATTGAGGGAAGGCGGGAGGTGCGCTTCATTCCAGGTAAGACACATCATTTTATATGTTTAGCGGAAAGTTGCAAAGAAATTTATATTTTTATTTTTTATGCAAGTTTCTTCATGATGTTTTCTTTCACCGCCGAGCACGTGGTAAATCAGCAGTTAAAATTGCAATTAACAATTTCATTGGTGCCGGTGGGGATTGAAACCGGGTTACTCGCGTTCTGTTATATTTACAGCGAGCGTTAACCATCTGAGCTACCACGGCTCTGACACACCTTACACCGAATTATTCCAATGCCTCCCGATGGAAGCTGCCTATTCCATGTGATCGCCGTTTCAGATATTAACTAATGTATATGTTCACAAGGAATAATTCCCTATTTGCTTAGCATATGTTATTACTATCCACAAATCACAAGGCCTTAGCCTTGACAGTGCTCTTCTCGACATAGGCTCCTCTATATTTAGTAGAGGGCAGGCTTACGTTGGATTCTCCAGAGCTAAAACCGCTTTATACCGCCCCGACTTGGCCAAATTAAATATAAAATTCCGGATACTGAATGGGCAACTCACTCAAACATATCAAAGGTACAAGAAAATATAGAAAATAATACAAAGAAGATAATTATACTCCGTAAACGTAGAAAATACAGCAGTTTAACAAAAAACATTTGGTATTACCTACTAACAATTTATGTACAAAAAGTAGTAATATCCCATCAAAAACATTAATGTGAAATTAGAGCCAAGTTCAATATTATGATATATGCCTTGGTTGTTGACTTCAACGACAAAAGAAGTGAGATCTAAATGGGTTCCAAGTTCAATGGTCAGCCCTGAAATTTATTTATAACAACATAAAATATCGATTTCTTAAATTTACGCGAACACTACACATTGAATAAAACTATTATTTACGGATTTTATCGCGTTTAATTACTTTAATTTATTTTTATTATTATCCCGACGTTTCGGGTGCTTTACCACTAAGAGGACATACCAGAGCACACACAAAGGATTCATACCATTTTGTGAGTGAGATAAAAGACCTACATCTCGCTAACAATGAAACTATGGTCAGTTTTGATGTTCAGTCACTATTTACATGCCTACCTATTGTGGACTGCATCTCAATTGTAACTAGGAAGCTAGAAGAAAATAACATGCCTCAAGAATATGCAATACTACTTGAACATTGCCTCACATCTGGCTATCTATTGTGGAAGGAGGAGTTCTACAAGCAAGTAGATGGTGTGGCGATGGACTCACCTGTGTCTCCCATAGTCGCCGACATATTCATGGAGGACTTTGAGGAGAAAGCCCTTCTTACTGCTCCTGTAAATCCAAGGTTCTACAAGCGGTACGTAGATGACACTTTCACAATTTTACCATCTGACAAAGTAACTGCATTTTTAGACCACCTTAACTCCATAAACTCTAAAATACAATTCACAATGGAGTTAGAGGCAAATAATTCTTTAGCTTTCCTAGATGTTTTAGTCATCCGAAATCCTGATAACACTATTGGTCACACTGTGTATAGGAAAAAGACCCATACCAACCGATATTTAAATGGTGAATCTCACCATCATCCTTCACAGTTAGTTACCGTGGGTAAATCTTTATTTCAGAGAGCACGAGGGATCTGTGACAGAAAACATCTGGCCGCGGAGCTTCAGCACGTCAAGCAAGTATTGCAAGACAACAAGCTTCGGGTCCCGCGCCTACGTCACAGTGAACGAGTGAAGCCGGCCACAGTCGAGCGCGCGCCTGCTCTACTACCATATGTTAGAGGAGTCACGGACAAGATTGGCTACATCTTGAAGCGAGCGTCCATTAAGACATACTACAAGCCGCTGAAGAAGATTAGTCAATTTTTACCATCTATCAAATGTAATATTCCTCTACAAGATGCAGGTGTGTACAAGCTAGATTGTGAATGTGGTCTCTCTTACATAGGTCAAACAAAGAGATCTATAAAAACCCGCTTGAAGGAACATATAGCTGATGTGAAGCACCGACGCTCCGGGAAGTCTGCAGTCTGCGAACATGTTCAAGATCGTCCCCACCATTACATTAGATTTGATAAACCACAAATTCTCGCAAAAGAACACCGATTCCTACCAAGGATGATACGCGAGGCTATTGAAATTAAAAAACATCCAAATTTCAATAGAGAAGATGGTTGGGTGCTACCATCTGCTTGGGATCCTATAATTAACAAAATTAAACCCAAACCCAAGCATACCACTGCAAGACTTCATGATACTATAAGCTCGTTTTGCGTAAATCGGACCAAAATTTAATATTAAAAAACTGAAGGCAGCCGGACTAACTATGACATTGGGACGTCAAACATCTCAGTCCCTCCGTGACCATGGGCGCTGTAAAGCACCCGAAACGTCGGGATAATAATAAAAATAAATTAAAGTAATTAAACGCGATAAAATCCGTAAATAATAGTTTTATTTAAACATAAAATATCGTTTCTTCTTATAACTTAGGATAATATATTGTAGCCTGTTAAGATTTAAAACATATACATTAGTTTTAAATAAACAATATAAGAAACATTAATAGAAGTTTTATTTTATAGTTTTACAATAACGTGACAATCAACAAGTCGAACGTTGCTAAGATAACATTTTCTTTTTAATATTTCGTATATCTTCCTAACATTCGCCTTCCTTTTAGAACTTATGCCCATTTTTATAGTTAATTCCAAAACCCGTGGCTTGTATAAAGGTTTTATTAATATGTCAGAAAGCTGGTCTTTAGCACATGTTTTCAGCACCTCTAAATTTCATTGCTCAACACATTCTCTTATAAAGAAGTGTCGTATACAAATATGTTTCGTTCGATGGCGCATTTCAAATGGTAGTTCATGGGCTAGCTTTATAGCCGATTCATTGTTAAGATGTAGTCTGGGAATACTTTCACAACTATCAAATAAAAATCTTAATATTTTATCAACAAGTACAAGTTAAGAATTGCTCGATTTCGAAGTGTCATTTGAGATTCATTTTGAATTTCATTTTCTAACAATTCATTTATGTTGTCCTCATTTTCTTCTTGTATGCAAGGTTCCTGTTCATTCATATCACCTTTTTCTTCCATTGCAGTAACCCTTTCATGAGATCCCTTAATCTCATCATTTGAAATGACTTCTTAAAGTATTTCCTTATCATTTGAACAGTAGATAAGGCCGAAAAACCCGGCAACTCAAACTGATTACATTTTGCTATAGTTTCTGCGTCATCAGTTAGAAGGTTATGTGATTTATCTATCAAAGGTATTTCTTGAAAAGTAACATCCCTTTACACATCCGTTTATACATCCGTTTATGATCTGTTTTATTTCAAATTCGATAACCATTCTCCTTCATAACCTAACAGTATTCCTTTTTGAACTTTCTTGTCAAGTTTCATTCTCTTTTGCTTAGGAATATGAACATAGCACTGACAACCTATAATTCTCAGATGTTTAATAGCTGGTTTTTTGACATGCCACAATTCATGAGGAGACTTTCCTGCAATCTTCGTTGGCCCCGTTCGATTTAAAATGTAAACAGTGGTATTTACGATTTCAGCCCATAGTCCTTTTGGCATTTCTTCATGAGCATACATCATCGAACGTGCAGCCTCTACAATTGTCCTGTTATCCCTTTTGCATGCTCCATTTTGTTCGGGAGTATATGGCATAGTTAATCTTTGAATAATGCCATTATTGCGTAAAATGTCCCGGACCTTCTGGTTATCAAATTCTCCACCATTATCAGAGATAATTTCTCTTATTTTATGCCCAGACGCCATTATTTCTTCTACCATATTATTGCATTGTGACTATTCAGAAAATAGATAAAGCGTTAACTGGTAAAGTCGTCTTTAAATAAAACAAAATATCTGTATATCTAAAATGAATACGGGAAAGGCCCGCAAACATCGGTATGAAAAATTTCATCTGCCTTTGATGATCTTGGTCTCGTTCCAAAACTTTTGCGGTGGGTTTTACCATTTATGCATCCTTCGCAAAAGTTCTTTGTCCAGAGCCACTTTAATGCCGAGCTCTTTATCTATCAACTGTCTTTCATGTCTCTTATTGTGATGCGCCATCCTCTCATGATAAAGTTGTCGTAAATTGGAAGTTGTTATCTAATTTACATGTATCGTAGGTGGCACACACTTTAAATTCAGTTTAAATAGCCCTCCATGTCTTTGTCTATTACCCGTTAGCACAACTTTTCCATTTACTCTCAATGAACAGGTCTCAGCAGTTGATTCGAAAAAACAATTCGGTGAGCGATCTTGTGCAGCAAGCACAGAAAGTAGATTTCTTGTAATCGAAGGTACATACCAAACATCCTTTAGTAAAATATTTTCTTGTCCACCTTTAACATAAGCTTCAGCACGGACAGTACCAATTCCAACAGCGTCGATACTTTGCCCATTAGCCCCTGTGATGGTGTGGGAAGTTTTAAAATATTCAAAATGTTCGAAAAAATCACCTCTATTGGTTATGTGACTGATAGCGCCATTATCCACATACCAATTTGTCGTATCTACTAAATTTTCCATCAATAAAACCGTTTGGTTAGTTTGATTTATATTCACGCTTAATTGTTTAGGTGGCTTTCCTTCACTGATCTACTTCTTGCATTTCCTTACTCTACGTCCTTGTTCTCCACAGTAATCACATTTGAAAAATTTCTTCCAATTCTTATCTTTTCCGCTAATTTTTCTTTCTGGTTTTGCGTATAGTGCCTCAGCACAATTCTCAACATCCGCTCTGACAGACAAGGCTTTCTCATGGGCACATAGCTGGCAAGTTAAATTTTCAATTGTTCTATCCTTTTTTGCCATTAAGAGTCAACTGCTTTCGAATCCAAAATATTGAACTGGCATTGTATCAAGAATTTTACAAATCAGTAAAATATCGGGAAGATTTTCTGCTGACTCTAAATTTTTATTTAATTCGTGCCAAATATTCTTTAAAGTCGATATATGGGTAGCCATATTGTGATTGCTTTCCTTTTGATATTTAAAGAAATCAAGACAAAGTTTGTAACTTTTATCTTCTGTATCCCCATTGTAAAGATGGTTTAATTCATCCCACATCTCTTTCGAAGAAGTGAAACGCATGAGTTGCTGCAGTGTCTCTTCAGAGATGTTCGTAGTAAATATTATTAGGATTGTACTATCTACATTCACAAACTCTTTTAATTCATTCTCATATTTCTGTTTCTCTTCCGCTGTAGCTGTATCCGATAGCATTGGCTTATATCGTTTACCTTCAATGATATCCATTGCTCCGGGTATAGCTCTAAACACGATGAGAATTTTAAACTTCCACGTCTTCCAGTTCTTAGAATCTAGGTATTGTTTTTCACAAAGTAATACATTTGGTTTCAACCAAATGTATTACTTTGTGAATACAAAAGTTATACATTTGGTTGAAACCAATATATATATAAAGTATTCTGAACCTTATTTGAAACTTTGGAAGATGGATAAATCAATAGTTGAAGCGTCAAAGATAACGGTAGGGGATACCTAGATTCTAAGAACTGGAAGACGTGGAAGTTTAAAATTCTCATCATGCTTAGAGCTATATCCGGAGCAATGGATATCATTGAAAGTAAATGATATAAGCCCATGCTATCGGATACAGCTCCAGCGGAAGAGAAACAGAAATATGGGAATGAATTAAAAGAGTTTGTGAATGTAGATAGTACAATCCTAATAATATTTACTACGAACATGTCTGAAGAGACACTGCAGGAAGTCATGCTTTTCACTTCTTCGAAAGAGATGTGGGATGAATTAAACCATCTTTACAATGGGGATACAGAAGATAAAAGTTACAAACTTTGTCTTGATTTCTTTAAATATCAAAAGGAAAGCAATCACAATATGGCTACCCATATATCGACTTTAAAGAATATTTGGCACGAATTAAATAAAAATTTTGAGTCATCAGAAAATCTTCCTGATATTTTACTGATTTGTAAAATTCTTGATACAATGCCAGTTCAATATTTTGGATTCAAAAGCAGTTGACTCTTAATGGCAAAAAAGGATAGAACAATTGAAAATTTAACTTGCCAGCTATGTGCCCATGAGAAAGCCTTGTCTGTCAGAGCGGATGTTGAGAATTGTGCTGAGGCACTATACGCAAAACCAGAAAGAAAAATTAGCGGAAAAGATAAGAATTGGAAGAAATTTTTCAAATGTGATTACTGTGGGGAACAAGGACATAGAGTAAAGAAATGCAAGAAGTAGATCAGTGAAGGAAGACCACCTAAACAATTAAGCGTGAATATAAATCAAACTAACCAAACGGTTTTACTGATGGAAAATTTAGTAGATACGACAAATTGGTATGTGGATAATGGCGCTACCAGTCACATAACCAATAGAGGGGATTTTTCCGAACATTTTGAATATTATAAAACTTCCCACACCATCACAGGGGCTAATGGGCAAAGTATCGAGGCTGTTGGAATTGGTACTGTCCGTGCTGAAGCTTATGTTAAAGGTGGACTAGAAAATATTTTACTAAAGGATGTTTGGTATGTACCTTCGATTACAAGAAATCTATTTTCTGTGCTTGCTGCACAAGATCGCTCACCGAATTGTTTTTTCGAATCAACTGCTGAGACCTGTTCATTGAGAGTAAATGGTAAAGTTGTGCTAACGGGTAATAGACAAAGACATGGAGGGTTATTTAAACTGAATTTAAAGTGTGTGCCACCTACGCTACATGTAAATCAGATAACAACTTCCAATTTACTACAACTTTATCATGAGAGGATGGCGCATCACAATAAGAGACATGAAAGACAGTTGATAGATAAAGAGCTCGGCATTAAAGTGGCTCTGGACAGAGAACTTTGCGAAGGATGCATAAATGGTAAAGCCCACCGCAAAAGTTTTGGAACGAGACCAAGATCATCAAAGGCAGATGGAATTTTTCATACCGATGTTTGCGGGCCTTTCCCGTATTCATTTCAGATATACAGATATTTTGTTTTATTTAAAGACGACTTTACCAGTTATCGCTTTATCTATTTTCTGAATAGCCACAATGCAATAATATGGTAGAAGAAATAATGGCGTCTGGGCATAAAATAAGAGAAATTATCTCTGATAATGGGGGAGAATTTGATAACCAGAAGGTGCGGGACATTTTACGCAATAATGGCATTATTCAAAGATTAACTATGCCATATACTCCCGAACAAAATGGAGCATGCGAAAGGGATAACAGGACAATTGTAGAGGCTGCACGTTCGATGATGTATGCTCATGAAGAAATACCAAAAGGACTATGGGCTGAAATCGTAAATACCACTGTTTACATTTTAAATCGAACGGGTCCAACGAAGATTGCAGGAAAGTCTCCTCATGAATTGTGGCATGTCAAAAAACCAGCTATTAAACATCTGAGAATTATAGGTTGTCAGTGCTATGTTCATATTCCTAAGCAAAAGAGAATGAAACTTGACAAGAAAGTTCAAAAAGGAATACTGTTAGGTTATGAAGGAGAATGGTTATCGAATTTGAAATAAAACAGATCATAAACTTATTCGCTCCAGGGATGTTATTTTTCAAGAAATACATTTGATAGATAAATCACATAACCTTCTAACTGATGACGTAGAAACTGTAGCAAAATGTAATCAGTTTGAGTTGCTGGGGTTTTCGGCCTTATCTACTGTTCAAATGATAAGGAAATACTTTAAGAAGTCATTTCAAATGATGAGATTAAGGGATCTCATGAAAGGGTTACTGCAATGGAAGAAAAAGGTGATATGAATGAACAGGAACCTTGCATACAAGAAGAAAATGAGGACAACATAAATGAATTGTTAGAAAATGAAATTCAAAATGAATCTCAAATGACACTTCGAAATCGAGCAATTCTTAACCGTCCTATTCGTTTTCTGAATTTAATGTGTGCCACCTACTAATTCTTGTATATATATATATATATATATATATATATATATATATATATATATATATATATATAATCGGAATCTCGGAAGCGGCTCCAACGATTTTCATAAAATTTTGTGTCCAGGGGTTTTTGGGGGCAATAAATCGATCTAGCTGGGATTCATTTTTAGAAAATGTCGTTTTGTCCGTGTTTTCAGGCAATGAAAAACTGCTACGAAGGTAAATTTAACCACAATTATAATGATCGTAATAGCTCAAGTGGATAACGCACTGTCGCGAAATCCTAGTGCCCTGGTTCACTTCTTGTCTTAGGTTTGACTTTTTTCCCTTTTTTTTAAAGTTCCCTTCTTTTGTGAGAAAATCTATTATTTCGAGCTCTTTTTTTAGTATTTTTTTTAAAAATACGGAAATTTTATTGCACTCATGATTTTTCATTCTAGTAATCAGTTTAGTTTTTTATATTATATCGGTAAGATCAAAAAATATTCTTCATATTTTATCAGTATACTAAATATAACTTCCAAAACACACGATTTCGAAAAAAAAATACCGAGCAATGCTCGGTCATCCAGGTACTATACAATATATATACAAATCTTCCTTCAATTCTATATGAATTGGGTTGCGTACGGAACACAAGATCTAGAACACTAAAATGTACAAAAATTTACTTATCTTTTTTATTTCGATGTTATCTTTATATTCCTAGTAGAATTGGCCGACGAATAAGAAAAATATAACTCAGATTAGAATAAGCTATTTATTTATAAACAATGAAGCACGGAACAGAAAAAAGGATTTTATGAAACTGAATTATATTTGTTTCTGAACGTACCATAACGTAAATTGAGCTCTACAAAACATAACAAACTAATAATGTGTGTCTGTCTGAAACTGTTTGCAAATTGAGTAAAGGATGTTTAATGTAACCCGGCAAAACCATATTTAGCAAATGTTTGCAAGTTTAATTTTGTGACTACTTTGGTAGTTTACCGATTAATAATAATTGTATTTATTGTTGACCAAAAACATATTCAAACACATTCATATATGAAACACTGACACGTATGACGTAGGTAATCAGTATTGTGACGATATTTCAGAAAAATCACGGGTCAGCCTGCTGTTAATAATACTACCGAAAACATAATTGCGTTTTTAGAATAATTAAGTACTATACCTACGATAAATTACAATGTTGTCTCAAATATATACTAGAGAAATATTGCAATTCGAATCAATGAAAACATACATACAAAATATGTATAATACACAAGAAATTCCGCGCGCAAATCATAGCGCGTGACAACCGATCAGAATATATTTTATAACAAGTCAAACAAGTGAACGAAGTTTGGCAACGCTTTTGTTTCGTCAATTCAAGGTCAGGAATACTTTAGTATCAGTTTGTTGTCAAGAAGGACGGCAACATCGCTTTACCTACGACTTTTGGTATTTATGTTGCCACACAACAATAATAAGTAATAAAATTGTTTACAAAAAGACATAGGTGTCTAAGGTCGTTGGTTTTATGTTATTTTATACTGTTTTTTTAGCGGTTGAAAAAGGAAATTAACCTATTATTGAACTTAAGATTTAGACTTTAAACAGTACAATGAAATTCCGAATTGTAAGGGTAAAGTCCTGGATCTAGTGTTTTTGGAGCAATCACATTTATTAGTTCAAGTAGACCGTGCAACTGATGTTTTGTCTGCAATCGATGTGCTGCATCCTCTCTTAGAAATACTTACTTTTAAAATCAAAAAAGTATTACAACTTAGCACAAAACTATAACTTCACTAGTCGAAACTTTTTTAGGGCTGACTATGGAATGATTAACAGAAAACTGGTTGAAATCGACTGGTCCCAAGTTTTTTTCGGAATAGAAAAGGTAGACGACATGGTAACAATATTCTATGATAAACTTAATAAAATCATTAAAGAGTATGTTCCAATGGTAAAAAAACGAAACAAAAAAATTCCGAAATGGTTTAGCTCTTGTTTGATCAAGGCATTGCATGAAAAGAATAAAATAGGACTTAGATACAAAAAACATAAAAATCCGTTCGATAAAATAGAATTGAATATTTATAGAAAAAGATGTGAAAAACTATCGTTGGAAGCCTACAATTCCTATATAAAACGCACCGAAGAAAATATTGCCATTAATTCCAAATTCTTTTGGTCGTTTATCAAATCGAAACGTGGCAGTCTGAATTCATATCCGGCCGAGATGACAGATGGTTCTGTAACAACGTCTGATGGTCAACATATTTGTGATCTTTTTTGCATCGCACTTCTCCTCTGTCTACAGTGAACAATCTAATCAATCTGGTCAACAGTCACAACCGATCACATATTGCAATGATTTTTTCAGTTCCATTAACCTGACAGAAGAAATGATTTACCAAAGTTTGACCAAGCTGGATAAGTTGAAGGGAGCGGGATATGACGAGATTCCAGCCATTTTTTTGGTTAATTTTGCATCAAATTTAGTCACTCCACTACATTACATATTTAATTTTTCTCTCAAGTCTGGAGTTTTCGCCGAAGTCTGGAAGGTGGCTAAAGTTGTGCCAATTTATAAATCTGGCGGTGAAAATATAATAGGAAACTACCGACCAATTTCAATCCTCCCTCAAATGGGTAAAGTCATGGAGTCATTGATTACTCCCCTAATTCAAAATTATTTCAAACAATATTTAACAGACCAACAACACGGATTTACGCGGGGTAGATCGACATCGACAAACTTAGTGTGCTTCACCGAAGAGCTGATTAAGTCTATGGACAAGAACAAACAGATTGATGTTATTTACACGGATTTTAGCAAGGCGTTTGATAAAGTATCTCATTGCCTCTTTCTTTGTAAGCTTTCAGCCTTTGGTGTGCATGGCTCCTTATTGAAATGGTTCAGATCTTACCTAACTCACAGATCTTTTTTCGTTGTAGTTAATGGTTATTCATCTAAAACTCATAAAATATCATCAGGAGTGCCACAAGGCTCGCACCTCGGTCCTGTTTTGTTTAACATCTTCGTCAATGATGTCTCTGTTAATCTTAATAATGTTAAGTCTTTTTTATATGCTGACGACCTTAAACTTTTGCGTGAAATCGATTCCATGGATGATGTGAATCTCATGCAAGCAGACTTAGATAAGTTGACAAGGTGGTGTCACGAAAACAATATGGTCCTCAACGCGAAAAAGTGTACACATATAAAATTTATACGCAAACAAAATATTACAAATTCGTATTACCAAATCAATGGTATCAAATTACGAGAAGTTGACAGTGTTCGTGATTTGGGCGTGCTGCTAGATAACAAGCTTACATTTATAACACATTTCGACCATATTATAAAAACGCTTCCGGAATGCTCGGTTTCATTATATGCAATACAAAGATTTTCAAGACCGTTAAGACCAAGATGATTCTTTATAACAGTTTTGTGCGTAGCATTATGGAATACTGCAGTGTTGTTTGGAGGCCCCATTTCGCAACACATACGTTACGCTTGGAAAGGGTTCAGAAAAGGTTTCTATGGCACGTAGCGTTCTCTGTAGATAAAGCTCGATCGTTTAAATCGTACAAAAGTAGGCTTCTCACTTTTAAGTTATTACCACTTAAAGCAAGAAGTGACGTTTCGGATTTGATGTTTGTATACAAGCTTTTCCATAATAAGATAGACTGTCCTTTGCTAAATTCCTTTTCCTTCAGAATACCTTCTCGGCTTCCGAGAAAGTCTATTCAGCCTATGAACCCACTAATGCGTAGGACTAAACTTGGTCTTTTCTCTCCTGTTCCTAGATTGAGTAGACTTTATAATGAATGCAGCACATTGGTAGATCTTAATTTTGATTCTTCTGAACATTTTCGTAAACAGATCAGGGACTTTGTCACCAAAAAAAAAAAGACGTGTGGCACTCGGGGACTGCCGCGGTAAAGCTATTGCATAGCATTTTGTATCAACTTATGCAATTATAATTATTTATTTATTTTATTTATGCAGTATTTCTTTTTCTTTGATATTAATTCAAGTTACACTTTTTGAGCGTGGTGACCGATAAGAAAACAATTTTTTTTCTTTTATTAAATAAATAAATAATAAATGCACTTTGTTCATTCATATTCAAAACACTTTATACACAAATTTTACAAGTACAGCTATTCACTGTTGTACATAAATACCTATACACCTATATACTTTCTCATAAACAGCTGCTTATGTATTCGTCCGATTTCGGAGCAGCTCGTCTCGATTCGTGTGAGCTTCGTAGAGTCGTACAATACGTCTAGTTGCACGCACACAAACACCGTGTCGAAGACTGAAAAGAAACGACGTTAGACAATGCACGGCCTTCAAGCCACACCTCCGTGCCCGTCGGAGTGGGGAGCGTGAGGTTTTTTCGTTACGGAATTTCTGGATTCGGTCCCCGCACTCTAGGCCCGCGATAGAAGCTATGCAATAGCTTAATATCTGCTGTAATTTATTAAAAAAATAACTTAAAATAGGTTTAATGATTGTTCTTTCACATAGAGGTAACTTTTCATTATTAAACGCATGATGTGTTCCCCTATAAGTAGTTATGCACTTAGCTTAAGACATGTTTGAACTTGTATTTTTTTATTCAAATGTATTGTGTTATAACTGTTGGAGAACCTAATAAATAAATAAATAAAAATAAGATATTGATTTTTTTAATTGATAAAACACAATATGAGATAAGAATAGAATAGAAATATTTATTTATATATTATATATATATATATAATAGAATAGAGATAGTCAACAGTAGTTCTTATATCATTTCAAAATCAACATAATTATCCTTTATATTCTAATAATCAATCAGCACAAATGTTCACCTAGTTTCACCTTATAGGTAATAATAATAATGTTTTTTGTTACGTATTTAAACTTTACTAGTTGTAAAATTTTACCTTTTTTCAAAACATTATTATGAGATGAAAAATTATGCTGAATGATTATTAAAATACAAATAATAATTATGTTAATTTTGAAATGAATAATAAGAAGAATTACTGTTGATTATCTCTATTGTGTTTTATTTTAAAATCCATATTCAATGTTATTTTGAATTCATACAATTTGATTATCTGTTTGTGATGTGACATTATATGCCTAAACGGCTGAACTGATTTTGATAACAAAGAGTTCAAAGAGGTCACAGGATTTTATGTTCTATTTTGATGGGACGAGTCGCGAACAGGATGATTTGTAACCAGGATGAGTTACGAATTGGACAAGTTTCTCACATAGGACGAGTTACAAATGGGACGACCTGCTAACAACCCTAAATTATGTACTAAAATCTAAAAAATAAGTTAGATTTCAATATTATAGGTACAAAAGAACTAAAAATATTTAATTAAAATACTAAAATTAAGAATGGACTGTATTACAAGAAGTAAGCAAATTTAAAAGATACATGCATGACACCTAGCAAGTAGTTTGGCTAAGTGGAGGCTTGCTACGTTATATCTTGTTCCAACATCAAATAACAGAAATCAAAATCAACAAAATGTTAAGTTAAAATCAAATTATTTATTTTTAAGTAGGAATTTTACAAGATTCTCTTTTAGAAAGTCAAAACGAATTAATAAAATGGTGTAGTTAACTTACAAAAAATGTAAACAAATACATGTCAAAAATTAAAAAAGACTACCAATTATTTCTTTCATTGAGTTGGAGTAACAGCCCTTACCGACCAGCAGTCTTTGTCGTTAATATAATCATCTGTCTTGTAATATAATAACTATGTAAATCAATAGTTAAAAATTCTTTATTATGGGTGATTGCAAGTTTAGCAGCCCACAAGCCACAACAACTGCATCATCCACACAGTTGACCAATTTATTATTTATAGTTGAATGAGGCTTCAAAAACTTGTACAATCTCACTCTTTGTATCACTCTTTCTATATGTATTCACAAGCTAGCTATCACTTTGGATTCAATAGCCTCCATTTTGGTCACCTTTTTATTAGCTGATACAGAAGGTGGATGAAGTAACTTCTTTACAGTTTTTTTTTGTAAAATACTTTCAAGATGTTTGAAACCTCTATCAGCTAAAATAACTTAGTTTGGCCTAATAATGTCAAGGAAACCACTTTCCTCTACTAATTTAACATCTGTGATTCTCCCAGCGTATCCTTTAGATATAAAGGTTATGAAAACATCAGGAGTGGCACTTATTAAATATTTCATGGTGTTGCAATTTTTGTACTGCAACCATATGGCAGATTGTTCTACAGGTATGTTTGGTTTTTCTATTTCTATCTCAAAACAATCTATAATGCTCTGTACATTAGAATAGTCTTTATTTGTTCTAAAAGAAAATGGAAAGTTTTTTTTTTAATATCAATGACTGAAGGCCAGAAAATAAATTGTGGAAAGCATATCTAAAACCCTAGGGAAAATTCTTTGGAGTGTTCTCTCTGATACATTAAACAAATCAGCTATCTTATAAAATGGATCACCATGTTTTAATTTAGAGAGCACTGTTAAAATATGTACTGCTGGCGTTTTTGTATCATTACAAATGTAATCGATTAACCAAAAGTAGTTTTTGGGAACACCCAAATATCTACCAGGAGAGCTTTCTACTTTTTTTTTTGAAATCAAGGGCAAGAGGCACATCATATTCTTTTAACCACTCGAATGTCAGGGTCATTTTGGCCAATATGGCGCATCTGTCGAGTACTTTCTGAAGTACTAAGTAAGTATATAACAAGTATACTAATTATATAATATTAATATACTAAGTAAGTATATTAAAATCATATATCAATGGAAATGTTATTAAATAAGCTATCAGATTATGCATAACAGTATATACATATTTTTTATATATATATATATATATATATATCATATATATGTTACAAATAGTATGCTATCACTCAATGCCATATTATGGCGTTTAGACAGATGCGCATATTATTTGAGACGCCAGAATGTGGCGTTTGGACAGACGAGGGGTTAATGTAGAATCAGTATTTGTTTCTTGCCCTGTACTTCCTAGTGCACAGTACTTCCTTGTGTAGAAGGCAAATATTCTTCTTAAGATAAGATTTCTACTTGTGTGCTGGAATGCTTCAGACTTACAACACCTTGTACAGCTTTTTCTTCTGAAAATTTCTGTCTTGAACATCCAGGTAAATTGTGTTCTGCAAGAGTAACTGGAGTGACATTAGGTTCATATAATTTCATGGAAAGTAAATTTTCCGGTACTGAAGTTTTTAGGCGAGAATTACATTTCCCAAGTTTTCATTGAAAATAGTTTTCTATATCCTCTTCAATCTGAAATAAAAGTAATATTTTAATTCAAGAAACTAGAATGCTCTGTCAGCACATCAATTATACAACATACAATGTTTTAACATTGATTCAGTAGTTTTTGGTGGTTAGTATAGAAACCTGCCACAAAAAATCAGTTTGCAAATCTAATAACATTAGATTCCAAAAAGATTTCTTATTCCATATTTACTTCAAAATTTAATGCAAAACTGTGTGATTTAGAAAAAAAAATACAAAATCAGACAATAGTTCCTACTTTTTAAGATTAATTATTTAAGGTTAGGTTATTATTAAACTATTATTCGTTTACCCTTTTGTTCATGGGTCACAACACACGATTGCAATAGGAATGCTGGCAGCTTCACCTGTCTTAGTCATGATTACGGACTACTACTACATGATAGACATATTGTAGCCATATAACCCTAACCTCATTGTTGCTATCACATTGTAATATCTGATATAGATTTACTTACATTAATGTGATCCTCACATATGTCCAAACTTGACGTGGGCACATCGGAACGACCTGCTGCTTTACACCAAGCTTTTCGGTTATTAAAAGGAACCTTAAACATTTTGTTGGGAGTCTTTGTCGAACATTTTTGCACGTTGTGACGAAACAATACAGAAACTTCATCGGCTTCTAAGATTCTTCCTTGCTATCCATTTTAATTTGTAATAAACTTGAAAAAAAAAACGGTAACGAGATGCAATGCAATGCACAGAAGAACTAGCTTGCTACATTTTACGTTTATCGGAATAACGGCGTAGTTTGACAGTGACGTTTGATGGAACTATACTTTTTTACACGGGGACGACGCGAGCAAAGGAAATATTCACATTCATGCCGAGGTGTGACGTCACCGACGTATTTTTAATTTTTATTTTTTTTCTCCAAAAATATGTTTAAAAATTTCAAAGTATTTTTCCTGAATGCTCCAGAGGTTAATCTAGAACTGGTATTTTTATTTTAAAAATTTATTTTTTGTCGTCATCCACCCTTGATTGCCGGGTTTGCTTCTCGCCGGATAATCCCAGCATTGTTGCTGATTCTGCCACTGATGTGGTGCTACAGGGAATAGAACTTTTTATTCCATCATCTGTAGTTCCTATCAGATGCAAAACCTAGCCATGGTTTGGTCGCTCCTGCGAAATTGCATTAAACCATAAGCGACGTCTTGGGATGCAAATATCAGCAGTCTTAAAAAAAATTAATTCCGCCTTAAGGTCCTTACAAGCTCGTAACACTGACCTGTCGCTATCGACTGTCATCAAAATCTCCCAAAATTTTGCTATGTGAAGTAAAAAAAATCTCTATTAATATCTCTCATATAGACGAAATCTCTAATGAAATGGAGACAGCTGAAAAACAAGTATCCAAGCAAAAAATCTTAATAAAAAAATTAAACGTAATTGAAATTTTAATTTTCTTAGCTGGCTAGCTGGCTACATTTGTGTTTGTTTTTGTCAAATGATAAGTGTTTGCTAGCATTTTATTTTTGTTTTAATTGTACAGCTACGAAATAAACAGAGTTGCATGTCCAATAAAGGTTAGAAATGGCAAATCAAGAGATAAGTTTAAAGTGGAATGGATATCAAAGCAACATATTGTCCAATGTTAAAGAATTGTATAAAGATGAGGGCTTATCGGACGTCACGTTGGTCTCAGAAGGACATAGTTTTAAGGCTCATAAAGTGATTCTTTCTGCCAATAGTTCTGTGTTTAGGTCAATATTTCAGGTAAAAATAACAATCTTTTACGCAGGCGACTAACCCATGTCTATTTGTGTCTTACGCCCACTCCTTTTGTTGCAGCAAAACCCCCACAAGGATCCAATTATAGTACTCCATGATGTCAATACCGCGTCTTTGCGAACGCTCTTAACATTTATGTACAATGGAGAGGTAAATGTAACGGAGGAATTTTTACCAGTCCTCCTGAAAACTGCAGAAATATTGAGGATATGTGGTTTGTCGACTGGGAGTGAAGATGCGCGGGATGAGGATGTTAGTATTTTTTGTAATATTTTTATTTAATATAATTTTACCAGCGTATTTGTAAAGTAATAATTATTTTGTATAGCTGTACATTGAATATAGTTTAAATTATAGTTTTAGTTTGAGATTGTTATTATATATTTTGTTTGTTTTAAATGCTTAGTGGTATCAAAAACATGCATTGGAATAGATTTAGTTCTAGCTGGAATTAAAATATAGATGAAATCAATTAATAAATCATTCACTTTTTAAATTATTATCTGGCCATGGACACAGATCCCATCAGTTGAAATCAAGTCGTCAGTCAAGTCTCATCTTATTATTATGATGCCTGCAGTACACTACTCGCAAAGTTGAACGAAGTTGGGCAGAGGTGAGTGTGTACAGGGACACTTCGCTTCACTTTGGGCAACCTTTTGTGACTTCCGATCATTGTCGGTTTTTTCCGGCCAAGTCAAAGAAACGAAGTTTCAAGCATGAAGTGACCCTGTACATTACTTGGCTTACTTCTATTAACCTTGTGCTGTTTAATTTAAAAACATTTTAATTAGATCCAAATTGCTTAAGTTAAAAACGAATTGGTCACAAGAGCAAATACTATTGTTTTTGGAGTTGCTCTTTTTTTTACAGGACAGGATGACAACCGAGCACACAGTCCACCTGATGGCCTGATGATAAGTAGTTGCTGTAGCCCATAGACATCTAAATCTATCCTCGATTACGAATCGAAATGCAAAGATGCATTGTCACCCATGAGGACTAAGATGGAATGCCTCTTTTCCAGTCCAGGTCTCTGGTTCCCTGCACTCACCATACGAAACACAGCAGCATTATGCTACTATTTTATGCTGGTATTCTGTAAGAGTGTGGTCCTCCCCCGGTCAAGCCGACCCATTTGTGCTACAACTATACTACTAATATAACTGCAGCTCTCTATGCTCCAGGGGAAGACGATATAATGGACCTCTTTCTAATTTATTTGCATCCAAATATACGCACATTGTTAAAATATGCAACAGTGCACAAATCATATGCAGCTGCCACTTTTATGTCCTTCATCTCGCCTAGCATGTGAGCGACTCCTTGTACCTTGGCTGACCTTAGCGAATACTTCCGGTGAGGAACTTCGAGAGTAGTGTAATGCAGCCTTGAGATTTTTATGACAGCTTAACCTAGCACAATTTTAAATGATATACTGTAAACATTTTTTTTGTTATTATATATATATTTTTATAGTTTGTTGACAATGATGATAAGAACTATATATTATGTGTTTTAACTATTTTACTAACTTACAGTCTGCTTGATGGTAGGTGGCTACTACAGCTCATGGAAACTTGCAGTCAACTTCTAACTATTGAGGCTATTGATATTTGTCACCTTTGAGAACTAAGTTGAAATGCTTTGCAGTCTGTAATTCGTCGCTGAAGCTGCAATGGGGTGAACCTTAATTTTGAAAAATTACAGAAGAGCAAGAAAACATTTATTATTCCTCTAATACTAGCTTTTTTCATCAGAAAATTAATCATTTTTGTAGTTTTCCAATAAATCTAATATTTTTAATTTTCTGAAAAAAAAACTAGCAATCGAAGAAAAATAAATATTTTCTTGTTCCCTTGTAATGCATGAATTATACTGGCTCTCTTAATGCCCTTTATATTATTTTGGAGGGCAATAGGTAAGAGGGTAGTGCCTACTCAGATAAGCTTTTAGGAGTAAAACCACCTTCGAATCAAGCATTTTAATTCTGTTAAAATTTTTAAAATAGAACCAAATGATGAATGTTAAAATCCTTTTGTAATAATACTATGAGTGTAAAAATGTGCACTTTAAATTTTCCAAAACTTTTTCATTACTAAAATTCAGATAGTAATAAAGCACACAGCCCTCTGCACGGCGTAGGCTAAAGTGGTAGATGCTAAGCGTACGACAAGGCCCAATATACGATACCAATATTATAATTGGTAATTGTATATAGGCAAAACCACCTACGAATACCTAATAGCACCAATAATCAGATTTGTTATAGCACACCTCAAATGCAAAGTGAGAGAGAATGTACTTTACTGTGTGAGAGTGTAATAGAGTAGAGCTCGTGGTAGCATTTGCCCTCCCCACATCAACATAGTAGTGGAATTAAATAAGAGACACCCCCAGGGGGGTATCAACACCCATGATAATGGAGAATCCCTTGCTGAGCATCCATGACCAAGTCACTCCACTACTGAGCGTGGGTGCTCAGGCTGCCTCGCATATTCTGGAGGGAGGGAGGGAGGGGCAAAATTCCACTCAAGACAAAACAGCAAAACAACTAAGGCGATCCCTGCCATGCAATACGTGGATTTTTGCAACATCAGGGGGATACACTCAAACCTAAACGCTGTCCACTACCATCTGGAGGGGGCGAAGCCAGCCTTGCTCTTTCTGTGCGAGGTGTCCTCTCCGGCTGCTACTTCGTGTCTCTCCTACCTGGGGTACAAATTGGAACACTCTTTTGTGTAGGTTTTGTGTATATGTCAGAGAGGATATCTGTTCTTGACGCCTCAGCAGTCTTGAAGTTTCCAACCTGTCCATCCTTTGGTTATGGGTAGTTAGTGACAGCCAGTCTACGGTTGCCACTACAGGTCCCACAGCGGTAATGCCGAAACAGACCAACTTATCGACCACATCCAAATGGCTTCAAATTCCTTGCTACAGAAGATCCCATCTGCAGAGATTGTGGCTTGAGTCACATCTAACCGATCATGCGGGGAGATCTGTTTATGACTTTGCTTTGGCATATGGTCTGACACAACTGGTTACTTCGCCTATGCAAATACCAGATGTGAAAAATCATGCACCTTTCATGTTGGACCTTCTGCTGACCTCTCATCTGGACAGATATCAAGTCTCCGTCGATGCGTTCTTGGCTCCTCGGGCCATTGTCTGATCTGGAGTGTGGTGCTCCCTTCGTGGTTGCGTTCTATACATTGCCGCTATGTTTGTCATTACTGGTCGGTAGATTGGGACAGAATGCGGTCTTTCATTAAATCGTACCCGCCCATGGGGTTTGCTTATCACTGGATGATCCCAGCACTGTTGCTGACTTGGCCACTGATCTGATGCTATAGGGAATTCAACTATTTATGCCATCATCTGTATTGCCCATCGGAGGCAACGTACCTGCAATTCCCCTGGTGTTGCGGTTGATAATGGGCGGCAGCAGTCACTTAATATCAGGTGAGCCGCATGCTCGTTTGCCCCCTCTTCTATAAAAAAAAGGCAGATCTCAACCTTAGTTTGATCGCTCCAATGAGACTGCATTATGCAGTAAGCAAGAGTGTCATCAGGCCTGGGCTGATAATGTGTTATCACAATATCATTCACACCATCTGGATGCTTGGCGGTCCACCACTGTATGTTTTACCAGGAGTTTTCTTCCTTATCCCTTGGGAATCGTTACCAGCACATACCGATAAGACTTAGGAACCTTTAAGAAAAGAGCTTACTCCATTCGAAAAGGATGGCAACACACCTGCAATTTCCCTGGTGTTGTAGTCGTTCATGGGCGGCGGTAGTCACTTTCCATCAGGTGAGCGTGGTCGTTTGCCTCCTCAAAAATAAAACTGTCTACTTGACAAGGTCACTCAACCCACTCTCATTGAATTTGTTATATAATCTTTTAAATATTTTGTTAAATCTTGCAGAAAACTACATCATCTCAATCAAAGAAAAGAAAAAAGAATGAGCATGAAGACAATAATAATAAACACAAGAAGAATCATACATCTGCCAAGTCTGATACACCAATAAATAACAATAATTTTTGCCATTCAGACACACTAAAAAATTCTGTAAGTTTAATATTATCTTCGATATTTTAAGTAAAAAATAGTTTTACCCAATGTTGAACAATATTTTATACGTGGTAAAGCCATGCTGCAGTTATATTAGTAGTATAGTTGCAGCATGAATGGGTTGGCTCAACCGCGGAAGGACCATGCTCTTACAGAATACCAGCGTCAAATAGTAGCTTTACTGGAAACGAGGCATTCCATCTTAGTCCTCACAGGTGACAACGCATCTGCATTTTGATTTGTAATCGAAGATAGATGAGAGATGTCTATGGAGCACAGCAACCACTTACCATCAGGTGGACTGTGTACTCGTTTGTCACCCTATCCTATAAAAAAAATTGGATGGTTAGTTAAATAAAACCAAATTTAACATGGATGCTTATTTTTAAAATTAAACTGTTATTTATTTTACAGACTATTGTACCTAAAGTTGAACCAATTGACTCACCGTTAACTGACTACTCAGGTGATAATACAAATGACACAGACATTGCTCTACTGGAGGATAATCTGGAGAAAAAATATTCAGTGGGATCTGAAAGCCCATCAGGAAAATCAGTATGTTCCACAGTTTTGAGTGATGGCAAAGTGAAAAAGTGGATAAATGAAGTCAGTAGTACACAACCTTGTCTTAACACAAGTAATGACAAAGCTAATGGTATAGATTCCGTAGAAGAAGATAGAGACAGTGTTGAAATAGACAAGGAAGTTGAAACAGTACTGCAAAGTGGTACAATAGTGGAGTCACTAAGTGTTGCATCTGAAAGTTTGAATTCTGTTTCATCTGAGGTTCAAAGCATTAAAGGTAATAAGATGTTCTGAACATATAAATTTGTAGTGAAACTTAAGAACAATATTGTTCTAAGGCGAAGGATGTTTTGATACCTACAAAGTGTCTTTCTCTTCTACTTTCTTTAAAAGCTTATAAAAATCCACTGCTGGATGTAACCCATGCCCATAGTATAGCAAACTTGCCATTATTGCTATGCTTGGTAATTTGAATGCTGATGCTGTCGCTGTACCAGACATCTTACATCTTGGATGCTGCTTCCTGTCACTGGATTGAGGTTATACTGAGTAAGGCCCGGTTTACATTTTGAGAAGTGACAAGTGCGAGTGGCAAGTGAGAAGTGACAAGTGCATATTTTGTTCTCACTTATCACTTGTTACTGCTTGTTCACATGCACTAAGCACTTGTCATCAGTCAGTTGCACGTGCAACTCGCACTTGTCACTTCTCTAAGTGTACACCAGGCCTAACAAAAAGGCTATACTCTCTTTTATAGCAGCTTATAACATCTTATGATATGGGGCAATGGATTTTATTTTGCTACCATCATATAGTTGACAATAGTAACATAATTTTTTATTAGATGTTTCCCGAATTTTCTCTTGATAAATAAAGCCATTAGCTTATGGAATTATTAAACATTAAGTTTACACAGGTAGGTATTTAGTAATTTAGTATATTACACTACAATAAATGTTCAGTTACTACAACATAAACACACCGGCACGGAAACTTGGCCAAAATTGAATTTTGCGACAGCTTGCTTGTAAATACTTTTTCTTCAATTAATACATCATATGTGGGCACAATAAATGTCTCTTAAGTTTGCAGTACTTTTTCATGATTATTAAAAGATAACTACACCAACAATTAAGTTTGTAGTGGCGGTTAATTAAAACTACCAAACTCCAAGGGAAAGTTAGAATTTTCAATGCTCAAATTTAAACCAAAGATGAAACAATTATTTATCATTGTCTACATACGTTAGTACCGCGTGTTTCATCTTCTAGCTCGCGTATTAATCTGCATGTGATGAAGTTTTAACTTTGCGGTATGGTTGTTGAAGCGGCCAGTGCTGCATTTCGGAGCTGATCAAGAGTTTGTCGTGGGTTAGGAGATGATTAAATCTTTCTTTTCATCATGTCCTAGATATGCTCGATTGGATTGTATATTGTAGGATCTTGAAGGTACTCATTCATGCAATGTGTGTGTGGGCGTGCATTAGAAAAACTCATTGTGTCCAATGAACACCGAATAAGGCAAAACATGATCCTGTAGGATCTCTTCAA
Source organism: Parnassius apollo (assembly GCA_907164705.1). NCBI lineage: Eukaryota > Metazoa > Arthropoda > Insecta > Lepidoptera > Papilionidae > Parnassius > Parnassius apollo. The sequence goes on along the minus strand of CAJQZP010001607.1, from coordinate 2,724,717 downwards.
TGTATAGAGCAGCAGTTAGCCAGTTGTTGACAATAACCAACTCTGTACGAGTATCGGTACTTATTCCTCCCCACACCATTATGGAGCCTCCGTGAAAACTCACTATGGGTAATGGGTAGAAATCGTTCTCCTCTTTTTCGTCATACTCGTTTTCGACTGTCTGAAGTTCCTAACCTGTCCATCCTTAAAATATTTTGAAATTCTGTTTTCAAACCGATTGCTTAGAGCTTAGAGTTTTTATCGTGGTAGCCCCTCATAGTTGTATCAAGGATGCAACATAAATGCAATTGCAACGATTGACCAGAAAGGGAGCTAATTCTAATTTTATTAAAAAGACGCGGTACTTATGTACAATACAGAAATTCTCGATATCGTAGAGTTAATATTAAAAAGTAAAAGGACCCAATAATAATACAAGTCGACCTTTAGATAAAATTATGGTATTTTCGCTTAGTATTATTACGATACTACATACTACAAACTATGAAATAATGGTACAATTAGGATACTTATACAATAATTATACTACGAAATCCAACCCTGGTTACGTCGTGTTATGCTATGACGTTTTTATTATAACAGATGCGCTACTTTTTCTTGTATGAAAAAGTTATGAGTAAAATGTTTATAAAATGTTTAATTTTTTATATTTTTTTATCTAAGTATATTTTTTAAATTAAATTTAAAAAATGTCTAAAAAAAGATTACTCGAACAGCAAAGTATTTTCGTGGCAATTAAACTAGAATTTTTTTAAATTTCGATTAATATAAAGTATTTTATTGAGTATTTCATGTATGCGTATATTTTTTCCGAGCTTATACTATTTCAAGAAGTAACCTGGTCTTAACGACATTTTGTAATGGCATGCCCTCATGATTAGTAGATTAGTAGTTTATGCATTTATTTATTTTTGTGAAAAATGGTAAAATTATATAGGTTAAATCATCAAAGAAGAGTCAAAATATAATGACTTAAAACAATATATTTCTTGTATACAAAAACTGGGTGCTTTACCTTGTTTATTTTATTGGTCTTTTTAATTACTTATATTATACAATATGTAACGTAATTAACGCATACCCTCAGACACCCCAATTAGTATATTATAATAATAATACATACACTGAATTTTTAGTTAAACATTTTATGCACTGGTTATTTATCAAATTAGTTATACTAATTCCGGAAGAATGTAGTGGTCACAGTACAAATCCACGAACGCAAAGACTTTAAATTGCTTGAAATAAAGTTAATTTTTCTTTATTTTTATTGAATGACAGAATTAGTAATAATACAAATAAAACTGCACTCTTAAAAGTCTTATTGCCTTAAGTTACGGTCCATTTCAGTTTGTTTTGACTGTACAGATTTAGTGTGACTGTAATTTACGTAGTTTTAATTGTTTTTGGGATAAAAAATTACTTATATTAAAAATGATAGGAATCGATTCAGTAAACGATTCTGAACAAACTACTTTCTCAAAGTGCGTTACATGTTGTATATTTATTTTAATATGTTGTTTTTATCTTATTAACATTTTATTGCATCCCAATTACAGATAAAACCAACACATGTTATGCAAACCCATCGTTCCCTTGTCCTTTTTGCCCTCGTGTGTATAATAGCTGGGGATATAGAAGACGACATGTAAAATCCAGGCATATGACTAATAGGTGAGTTTGATTTATAAAGTATTTTATCTTTAAAAATAATGGAGTTTCTGTTTTTAAATGCTAAGTTGCATTTGCCACATAAGCTTTATTAGTATACTAGCGATCTGCCCCCCCCCCCCCCCTGCACGGTTGATTTGTGGATCGCGACAATAGCGCCACCTGTGAATTTAAACCATTCAAGGATCCACTCAAATGCACACATTTTTTTTATCAAAATCGTTCGATCCGTTTTCGACTTTTAGCGAGACTAACGTACAGCAATTGATGTTTATATATAGAGATTATTTTGTATTTTCTTCTATATTATTAATAAGGGTCTTTAATATTGTAGGTTTTGCCTTGATAGCAATATTCAGTACCAAATTACTAAATGATGCACATTTGGTGCTGTCCCCGTTACCAGTCTAACATTTTTAGCATAATTATAATGAGTTTGTTTTCTTTAGGTATGATAATTAAATGCCTATATTTCTACTACAATACAAACTTCTTTGTTATATGTATTTTACGTATAATTATGTACTAAAATATATGTTCCCATCCTGTCGTAGTTTACTGACATTTTTTAAGCATCAAATTTATCCATGCAATGAGTTTGTTTTTTTTTTTTTTTTTGCTTTTTAGGCATTGAAACCTTTTTTTGTAGTCATGATTTCGTTTAGATGAGTCTTTTGTTCCCAATTTAGACGTCTGAAAATAGATTCAAGCACCACTGAAAATAACTTCGGGGAGAGAGGGTCTCCCTGCCTTACTTCTTTTTGAATAGGAAATTCTGTACCTTCCTGTTCTAGGCGCACTTTGGCGAGACATTTTGTATATATACTCTAGATTATATTAGTATATTTCTGATTGACACCTTGTTGTATAAGTGATCGCTTCGAATTGTCGAATCGAATCGAAATCGAATGCTTTTGTATAGTTTATAAAACACATATATAACGTCTTCCCATATTCCTTTGCTTTTTCAATAAGTTGGGTTATAACTTGTATGTGATCTACAGTTGAGTAACTTTTGCAAAAACCTGCCTGTCCCCGCGGTTGGTTTTCATCTAGACTCTTTGTTATCCTATTTAATATGATCTTTGAAAAATTTTTATATGAATTTGACATGAGACTGATTGTTCTATAGTTCCCTAGATCACTTCTATCTCCTTTTTTGAACAGTAATATGATTGTAGATTTTGACCACTGATCCGGTGTGTTTTCGGTTCTAAGTATGTTATTGAACAATGTTTGAAGAGGTTCCAAAAGTGTAGCGTATAGCGCTTTAAGAACTTCGTTAGCTATATTGTCACTTCCTGGAGTCTTGTCGTTTTTTTGAGATTTTATTGCGTGTTCGATTTCTGATCTGAGAATGATTGGTGTTTCTGTGTTTGCATTCACTGTACAGGGTGGCGCAATAGAACGTGCATATTGCGTCATCTTTTTTCGCGGGGTAAACAGTGCGCGGGCGGGGGGAGCCTAGCGTAGTTGGATAGTGGCACTCGTGGAGTTTTAGTAACCATGAGTCACTTCGACGGGAAGCGTCGTGCTTTTTGTGTTCGCACGTTTTACGAGAACGGTCGTTCATACCTCTCTACAAGGCGAATGTATTGTTCTGAATATGGATTAACACATATTAATGAAGCTCAGTGCATAGTGCGTTTTGAAGAGACCGGTTCCACGTTTAAACCACCCGTAAAAGGTCGTCCAAGAACGTCTAGGACCACAGACAATATTGAGAGGGTGAAGGAGTCAGTAGGAAAAAATCCGCAAGTGTACTCGGAAGCGATCGGCGGCTTTAAACTTGTCGCGACGAAGTTTACAGCGAATTTTGAAGTTGGATCTTAAACTGCATCCTTATAAGCTCCAGTTAACACAGGAATTAAAAGAGGCCGACTTCGGAGCAAGGCTGGCATTTGCTGAAGAAATGCTTAGTCGATTTTCCTCTTTTGACAACATCCTTTTTTCTGACGAGGCTCATTTTCATTTAAATGGGTTCGTAAACCGTCAAAATTGTCGCTATTGGAACGACGAGAATCCAAAAACGAAACGTCAAAAACCACTGCATAGTCCGAAAGTAACGGTAAGGGCAGCAATCTCAAGCAAAGGAATTATTGGCCCTTTCTTCTTTGAAGATTCACGAGGACGAAACATCACCGTTAACACCGACCGCTATGTTGCGATGTTAGAGGGATATTTGACTCCAGAACTTGCGAGATCGATAATAGCGAATACGACGACTTGGTTTCAACAAGACGGAGTGACCTGTCACACATCAAATGACTCTATGGCGGTTGTGAGACAGATGTTTCCTGCAAGACTAATTTCCAAAAGAGATGATATCCCTTGGCCCCCACGTAGCCCTGACTTGGCACCTCCTGATTTTTTTTTGTGGGGATATCTCAAACATAAAGTCTACATGAACAATCCGAGGAACATGAGTCAGCTAAAGGAAAATATCCGTGGGGAAATGACAGCTATCACCCCAGATTTATTGACAAGAGTTTTTACAAATCTGCGTTCGCGTTTAGAGGAGTGCCGTCTTCGAGAGGGCCGTCATTTAGATGATGTTATTTTAAAAAATAAACTACATTTAATTACCTAATCATCCTATATTTTATTTCAACTATACCTTTTGTATTTATTTTTTTAGCCTATACTTAATAAATGCACGTTCTATTGCGCCACCCTGTATTATAATCGTCTGTTTTTTCACTAAGATTATATATAAATTAGGATGATGGATACCCTTAAATTGCCATCATATGGCGTTTTTAATTAAAAATCGAATATCGTACAGCGAGCGGTGAAAAGCAATGTGTGAATAAAATGTTCTCATTTGCCAAGCTTGCACTGACAAGCGCAATATAGAACAATGTAGATAATCTACATTATGTATTCTATGATTACTACTATATGATTATACTATATGAAGATAATCTATAAATAGCAATTTCAGAAAGAGTTGTAAAAGTTGAAGAAATTAAATAAGCCTCCATGATGATAACTAAAATCTATAAAAAATGATTTATCTTAATAATCCAGATTGGCAATTGCGTATAGTATCGTATGGAAAAGCGTCTAGTAAATCGATCACTAACATTTGTGCAAAGACCAGCTGCGAACTCACCAGACTTGGTGATGAATTTAATATCTTTTATGCTACATTTCAGATTGTCATGCAAATGGTGCGTCTCAGTCTTACCATCCACTGGTGCTTGGTATTCTCACGCAACACGAGCCCACGGTGTAGCTCACGAGGAGGCTAGAAACTCTCTGGTAGTTATGGTAGAAGCTCACGCCGTGCTCACTTTGAATGAGCCAAGTGTTACACAGCTGTTGGGTCAAGTTGGAATTTCAGATGCGAACAATGGCAGTATAAATGAGAAGACTAATTAGGGTATGTTTAATGCTGCATATTCGCTCTACAGATAGTATGACATTAATGGAGAGAATTTATGTTCTTACAAGTAAATTTTTTATACTCTGATTAGGTCACATTTTGTATATGACTGGAAAGATGTGCACAAATTATATTAAAATGGCATATTCAATGTATACGGACCATTAGAGCGTAAACACATCAATAAAATTCTAAGTAATAAGTATAGCACAAACAGGCATGTTTAATTGTCAGTCATCAACATTGAGATTCCGATGGTGATTATCGACCACAATTTGCAAGCTTCAGCTTTGTGGAGTCATGTCTCCGTCAATTGCATTCAAATAAATTTTTTTGCTGACATATTAGTCAGTCGTTCTAAAAGATTTTTAGTTTGGTTGCACTGATTTCAAAGTATGTAATATAATGTTGTTGAACCTGTATTTTTGTTATTTTTTAATTATTCATAAGGAAGGTGTTTTTTAACACCACTCAGTAGATACAGGACTTAATAATTTTTACAACAGACACAACTCTTTCCAAGGCTATAATAGTTTATAGTCTTTTTTAATGCTCGACCTCTTACTTTAATTGCGGGGTTCTGTACTCAGTTTGCGTCAAATGTACTGATACACTACAAATCTGAAAACATAATATTGTGTATTTTATCAACACACTGGATGCTTATGATATATATATGTGTGTGTGTGATATATTGCATGTACTAATTTGTTAGATTATTCCAGTTATAACAAAAAGTCTAAATATGTATACACATTACACATACGTCACACCAGTAATCTCCGAGGGGGTAGAAAGGGTCCAAAAAGCAGCAAGTTATTCTGACCATGTTTAGCCAAAAAATATGGATGTGAATGAAAGCTTGTGAAAGAAAGAACAGGGTACAAGCCCATTGTCTTCACAATTACAAAGCCAATATCCTATCACATTGCTTTTTATCGATATGCTAGATAAATAACACACTCATTCATTTTTGTTATAATACCTACATAAGCATGGGACAAGACGAAATAATACAGCTTAAATAATATTTTTTTAGCTTTATTGATAAAATCACTCACATATTATAATGTGAAGATACAAATAATATTGACAGTCAATCTCATTGCCCAAAGAAGCTATACTGTTTTGTTTTTAAACAATTAAAAGTTATTGAATTTAAGTAAGACATTAACAAAGATAGGAAAATACTTATATTTTAAAATAAATTTCAGTATGCAGACTATCTTTAATAAAGAAACATCAGTAGCGTCTACCACTCTTTTTATTTTAAATATGATATTATTTATAACAATGTATGGCTTAATTTATTATCATGTTCTTGTAAGTCTATAAATTATTGTAGGTAATGATATTTTTATAGAACAGTCTATATCTAATACCAGTTATGGCCAGTATTTCTATGTGCAAATAACATTAAAATAAAATAATTGCAAATAATATCAACATATCTAATTACAGCAGCAAGCATCGCAAATGTTTTCATGATATGCATGAAATGTAAATGTTAATTAACTAAAGTAGAGAATTAATTATTAATATAACCTTATTACATTATTATTTATTACACTACGGTCGCTGAGAGAATGTGACCCTGACAGTTCATGATTGGACAGTCAGTGTAACTTTAAGGTGAACAATATATGATAATAATATTTTTACTATTTATTATACAAAATTTAAAGGCAACTTAAAAAAAACTTAAACTTAACTAAATTAGTTTAATATTAAATTTAATCCTTAATATAAAAGAAACCAGTATATTTTATATCTGTACTGCGCTGTTTAAAAGTAACTTCAATTTCTCTTTTTAAAGTGATGTGATGTAAAATATTAAGCAATTGAAACATATTCTGTTTGTGGTACTGGAATAAATATATAATACGATAAATAATTATAAAATTACTTATTACAAATCCAATATAGTTAAGTCACCAAAACTTTTTTCCAAAACTATGCCATCAAAATAAAAGTATATCATGAAACCTTTTCTGCAACTCTAAATAATAAATAATCGGGTAAATATATCCCATGGATTTGGCTTAACAGCATTTGCATAGACACTTTTACATCTCTTTATTGTATACATACATTTTATTATTTGTACAATTTTATTTCCTTTACACTAGGTACACTTAAAAATTGCCTTATTATTTAATATAAGTAACTTCACATCGGAGTAAAAAGTGGTGAAACTAATTAAAATCGTAGAAAAAAATTCTTGGGTCTGTTCTAATCATTGCAACTGTCAGATATCAGGGTCGCATTATCTCTGTGGTCACACCATACGCGTTACATTAATAAAAATAACTGTCTAAGATCTTATACCCAATTTAGGTCCGTAAGCACAGTAGTACCACCACAAGTCTACTCTGAGTTTACTACAATTTTAGGAAAAATTTGTTTAAATTGAGAATGTACACTCCTTGCGTCTACATAATCACATGCAAGATAATAATGTTTGGCTCATGATATAACTTTTTATTTTAAATTGAAATAATTGTTAAATTTCATATGTTAGGCTGTTAGTGCACAAAAATGTGCCTTCATATTAGCTTACATAGAGACTTCTTACAGGGTACTTACCACTTTTGCCACTCTAAAGCAAGTATATAATCTTTTAATTTTATGATATTAGTCATGCAAGAGTCAAAAGGAACCCTTTGGTAACAAATTTTTGTAAAAGTGTATAAAAATAAAAATAATATTTTAGAAAATAAATATTAAATCGAATAATGCATTGTAATAATGGTAACATTGAATATTTCTTTATTTATTGTTGTTTTTACATAATTCTTTGATTTATCTCATATTGAGACTTCTGTTCTTATTTATTAAGTAATTAAATAGCAGTTCCAACTTTCATTAACTTTGTTTAACATTCTTCTGTATTTGTAAGTAGGTGTTAACTTCAAAGATTTTAGTCAAATCAACAGGTCAGGTTTAATATTGGTCAGTTTGGGCATTAGTTATTTGCTAAAGTTTGGTCAGTAATATGTAATTACTTTACAAATTTATTCTATTTAATGATATTATTGTAGCTTTTTGTGTATTTTCGTAATGTTTATTTAAGTTTAATATGGCTTTACTAAGTTTTAACACTAGCCTACTACTGTAAAGTGTTGTATTGATCTCAGCTCAATGTCGAATTGTGAAATGTAATAAGGCACGTAATAATTATTTAACCGAATTTACTAAAGGGATTGTAATATTTTATATGCTATCTATCCTCGTTTTATTATGATATATTATGTATTCGATACTTTATTATACACGGTTATTTTGCAATACCATACCCAAATTTGCATAGAAGATTCAGAATAAGTAATATAAGCGGATGGTGAAGAATTTATCTTTTAAATACAGAATGCGTGATAATGCATTATTTTAACTGATTGTCATTCATAATTATCATTCATTCGTAAGAATCGTTCGGTCGGCAAAAACTTGTGAATTGAATCGCTCACAGAGGAGCGCGCTCGTTGAAAATTACGCGTAGTTTTTATCCATAAATCACATTCATTTTGTGATAATTTCATTATTGTTGAAGCCTTATTTACTCGTATTTTTAAAAACACATTTACTCGTATTTGCAATAACGGTTTATCATTATTTATATATTTGAACTTAAATAAAAATTTTGGATACTCTTTGAAAAATAACCCTGCATAATTATTATTCATGTAACAAAAATAACTCTCCTAAATTTTCAGTAGTAAAAATTTCAACATTTTTATAAAATCACATACATTACACATATAAACATTCATTTAAATTTAATTATTTTTTATGGTAGTGTTTTCTGAATTAAAGTTATTTTCTGTCATGTTTGAATAATGATTCTGATAACGCACTTAACGGGCTTTTATTACATGTTGCTTAGTTAAATAGATAATATTAGATTTAATCCAATTTTTTTATACACGTTGTTTCTAAAGGTTTAAAAGGTTTAAAGGGTTAATAAATCAGTGAAAGATGGCATGTAAAATAATACTAAAGATGGATAGTTCGATATGATGTATTTTTGTTACGCGGGCTTATTGCATATAAGGGTTGCCAACGTATTTAAATCAAGTATAGTATTGTGGAGTCCGGTTACTTAAAAATATAGTACACGAATGAAAACAATGAAAATTGTGCAATTTATGTTTTTAAAACGTGTCCACAATACAAGATAAATACTCAGTGAAACTTTTAATTAGCGTGTAGTTAGAGTTGGCTACCCCAACGCAGCATTACATTACATTTACATTATTGACTGAACTCGTAGAGCTTAAGATATTAGATTAGATTATATAAGCGAATATTTTCATACGCTAGTACTAAGCATATTCGGCAATAATTTTAGGATGTGATTTATTATAAATTATAAGTTTATAACAAATTATAAATATACTGAAAATTATAATATTTCGACAGTATTTATTGGAGGCGTAAATTCTTAAATATATGAACAGAAATACTTGGGAGTGATATAGATAAATAAGAGGAAACGTATTTTGTGTAACACTATTTTAAGTACATATTTTAAGCTATCTTGAATTAGAAAATATATAAAATACGGATATGCTCGAGGCACACAGAATACATATATGATTACAATTTAATAATATTATAAGACTAGGCATATATTTTGTATCTATATGAATGAGTAATGCACTGTAGTGAATGAATGTAATTTTATGGAAACATATCAATCTGTACAAAGATTGAAAAGAGCTTTTGTATTTAAGAATGTAATAAGTATCTAGTTTATATAATTATCGATGGTCAGCCGATTCACTGACATTGTTTTCCAAATCGATTCGGTCTCGATTCAAACTGACGCTCGAGTTTGATTTTAAAAGCTTACTCTTCATAATAAATTCGAATCGAGAAACGCAATCGATTTACTGTTAAGCGTTATCAGCGCCGTTAGGCATAACCGGATATTTTTTATCGGGAGATCATTAGCAACAAATTGAAAATTCAATTATTAGATATATTTTTACATAAATAGGGCAAAATTATGATTCAAAATGGATTCAAAACTCGATTCTGCTGGGAGTAGGCCGGCGGATTACACTTTTACTTACTAAGGATTTTTAAACATAACTATTTAGTATAGATACAGTGATATGAAATCTAGTGAAGATAAAAGATTAGCTGCCGTGGTCATATTTAGCTCTCTTTTTCTGTCCATATATATATATATAAAAATATATATATTTTCTTTTTATTTTGTCAATTATTGCTCTCAAAAGTTGTATATTTGAAAGCTCTTGCTTTTCGATGGATACATGACATTTCTTTTAATTTTATACGTAATGCAAACAAATACTGCATCTAATTTTTAACTAAACGAAATGTTAATTTACTCCAATTTTTTTAGACATGTTTGTTAAAGCTGGCACACTGCAAAGTAAAATTTTCCTGTTTCAAACAAATAGTTTTCTTCGTGACAAATGTTGGCGTTTAGCGTGATACTCCTTTCAATTAATTTGTTGTGTTGACATGTCTGTGTATGTGTGTGAGTGTGTGCGTGTGTGTGTGTGTGTTTTTTTGTGTGTGCTATACTGAAAAATACTGACTTAAAATCCAGTAGAAACATATTTGGGGCTATAGATATAAGGTCTGAGTTTATATTAACCGTACCGTTTTTAAACATATCATATTTAAAACTTGTGTTGAACTACTTTTGATCATTCATCAATAATTAACAACAATGTATTTGATTCTTTTATTACACAAATATACATAGATATAGTAACAACTCAGAGGACCATATATATACTAATACATAATAAACTATTGTATGTATTTCGACCACTCGTATGTAAGTAATAATAATAGTAATAATAAGTTACCAAAGCAATTTTTATTAAGGGATATTAGTGTAAGGAGAAAGAATATTGATATATTTTTCTACGTCATTATGAATTCCTTATGTATATTTAAGTACATTCGTAAAACATTTATACGCCATTTCGCTTTAAGGTTAGTTTTGTATTTAATATAATTAACTCTTTTGAGAAATTTATATTTTTAATTATACCGAAAACTAATAGTGACGGAATCTTATGATGACTTAATTAACACGTAACTTGTGGCTTTAAAATGGATTTCAAAAATGTAAGGGGTACGCCATAATACGAATGAATTGTATGCGGACTTCCAATGCAATGGAGATTAAATATATTTTTTACACTAAAAAAAAGTTTTCTTTTACAAATCCGCTACTGCTCCTTCAAATACGATTCCTGGTGCTATTTCTGTTGCAGGCGACACATCAGATTTGTTGTCTGTGTTTTGAATACGCAAGTCAGTGCCCGAGTCATCCTTATTTGAGTCCGACATATAATATTCCTTAGAGCCTTCTCTTGTAAAATCCTTCATTGGCCGGTTTTCCGCGACAGGAGTCATTCTCCCCGTGGGAACTGGGGCCATGTAATTCGGTGCTGGATATTTAGAAGTATTTAAAGACATGTCATACCTAGATGAAGGCACCCCTCCAACAGCTCTATCTGATTCATTGTGTCTTTTCATAGACGCTCTGTTCTTAGGTGTCTTTTTCAACATAGCTTGAAAGTTGTAAGGCGGGTCGTCGTCGTCCAAATCGCTGGCGGATTTCGCTAGCGCTTGGAGCTCCTGTATCGGATCTTGAATGTCCATATCGAACGTATGCATGCTTCGGCTATAGTTCATCCTACGTATAGGCGAGCTGCTGTTTTCTAAGATGTCAGTCTCATCGCGTGGGCTGGCCCAGGGCGTTGGCGGCTGGTAGTAACCTTGGGGTGATTGATTTGATTTCTTCTTGTAAACAACTGGTCGACTGCCTGTCCCTACGAAAGTGTCCGGGGCTACACTGGACGGTCTGCTGGGGTACGCGTCCTCGGACGGCAGCTTTGGTAATGGCTGCATGGGGTCTCTGCAGAATGGCATGGTTATCAGGGTCTGAGTGCTCGCCGACAGCATGTAAGGATCAGTTTGTGTTGAATATCCACGCTTCAACGGTTCGTCCCACGGCTCGTGGTCTGAATCGTTTTGGCTCGCGAATGTATCGCTATAATGAGAAATCAACATATTGTTAGATTATTCATGTTGTAATTTAGCGTACTTATTTTTCATTTTAGCGAAAGACGTCACATAAGCGGATATTTCATATATATATATATGCATAACAAACTTCACAGGGCCATACGGGTATGGTATTTTAATTAAAAGATGAAATGTTGTAAGTAGCGTGGATTTATTCAAGTTTCCTTTTTTAATTTGTAAGCCAGTGATTTGCTATCCCACTTGATGGTAAGTGGTGTGAAGTTGCAAAAGCGCCCTGACTTAATAAACATATTAGCTCTTGCCTTGAAGACACCCACATTTTAAACGGAGTTTAAAGGTTGAATTGATCACAATTACACATGGATAGAAGGCTATGTATAATTATGTATCGGTTTGTAATTTTTTTAAATGTTAGTATAATAGATGTTCTTAAAATTCACCTGATAGCTTCTGCAGTCTACTGACAACCATAAAAGATTAACTAGCTCTATAGAATGTTACAGATGTTTTCATCCCTGAGGAGTAAGATGGAATGGCACATTTAATGGTACTGGCTCTATTGCCCTTCAAATTGAAACACAGTAATTGTGATGGTTATTGCAAGTGGACTACTAAACAAAAAAATAAACGTGTGCGAAAAATACGAGGTAGAATTGAAACTATGGGAAACCTTCAGAAAATTTTGAATAAAATTGCTTTGTAATAGCGCCATCTATTTTATTCTAAAATAAAATAAAATAGCCGTTAGATGGCATAACACGACTAATTTATTATAAATCGATAAGTTATGAAATCGTGGTTTTTTTATGGACGTATAGGTTATGATAATATTATTCAATATGGTTAATTTAATTTATTAAAGAAGTTATATTAGCCATCTTTAAAGGACCGTACAAAGAGAAGACTAAGATAATAGGAAACATTCTACACTGTATTCTTTGGCAGGCTTAATCCTATAGATGGATATGTTTGTCTTTTTTTAGTTTCAATACACGATGCTAAAGTTTACTCTTTAAAAAAGGAGTCCCGCCACTGCCACCTATAACTAATAGTTATGTCTGTAGATAGTGGGTACAATTAAATGGAGCACTAGGTATTTTAATGTTCTAGTCTAGGGAATGTTTATGCATTGGGGAACATAGAGTATTTCTTTGTTTTAAATGTATACGTACGTGCTCTTCACATTAGGATCGCACATTGCAGAAGTATCGTAGAATTCTAGTTGATCGATCCTAAATGGCAACTTCCAAACCGTAGGCCGAACGGAACCGAGGAAATTCGATTCCTTTGCATTGGGGTCAATTTTGTCCAACACTACTGATGCATTTGTATTAAGTAGACCTTCGATCACAGCCTGATTGTATATGTGAATCTGGAAATGGGTTAAACAATTCGAAGCTTATAAATTTTAAATTCTGTATCATACTTCTTGTATCCCTGTAGAAGCGAAGAAAATACATTTTTTTTTAAATATTCATTTACGTAAAAGATAGTGTGACATGAAGCGTAATGCTGCTGTGTTCCTTTTGTATGCTAATTGACGAACCACCTTAATTGGTATTATGAGACAATGCATCTGTATTTTGATTCTTAATTGAGTAAAGATGCTGTGAGTATGGGCTGCGGCATCTACTTACCATCAGGTGAACTGTGTATTCATTTCATTTATTAAAAAAAACGAATATAGTTTACCTCCGTCTTAATATTTTCTCGAAATATGGCAGAAGTGTCAACCTTGGACTCAACTTTATCCATAGTCTGCTTGCTATATTGTTTCATTTCACTTTATTATTACATTTGTGTTAAAATGGTCTTTCAATGAGTTTTTGAATGTTAGTTTTACTTAAACCAAGTTAGTAATTCATGCGTTTTTTTATAAAAGTAAGTATAGCTACATAAGTCCCACAGCTGGGTACGGTCCACCTAGCAGCCTCATATTGTCAAGCGCAGTGTTTGTCGGAGTGACAATCTGACGAAACACGCAGGTTTGGAATGGATGCAGGTGGCTCAGTACTTTGTGGCAATTTTTGGGGAGGGTCTATGTTAAGTAGTGGACCTGTGATGGGCTGTAGGATAGTGATAATGATGTTACTAACTCAATACTTTACGAGCACTGTAAACCAGAACTTAATATTAACAATGTCATTGTGCCGCTGATTACTTTTGTTGTTTTTCTAACGTTGGGAAGGAAAAGTTGGTAAGGAAATCTGAAGGTCGAGAAAAAGGAACTTGGAGTACGTACTGTACTTTTCATTGTTTGTTCAAAATGATTATTTGAGGGTAGTAGGATAGTTAAAGAACATCTTTTAAGAATATCATACCTGCTGCGAGAAATGAACCAAATCTTGATAACGCATTGCCCTGTATTGCAGTAAAACCTGGAATATTGACCGACTCTTCCATTTCATTGCGTATCTTTTAAGGAATGATGCAGTTTCCTCGTCAATCTCTCCTGATGATTTACTTACGAGTGGACCATATGCTTTGCGGACCATGTAACCGCGATACGCTAAAAGTTGTATTAATTTTAATAATTGCATGTCTTAAGCCTATTTTAAGTTGCATTTTTTTTGATAAACGTGTGGATGAATTTCTTTTTGCGTAATTTAATTATTTTCTATTTCTGAAAAAAATAAAACGAAAAATTTACTTTTTTGTAAAAATAGCGCAATATTGATTTTTGAAAGTTTACAGATACTAGTTTATGGAACGTTAATAGTTTACGGAATAACCCAAATAAGATCTCGTAACTTTTTCTTCTTAAAATAGTGCGATACTGTTGTTCACTTAAAAGCGTCGTAAAAGTTTACGGAATAAACAAAGTAAAAAATTTACCATCTTTACCGTCTTTGACTGCATCACCATCAGGTGGGATAGAAAAAAAATATCAAATTTTTTTCTTTTTAAAATAGATAGGTAGTGCAATATTGTTTTTGTGTGATAGCGCCTTAAGAATTTACGGATTAAAAGAACCCTGAACTGACAAATAACGTCGTCTAACTAATTTATTGTTTAAAAACAACTAAAGTAGTCGTAATAAATTTGTCAAATTTAATGTGTACTACTGTGTAATGCGTACATTATAAAGAATCGTGATCAAAACGGTTGTGCTCGGATCTGATAGTAGTTTGACCGTGTATGCACTGCACTGTAAAACTTTGTAGGCTACCTCCGATTTTAGCGCATGTGCCATAAGAGACGACTACAGGAAATGCTAAAAAGATCTTATGGCTTCCAACAATTGGTAAAACCATTTAGATAACGCCTGACTTTAAATATGGTATACCACAAGATCAACGAAACGAAGCAGTGTTAAGAGTGTGAGACGTCTGATACTGCGTTTATCAAACCATCTGGTTAGAGCGTTGTGACCAAGGAAAATCCTTCCTACAACGGGAGAGGCCATTGTGCAGCAGTGGTCTTATAAAGGCTGATGAAGGATTGGAGGCATTGTATCTAGCGCGGGTAGGTCAGGATGAGTGAGTATTTCGTGTTATACTAATGTTATAGACTCGCTGCCCGCAGTACAATAAAATGGGGAAACAGGACGCCGCTTGTTGCACTTACTCTGTCGCACTTACGGACCTTACGAGTCTGCCGTAAGTCCCGTAAGTCAGACAGAGTGTATAAAGCGGCGTCCTGTTTCCCCAATTTGTTGCACTGCGGGCAGTGAGACTTTAACATTAGTGTAGTGTGTACACATCCTATATCTCCAGGGTAGTTAAAAGCTTGGGATTCGGAAGTTGACACCGTATTCGAAATTCGGTCAAAGCGCCATAATCATTCTAAATAAATTGATACGTAAGTACAAGAAAAACAGTTTCGTTAAAAATGCCATATGGTGGCCGAATAAAAGAATTTATTTTCGAGGTAGAACTCCCTTATCAGTCTAGGAGTTCGTCTAGGTAGGTTACGTACGAGGGGTGATCCAAAAGTAATGATCATCGATTACTTCAGGTCCGCATAAAAATCCAAAAAAAAAATATTTTTTGCTTGCTTATATACTCACTACGTCAGCCAAAAAAAATCATATAAATAGATCACGATTTCGGGGAGATACATTCATTTGAATACAAACTGTCAAAGAGATAACATCAACATGGAGAAAAACGAAATTAGAGCTGTCATCAAGTACCTCTGTTTGAAAAAAATGTCTTCAAAAGACATACACAATGACTTAGTGGAAACATTTGGGGACTCTGCTCCTCCATATTCTACAATTGCACGCTGGGCTAAGGAGTTTAAACTGGGCAGAACATCCACTGAAGATGAACATCGCGAAGGACGCCCATGCACGTCCCTCACTGAAGACAACGTGAAAAATGTCGAAGATGTTGTGTTGGCAGATCGAAGAGTGACCATCAGGCATGTAGCTGAGGTCACAGGGATCCCATATGGCAGCGTTCAAAGAATCCTTGCGAACGAGTTGCATATGAAAAAGGTCTCTGCGCGTTGGGTACCCAGAATGTTAACCGACGAGCAAAAGAAAAATCGAGTTGACATTTCGAGGGTCAATCTCGAAAAGTTCCAAGCAGTTAAAAAAAATATTTGTTCAATTTTGTGACTGTGGACGAGACCTGGATCCACCATTTTGATCCTGAATCATCATCATCATCATTACAGCCCTTCACAAGTCCACTGCTGAACATAGGCCTCCCCCAAGTAATGCCCCAAAGCACGGTCCTGAGCCACCTGCATCCATCGACTTCCTGCATGTCTTACCAGGTCGTCACTCCATCTAGTGGGGGGTCGCCCTACACTACGCCTACCGGTACGAGGCTGCCACTCGAGAACCTTTCTTCCCCATCGGTTATCGGTTCTTCGAGCTATATGGCCGGCCCATTGCCACTTCAGCTTACTAATCCGTTGGGCTATGTCGATCACTCTGGTTTTACTGCGGATATCCTCATTTCTGAGTCTATCACGCAGAGAAACTCCAAGCATAGCCCTCTCCATAGCTCGCTGAGCGACCTTAAGCGTCCTCATTCGGCCAGCAGTGAAGGACCACGTCTCAGATCCGTAAGTCATCACTGGCAACACGCACTGGTTGTACAATCTAGTTTTTAGAGATTGAGGTATACCTGACGAAAAGATATGTCGTAATTTCCCGAACGCTGCCCAGCCGAGTTGAATCCGTCGATTGACCTCTCGGTCGAAGTTGGACTTACCTAGTCGGACTATTTGTCCCAGGTAAACGTACTCGTCAACAACTTCGAGCATAGTGCTCCCAACAACTACCGGCATAGGTGTGACATGGACATTAAACATGATCTTTGTTTTGTCCATGTTCATCTTAAGACCTATCCGTTGGGAGGCACTATTGAGGTTTTTCATTGGGGGGTATTTGCCATAGTTGCCACGCTTGGCGAGCGGGTTGGCAACCGCAGTTTTTTTATTACGTCACAGTTGTTATCAGGAAGATGCTGCTGCCCATCTCCTGCCTGTCTCCCTCTGTCGCCTTTTACGACACCCACGGGAAGATATGGGGTAGTGGATATTCTCAACCGCCACTACACGGCCACACACACTTGATCCTGAAACGAAACAACAATCGATGACTTGGAAGCGAGCCTCCTCACCGACGCCAAAGAAATTCAAAGTTTAAACTTCGGCGGGAAAGGTTATGGCATCTCTTTTTTGGCACGCTCAAGGCATAATTATGGTGGAATATTTGGAAAAGGGAGCCACTATTACGGGCTCTTACTACGCAGACCAAATAAGAAGATTACGGGAGGCCATTAAGGAAAAAAGACGCGGCAAACTGCGAGCTGAAGTGCTGTTTCACCAAGACAACGCACCGGCTCACAAAGCCGCAGTTGCGATGGCTGCCATTCAAGAAACGGGATTCGAACTGCTGGAACACCCTCCCTATTCTCCAGGTCTAGCTCCTAGTGACTCCTACCTCTTTCCTCGGCTCAAGGAACGCCTCCGGGGCAAGAAATTCGAAGACGATAGCGAAGTAATGGCCGCTGTTGCAGCGTTTTGGGAGGGTCAAGACAAAGAATTTTTTTCAAAGGGAATCCTGGGTTTAGAAAAAAAGATGGACTAAATGTATTGATTTGTTAGGAGACTATCTAGAAAAATAAATTATTATTTTAACTTTAATTACCGTGTTTTATTTTCATTATCATTACTTTTGAATCATCCCTCGTATTTCTACTGCCCTCATACTATTTTTCTATTTCAAGCGGTAGTGCGTACACAGTTGTGTTTCGGTCTTAAGGGTATAGAAGGGTTAAAGGTATCTACTAAACTGGCTGAGAGACAATTAACCTTAGTCCTATGATGTGACAATCTGTTGCCTTGTTTGTTTAATGTTAGCTGTAGGAATCCGTGGGTTGCACTAACCGCTTATCACCAGATGGATTGTAAGTTCTTTTCTCACTTCAATTTAATAAGAAATATCGTACTTCATATCGTTTTGTGGGTGTCGTAAAAAGATCTCACAGTCTCCGATAGATGGCGTTATATCATCCATACCAAATAAAAAACAGAACCGGTTATGAGCTGTTTCTAAAGTGTAAGAGGTCTGATAATGCGAACTGCGATCCACCTGTACAAAAACCCTATCACCTATACCACCTAAGCAATTGCTCCGCGTGGCGATTATAGCAAACGTTACATACTATGAGAAATTACCCGTGTCCATTACTGGACTGCTACAGGCTAAAAAGGAAGGTACTTTTATAAAATTGTAAAAATCAAACCCTTTTGAATCCGCAACGCAGCTTCATCTTCAGTCACGTTGGCAGATTGTTGCTTCTTTAGTTCTTTGACTGTAATTTAAAACGGTAATTTAAAATATAGGGTTAGTTTCGTTATTTTTAACATTTTCTTGATATAGGTAACCAGGGGTCACTATATCATAGAGACAGGGGATTGAGACAGGGGTCTCAACTAGTTGCCAAGCAGAAGGCCAAGAAACAGCAACATTAACTGCATTGTTCTGGTTCGAAGGGAAAGAGTGCCATAAATAAAGATATGAGGTATTTCATTTCGATCTTCAGAGGTGGCACACCTGTGGTCTTCTTCATTTTAAGCCGATTGTCTAGGGTTGTAGTAGTAAGTAACCATCAGGTGTAGCGTTAGCTCGTTTGTTACCTACTCTGATGTGTTTAAAAAAATGTTATAGGTACTTACTGTGATTAATTTTCGACTTATTCTCGCTCGTTTTCCTTCTAGCCAAGAATGCTCGCATCATACATTGCACTTTTATTATTTTCTTCACCTGCGTTTCGTACAATCTGATAAAAAAACGAGTTAGTTATTTTTAAATGCAACACAATTTAGAAAAAATCTTTTATTTTTTAGAACTTCTTTTTTTTAGAAAATCCTGAAATAAATAATTAAATATAACTCTTGCTTCCCTTAATCTTGGCACCTTGGCAGTTATCAATTACACCGGACATTTGTATGTAGTTACACAAAAAGGTAATCCACCTTACGCTCGAGTTAAATTTGGGTTATATAATATTGTGCCCTAATCCTTAGGGTGAATACTTTCACTTATTAAAATAATCCACCAAAAATCGCAGTCAATATCAAGCAATCGATCCAAGCTTAAAACGTCGACATAAAAATTGTAGTAAGTATAAACAAGATTTGATCCTTTTGGCATTACTGGTATCTGCATGCATTTACTACTTAATAACAAAGAATAAGGTCAAAATAAAAGTCTTACGGCCAAATACTCAAGTGCTACTAAATTTTAAGATGTCGTTAAGGTCCGTGCATAGAATACTATAATACATACATAATAGAACGGGAGAGTGGGCGGAGCCAGTCACCAGTGTAGCCACTCAAGTGCCACTAACACGTCAATTCACACGTATAAATGTCAACACGAGATGTGTTTTGACGTTACAATCGTTTCCAAATTTCGCATGCAAATTATTTAGAAAATGCCAAATTGTACGCTATTTAGGAATAAATATGTATTAAAATCCATCTGTCAACACAGCGAATCGGGTTTGTAGTAGTGATTAACTAATAATACGACGTAATTGCTTGTATGTGTGCTCCCGGCGACGCATATCCTCGTTTAAAATAAGATTGACACCCATTCTATTATGTATTTAGTATTCTATGTGTTGCAGTCACTTTGACTTAAAGTGATAGAGACGGTACGAGACTTTACGGCGGTGTCCGAAATTGAGTAGTGTTTTTAGGCATTACACGACTAAAGCGTGAATATTTTTCTCATGGTCTCTCCTTACTTCACAGCCTATCAAAAGTCTATAGATTGATATTTGTGATAACCGGTTGGCAATAGCAGTTACTTTTAATCAGATGTTACTGGGAAGGTGCTGCTGCCTACATCCTGGTTCAGTTTTTCTCTTACGATACCCACGGGATGACATGGTGTAGTGGATATTCTTCAACCGCCACTACATGGTACCACGGTCTCCCTACCTTACCCTATTACAAGTTACTTGTTCAATACTTAAGGCCACCCGTGTGAAGCCGGGGTTGGTCGGTTGTTTATCAATGTACAGTCTCTGTTTACTAGAATCCGGTAAACGGCTCTAGCTTGTAGCAAGACGAACTGGCTACGTTTTGTTATTCTGGTGTCATACTCACCAGAGTAATAAATTTTATATGTTCAATACATAGGCATTGAAACGACATTATTTATCTTTATTTTAAAGTTTCTCAGTTTTTAATCCGACTGATAGCCTTGAGTCTAATGAAGCTAATCGGATTAAAAACCTGGTTGACACAAACATCACGGAAAAATACGTTTTAGCAGCATTACGAAAAGTTCAATTCATCCTAGTAAAAGAAACCGAAGACTAGTATAATACGTTTTCTGTTTACTTACAGTATGTTCTTTATATTATGTATGTAGTTAATGATGTAACAAATTTTACCTGGATAAAAATTCTTCATTGTAATACTTGAGGAATACTTTTGTTTTTCCTAATTCCCAGCCCTCCATTTTTAGACGGATTAATAGCAGCCTGCAGTTGTCCTTTGTTTCTTCCACATTTTCATCAAAATCGAACGCCAGGAATCGGTATCTGTGTTTAAAAAATATTCGATTACCTAAACATATATAGTGTATATTATAATGTAGTGGCCGTGGCTATGTACGTATAGTGGTGATGTAAGTATATCCATAACTCTTGTTCATCCCGTTTGGTAAGAGACTCAGAAGAGACACACAGACACCTGACACATTACATGTGCGCCGGCTTCGGCTTCTTCTCGGTAACAACTCAAAATTATGAAAAATTGCGGTTACCCGGTTACCCAACCGTCTGCCAAGCGTGACAATTATGACCAAATACTCTCTAAGTAGCCGTGGTAGCTAAGATGGTTAACGCTCGTAGTAAATATAACAGAACGCTAGTTACCCGGGTTCGATCCCCCGTCGGCACCAATGAAATTGTTAATTGCTTGATTTACCATGTGCTCGGCAGTGAAGGAAAACATTGTGAGGAAACCTGCATGTCTGAGGAATAAGAAAATGTGAAGTTCGCCAACAAGTATTGGGGCGCCAGCGCGGTGAACATTTCCTTGCCCAAAAACCTTCTCACAAATGAGGGGAGGCCTGTGCCCAGCAGTGGGGCGTATTTAGGCTGTAATTTTACCTTTTTTTACTCTCTGTGGGGCAATCCACCAAGCAATCTATGCAATCTAGCAGTGAACTTTAATAGGCAATAATACATAGAATGGAATGTATACCGGACCTATATAAAATTTAGATTTAATTGGCAGTGTAATGATCGACACGCACCGTCAGTTAAACTGATCAATTGAACTGACTGACTGATTCCAACTGATCAGTGCAACTGGTCAACTAATTTTACACTCACGGTCACTTTTTGGATTTACGTCAGTTGAACTGATCAGTTTAACTGACCTTGTGTGTCGAGCTGTATTCATGCCTTATCTTTAGTTTCTTTTTATATAGTATGGTCGTCTGTCGGTAGATGACGCCGAAGTAACAAATATTAGTTGCGGAACCAAATCTTCAAGATCACTGAGCAATGTAATACCCTTAAAGGCTTAAACTGATTGGTTTAACTGACCATGTAGGTCGAAATTTTTGGTTTACATCCGTTTGAATTCATCAGTTGAACTGTCTGATCAGTTTAATTGACTGTGTGTATCTGCCATAACGCCAACCACTTTTGAAAGTTAGCATAATTACAGGTTGCGGACATTCAATCTTAATCCTCAGGGCCACCTATTTGTGGCCATCATTATGTGATGTTGGTTACAAGTATCCATCGCTGTGAAACAATTTATAATTATGCGGACGGTTAGCTCACTGTAATATTATAAAAATACTAAATCTTATCTGGAAGGCGTGCAAGGTAGAACAACTTCCTTCAAAGCTTATTTTATCTGCACGCAGTGCATTTTAAATTTAATGAACGAGCTTCAATAAACTTGGGATGAAATGTCCAAGTCGACCGACGTCTTGATAAATTATCCTCACCGCACGACCCTTTGTTGTAAAGCTTATTTTTCACTCATCTAAGCTATCTGCTCACCAGATACCTTATTAATTTAGTTAGTTTAGAAATATAAGTAGGTATACGTTTAGCGAGCTTACCTTCGTATAAATTCGGCGAAGGGTATGCGACAGGAGAATCCCCTTTGGCGAGCCTTTGCGGTGTCCAGAATAGCAAGCGCTCGTAGCTGCTGGCGTACTACTTCTGCTTGAAACCCTCGAGGGCTGTCAGTTAAGTCCGCTCTCACACATCGAACATAGTGCGTGCCACCGCTGCCGGGCCCTATTGAGAGTTGTTTGAGGATCTCTAAACTAGTTGCTCTGTATGTCGCCGCTGCAGTTCTCATTTTGTGACTTTGCGAGTAATGACCTTTGGATATAGTGTTGAATTTCTGAAAAAAAAATCGATTTTTTTGACATTATGATAAGAGAGTTTTAAAGCGAGGAAATGTCCGCCGCTCTGCGTATATATAATAAAGTTAGCGGGCTTCGCATGTCTTCGATTTTTTATAAATTTTTCAGACATGTAGGTTTCTTCACGACATTATCTTTCACCGCTGATCACGTGGTTTAGCGAAAGCGTCAATCAGCACTTAAAATTGCAATTAACAATTTTATTGATGCTGGCGGGGATCGAACCCGGATTGCTTGCGTAGGGAAATTTACAGCACGCGCTTAATCTCTGAGACACCACAGCTTAGAAAATAAGGGTTCTGAAATAAGGTTAAATTAATTAGCTTTACTTTACTAATTGACAGTATTTTTGACTTTGATATTATGTTTGTAGCTCGAATGGGTCGGCTCAACCAGGGAAGGACCACGTTCTCACAGAATATCAGCATAAAATAGCAGCTTAATGCTGCTGTTTAGAGAACCGGAGACACTTTTAACTGGATATGAGTCGTTCCATCTTAGTCCTCAGGGGTGACAACCATCTGAATTTTGATTCTGAAACGGGGATAAATGTAGATGTCTATGGACCACAGTATCCACTTACCATGAGATGGAACTGTGTACTCATTTGTTACCCAAATTCTACAAAAAAAACTTACATGCTATGACTTATAATTGCAAGTTAAGAAGGTACGAATGTCAATATTATTACATCATCTACGATCAATGCTTGGCAAGACTCATTAGTCATTACACAAGAGGAACCCAAACGATTAAACAAAATATTTTAAACGAATAATTAAGACAACTTTCATGCTTATCTTCAACAGGTCATATCTGTTTTTATCTCTTAGAATACTACTAATGCTGTAAACACTATAATACTCTCGTTGACTACTCTAGATTCAAAATGATTGCTAGGAGTGGTCGATTGGCGGATTCAAACACACTATCGTTTGGGACAATCTTGGACATACTGACTTTCCCAAAAGTTGGGGATTAAAAAGTAAAAATTAAACGCGATAAAATGCGTAAAAATGTGTTTTATTGTGATGTATTCACGTAAATATAAGTAATCGTTAGAATTTATATAGCTCTAATATTTCTTTCGCTGCCTCTTTGGTCTAGTGGTCACAAGTGCGACTGTTGATCGTGGGTTCTAATCCCGGGACGAACCAATGTTAATTATTGGTCTTTTATGTTAGGAAATTTTCACTATCAACCCGGAGTCAGGAAGTTTTTAGAGTTTCGACCCTGTGCCTCGGAAAGTACGTAAAAAATTCGTCGGTCCCGATCTCTCTCCGGTCCTGTCGGTTTGTCGACAAATTGTACTATATGAGAGTGAGGGAATAGAGAATGTAAATGTGTTTGCACAAATATTAGTACACCATAATCTTGATTTTCGCAAAAGTTTGAGACTGGCTGTTGTGATCGAAAACTGTCCGGAGGAACTTGTTAATATTTACTCAAGTTTTAAAGTTACAAAATCAATGTTAAAATTTCAGTAAATGCAGAGCGATGCAGATTACTTTGAAGCTTGATATTTTGACCTGACGACAAGTGGCAACAGTGTATGGATACCTACAACCAACTTCATACAAAGGAGGCTACAGTCGTTATAATAAGAAATGCAATTTGACAGCCTGTTATTATACTGGCTCTCTATATTCTTCAGACCGCAACACGACAGTGCAAGCAAGCAGAAATTCGCAATACGTATTTGCAGTAGGTAGTAGGTATTTCATTTAATACGTAGAAAGAGTATAATATCGTATTATACATATTTCCAACATTTTCTTATCTTAAAATTTATGTCGATCAAACTCAATATCCAATTCAGTTAAAAACAATTAAGTAGCATAATTAAATAAAAGCAAAAGAATATAATTATGAAAATTTCTTATTTGACAGCGAAACCCTAAAAAAGAAAAACTTACTCTCGCCTTAATGTTTTCCATTTCTTTATCAGGCTTTGATCTACTAGCACATGGCTTTGGCTGACATGATGATATGGTTAAGTTACCAGTTTTTGTTAATTTGTTCTTGAATAACTGTTGAAGAGTGGCATTAACTGATGCTCTCATTGTTTCAATCATTTCGGGTGGGAGAAAATCTTTGTTTTTGTCGGCCATTTCTCTGGCATCATAATTCACTTTTCCCGTGTAATGTGCTACACTAAATTCATGACTTCCAGAAAGCTTAACATAAGGACCTCTGTTCGAAGTTTTAATTGCGTCTGAAATAAAATTGTTTTATATGAGAGGTTTGCTTCTAAAAACAATGTTTCATATTAAGTACCCAAAGAAAGAAATCATATACGATTATTCTATTAACATAAAGCGTGCTTCCTTCATAGACCGCCATAAAACACTGTTTTCAAACAAAAGTATACGTCGACATTCCGTGAGTTTTACAAGCTGTTACTTCAGCTGTCGAAGGTTGCCGACTTACTTTATTTTCTCAATACAGGTATGAGGCAGTCTGAATAACTGTTTAAGAGGAAAATTAGAAATAAATGATTTTTTTTAAATTAACAGTATAGTTTAATATAAACACATGTCTTTACTTTGTAATTAAAATATTTATAATTAATTATTTAAGTATGAAAGCTAAAGAAGTCATTATTGTGGGAATCAAATAAAATCCCTGCATACTCATTATGAATTCTTGTCCACTTCCTTGACGACTCGCTTCGTCTAAAATGTAGAATATTCCTGATGGTCTAGCCATAAGTTGATCAACAGAACTCTTATTGTCATAAAAATGTAATGATACTACTGGAATCCCTTCTTGTTCTTCTTCTTGCATTTCCCAAGCAAACAGTCTTTGATTGTATAAAAATTGTATTTGTTCATTGGTAGTGTTTACAATGAGTTGTTCTAAACGATTTCTGTGAAAACATTCGAAACCAAACATGTCGAGCAAACTGACCGAGTATTTATCTCCGCTGCAAATAATAAATTTTATAAGAAAAAAATTTTTAGTGATCTTAATATCTACTATTATTATTAAATCATCACTTACAATACAGATCGCATGAAAGACAGCTTTGAGTTTATTAAATTAATCATCCAGTCTATTAATCTTTTGTACAAAGCACTTGCCAAAGTGTCTCTAGCATCTCTTGCTTCATCAGTAGAATGCCGCTTTTTTATCGCCGTTCCTCCCTCGATTAAACAATAATTAAGTAAAGCCCAAAGAAATTTTACCTCTTCCAACGATAGCAGTTTTGAAACCTTTTTTGCTTCTTCAGGATTTTCAATTTCGGCGGTACCGTTTTTACTATCTTTAAACCTTACATTACCAAGTACGAGTATAGCGGCTAATACAGTTTCAAAGAATGTTATGTCCTCCTGTTCCCAATCTAGAACTTTTAAATTGTCAATGAACTCTTTATATTTCGTTACATTCTCTGATGGCGTTTCACGAACACCTTTCATTCCCCTAGGGGCTTCTTCTAATATTCGTAAATAACGATGTTTTCTGTATTTCTCCAGACATAGTTCAGTTAATCTATCTTCAGCTTCCATCGCATCATAAAAATAATAAAGAAGGTTAAAATTTGCATGAGACCTAAAATAAAATTTGAATGGATTAATAACTATTTCTTAAACTTTTTTACAAGCTCTTATTTAAAACATTCTTGATTAAACATGTATTTTTTTAAATATAGATTTATAGTTACATGTCAGTAGAAGAAATGCGCCATTTTTCAAGTTGATAAAGCCAGAATATAGCTCCACTTAATTTTCCGGAAGTGCCATACGTAACCTGAACTTGCAAAATACCTCTCGTAGAATTTGAATTAACTGGCGTTGCAGCGCTTATACAGGCCTGTATTACATCATTTGCTTTTTTAATTCTTTCAGCAGTGTTATTTTTCATCGCACCTAAGTGAGTTAAATGGGAGAGGGCATGAATCATAGTTGTTGTTTTTCCTGATTTGCTTTCCCCTGAAAATACTATGTGCTGAGGTTCGTTGTGATGAAGAGCGTCTTGAAAGGCACTGTCAGCAACCGCGAAAATATGAGGTTCGTTATCTGATCTCGACTTACATTCATACTTTTTATGATACTGAAATAAATAAAACAACAACATTAATATTAAATTAGTTATTAAATCAAGGAAAATCATTACGTTATATAAGATGTTACTCAAAGAAAATTTTGAATAACACTAATATTATGGGTTATTTCACGTTCCGCGTAATTCTAAGAAATTCGCCTAGTGACAGAGTGCAGAAGACTGCAATCATCTATTCTGTACCTTCACTACACTACCTAGGTAACATACACCACATAACTGGGCAACGGGACATTTGTTCAAATCGCAACGAGTCAACGCAAGGAAATGTTGTGGGATTATAGTGTATTCTGAGGATGGGGATATAATTTTTGCTCTCCAAGCTGGGTAATAAAAAATATTGTGTTTAGCATACCAATCACACTCGGTATAACGTTCTAACATTCACACTCTATGGCGACTGACCGCTAAGTGAGCGACGAGTTTTTTTTTTTGCGCCCGAAGCAAATATGGGCAACCCTCCGGAAAGCGGGGGAGGGAGGTTGGGAATGCTCATAGCATACCATGAGCGACGAGCCGAAACAGCTGCTATTTATACACGCCTAGGCGAGTCTACATCACCTGAGGATGCCTCGTGTAGAGGCGAAACACGTGTCGTATTGTTTTATCTGTAATATGGGAGGTCGGGAGATGCACTTCAATCCAGGTAAGACACATAATTGTATTTAGTTAGCGGAAGGTTGCGAAGTAATTAATTAATTTTTTAATATGTATATATATATATATATATATATATATATATATATATATATATATATATATATATATATATATATATATATATATATATATAGTAATTCGCACATAAAATACATAAATATTGTAAAACTTGCATTTTCATTGTAGATATCAGCATGCATGTTAGGATTCAGAATTAATAAGACATCTCCAACAAAAGAAGTAAAGGATCCTTTTGCTAATTTTGTATACAATTCCGATAGCAGACTGTCTTCTGTCAACTTATCTAACGCTGCAAGATCTTCGACTTGCATTGTTTCTGGTTCAGGTACTCCCTCGGTAGTTAAAAGTCCATTTTTAATTATTCTTTCAGGTAATTTCTCCGGCAATGAAGCGTTACTTAGGTCTGCTGCTAGCATTTTTAGCTCAGTAGATAACTGAAATCAGCAACATATTTTTTATTAAATATATGTGTTATCTTAACATACAACTAATTAGAGATTAAATTAAAAAAACACAAACGTGGTAGTCGTTTTCTGGCACCAATTGGATAAACGGATGTTCTACTAATTCCATCATATATGGTCGATGTTCTGGATTCTTCTCAAGACACCTGAAATATTAAAGATTTTTTTCCATGTTAAGAAGATTAATATTTTGGAAATTACTTAATATTCCATTGTAATATATTATGCATGGAGACAGGATAGTATTTTTGTTCATAATACGTACTCTGTAATAAAATCGTTAATATCATTCGATGACATTGCTGGCTTAGCTAAACCAGGTGGAGGATTTCTTACAATTTGAAACAGAGCTCTAGTAGGATGCATATCTTCAAACGGTCCTTTACCGTCGACCATTTCAATTGTTGTTATACCTAAAGCCCAGACGTCAATTCTGTTATCATAACCTTCGTCACCAATAACTACAGCTTCTGGAGCCATCCAACTTGGCGATCCAATGTTTGTTTTAGATTTTTCTACAGTTTCGTTTAATTTACAGGATAGTCCAAAGTCTGACAATTTTACTTCACCGTCTTTTGTTATTAAAATATTGCTGCATCTAATATTCCTATGTATAATTTTGTTTTCGTGCAAGTGAACTAAAGCCTAAAAAAGAAACATTTTACGTTAATTTGAAATTATCATACTTATTACCTACATCCATTCAATTGGATATCAGTCATTTTCTGGCTATTACGAAATGATTTAAAATATGTTATTGCTTAGCGCTTTAATTAAAATATTTTGATTTAAGAAGATAAAAAGCAATGCCAATCAGATATTAATAATATATTCGATAATATTCCTTAAGTTTGTATTAATTTTACTTTTTTTTTTTAAATTATAGCTTAATGGAAAAGCGGTTGCCAAATTTCATAAAACGAGAGCAAACGGCACCTGTGAATTAGTTGCAATTTTAAGTGCTGAGGATGTTGGAAGAATTAAGAAACGTGTGTACGAAGATTCTGCCAGGTAGTAAGGCTCTTTCTTACTCTAATAGCTCTTTAAGGCATAAGATAAGGCTTGTAGGATAGGCTGTTAATTCAATTTTTTTACTTAATTAATAGAACCAGGCGTTTTTTTTTATTATGTCCGAGCAGCTATGCAGATCTAGGGAAAGAGACCAGTATCACTGCGACCTAGAAGATCTATTGTGATCGTAAAAACCAAGAACCAGGCGTTAGGTACTTTGCGAAAATCATCATCATATATATTAAAGATGTGAAAAATTTATTTGTTAAGATCCGTGCAATAAAACCAGGTAAGAAACATTTTTTTTTTGGGGTAGGGTGACAAACGAGCACACAGGCCACCAGGTTGTAAGTGGTTGCTGCGGTCCATAGACATCTACATCTATCCTCGATTACGAATCAAAATGCAAATGCGTTGTCACCCGTGAGGGCTAAGGGTGGAATGCCTCGTTTCCAGTAAAAATGGTCTCCAGTTCTCTACAGACGCTGGTATCTGTGAGAGCGTGGTCCTTCCCCGGTCGAGCCGACCCATTCATGCTATAACTATACCACTATTGTAACTGCAGCATGGCTCTACCACGTAAGTATTTCGCGGATGTAATTATATCACTATTTACATTTTGTTTTAACCGTTTGATTATTTCTATAGTCTGTGTAATTAGTTGTAAAATATAAATTTGCTAGACTATATAGTCTGATACAACTGCATTATAATAATAACACAGGAAAATTAAAAAAATAAAAACAAGTTTGAATAGGAGCACACAATATAATATGACACATAAGCCTTCTTAAGCCTACGTCATACGATTAAGTAGTTATAAGTATAAATAATATAATTGTTTTAGTCGTTAATTAAATATAATATCGATTTCTACGACTGTAGTTTTCTAATAAAACGTATCAGAGCTGTATGATACGTTTAAAACATATACGAATGCAAATTTTTGTTTAACAACTCACGGCTCGACCAATCACTGTCGACACTTTAGTTTCATAGGGTGTGATCGAAGACCGTTCTGACGAACGATCTGTCTGGGTACGACGGCTTGCGATAGCGACGTTAGCGTCAATCAAATGGCCCACGCCCCTGAGATGTATTGGGGAGATACTTTGCATGCGTATCGAGGCTTTCAAGAGCCACGGCCCGCCTGTCCACACTGCGTCTGACGCATGAATATCGCTTGCTAGTCGATTTATTTGTATTGACTGAACCCGTTTAAATATTTGCTATATTTTCTATAATAATTAGATTCTTAAAAAGATTTTACACTTAATTCAACTGGCACAGTTTCACATTTAATTTTGTAAAACGTATATCATTAACCATCACCGATTTTAACTAATTTAGTAATTGATTAATGTATTTCCCACAGAAATTGAAGTGATCATTGCAACATTGATTGCAATTTAATTTCTGATTTACCAAGTCAACACTGAGGTAAAGAAAATATATAATATTTTTGAGGACATAAATGAAGTGTGCCAACTGCCAGTATGGAATTGGGCAGGGCGCCATATATCCTCGCCTTGGCAACTTGAACTATGCCTAGCAGTCCGACGCAGGCTGTTAGTTTTCTTTAGTCTACTTATAAAGAAACAGAATAAAATTTTGCCGGACACTCGCTTCTTTCATCGTAACAGAACGAGTTAGTGACTCTGCTCCAGTGTGTATAAGTTAGTAGAATCATTTATTCTTTTGTCTAACAAGTTGTAAATCAGTTTTAAAATTTGCTATTATCAGTGGTGCTGGCACTACGACTGGGCTGCTTACTACGAACTTTACGTTCAACACTCAGACCCTGGCTTAGAATGGCCTTAATTCATGTTCTCTTATTACAAGTACATGTAATGTTCATAAATCTAAGCTATAATAGTTCGTATAAAGCTATTCATAATCCGAGTTCTGAGTCCAATAAAGTTGCATCATATTTCAAACCTTGATCGAAATACAAGAGATTTAGCATGGATCTATACTTACTCGTATATCCATAGAAAACGTACTAAACGAGAAGA
Source organism: Parnassius apollo (assembly GCA_907164705.1). Classification (NCBI taxonomy): domain Eukaryota; kingdom Metazoa; phylum Arthropoda; class Insecta; order Lepidoptera; family Papilionidae; genus Parnassius; species Parnassius apollo. The sequence continues at coordinate 2,693,511 of CAJQZP010001607.1, read as the reverse complement.
CTCGACCATTCGCATTGTGAGTCAAGTGGTTTGCATAAAGATAATATGCATTCAAATTTATCTAAAACCCTTGGAGCGTAAAATATCAGTTTGTTATCAGGAATTAGTGCTTTATAACGTCGGGTGTAAGGGAGATTCTGTATCGCTTGGATAAGGTCCCAGGGATCGTTGGCTACTGCGTCAGAGGTCCATATATCTTGTGTGCGCGAGCATTATTTACGATAATTGAGCGATGCACCGCGATGGGGGGCCGTCATGGTGTTGTCGGGCGTTCTCCGACATTCGCCCGGAGAAGTTCGACTGTTTCGTCGCGAATCACATCGAATAAAGCGACGTGCATTTTAAGTAATGGCCCTAGATAGTATTTTAACGTACGTGGACTTTCGCCCGGCAATATTTTATCCGACGTCACGCAATGAGAAGAAATCGCCCGGGCGCAGATACGAGAACAATTGAGTATGCATTCAAAGTACCCACCAATTGATTCAGCTGTTGAAAGGTGGACTGGCAGGCCCTTTGTTTTATAAACAGCCATCTCGGTTTGTATGTGACGAACGACATGTTTATAGTCAGTTGGATATGGACTAACCTTGATCGTATATTTGAGGATGTAAGCGATGTGTTCCTCGGACATTTTTCTGTCGGTTGCTTTCAGTTTTCTGACAATATCGATGACAGATCCATAATCACATAACTAGAAAACAACAACATCGAATTATGCAACGACAAGATATGAATTTAAGGAGGTAAATGAGAATATTTGTTTTAAGAACATACTTCAAGTATAAACCATATTTTTCTTTGCGACTCAGATTTCTCACAGAACACGCCATAAAAATCGATTAAGTTGGGATGGTTTGTGAAATCCCTTAAAATTTTATACTCTTCGTGGAGGTGCACATCATCATCTTCATAGTGGATTTGGATTTTAGCAGCTACAGCTTTATCAGCCGCCTGAGCGTCGGTTGCTTTGAAAACTTCACCAAAAATACCAGAACCGAGTTTGTTTGTAAGTTTATATCTTCCTATAGGACTCGGAAGCGATGTTATATTTAAACCATCCCTCATTTTTCACTTTTTCTTCATATGAATGTCAACCTCGAATATACTGGAAAAATAACAAAATGTGGTAAGAGAAGTCGCCATTGCTATTCTAACATATGCTGTCGTCATTACTAATAACATTTCATAATTTATTTATCATATACTACTATGTTTATAAATTATATATTAATATATTAACAAGTTACTATCAATTATGGATTGCATGTAATTATTAAATATAATAATTTTTTTTTAAGGAAAAATTACACATTTCACAAAATAACTAAACTGAGAGGTATAATTGAAGTCATTTTATAATAATCAAAATTAATATTGACTTACAATCAACTAGAGACTATTTAAAATCTTTTATTTATTTGTAAATAAAAATGCGATCACTTACCGTGTGCTGCTACGGTTCGACTAAACGGTTCTAGGTGAGAGCCGCGGCCGATGTGATGGGACTCCTCACAAGTGCTAGGGCTTCGGCGTATTAAGATCGCAACATTGATCCTTCATAACTGAATTATACTGTAATACCTTACGACCTTGTCGCCTGCCTTAGGTAACAGGCGTTTAAATCTGGATACGATTAATTGAACGAGATTAGGTAGGGATTGGAATTTTTTGTAAGCTTGCAAATCTTTATTTTTTGTAATAAAGTTTTTGAGCAAAAAATTTTAGATATATTTTATAGGGACGTATTTTTGACACACGAGCACGCAGTCCACCTGAAGATAAGTGGATTCATAAATAATAAGTCTATTATAAGTTAGCAATTAAAATGTAGTTGCGTCTTTATTCCTGAGGACTAAAATTAGGGTTAAGGTTCTGTAAAGTCACCATAGAAAACCAGAATAATACTATCTCTTCTTATTTTTTTTTGCTTAGGAGTCCATCTGGATAGGTGTCATACTTACCTATTTTTACAGGTTGTGACATATTTCACGTTAATCCTCCGTCCCACTACAGCCTATAAAAGTCCACTGCTGAAGATAGGTATCACCCATAGATTGCCTAATAGCAGAAATTTTGCCACAGTTGCCACGCTTGGCAGGCGGGTTGGCAGCCTTAGTATTTTATAATTTTTAGGTGTTGTAAGGAAGACGGTGCTGCCCATCTCCTGGTTGATTTCCTTATGTCGTCTGTTGTGACAACCACGGGACGATATTGAGTATTGGATATTCTTACACCGCCTCTACACGGTCATCTTAATCCGCAGACAACAACCTTCTGTTGTTTTCTTTGTTTGAAGCCGGTTGCAGGTGTTCATAGGTTACAGTGGCCACTCGTCGTACCATTACTTATAATCGGGAAATACAAAGTTTTTAGCTTCACAGTCGTACATTTAAACAGTAAGCTGCTATCGTTTCCATTGAAGTTTTAGTAACATCTAATATACATATAATATTTATTAATACGAGTTTTATGCTCAAATACTCAAACGTTAGTCAATGTCAATTGCAAATGCAGTATGAATTATTTAGCTAATCACACATCTTTGGCCCGTTAAAGTCCCGGACTGGCTGGTCATAGACCTCTCCCCTTGAGAAAGGATTTGCGTTACCGTCAGAATTGACAATCGCAGTGCCAGACGTGTATAGCAATGTACTGACTGCTCAAAACGTATGTTGCACGAGCTGTTATGCTGCACGCCGCACCGAATTCTCTCCACTAAGAGTGAAGTCATACGGGCTTGCCAGTGCATTGAGCCGCCGCACCCAACAAAAATTAAGCTGCCGCTCCGTCGTCGCATCGCTTCGTCCCTCTGAACCCCTTGCCAGTTGCGAACCCGCCTAAGGGTATTAGTGTTCTGTGGTTGCGAATGCGTTGTACTACCGTGCAGAAGTCTGTGTAATATGTCATTGTGATTTAAACGTAGAACGATGCAATATCACCGCTCAAGAATCTCAACGCACCGCCATCTTAAGCATGGCGCATCGCGTGGCCTCGCTCTAAATCATTACATAGAGCTATAAAATTTATAACTCTTTATTACACCTTGACTAATATTTATTAATCACTATTATATAGATATAGTCGTAAGTTTCCCGACACGATTTTTTGTACGTTATAATTTTTTTTATTTATCTTACAAACTTTTTTTTGGTCATCCTTACTTAAATATTTTGTTACTATATATAACCGTAGTCAATGCGAACCGAAACGAAAGGTTTTAAAAGTAACATATTCAATTACGGTAATCGAACGGTTTTCAAAGAAAATCCGCATAAGCAATCCGTCACAAGTTACTCGATCATGCGTGTGTAACTCTAACAGGCGGAACATCAATACGTAGACAGGACAATGCAAACATTCTATTCTATTGCCACTTCAGAAATCAGATGTACCGTAAAACTGACATGTATTTTAACATAAAATGTATCGCTTTTGTTACTGAATGGACAGTACGTAACTGCTAACGCTTGTAATCATAAATTTAAAAAAGTTTTAAGCTATGTAGAGATTCTATGAATATCTATTTTTGTGTTATCTTGTTCTTTTTTCACTTCGGTATCTTTCTTTATTCTAAAATTTTAGTAAAAAAGTTTTATTCTTCGTCTCCCTCATAAGCCCTTAAAAGTCCATTTCTGAAAATGTTTCTATCTCATTGAGGCCTTAATCGTCACACGTTTCGTATCTTTGACTCTGCTTTCGTCGTTGTTCTGAATATTTTACGCTTGGCGTAAACAGTATTTATTATATTAAAAAAAATATAACTGTTATCCAGACTTAGGGTATGTGGCGTAGTTTAAAGATAATAGGTTTATTTCTTTGTTAGACCATATTGAAGCGATAAGTGTTATATAGGACACAGGCTTGATGACAGGCATTAAAGTCCCCCAGAAAAACCAACTGTGCATTAGGGTACCGATTGAGAGCCATATCAGAGACTTCACTGATCTGTTAAAATAGCCTAGTTATCTCCTCGTCACCGCTGTGCAATCGATAGACACAGGAATAAATAATTTTATCAATTCCTGTGTCTATGAATACCCAGATCGTAGAGAAAGTGGGGCCTTCAAGGTTACGGAGACGCTTACAACAGATGTCGTTGCGGACGTAAACACAGAATCCGGCACACTGGTGGAAATTATGCTCCAATGTGTACCCAGGGTAGTCAAGGTACGTCACATCTAGAGGACGTCTGATCTGCGTCTCAGTCAAGAAGAGCAAGTGCGGCTTTTCAGTCTCAAGGTGGTAATGGACTGCATTGAGGTTACAGTGCAGGCCTCGGATGTTTGTGAGGTGCACTTTGATGGAGAGGGAGTGCAACTGCTGTACAGACTTACTCTTCTTTTTTGGTTTTTTCATCATTGCTGGAGTGAATAGGTTGAGAGAATGGCAGTTGAACGAGGCGTCATACATATAACCTAGGGCGCAAACAGAGTCACAGCATCGATGGTACCTAGCATGGAGATCGCGGGGACGCCCGAACCCCCCTGGAAATCGCCACCAGTCCCTCTCCTTCGGTTGCCAACCGGTATGGTGGAGTCATCCCAGGATTTTTCTTAAGATGGCGGAGCAACCTTTCATGAGTGGTTGGTTCATTAATTGGGCCCCCAACTATCTACGGTCGGCCAGCGGTGCAACCGTGGTTCGGATCCCGCTAACCTCCATAACCAGGCACCTGACACCAAGAAACGCCCACGTCACAACCGGTTTTTATGCGCAAGGCAACTGTCCAGACCCATTCTCTCTATGAAATGAGTTACACCTAACATCATACTGGAACAAGACTTGTATCGTTTGGCGGCATGTCTTTGCTAGGTGGGTGGAACTAACCCTCGGCCGGGCCTCTCACTAGTAGAGGATCAACCTACCACCAGTATGTAGTGCTGCTCGTTTAGCACTACCCAGGGGATAGGTGTGTGTCAGGATTTCATGGTGGTACTGATGACTCCCTCGTTGGTCCAGTGGTTGTAGTAGTGCGACTGCTGATCATGAGGCCCTGGGTTCAAATTCCGGGTCGGGCCAAAAAATTAATTATTGAGTTTTTTCGTCAAGAAATTCTCAGTAGTTGCCCGGAGTCAGGAAGTTGGCGGTGTCTCACCCCCGTGCCTCGGAGAGCACGTAAAGCCGTTGGTCCTGCACCTGATCTCTCTCCGGTCGTGTCTGTTTACTGTTCCATCGGATTATGAGAGTGAGGGAATAGAGAGTGCACCTGTGCTTGGGCACTATAATCCCGTTCTGCGCCGATGGCTAGTCTCCGTTGAGGCTGGCCACCGTGACCGAAATTCGGTCTGGAGGACATTATTATTTTTGTTATGTTTTATTTATTTATTTTAGTTTCAACTTAACACAAAGTATTGTTTGTGAAATCTGCATACTGTACGAGGGCGGGCGGCCTGTGTTAGTAAATAAATCCGAAACAACACGACCGTTATGATTGTAATTTTTAAGTTTAAAAAGAAGTAAATAGCAATAATGTAATTAAAAAATACTTATAATTCGGCTTTTTTGTAGGACATCTATTCAGCTACGCAACTAGATTTAGTCTAGTGAGCAGTGCAGCAGCAACTAGTTTGTTTATATGCGTAGGACCGCGTGGACTTATACTTTGACAGAGGGAAACGCCTGCGTATGGTTATGGTGGAATGTATCGGTATCGATTATAAGTCGATGTATTTTTGTATTGATATCTTATTTCAGGTTACAAAATACTAGCATAGTTAGAAAACACAATAAAGTTTAAAGTGATTCTCATCAGCGAACGATTTCTACCAGAGTTACACAATTGCACTACTGGTAATGTATGTAAAATGTATATGCAGGAAGTCGATGGATGCTGGTAATTCAGTACCGTGTTCTGTGTTATTCCTTGGGGAAAGCCTATGTTCATAAGTAGACCAGACATATTTAAATCCGTGCACTTACAGCCAAACGCTTCTGCGTAATGCACCAACGATCCACTAAATACCCGTGTCGTTATTATAGATAACAAGTAAAAGAAAAAAGAAAAAAATCTTTTCAAATACGTTTTTTATTTCCTCAAGAAATGTAAAAATAAATAATAGAGACTAATTCATATTTCCATATAGGTAATGTGGAGTGTAAAAGGTTGCTTGCAAATTTACAATAAGTAGATTTATTAAAATTGCAAGTAATAATTAAATTATAAAAATAATACTGATTGATTGTTTATATAGAATTAAGAACTAAGTTTTACGAAAGTAAGATATTTATTAGGAATATAAATTAGTTGTTTTTGATGCAGTGCATCGCAAATTCGTCTATTTAATCTACAGTAAAGTCTATGGTAATATTAAGCTACATAATTTCAAGATTTTTGTAAGCGCATTTTATAATGAAAACAGCTAAAAATTGAAAAAATAAACTCCACTATTTGGAGTTTAAAAATGGTATTGGATTGTATTATAATCGTTATGATAACACGGTGATCAAGTTGGTCTACTAAAGGTTTTTCTCTTGTTTAACAAAACATTACCTGGCTTATAGTTATAAAGCATTATTTAATCTAGTAACTAAATGTAACTAATATTAAGGTTATTATTTTTTTAAACTGACCTTTTAAAACTTAATACGTTTCAAATTAAATATTATATCTACATTGGAATGATTAAAAGTTATTTACAAAAATATAAAAGTATCATTCAATTCATTTAATTTACATTACCCTCGGGTGTTGTTATTTTCATTTAATTTTATATAGATCCTATATGACACATGTATTTGATTTTATTTATCATTATATTCAAACCAGACGAGAATACACACATTATAAAAGTTCATTCTCATTGTATTTGTCTAGTTTATTAAAATTAATTTTGTTCGAACATTGTTTTGATGATTGTGTGTTTGAGGATCAACAATTACATTTTTTTGAGTTCGTGTTCACATGGACTGCTTAACTTCGGATTATTTTATTTTTATTATCATACGTTGAGTACGTCTGAGTAAATATAAATACAGGATAACATAAAAGTAGCAGCCCTATGTACTTGATTGTTTGACAAAACAAAACATATTTAAAAAATAACGTACAGTCACTTATTTACAAATTGCCACCCACTTGTCATCGTGGCACTTCTGACAATCAACTCTACAACACCAATGGAATGTGCAGTTACAGGGCTTAATGCTTGATCTACGAATGAGGGCATGTCCACGTCCGCAGCACAACAAATCGCAGGAACCGGAGCGCGAGGTCCGTCCAATTCTACAAATACGGCCTGATGTTCCTGAAGAGTCCATTCTTGGGTCTGGTTCGCAGAAACTAGGTGATCTACAAGAAAAGAGAGATTTAAAAATATCGTGCTGTTTGGTGACCCCACGTAGCATAGAATAAAAACTGCGACTTCAGTTTTTTATGTTATAAATTTCTTAAGAATTATAATTTAAAATCACTAAAGGCTGTGATTGTTTAGATGTCTAGACCTAACTGTTATATATGGTAGTATTTGTTGTAAGTTTGTTCAAAATAAAGGAAAGTGCCGTGATAGCTCAGAGTTTAACACTCGCCTTGATGTCCTTAGTCTGAACAACTCCTTTTACTTGGTTGTTTGACTCCTTTTCGGTCTAGTTTGTCTGACTGTCTATCTGGGCAGGTGCCATTCTCGCATCTATTTCTGCTGCTTGCTGATGATGAATGGCAGAGCGTGCATTACTGTGTTTCGGTTTGAAAGGAATAGAGAGCCAGTTAGGGCATTTCATCTTTGTCCTCAGAGGAACGCATCTGTAGGCTGTATCTGTAGTTTGTAATACTTACTTTTCAAAGAACAGCAAGCTAGTTTTCGGCGCTGGTTTCGCTCGACTTCGCCTCTTTCCACGTGGTCTGCCTCTTAGCACCGACATGTCATTGTTGAGCTCCTCTTGAGCTGCTAGTAGTGCCTGATAAAATTTAAATTACAAGCTTATTTAGGTGCACTACATTTTATTTACATATATTTAGGTACATGCACAGTATTTATGATAACTGCTGTGTGGTTGTGTGAAAGAGAATCCATAACTATATCTCGTCCCTTGTATGTATCAAGAGGCGACTTATGGAGATGTCAGAAAGTTTTCCATATGATTTCTAATGACATATATCTAGTATTTGTGTGTAGAATGTCAGTTAACTAAATTAACTATTACTTTATAACCATTATGATTACATTAGGTTTTAGGGAACGCTTTTGTTCGGCAGTGATCATATGATAAGTTGCAATTATTTTTATTTATTTATGCTTTATAGTAATTAGCTTTAAGCGGACTTAATACTTTGTAACAATTTCCAAAAGAAAGCGCTGCAAAAACTGAAAAAAAAAATTGGTGATCGTGATCTGCACTAGATGTAAAAATTCACCGTGAATCAAATTCACCATTCATCCTAGATCCATCCTAGATTTTATTCCCTAGATAAAGATACATAAATCATTGTTACCCCCTAAGGTCGGAATGCTCGCTTTGTCTGAGGGGACATTGAGGCTGGGCGGGGCGTGTGGTGCGCATGACAAATATGTGCGTAACGAACCTAAGGGTAAAATTCAGTGCAGAGCGTTCTGTGCGGCGGCGTGTCCAGCGTTCATGATAAGCATGCGTTCTAGTACTACAGTGTCGTGACTAACATCCGCTTAAATTGTATGCCGAGTGTGTCCGTCCACGTCCCGCTTAATGCGCGTCGCTTAGACCTTAGGCTTAGGGTAGAACAAAAACTCAGTAACTAGAGTACTGGGATTTCTTACGTTTACGCGAACACTACACATTTAAATAAAAGTAGTTTTTACGTAAACTAATTTTTTATTCCCGATGCTTCGAGTACTACAGCAGCCGTGGTCACGGGGGGGGGGGTTAACCACGGCTACCTCCAGATTAAAATTATAACTTTTTGAAGTATTGCATTTGTATGATTGGGTTGAGTTTTACTTTTATTAATTACTAGCGATCTCCCCGGGCTTCGCACGGGTGATATCTGGATTCTACAACAGCGCCACCTACCGGTTCCAACTATGCCTATAACCTTCACGAAAGTGCAAGCAGTATGTTGACAAAGTTTTACCGCAATCTGATGAACGGTATGGCAGCGCATGAAATACGAACAAACAAAACTTATTTTTGGTATATTATTAAGGGTATGTTCCGAAATGTTTTCAATATACTGCTATATATACTATATTGTACTGGCGTGCCGCCGCCATATTGCGTCGGATATCCGGCCATAATAATTTTTTTTAATTGTGTGTGCTGAATGAAGGTTGCCAGAATTTGTTTTTATTTATTCAAATACAAAAAATTATAGAATAATTGTTGGTATCTCCATTAGGAGGATATAATGATTTTTGGAGCACAAAATGACAAAATAATCGCCAATATGCCGTAAATGTATGACGTCATATACTGTCCTATATTTTGGAAAAAATCACCAATTTAGCGTCGATTCATGACGTCATTTGCGTTGGACAGTACACTGGGTTCAATTTTAGAACATACCCTAAGACTAGCGATCCGCCCCGGCTACGCACGAGTGACTTTTGCATCTCGACCACATATGCATGTATTATACATATAAACCTTTCTCTTGAATCATCTATTGATGGAAACCGCATCAAAATCCGTGGCGTAGTTTAAAAGATCTAAGCCTATCTAAGACGAGGGGAAGCGCCTCTGTTTTATAGTATGTAGAGATAGGCAAGCAGATGGTCGCACTCAGCCATCTCCTCTATTGAAATTATGATGTTTTTTGATTTCTATAGTCTCGCGAATCATCCTTTTGGAACCGGTGTTTGTGAGCGAGGATTTGTGGTGAATCAAATCTAATGTAGTGATTGGGGCGATCCTGTACGTGCTCACAGACTGCAGACTTCCCGGAGGGGATGTGTGTCTGGGAAATCCATAAAAAAATTTTAATTGAATACTGCATAGTTAAGCGGTCAGCGTGCATACGAAAAACACATGCTTTTGTGCCGAACTCGCTATAAGCCAGTCGCTCCACCAACGCCATTAAAACGCTGAATCGCGTCAGTCGCTTCTCAGGCCCTGTATTAAGGACTACGTTGGATTTAGGTTAGGTTTAGGTTTAAAGAGTTTATTATCTCAAAAAAGAACAAATATTCACTTATATGAGACTTAAAAATAACATAACTGGTAAAAATAATACATTTAAATACGGTGACTTATATGAATAAAGTTACATAAATACGTTTTTATCTTACTTTACGGTAATGCCTCTTGATGGTTGAAGCCACAACTCGAAAGTCTGGTGTCGTGCGCCAACACGTCCGCAACTGACAGCTTCCTGATAACCCATGGCATTTGCAACGGACTTCCATGTGTGATGAGAGTATCTAAAAAAATCACTATTTATGAATATCGGGCCTTAATAATTTATTTAAAATTATCTAAATTAGATTATTTCATGATAGTTGATTTGAGATAAAAGTAAATGTTGTATAAAAATGTTATGCTGCAGCTATATTACGGTGGTAGCACGAATGGGTCGGCTCAACTGGGAAAGGACCACATTCTCACAGGGGACCAGAATAGCAGCACCTTGATACTGTTGTGTCTTGTATGACGAGTGTAGTGAACCGGAGACCCTTTTTACTGGATACCAGGCACCAGGCATTCTTCTTAGACTTCAGGGGTAATAACGCATCTGCGTATTTTCTTAATCGAAGATAAATGTAGATATCTATGAGCCACAGTATCCACTTACCATAAGGTGGACAGTGTGTGCGTTTGTCACCCGTATTCTATAAAAAATTCTAGAGTACCCAGATATTTTCTAGGTATCATAAGACAATTTTGTTAATAATAGTTGAAGGAGAACTCTCTCAGAGAAGAATCAGAAGAGCAAAGGAACACAGACCGTGTTCAAAAGTATTACTTAATTAATCTACATTAATTTTTGAATTTTGCTTAGAACTTTATCAATTCAAATGATTTAAATATAATTTTAATTGTCAACGAACATACTATCAATCACAAAAATGTTCTTTATTTTTTCCTAAAAGGCAATAATATGTGTTTTATTTATTTATTAAATTCAGGAATTGCCTGGCTAATGTTAAAATACGAGTATTCACGGTTTAATTTATTTAGATTAAATGTTAATGGATTTGAGTGTGCTTGTAGATATTTATACTTAATGTTTATGAAGTCACATCACCTGTGGTTCTTTTATGAACGTGACAATTGTAATTTATTATAGTCACGATAATTTAGCGTATATTTTTGATAATGTTTAAACATATTAGCAATTCGTTTACAATTCATTGTAATGTGTCCCAAATGGTAGTTAAAATTTTACAATAGACAAAATAACAAAACAGGTTCCTGTTGTTTGATAATTTCACCATGAAACAATTACGGCGATGCAAAATTAGATGGATCCTCTAAGACACAAGTCCGTGATTCGCGGCTTTACGTGCTTTCCGAGGCACGGGGCTGAGACTGAAACTTCATGACTCCGGGCAGCTACTGAGAATTTCTTAACGAAAAACTCAATTATTAGTTTTTTTTTTCCGGCCCGAACCAGGATTCGAACCCAGGACCTCATGATAAGCAGTCGTAACTACAACTACTAGACCAAAGAGGCAGTCACGGTGTATATGATATGTATGATTATCCCGTTGAGGCAACCACCAGCAACCCACACAGAATAAATAGTAGTAGAGGAGAAGCAGCGATAAAGGTGTAAACGTCGGGTACTTAATGATTTCTTATATTTACGCGGACACAACACATTTAAATAATACTAGTTTTTACGGATTTTATCGCGTATATTAACTTTTTTATATACTTACCCGACGTTTCGAGCACTTTACAGCACCCATGGTCACGAGGGATGAGATGTTCAACGTCAAGATGTCATATTATATACCATATATGGCATCTGGACGTTGAACATCTATATACCATAGATTAAAATTATTAATTTTTGCAGAATCGACGCTCCGTGAAGTCTGTGAACACGTACATCAGATTTGATAGACCACAAATCCTCGCTAAAGAACACCGATTCCTTCCAAGGATGATTCGCGAGGCTATTAAAATCAACAAACATCCTAATTTTAAAAACTTCAAGATACTATAAGTTCATATTACGAGGTCGGAACAAAAATTAATCATTTTAATCTATGGTACCTACTCGTAACCGCGGTTAAGGGAATATAGTAAGTCAGCTCAAATTCTAATTTCGCCCCCCGCGCGTCGTATGCTATGTACCTACATGTTTGTAATCACTAATACTGTAAGTAGATAGGTCGTTAGATACTTATTTCATTAGTTTATCATATTTATGCCTGTTTCTTAACGCCAACCCAGTCGCTTCTTATTTTTATTACGGTTATTTCCCATTTTAATTTTACGTCGTCCTGTTGCGTAATGTGTATTCTGATCCTAAGCGACACAACCTACCCCTTCAAAGGCCGAAGCAAAACTGGCCGGGCGGTAGGAATCAAGCTTCAAAACGCCGATAGTTTAGGTAATTTCTTTGTACAGTGAAAATAATGGTATTTAAAAAAAAGTAAATAACATAAGCACTGCCTTATAGTTAATTCAGTCAGTATGCAAAGTTTCATGATGTTATTTAAAGTATTTTATGAATAACAGCGGTTTATTGTTTATTTTGGAGGTAACTTTGGTTATTTTTTCTATCGAGAAAATTTTACGGAATCGTGTTTTCGTCTAACATAGTCCTTAACATTAATCCTCAACTTTACCATATATTTATTTCAAAATTAATGCTGCAATATTTTCGGCATAACGAAGGATCTTGCTAAGCCATTTGAGGTTATATTTCCCCTTAACAATGACATCTGGACGTGAAACAACTCAGCCCCCCCCCCGTGACCATGGGTGCTACAAAGTGCTCGAAACGTCGGATATATAAAAAAGTTCATATACGCGACAAAAGCCGTAAAAACTGGTATTATTGAAACGTCGGGTACTGTTGACTAGTATGCGTGAAACGCAATAAATATCGTTACAGTCTATCAAATATTCACTTTTGAATATGGTCTGCTCCATAGATTGCCTCATAAGGGCGATATGGGGTACTGGATATTCTTACACTACCACTGAATGGTCATCGCAATAAAAATAAAACAATAACACACAATAATTAAATTGTTGTTAACGGTGAAATCATTATTTCGTTCGCCTGAAGAAGTTTGAAAAATTGCTTCACTAATTGTGTTAATGATGTTGGACATGCAGTGTCCCTTTCTTGGCGTGTATTGGACCACTACCTGTTAGGGAAACTGGAACCGGAGATGGGTACCAGAATTCTTCAGACAGAAGCTCAAATAATGAACGCAGGCAGTATGTCAAATATGCTTAAATTTGCTATAATCTATGGGGATGCCTTTATTAGCAATGGATTTTTGATATGTTGTCATGAATATAATAATATAATATTAGCATGATAGGAAATCTTGGAGCGGTACCAATAGGGGCGCTTAAGGCGCTACTCCTAGCGAACGACCTTGAGCGTTTGGTCCTATATAATTCACGCGCTCTCGTTACAATATATCGCGTAAGAAATAGGCCCAATTTTTTGGAATTATTTCAACCAAAAAAGAAAAGGGAACTTAAGAAATTAAATAAAACGTGAATAATACAGATTTTTAATTATCTATCCATTAGTGCAATCCTCAAATGATTAGAGCAATGCCGTTAGCAACAGATGCATGTTATCAATATTTTAAGTCATTTTTAAATGTAGATTTTAAATGTATTTATAACACATAAAAGCAAATTAGACCGTGGAAAATGATAATAGGATAACGAATATTAATAATGTGCTTCTAGATGTAGTTTATTTCTCATAACTAATGAGATAATAGTCTCTGAAAAACGCACTATCGCAAGGTTTTGGTCGGGGTATCGTCTTAAGTAAAACAGGACATATACCATCTAGTATTTGTAGTATTATACATTTACAAATATTTGAAAATCATGATAATATGCAAATAAAACATAAAATAAATTCTTCATATCAATTCAGTAATTGAAATTGTTACAGAAACAATTGATAAACGTCATACCGTTTTCAACTGAGGCATTTCTTGAAGCCGGCGAACGAAATCACAAAGCCGGAGTGTCCTCATACGTGACCACATCTTTCGCACAATTACGCCACCCACCGCAGCTAGCTAACATTTACATAATTAAACGCCTCAGAGCAATCACTCTGACGTCTTAATTTTGCGAGCGCCGTTGGCCTTAACAATTTCCCAAATTGAGTCGGAGCAAAAATTCAAATAAATCGGCGTTTCGGAACGCCCCCCGGTTCCTCTCGGCTTTAATAACGTAGTATTAAGAGCGTCCGCGATAGAATTCGCCACCCAAGACGTTTGTAATACGTCGTAATGAAGCTGGAATATTAAAAATGGTCTCGAACCGCTTATTATGTTCTCACCTCGGCGGGCGGCTCGTGAAATACGGCGGGCTAATGTGAGCCCTTGAGCTCAGGCCGCGAGCCCGGTCTGACCACGCCACCGCTCACAATGGGTACAGTGGTGGCGCCATTTATAGGATTTCGCGGTAACTAATTGGCTATTTTCAACCCATTTGTCACCTAAATTAATAACAATAAATATCGTATGATATCACCCTAAGTGAAGTAAGTTTTATTAGGATTGCACAATTTTTTTAACTTCCCGCTAAGAAAACTGAAAAGCGCTTTGCATTTGAAATTAGCGAGATGTTCCAGGGATGGCCTGCAGGGTCAATCAACTTTTTTAATAGGAAACGACTGCTCAATACACATTATGAATAAATAAGATAATGAGTATGACTACGATTTTGTAAAAACTAGATCTTAAAAAATATAAGGTGCTAAATATAGAGGGAGGTTTTTCAAAGAGTAGCCAAATTTTAAACTTAAGTTCAAATAATGATATACCGTAACTGTAGTTTTTGAAAATACGAGTAAATAAGGCTTCTGCTTTTATTTGAAATTATCCCAAACTGAATCTAATTTATGAACAACAACGTTTTTGCCTACCGATCGACCCTTACGAATGTGTTCGTGTGCAGTAAAATCAGTTAAAATAATGCATTATTACGCATTTTGAATTTAAAAGATAAAAAGGACAGAATGTTTGAGATTTTTAAAAATTATATTTTGTTTACCATTTACCTACCTATATTATTTATTCTGAACCTTCTCTGCAAATTTGTCCGGTTATTGCAAAATAACCCTGTATACTGTGTATATATATACTAAGTTTCACAGATTTCTGAAGCTGTCTATGGATAAAGATATATATTATGTGGAAATTATTTTAAGTTTTTTTAATATTTGAAATATTTTTATATGATTATTAAACACTTCATCTTCTATTTTCCACCCACAACAGTGAATTATGTCCTAAAAATGTGTATGGGATAATAAATAATTAATAATTAAAACTGGTTCACAATTGACGAATAAGTCGCATAATATCAAGAACATACAGTCGAATTGAAAAATTTCTCTTTTATTGAAGTCGGTAAAAATTGAGCATAATATTATCACATCAAAAAAAGTTTGCGCCAGTTTGAAAAATCGAAATCTTTTTGTTACGTTAGACTTTATAATAATTTATTACTACTTTTTAGATTACTTAAGCTATAGAATTAGAATAAAACAAATTAAATTTTTTTCCGTATAAAAAAAAACTTCAATCCAAGCTTACCTTAGTCAATTTTAACAGATTTGATAAAATGCCAAGAGGATTATCAGAAGTTTTACGAGAAAAGAGGGCGAAGGGAAGAGAAATAACACGTAGAGTTGCTGTACCCAAATCATGTGTCGTAGCCACGTTGAAGGGTACCTCGGCATGGATAATTTAGCTGATCGACCCCGCAATGGTCGTCCAACTGTTCTGACTACTGCTCAGAAGCGCCATATCAGATTACTGGCAGTCCGTGACCCAACAATTAACGCTATAAAAGCAGAAGTGCGTTCCACCTCTGGAGTTGAAGTTAGCACTCAGACCATTCAGAATTGCTTACACCAGACTAGACTACGAGCACGAAGGTTTTGGCGAGCACCTCAGGACTCACGGCAACGTCAGCGATGGAGATTGCAGAGGGTTAGGCTCCGGCAAAATGAAGAAGATGAGTAGGAAAACATTTGGCAAAACTGTCTTTTCGTTAACGAATCGCGAATCAGTATCTGAAAAAGACCTGAAGACTCTGAAAGGCAAAGAACTACCACTGGAACCGTTTAGCAAGGTGGGAAATAAGTGTCCTTTTGGGGTGGAATTATGATTGGTGCTAGAACACTTTTGATCTCATATGGAGGCTCCATGACGGCAGATAGGTACAAAACAGTTGCTATTGATGGAATTGTCCGACCATTCCGCCATGGGCACCAATTCGTTTTGGTCGATGATAATGCGTCCGTACATCGAGCTCAACGAGTCAATACTGCTCTCCGAGAATACGACATCACCAGGTTAGACTGGTCTATCGGCTCGCCGATTCGACTTAAACCCAATAGAACAGCGGGGGATGCTCTTAAGCGAGCTGTAAAAAACCATCAACCACCTCGCCAGACAGTGCCAGAGAACAAGGAAGCCACTATTCAAGAATGGGTCAGGTTACTGCAAAAAATGCTGAATAACTTGATCTTTAGCATGCCCAGCAGGATCCCCGGACGATTTGGCTTAAGTCTTATTATTACTATTAGTCATAATTATATTAGGATTGAATTACTCAATTTTTGTTATTAAAAAAAAACAAAGAGTTTTGTTTTTATTTTCAAACAGTGTATTTCTATTTAAAAAAGATATAACGTAAACAATTTTTCTCGAAAAAGTTAAATTTAATATCAGTTTTTACTAGTGATCACAAACTTTTTTTGATGTGTGGATGTTTTCGATACTGATTTGCACATTTATCATAATGACCGACCCGCAATCGTCTACGGCTGGACATTAGCTTCTCCCGTTATGGGGCAGGCAATTCGACGATCTCAGTATCAGTACAAGACGTAGCTTTAAAGCGGTTCCAGGACGCCAGTCAAAGCTTTTTTTAGAAGCGGGGCCGTGAGTATGTGGCTCACCTGATGGTAAGTGTCGACCGCCGCCTATGAACAACTGCAATACCAGTTGATTCGAAGGTGAATTGAAGTATATAATGTCACAAATATATAATACCATCTATTGAAAGTCAAGATCTTTCTGGTATATCTCTTATTTATCTCTTACGTTATCCAACGGATGAAATGCGACGGTGAACTCTCCTACAGCTCCACACCTTTTACCAGTTTTATCGTTGTCTGCCTTTTAGAAGTCAAAACCACAAAACTAAAATGATTTTTACGATACGTAATGTTACAGTTAATATTTTTTTAATATATTGTTAGCGACGAGGGCAAAGTTTCAAAGAAACGGACTACCAAACTAAAATACTTGTGAATTCTAATTCGCCAATAGACTACTGTTACTGTCAGAAATCTCTATCGGACAAGCATTTTATGCTCGGGTTTTTATTGATGAGTAGTGTTAATATCATTGCCAGTTAAAAAAAAATCAATTTCACAACAATTCATAACAGATTAAATTAAGAATATACCCGAACATAACGTGATTACATCTCGTGTATATAAAGCAGTCACTTCTCTCCAGAGTGAATTACGCTTTTGGATTGAAGCACTTATGAGGTAGACAGATTTGTATATTTTTCAAGGCGATGATAGACGCGTTAACTCACCCATTACTTTGACTCCAGACTAAACATGATGTCATTAAGGAACAAATAACACTGCGGTAGCTAAAATTAAACCGAATAACACATTATTACGGAACTTGTAATTATCTACAAAGGCCCAATTAAAACTAGCTTCTAGCATGCAATCTAACTTGGCGTGAGATGCTTATAAATGTCTGAGTGGAGGTGACTTTGTCTAGAGGTTGCCATTAAAATAATATTGCTATTAAAAGGATATCGCTCGCCTTAAGCACGATGCGTCGATCTGTTATTTATTATCGAGTAGTAAGTTTATTATACTTACAATAGGTGCTACCATAAAAAAATTATTTATTGGTCAAATCCCATTTTTCTCTTTCTCTCACTTGATGTTTTAGTTTTATAACAAAAATAGTGCCAAAATACAATTATATCTTTATGAATGGAAATTATGTGTAATGGAAACGTAAGAATAACCTCAATTCAGAAGCGTAAGAATAACCTTCAAAACAAGAGGCAACATAGGGAATTGAAACAGATGGGTAGCAGCAACTTCCTCAACTCAAAATAGTACTGCTCCTGCTAACCCACCTAAGAGTGGCAAATATTATCACCATCATTACAGCCCTTCACAAGTGCTGAACATAGGCCTTCCTCAAGGAATGCCACAAAGTACAGTGCTGAGCCATCTGCATCCATAGACTTTCTGCATTTCTTATCAAGTCGTCACTCCATCTAGTGAGTACACTTCGCCTGCCGATAAGAGGCTGCTACTTGAGAACTTTTTTCCTCGCTGAGTGACCTTGAGCTTCCTCATACGACCAGCAGTGAAGGACCACGTCTCAGATCCATAAGTCATCATTGGTAACAGACATTGGTTGTACAATTTAGTTTTCAAGTTTTGAGATCCCTGACATGAGGATGTATCGTCACGCTGATTACGGATGCTGCTCAGCCGAGTTGAAACCGTCGATTGACGTCTCGGTCGAAATTGGACTTAAGTAGTCGGAATATTTGTAACTATTTAAATATTGCGACTGTTTACACACGTAGATGAATTCGAGCTAAGTGTTCCCAACAGCTACCGGCTACATAATTTTTGTTTTGTCCATGTTCATCTTAAGACTTAACTGTTGGGAGGCACTATTGAGGTCATTGGGCATATTGCTTATTTCCTCCAGCGATTCTGCCATAAGGGCTATATCGTCGGAACCGAAGGCGAGTGATGTACTCGCAATTGATGTTTATATCGTTTCCTTTCAAGTCCAAAAGCTTGAAAACGTCTTCCAATGCAGCGGTGAAGTTTCGGGATATAGCGTCACGCCGTCTTACACTTCTCTGCAGTTGGATAGGTTTCGTACTCTGGTTCTATGGTTTAGTTTAGTTAGTAGTGTCTATACCGACAGTAAACTTGGACTGAAGGTTCCGCTGAAGAAACTGCAGTACCGCCCAAATTTCGACGGAATCAAAGTTTTTCTCATAGTTATATTACGCAAGATGTAGTAGCAGATTGTACTCCTCGGTCTTCTGTATAATTTGGCGAAGAGTATGTATTTGGTCTATGGTGCTAAAATTTTTTGAAGACCAGCTTGTTAGGGAGGCTGGAAGTCGTCGAGGCTGCGTGTGAGACGATTTTTAATAACTCTTGAAAACAGCACGTAGACGCGGCTCAGAAGAGAAATCGGTCCGTAATTCTTCAAGTGATCGTTGTCGCCTTTCTTGAATAACAAGACTACCGTACTTCTAATACACGTCTACGTAGTAGCACCACCGTGGAGAACGGAATTAAAGAGTTTTTCAAGGACTTCAAGTACCTACCCGTTTTTCACCCGCTTTCAAAAGCTCCGCTGTAATTCCATCCTCGCCCTGGAATTTGCCATTTTTATGATGCTGTAGAGATATTCTAACCTCGCTCAGACTAACGTCCGGAATATCATTGGAATAGTGTCGGATAAGACTTGTTCTCTAACTATGATGTGAACAGCTGCTCATATAACCTCACAATCTCACTTAAAATCTCTGGTGTTCCGGAAACTTTACTGCCACATTAATTTTCAGCTTCGACTGTTGGCTCTTTCTGGCAGAATCTCTGGCAAAGACTTTAGAACCCTGTTCCCGCTCGATCGCTTATTCAGTACGAGTTGTATTGAAGTTGCGTGACCTTCAGCTAATACCGTTTGGTGATTCTGAGTATAAATTCTAATCTTTACGACTTTGTTAACGAGAGACTTGTGGACGATAAATCTTACACCGTCTTGGGACAGATGGTTGTCCTCTCGGTGATAGAACAAGTTGCCGGATTCACGGATTACCGTGTCCGTACCTTCAGACCTCGGATGATGCCGTAATATTCCAGCGCAACTTGTCTATCTCATATTCCGATTCCAGGATCTTCTTTTCAGTTCTCAGAGTGCGTGCGTTATATGTTGCCAGGCCAGGTCATCTTAGGTGACAACCGAAACTCCACCGAAGATTCTTAGCATACCCCCCCCCCCTCCCCCGTAACCATGATCGTCACCATAGCCAAGAATAGCGAGGCTGCCGGGGACTGGGGCCGTCTCTTCGTAACTCTGGTCATGGGGGGTATATTGCCATAGTAGTCACGCTTGGCGAGCGGGTTGGCAACCGTAGTTTTCTAATTTTTAATGTGCTGTTATCAGAAAGATGCTGAAGTAGATTTTTGTTAATTCTCATGTTGCTTAAATTTACTAGCTTCTTAATATGCTTAAGTTCTGGGCATTATAGAAACAAATGCGTATTTGATTTTTAATAATTTCTCCCGCGCTGAATATGACCAGGTGTCTCACAGGTAATTCACTACCAACCTGGTATTAGCTTTGACCAAAATGACATTAATAACCTACGAGATAATAAGCCGCCACCACATGAGAACATCTCTCATAGCGGAGAATACATTCTTGAAGCCTCGTCAAAATTAGATGACAGAAAGAGAGTTCAACGCAAATGTATAGTTTGTTCCAAAGTCCACAAGAAACAGCAGAAAGCGAGCTATTTTTGCAAGACATGTGATCCGCGATATGTTTTATGCTCTCCGCAGACAGGAAGAAACTGTTTCAACTACAATATCACAAATGGAATTCCTGCATATTTTTTTTAAATAAATAAATTTTTTACTAAGTTCCTTTCTTATTCTTGTTTTCTACCCTAATTTTTCTACACCATAATGTCAAGACGCGCCCGCGTTGATTTCTAGATACCTATACCAAAATATAGAATGTTTGTCACCCCTGCCTAATTTTATTACGCATAAAAGTCAAGTACTGCTAGAAGGACAGACTCTGATATCTATAAAAAGTCCACAAATATTGCGTACTGCTGGCAGGACGCACGTCTCTAGGATTGTCCTTCCGGAAGCTCCTTCCATCAAGGCCAGAGCTTGGAGGTTCTATGATTAACATTATGTACCATAGAATACTTTAATACATACTAATAGAAAGGGGGAGTGGGCGGAGCCAGTGTAGCCACTAACATGTCACTAAAATGTCAATTCACACGTATAAATGTCAACACAATCAATTTTTTCCAATTTTCGTGTCAAGCGTCGCTGCATACAAATTATTTAAAAATGGAAAATTGTGCAATAATTACGTAATGAAAGAACAGCGGGAAATGGAATTTAAATAATGGAGACATATTCTACAAATAGTAAGTCGAAACTATTTGTATTTTGTGAATATTAGAAACAAAAATAAAGAAATATTTATGTGTCAAAAACATTAATCAAAAGTCTAAAATGTGTTTGTAGTAGTGATAACTGATAATACGACGTAATTGCTTGTATGTGTGCTCCTGGCGACGCCAATCCTCCTACAAAATAAGGTTGACAGCCATTCTATTGTGTATTTTTGACAATTATTTATTTTAGAACTTGGAAAATTAGAGAGGTTAATTATAACGGGTCTAATTGGACTAAAGTATTGCCAATAGATGTTAATACTGTCGTAAATGTCTTTATTTTATAAAATTGTAAACTTCTTAAATATTTGTACACGTAAATCAATGAATAAAAATAATTGCAACAAAGATTTATTTAAATATTTTGCAGACAAGATTTTGTTTGTTGTTGTGTTAATGCTACATTGTTCTTAAGGACTTGTTGTAACATGCTCCTTATATTTTAGTCTTTACTATAGTCATTCATCATCGTCATAATTACAGCCCCTCACAAGGTCAGAACATAAGCCTTCCTTAAGGAATGCCCCAAAACACGGCTCTTAGTCATCTGTAACTACCGACTTGTTGTAGCGTCATTCTACACTGTGCTTACGAACAAGGCTGCCACACGAGAAACTTTCTTCACAATCGATTGTATCATAATCTAAATCTGTAATTCTTCTAGATATACAAGCGGTCTATTGCTAACTTTCTTTGAGGTATGTCGATCACACCATCCGATGTTTTCTTTCTAAACTAAAAAATCTTGACTTTCTTTAGTCGTAGTACCATTAAACCAGTTTGTTATTTTAACAAAACGCACAATACACAAGAATATCTAGGTATACAAAATAAAATAAATATATTATAAGATTCCTTATTTATTTGGACACAAACAAATAAAATTTAATTTATAATTAGGAATACATTAAGCCACTTCAAAAATTATTTAAATTTAATGAAGATTAATTGTAATGTCTCGGTCAAAGTTGTTGCTATGTAATTTTTTTCCTTATATTTTATTACATATTATAATTATAACTTCTGTCTGGGGTTTGACCTGCGTGGTAATAAAAACATCTTTGGCTTTCTCGTTGTAATATAACTATATCTCAGGTATTAATCCTGGATACGGTTTAATTTACTGTTTAAAATTTATACTAATTAGTTAAATTATTAATAAGTGATTCCTTGGCATGCATCTACTCATATCTTCACAAAAATTTACATATATGTATCAATATGTATAAGGTTTTATTAATAATAATATGTTATAAATCTGAAAAGACCGTAAAACCTTCGAAAAAAATACTCGAAAGGTAACTATGTATTCATGCGCAATGTAGGGCATTTTACAAGATAGAATGACGATCTAATCGAATGGGTCAATGAATGCTGGGTTGCTGGGTGGCTCAGGACCGTGCTATGTACACGCCTCTGACAATGGCCTAAGTTCAGGACTTATGTGACTGTTATGATAATGATTCATATATAAAGCGTTAAGCGAAGGGTGATCGCTACCAAGCTATTTCTAATTTGTCTTGTGTTGTTAATTGTAAACATTATTGTAAGCTATTATTTGAAAATAGTCCCGCTGGGTTTCTTGCTGGTTCTTCCCAGGACAGAGGTTTTTTTGCGAACCAGTGGTAAATGAAAAAACTGACTTTCAATAAGTATTGTTTATAATCTACATTGAATAAAGAGTTTCTACTTCTATTTCTATTATAGAACTAAAAACTATAAAGTAAAGTTAGTAAGGTTACAGCCTATATACGTCCCACTGCTGGGCACAGGCCTCCCCTCATTTCTGAGAAGGTTTTTGGGGCAAGGTAGTGTCCGACGCGCTGCCCCAATGCGTGTTGGTGAACTTCGCATGTCTTCGCAATGCAATTAACAATTTCATTGGTGCCGGCGGGGATCGAACTCGGGTTACTCGCGTTCTGTTATATTTACAGCGAGAGTTAACCATCTGAGTTACCACGGCTATTAAAAAAACTATAATAAATATGAATTTTCTATTAATGATAGTAGTTAAGTTTAACTTGAAGATTAAACGGAAATGACGTTTGTTCATAATTTTATAAAATAAACACCAATCAGGCCATTTTTACATATCCTTCTATTATAATTATTTACAGAATATTAGAATATTAAAATAAGTTTCACAACACTTTTCTCTAAACACAACAAATAAATCTAAAAAAAAACCGGCCAAGAGCGTGTTGGGCCACGCTCAGTGTAGGGTTCCGTAGTTTCCCGTCCGTCACACTAAGTGTTCCCACTTATGAGTTTAAAGGTGGATATCCATTATGTTCGCGCTCCAGCAGCGCTCCGCGCTCCTGCAACTGCTCCCGGTAGTGGGTACGTGCGCGAACATGGAGCGTGCAACATTGCACGCTCCGCGACAGGCGATGCTAAGGAGAGACCAAACCAACCGAACAATTCGATAATACCCGACCCAATGTAATAAGTACCTACAGCGCCATCTCTCGGGGAATTGGGTTACTAATTAATACATAGACGTGCCAGAAGTTTTCGGTGGTAATTTTGGATAATTTTTTAATAATTCTTTTTTTTGTTTGAAAAAAGATACGTTCAGGATAATAAAATATGTAAACGAAGTTAAAAAAATGCCTGCTTAAACGATTATACTACAAACTTAGTCCAGAAATTATTTTGTACAACTTTTTGTTTTTTTGTACAAAAACTGTTTCCATCCAGGTTCAAAATAATTTTCCTAGAAAGTCCTTATAAAGTTCTACCTTTCAGATTTTTTTCATATTTTCTAAACCTATGGTTCAAAAGTTAGAGGGGGGGGACACATTGTTTTTTACTTTTGGAGCGATTATTTCTGAAATTATTGACATTGTCAAAAAATGATTTTAATAAACCCCTATTCATTTTTAAATACCTTTCCAACAATATATCACACGTAAGGGTTGAAATTAAAAAAAAATCACTTCCCACTTTACATATAGGGGGGCTACCCTAATAAAACATTTTTTTCCAATTTTTATTTTACCACTTTGTCGGCGTGATTGATACACATATTGGTACCAAATTTCAGCTTTCTAGTGCTAACGGTCACAGAGATTAAGCGAGGACGGACAGACGGACAGACAGACATGGCGAAACTATAAGGGTTCCTAGTTGACTACGGAACCCTAAAAAACATCGTCATGGGATATTTCGGGCTTTCTGAATTTACTCAAAATTTGTTATAAATAATATATAACACGTATATATTTTAAAAAAGCATATTTATCACACTAAACTTCAGAATAAAACATTTTTTTTTCGTAAATAATTTTTTTTAAATAGAGACAAAGAGTGAATAATGGTAAAACTAACTAACTAACGTTAATAACGGTTCTGCAACGGTTTTTCATGCATGAACCTAGTTATCAAAGTCTTGCTCGCTTTTTCTTTCCTTTTTATAGAATAAGGATGACAAACGAGCACACAGTCCCCCTGATGATAAGTGAATGCTGTGTTTCATAGACAGCTACATTTATCCTCGATTAAAAATCACCTCAGAGGACTAAGATGGATTGCCTCGTTTCCAGTAAAAATGATTTCTGATTCTCTACACTCACCATACGAAACACAGCAGCGTTATGCTTCTATTTTACGCTGGTATTCTATGAGAGCAGGGTCCTACTCCGGTCGAGCCGACCCATTCGTGCTACAATCATAAAATAGCTGCAGCGTGGCTCTACAACGTATAAAACTGTCCTACGGGATACAGTCCCAGGTTTTGCTAAGAAGCCAAAAAGTTGCTCTTCATTCGCAATGTTAGCAGGAAAATTCTTCAAATCCCTTCTTTGGAACATGTCCTACGCGTGCTGTATGGCGTTAAGGTGGTGACTGCGCAAGCCAGCGTGAAACTGATAAGCCGTGCCCCTGCAGTCAGCTGGTCACCACTCGCACTGCGTGCGCACGGGCGTTGTTGTGCTTGAGCGTGAATTTTTGGCCCATTTGATAAGGATAGACTATTGGTACTAGCATCTGGTTACGGTATTTTTCAGCAGTCAGGGTGTTTCTGATCCAAACGAGGTCTGTTCTTCCACCAATACGAATTCCCGCTCAAACCATAATCGTCTCGCCGTGGTATTATTGGACTTCCTGAGGGTATTGGCGACGGCTCTCACGACCAGGAACTCCCCGTACGCGCGTGTACTCTTCGTTAATTGGAATAGAAACCGAATCGGGACTTATAAGTAAACAGCACTATCGACCAATGGTTATCTTACTTACCTGAGAAAATGTTCACGAACCCACTGTAATCTTCGTTCACGATTTCTTCGGCGTAATGTAAAATACGAAGCGGTCTACGAGCATGAAAATTAGCTTCAAATTTCGGTCTTTTCTCCTATCAGTTTGGTCACTCACAAACTAGTGGTGTTCCAGCCAGAACTAATTGCATGGCCGTAACATTTGGTTGTTTTCTCGCGGCAACTAGCAAAAATCGGTCTTATCGTTGGGTGTTTATGCGCTTCTCGCCTGGGTGTCTTTCAGCCACTTCACCAATAGCACGATAACGTTACCATAATCTTGATATCACGTTTTGTTTTGTTCCGATCTCCTCAGCAATAATCCGTTGGGTAGCCCTAGTTTGAAGCATGCCTAAAGCCTAAGTTAAATGGCACCGCTGCATGATGCATAAAGTGGCATAAATTGAAAATTAACTGCTAACTTGTTTTAAAACTATAATTTTACACCAAAAATTACCAAAAGCTATGGTAGGTAAATTGAAACCTTTGAGCTGCACTAAAGTTATACCTACCACGCAAATCTTTTGTTTTAATTTATTTTAACAAATTCAAATTTGGAATCATCCAAAAAGGCCTACAAAATAAGCTTTGTTCGAAAGACTTCAAAACCCGGCCAGTATTTTTTGAGTTTAAAACTTTATAGAAAATATACCTAGACGGTGTTGAGGTGTATATAATAATCTAAGATGTGTAACAACATTAAAAAAAAATATATACCATTTCAATAATGACAACATCATGCGCAAATATTAAAACAAAATATTTTTAACGCAATTTATATATTCTGTACCAAAATTTGTACATCGCTTGACGATAGGTCTAATAAACTGATGATTGCGTCAATTTGCCAATCAGTGAGTGTGAATTACTCTTTTAGCTCTGCCGTCGTGAATCACAGCATAATCTCGAGGACTATTAAATCGAATTGACTAACGCTAATAAGTTTTAGATAGCCGTGTCTAATCCAACGTACAAATTAACTATTAGTTAAACCGCACACGGAGAAGCATCATAAATGACCAGTAGAGAATGACTACGAATGGAATTTACGAATATAATAATATATTTGTATACGATCATTTCAATAGATCTGATGTAATCGAAATAAAAAAAAGAATAATGGAATAGATATCGATATCGGACAGTCATCTGGACATAACAAAATATTAACTCATCGAATCGATTTTTTTGTAACATAATTATCACCTCGGCTCTAATGCAGTACCTAATTTCTTGTGTGGGTCGAGATGAGAGATCTTTTATGGTCCCTGTGAGGATAGTGGCTTTCTATTACACAGTATTGATATTAGCGCGTATTTTGTAGTGTTTTAAAAAGTTGTTAAGTATCGTTCGATTATATATAAAATTATTTAATTTCTTTTTTATTATTTCAAAAGCTTACAATGTACACTAGGTATTTCTTCTGTACCTTGAAGGCCTCTTATATACATAAATTAAACATCAAAGAATACATAGAACCAAAAAAATCAGTGTAAGAGCTACTTAATCTGAAAACCGCGGCTCTGAGCCACATGAGTAAAGAAATCGACTTTTTACTCTGTGCCTGAATGTTACAGCTAACATTTAGACATTGATCCACGCTACCAACGTATCATCATCATCATCAAATCGCCTATCACAAGTGCACTGCCTATCTCAACAATTGCTTCATAGCACAGTCTTAAGTCACCTGCATTATATCGACTTTCTTACACTTACGATCTTACACTTTGCTTACCGGTACAAGGCTGCCACTTGAGAACCTTTCTTTCTCATCTGTTGTCGGTTCTTCGAGCTACATGGCCGGGTCATCGCCACTTCAGCTTACTGATCCGTATGACAAGAATATATAATGAAAGCTATATATAGATGGATATATATTATGAATACTATTTATTAAGTTTTGAGACTTCAAATACAAAGACTTCAATACAAAATTATTAAAATATTTTTAAATATTTTAATAACGTTATTTTTGTTAAATAATCTACACATAAATAATATTTGGAACATCTTTTGTGGATACAAATTGAGCGTATTTCGTGTAATTCGTTACGCAACAGTGTGAAGACGGTCGAATTTATTTTGACATTAATAAAAATATCATCGCGGGGGTTATTACAAGAGAGCGTGTCTAACAGAGATCTCACTGGGCGGCTGTTAATTATGTGCCTACAAAACAAAATGGTAGAACGCCGCCGGAACAATGGTCAAGTGTGCGGTCTGAGACCACCATGTTTGCAGCCACCATTTTACATTGGTTCTGTATTCACCGTATCGTCATCGGTGAAATGATTGGCGTGTTTCGTGAAATAATTTGCATGGTTTACGTTATATTGAAAAGCGGGATGGGGAGCGGGAACTGAGGAAAGCGTTTTATATAGGCTCAAGACAATACTTAGTGTATGTTCTACAGCCCTAACTAGATGGAGTGACAAACGGTTAAGATATTCAATAATTTGATGAGTGCTGGGTCAGGTACCATTTTACAGAAATTGCTAATAGCTATCGTTGCGTTAACTCTCTATATTAATACTTAAATATCTATTTTCAGTATAGTATTCCATCTGATAGGTTTTATGTAGATTTAAATAAAAAATCTAAAATTGGTAATAAAAAAACTGCTCCTTAGTGATCTCGCTCCTGATAGTAAGAGTTGGTAAGTATAGCGCATATTCTTTTCAGTTAATTCTAAACATTAAAATTATTTGTCATCCCTAAAGATTTTAGTCCTCATTAATCATAGGAGCATGCAATTGTGCCTGTAGTTACAGTGACTCCCTTACCAATCGAATTGAATCATAATGCAGCCGCATATCTTGTGCGAGAGTCATTGGTCAAAACTAGATACTACATATATGTACATATCTACTTTCCTCTTCCTCCATCCTTTTTTTAATCTCATATACAAATACATACATACTCAAATATTACTTTAGAGATCTCTCTACATAATCCGAGGTGTGCAATAAAGTACACTACTCTATTGCACACCTCGGACACTAATCAGAGAGGTTGGGTTTTATTGCCGAATTTTCAAGGCCACGCTACCCGCTTGGTTCATTTATTGATATCACACTAATATGTGAAGTAAAGCACAAAACTCTTATGAATAAGTCCGATTCTTTTATTAAGGTTTGAAATATACTTATATTATTATACAAAAATGTAACATCGACGACAAAGGACACAGTTACTTTCAACTATCTTTAGAACGATGCACAGTTAGTTACTTTCAACTATCTTTAGAACGATGCACAGTTAGTTACTTTCAACTATCTTTAGAACGATGCACAGTTAGTACTTTCAACTATCTTCAGAACAATGTACAGTTAGTTACTTTCAAAAAATACTCAAATATTCTCAGTATCGCTAGTGGAAAAGTGGACCAAAAAGCATTTCACTTTTTAATTATTTATCTTTTATAATTTTTTATTTTTTTCCTTTCTATAAGTTTACCATTTATGTCATATATAAATGTTTGACAAATATAAATGTTTAAGTACAGATAATATTATTATTAATCAACGGTGTACACTTTTAGGTGTTCTACATATTTTGATAACGGTTGGCTACTCTACAAATAACATGCCTAAAGGGGGATGCCCATTTTCGGCCATGGAACGCCCAACAATGTGCATTTGTTAAAAAATATATCTTTATTTATGGTTATTAATCGTGGTATTCATTTATCCTAAAAATATGGGAATATTTTTGCACAAATTAAAAGTACCGAAAAGATAAGAATAAAATTAGGTAAATCATTAATTCATTAGTTTGCGAATAAAATAAAAAGTGTTGCCAATCACAAATCTCATTAAAAAATCGATTCCCCTTTTTGATCGATTACTTATGGTGTCATTATTACAATTCTAATATAATTTTTCGATAATAATTATGATGTTACGATATATATTTAAAAGGACCGTTGACAATGGATATTTATCCAAAGCAGCCGATACGCAACCGTTATCAACCAGTTGTTTATCCGACTACAGACGAAAAAGGATGGTTATGTTTTTACTGTGTGTGCGGGTTAGGCTATGTTGAATCGTTTTTTGTTATGGTGCTTAAAACGTAGGATGCATTTTATTATAGAGGGCGCTACTATCAAAGTAAAATACTTGACCAACTTTGAGAATTCTTTCACCACTATATTGTCCATATTCATCACGCTGCACAAACAGATCTGAATTTTTAAATTTCACCATCTACCAATTCCAGTGCATATAATATCACTGAGGCGGGATCATTTTTAACATTACACAACTGTTAATTATTTTCTGCAAGTACTTTCTTCTGTTTAATTATTTGTACTCTTGTGAAATAAATATCATTTTGTCGATGTTTCATTATAACAAAATAACAACGATTAAGAGTAAAGCATTTCTTAATTCTTCTTTAATTTCCAATTTCATTCTTTGAAAATAAAATGTATAATATTGTAAATGTACGGACATCTGGACTGACCTGTTACGAATCTTTTCAACTGTTCTTAATGTTTCCATCAAAACATCGTAATTTAGCGATAACCCAAGACAATAAACAACATTGCCTCGTAAAAGCAACATTGTAGCGTGATCATTGGCTTAACTTTTTATTGCGACCACAGGCACTAGCTCGTAAAATGCCAAATTAAACTATGTGCTAATAGTGAGTTATGTAAGAATTAAAAAGCTATTACGCATATGTCACGATCGCTACTGCATTTAATCTTGTCGCGACTAATTGAGTAGGTACATTAGTTTTATTATATTTGGATCTTAGTATGGATTTTAATAATTATTATTATTTTTTTAGAATAAGGATGACAAACAAGCACACAGTCCACCTGATGGTAAGTGGATGCTGTGGCCCATAGACATCTATATTTATCTTCAACTAAAAATCAAAATGCAGATGCGTTGATAACCCTGAGGACTGAGATAGAACGCCTCGTTTCCAGTAAAACGGGTCTCCGGTTTTCTACAGTCACCATACGAATCACAATAGCGTGAAGCTGCTATTTTACGCTGGTACTCTGTAAAAGGTATTCCTGGTATTCCTATCACGGTCGAGCCGGCAATTTCGTTGAAAATCAGGTGAGGTCAATTCAGTGAAAATCAGGGCTGGGCTGAAGTTGAACCATTTCTCATAAAACAAGGTTTTTTTTTAGTTAGTTATACACTATGTTATATGTATTTTGTACGCATTATTATATGTATTTTTGTAAGCATATCGTCTTTAAGATTTATTTTACAAAACTAAGTGCCGTGTAGTGGCTGTGTAAGAATATCCACTACCGCGTATCATCCCGTGGAAGTTATAAGAGGCGCAAGAGGGAATCAAATCTGAAGATAGGCAGCAGCGTCTTCCTAATAACGACTTAAAGTAAAAAAAAACTGTGTTTTTTATATAGGATGGGTCAATTTTGTGGCAGAATTCTTATTGTCTGGCGTTATGGTAGATGGTTTTGAAAGTTTTGAGTCTATAAACCGTTTGCCAAGCGTGGCAACTATGGCAAATATCCCTATGAAGCAATCTGTGGGGAAGGCCTATGTTCAGCAGTTGACTTTAGACTGTAACGGTAACGGTTACAAACCTAGATAAAACTGTTTTTTTGGTACCTGATGGTATGTTGATGCTGTGGCCCATAGACATTTACATTTATCTTCAATTAAGAAACAAAATGCAGATGCGTTGCCAGCCCTGAGGACTGAAATTGAATGCCTCGTTTCCAGTAAAAAGGGTCTCCGGTTCTCTACACTCACCATATGAAACACAGCAGCATTAAGCTGCTATTTCACGCTGGTATTCTGTGAGAGCGTGGTCCTACCCCGGTCGAGCCGACCCATTCGTCCTGCAAACGCAATATAGGTGCAGCATGGCTCTACCACGTAAAAATGTGTGTATAAACGATTAAATTATCGCGCCATAAACACTGCTATCTTATATCGTGTAGGTAGGCAGTAAATTAAGAACGCGACCTCCACCATATAATTAACAAGTATAAACGTATTACAAATTAAATAATTTGTATCTACACGTCGTATTTGTATTATAAAAAACGCAAGGACGTAAATAAAATTGAATTAATCGTAAATCCCACTAATAAGTAAGCACGAGACGTGGTATGCCGCTTTAATGTCAGATTTGGTAACAAATACTAATATAATATTCTTAGTCAAATTAGTCCTTCTATCGACCAAAAAGTTTACACTCTTGATACCGTGGTAATAAAAGCGAATTTTGATTGAAACAAACCGTTTATCGA
Organism: Parnassius apollo; assembly: GCA_907164705.1. Taxonomy (NCBI): domain Eukaryota; kingdom Metazoa; phylum Arthropoda; class Insecta; order Lepidoptera; family Papilionidae; genus Parnassius; species Parnassius apollo. The sequence goes on along the minus strand of CAJQZP010001607.1, from coordinate 2,661,639 downwards.
AGCCAATATAAGTTGGCTTTGTTGTATTTAAGTTTAGCCTGACATGTTTATTATTAGACCGAAGAGGCCTATTAAATTATTAGAAGTAATCCCGTACGGTAGGTTCGGTATTTTGGCTTAGCTGTCGCTTGGTTTGTTGCTGTCATTGCGACTATACTTATTGGACAATAACAAATCAATGGTTCTGACATATTTATTTGACAGAAGCACGGTGTTGGAAGAACTGAATACGTCTTTGTCTCTAGATGTCACATCACTCAGTTCGAAATTATGATTAGGTAATAATGCCAGATTTATGAGATGGATTTGATTAAAGCTATTACCACGTTGAACGGAGCTGTTTTGTATTATGGTTGCAGACATGGATCAATTCGACCAGGGAAGTGCTACATACACTCTCAAACAATACTAGTTAAATAGTCGCATAATGTTGTTTTTAGCTGGTAACTGAGCATTCCACTGCTGTCCTCGGGGATGAAAAAGTGTCTACATTTTGAATCTTAAACGGGCATAGGGCCTTGGTTGTTCTGATTATATAACATATATAGAATATATAGAAACGGCACTTTTTACATTTACTTTATATTTACGCGAACACTAGACGCTGAACAAAACTACTTTTAGGGATTTTATAGCGTTTAATTTATTTTTTTCAATACCCGACGCTGGAAATCACCCGAAATTTCGGGTACTAAAATTAAGTAAATTAAACGCGATAAAATCCATAAAAGCAGTTTTATTCAATTCATAATAAAATTTTGAAAAATGGAATTTGACAATAATTTTCCACGGAACCTTTCCTCATTGATACAGACTCTAGTTTAAACCTGAGACTAATTTAAACTAACTTTTTGTAATAATACGGATTTGGTTTAAACTAAAAATGTATTATTTGAATTCACTTAATTAAAAAAATAGATACTCATCAATTAAGCACTGTAAACTTTCGTAGAGTTCGATGTATTCAATCATTTCGTTCCAAAAAGTAATAGGACATTGAATAACGAAATCAATACTGAAATATTTTATTGCTGGTACAACTTCAATCATTTAGTTTTATTTATGCTGAATATTTGGCAAAAGGAAATAAATAAATTGAATCAACTATAGGCCAAGACCCAGTTACAAATCAAATACGACTGCTGACCCCAATTTATTTTGTTTCACTTTTGCGAAATCGGTTAAGTACTTGTATTGCTCTAGCATATTTTTTCATTCCATTTTCATTCTTATATTAATGCATTTACAAAAAGTTAAATGCGTCGAGCCGGGAGTCCAAGCTGCAAGCGATTCAATATTATATTTTATAGACATGTACAGCCATAACAGTCAAACGGACCACCCAGATTGGTCATTACGAAGGGCTCCGCCCACAAACCGCTCTTCAATTCGAACTAAATAAGTGTTGCATTCCACGTCTGACGCCTCTGTGAACCATTTGGGCACCTACATAATTTCAACTACAAAATAACTAGTCTAATCGGACCCATTTGGAACTGGACATCTTTCTTTGTCTAATACCATTTTGAGTTTCATATTAAAATGGACTACTAAAATCTTGGCAATAATAACTGTCGTTATGTCAAAATAGAGGTACGCTAAGTGTCACGTTGTTTTATGGTCAAGGAAAACAACCCAGTCGCCCTCTGTTATTTGGTACGTCTGATTAAGCCATTGAAATCTTTTTGTGATTATTTTTAAGACTATTAAAGATGTTTAAGGTTATAAAATTTAATGGTGTTATAATTTAGACTATGATTTTAGGTCAGTCCGTTTTATTACCCGGAGTTCTTTTTATATCATCAAAAAGATCTGAATGATAAGAGCAACTGGCTTAGCCATATAGGACGAAGGACTGGTAAAGGGCGGAAAGGAAAGTTTCTAATTCATGTGGCAGACTGGTACTGGAAAGCGTAGCGTCGGGCGAATCCCTTCCGGGTTGAGTAAAGGCTTGATGAAACATGAAGTGATGCAGTAAGCTCAGGCTCATGCTTTTTGACATTGACAATCTTCGGGTTAGCCTTATTTTCTGTAGTGGACATGTGAGGGACTTTAATGATGAAGATAATTATTAAAGGACCAAAAATTAAGTATAGTAGTAAACTTAAGATAAAATATGTTTCTACCACGTGGTAGAGCCACGCTGCAGCTATATTATGGTTGTATCACGAATGGGTCGGCTCGACAGGGGAGGACCACGCTCTCACAGAATATCAGCGTGAAATAGCAGCTTAACGCTGCTGTGTTTCGTATGGTGAGGTTAGAAAATTGGAGATCCTTTTTACTAGAAGTAAGGCATGCCATCTAAGTACTTACGGGTGACAACGCATTTGCATTTGGATTCTTAATTGAGAATAAATGTAGATGTCTATGTGCCACAGCACCTGATGGTAAGTAGATACTTACCATCAGGTGGACTGTGTGCTCGTTTTTTACCCCTATTCTATAAAAAAAACATATAGAGAGTAATCGGAGAACGAAGTAAACCATCTACAGAAAAATAACAAAACAGAAAGAAATCGGAGAACGAAGTAAACCATCTACAGAAAAATAAAACAGAAAGAAATGGGAGAAGAATAACCATCTACAGAAAAATAACAAAACAGAAAGAAATCGGAGAACGAAGTAAACCATCTACAGAAAAATAACAAAACAGAAAGAAATCGGAGAACGAAGTAAACCATCTACAGAAAAATAAAACAGAAAGAAATGGGAGAACGAAGTAAACCGTCTACAGAAAAAGTTCAAATTCGGTGGAACTAATTGATAAACAAGAAAATAAAACTTGAAGTTCTTGTACGAAAAAAGAATAAGAAAATGAAGAAACACGTTGCCATTCGCTTGTGTCATTCAGTAGGCTTGGCGATCGTAGCACGAGTACGTTTCATATGTGAACATGTTGAGCCTGGAACTTTTTGACATGAACCGTGTGTCAGATTCAAAAAGTTTAAATGATAAAATCCGTAAAATTTGTTTTAACTTTTAATCAATGTGCAATATTTTCGTGAATGTAAGAAATCATTATACAAAAAGTTTATTTTGGTACATCCCTATATCGATTCTTATATTATTATATAAAAATCGATATATAATATAATAAATAAGCAATGTATATAATATAAGCAGTGAGCTCATTTCGGTAAGGCGACTGTACATAATATAACAAACACACTTCATTGAAAATAAAAAACATAAGTCTTTGTCTTGTAATCAGTCCACTCCAGTCAAATAAGGTCTAAAATCAAAATTTTGGCATTCAAGTTTGCATTTCATTGAAAATAAAAAACATAAGTCTTTGTCTTGTAATCAGTCCACTCCAGTCAAATAAGGTCTAAAATCAAAATTTTGGCATTCAAGTTTGCATTTTTGATATAATGTAGTTATAATGATACAAAACAATGTGTAAAGGTTTTCGAGTCTGCAACTCCCCGTCAAGGGTTGAAAAAAATTGTCAAAACTGTTTTTATGCAATTACTTGAAAACAATAAAAATTTGACAAACAATTTCTAATAAAAATGTGTAGATCTTGAAATTTTAAAAAAGGCTTCATGCTTTTTTTCCCTCCGGTCAAAATCAACCCAGTTAGGGAGGTTTAACGCAAATTTAAAAAAAAATGTAGTTAGTAGAAAAATAAGCGATTTTTTCAATTACTTAAAAAATTAAACTTTAGTTTTAGACTTATAGATTTTTTAGTGTTAAAAAAATATAACAATATGAAATTTTCAAATAGAAATTTGAATGCTTAAAAATGATTGAATTATTTTTTTTACCATATTTAGGTAGATCACTCGTAAAATTTCTAATTCTATCTTGAAATTACCAGGTAAAAAATTTTACCTGGTATATTTCGGCAGGTGTGAACTTATAAGGTATAAAATTGTTATAACTTTTTTCTCTGGCAACATACTAGTTGTGGAAAATTTAACCAAAAATGCAAACTACATAATAGTCGGCAACAGTATTAACAGCCCGTGAAAGAGTCTAGTATGAAACAAATTTTTTAGAACTTTTCGGATTTTTTTTATAGAGTAGTAGCTAAAAGGTAATAATTGTATATTAAAGTGTAATAATTAAAATTGAATTCGTGTTTATTAAGTTTGAGTTGATGTTTTCTTTGTTTGAAATCGAAATCAAACATTTTATTCAATTTAGTCTTGTTAAAAGCTCTTATGAACGTCAAAATCTTAACCGATTCGGAAAACAAGACCCTTTTGAAGAACTGCCAAGAAACTCTCGATTCTCTTTTTCTTTCTAAATGCCATGTTACAATTTCATTTCCAAAAGAAATTTATATAATAATAATATTTTTTTATTACTTTAAAGCTTTCCATCCATGCTTAAGTGATGAAGTTGAAATTATGCATGCTCATTGTTAATAAAGTCAATTAAAGTGCCATCCAAGCCGTAGTGGCGCGTTTTGATAAATAATGTTTTTAGCCCTCTATTTTTGTTTGACAGATCAAAGGAAAGTGGAAACGCGCATTCTATTACTTGTTAAGAATTTTTAATGTACTTCAATTGTTTTCTGGACTAAATATGACAACAATATTTATTAAAAATAATCCCGTACAGGGTTTTCCATTTTTTATTTATGTAACAGTAACGTAATTTAAAACTTATACTTTCCTTCGGAAAAAAGGTAATGTTTAATTGACACACATTATAATAAATCTAATGAAAGTGTTTATTTTTTCTATATAACTCGAATAGTTAAAACGATAAATTTTACTTACAGATCTCCCAGCGTTATTGTTGTGAACATTAATCTTCGACTGCAGATCGTCAACCTGCTCCCTGATGTCGAGAAACTTCTTGGAGAACTCGATACCGTATGCCAGATTGTGGGAGCATCCACTCCATTCCCACTTGTTGGCCCTCGCTCTTCTTCTGGGGTCGTGAGAGGCTCGGTATCCGAGGGGATCACAGCCGCATGACAACAAACGGCCTTGAGCACAAGCCCGAGCTATAGCGTGAGCTACTCCCGCGGCTGTCAAAGCGTACAGAAAGGCCGCTTCACGAATAGCTGTAAAAATGAATGATCTCAATATTAATTGAACTACTGAACCATTAAATTATTTGTAAATTGGTGAAAGATGTACTTAAATGCGAATGCAATATACAAATTTGCCAAATCGATTTTTAGAAGGCACTACAGAAAGACATGCTACGAATTAAAGAAAAATTGAATGGTTATTGTAATTATAATTATAATTAGTATTTATATTATTAAGTTATTCTAATTTTATTATTCATAATTCTATTTTAATTGTAGTTAAATTGTGACCAGGAAGATGCCACTGTCTATCTCCTGTTTGAGTTTCCCCTCTGTATACTTTAGTTTATTCTCTTAAGCCTACACAGCTTTTTTATTTAATTTAATATTAAAGTTTAACAAAAGTATATTCAAGAATTACCTATTCATTCTTGAATATACTTTTGTTAAACTTTAACTTTTGTTAAGCTACATCACTGCGTTTAACTATTTTTTTAAATAAATTTTAAGTTGACAAATTGAACTCAATAAACAAAAAAAGAAGATTAAGATGGACAAGCTTACAAGCCGTAATTATACTGGCTTTCTATACTCATTTGAGAGGAAGCACTGAAAGTTCTATCATTTGGCTGCAGTGATAGATTAGAGTGTGGTACCTATCCAGACAATCTCCTAGGCAGTCCTACCACCTAGAAAATACCATCAAGTGGGATAGTTTCTAAACCTTTTATCCCTCACGAATTTTCCATCACGTGCGACAGTATTAGCTCTTATCGTATCTTTTAAAAGTTAAAAACTTAATTCCAAATGGGATCATATACCATAAAGTAATGTTACAGCCTAGATAATATGCCTGACTACTGGGCATAGGCGTCTCATTTCTGAGAGGGGTTTAGGACAGAAAAATTCTGCTGCGCTGCTCAAATGCGTATTGCTGGACCTCGCACGTCTTTGATATTTTATTTTTATTTTTCAGATATGATCTTTACCGAAAAATGCGTGGTAAATCAACACTTTTAATAAGAACTAATAATTTGCGTTGGTGCGAGCGAGATTAAGAAATTAAGTTTAAAAGGTTACTCTAGTTTATTGAAACAAATAGTAGTGATAATATGAAAAGCACTTGAATAACTTTCTTTTTAGAAGTAAAAGTGATAAACGAGCACACATACAGTCCAGCCAACCTAATGGGAAGTGAATACAGTGGCCCGTAGATACCTATTCTTATGGTTTATATCATGCAATGTTCACCATAGCAATACAATTCTACAGCATGGTGTCAACAATGGTATCAAGGTATTATTTTGCTACAATACTGCTCGTACAATTATTATACTCTCTTTGCGAAGAAATCATTGGCTCATTGCATACCAAAGAACAAGTTTTATATTTGCACATAAAAATTGTACACCTGGACGTGTAGAGACCAATAAAGCCTTGCGAACTCATAAAGATACTTGAAGTACCGTTGCGAAGTATACTGAAATTTATTGTTCAATAAACTTTTAAATCCCACCTATCGAGCTTTCGTCGGGAGAAAAGCTATATAAATTATAATAAAGGGTACCTATTTTATGTTTAATTCTACACTTTTTTAATCGTTACCTTTATTTTTCATCAGATATTAGTTAATGTTACATTCTGCACAACAGAAACTATTGAAATTTTTCAATGAAGAGATATTAACGCATGGTAAAGCTTTTTACAATATTAAAAAAATATAAGGACTATTATTGGATAATATAAGGAGTTATTAATCCTGTGTAAGATTAATTTATATTACCAAAATTTTCCTTCATAAGGTCTTAATTGGTGAAAGAGTTTTTGGGTAGTGTAGAATCTGCCGCTTTACCCAAAAGCCCGTTGGCGGACTTCAGACATGTCATCGAAATATTTTCAGTTTCTCAAACGTGATGGATTCCTTTAAAATTAATTAAAATAAATAGGATAAAAATACAATGCCAATTTCTCTTTTTGTACTCACATCTTTGGATATTCGTAAAATATTCTAGTATGACATTCATCTGGGAAATTTAGTTTGGCCTTTTTTTTCCCGGTGCTATGTTTTGAAGTTCTTGGCTATAGTGTTATAAACAATTAATTATTTGTATTATGCTTTAGTATTATGTAACCTTATAACTAATACATAACTTAAACACCTAATATTAAGATGTAATGCCTCGTTTAAAGTAAAAATGCTCGCCGGATCTCTGCACTCACCATACGAAACACAACAGCATTAGGCTGCTATTTTACGCTTTTATTCTGGTGGTCCTACCCAAATCGAGCCAACCCATACTCGCTGCAACCATAACACACGAGTAGTTGTGGCGTGGATTTAGCACGTAAACAGATCTTTATCCAATTTTATTAACACTATACTCGACCACAGCGCTAACTATTGGACTGGATCCAAGTTTAGTGATTTTCTTTTTTATATGGGTGATACCTATGTTCAGCTTTCAGCAGCTGACTTCTGACGGGCTGTAATGTATAAATAATATACTCTACTATATTTCTATTCTTCTATATTTTAAGACTTATTTTTTTTGTCAAATATTAAATCTTTTTTAATCAGTCATAAATAAAAGACATTCCATGGATAAATGTTAAAGGAACGCGGGACGTTTTTGATATCCATTTATCTATTTTATTTCTATAAATTAAACACTGAAACCATTTGAGATGCAGAGATAAGCTATTGGCCTCGTACAATGTAATCTTATTACCTTATACAGTGTGATAGGCCATTTGCATTTGAGTTAGGACAGGAAAACCGGGGGCTCAGTTAATTGTGTTCGGTCTTAAATCTCGTCGGTTTAATAATGCACTAGCCTAGCTATTTAAGTATGTTAACCTGAATGGAACATTCTGAGGCATTACAGGGATTTTAAAAGCTATCGCTCTTTAATAGGCAATAAAGCTACTGTGCAGTCCGAACCATCTGTCCGCCGATTCGCGTATCCTGGTTTTATAGGCTGTGTTAATTACGGCGCTCGTAATGTTTATTTCTATTTAATTATTATTATTAATAATCATTAAGAAATTAATGTTTTAGTGCATTTTGGTTTTGTTATTATGTGTAAGATTCGTAACAATTAAAATAATATTTATATATTAATTATAAAATATAAGGGATGGCAGAAAATGCTAACTGGAATCAAGTTTTTTCTGTGAATAGGACTAATCGTTCTAGTGTTTAAATAAACTAAAATAATTTACTTTATGACCATGATGACTAATAGACCGTGGACTAGCGGTGTAAGAATAATTACTATAGTACGTGAGGGTAATATGGTCATCCGGTTAATCTGGTCACTTTCTTATAACTCAGAAACTACTGCCTTGTTTGCATAGGAGGCTTTGTGACACGATAGCTCTTCATCGGTCAATCAAATAATAAAGAGTCAAAAGTATGCAGCTTTATCGACGCCATTGTAAGTATTTTAGTAGATTTTAATATGGCGTAACGTAGTTAGTTTTTATTGAGTTGAATTTCGAAGTGTTCCAAATAATTGCCAAAGCTTATTTACAATTTTTTCTTAATATATTACTTTGTGTTTTTGTATCTATCCTCCTAGTTTTGGTTTTATAAGGCAGTAAAGCTTAAGATGACCATATTACCCTCATGTACATTACGTCATTTCATCCCGTGGTCGTCGTGAGAAGGGACACAGGGAACAAATCAGGAGATGGGGAGCAGCGTATTCCTAATATCTACTAAACACAATAAAATGCTGCTGCGAACCCGCTTGCCAAGCGTGGCAACTATGGCAAATTCTCCCCCCGCCCCCAATCTATGGGGAGGTCTACGTTTAACATTGGACTTTAGGCTGTGACGGTAACAGAATGACCAAGATCACACCTTAAATCTTAAATTTGCACACCTTCTAGCCATTTAGACTAAGGAATAGTTGTAATAGTATAGGCGCTGTTTACATGCTTTGTCATAAAGTAAGTCTTGCCTCATTACTTGACAGGAAAAGTTTGCGCGTAGCTGATGAATGGAGAATGGAACTGATGGAGTAATCCGACTAGCGGTGATCTATTTACCTCATCAGTGCCCTTGTGTTAGCGACGTTGAAGTGGGGCTTCACGGACTTTCATGATGTAAAAAAGTGCTAGTAGGCTGTTTTTATAGGATAGGGCGACAAACGAACACACAGTCCACCTGATGGTAAAAGGTTGCTGTGGCCCATAGACATTTACATCTAACCTCGATTACGAATCAAAATGCAGATGCGTTGTCACCCGTGAGCATTAAGATGAATGCCTCGTTTCCAGTAAAAAGAGTCTCCGGTTCTCTATACTCACCACACGAAACACAGCAGTATTAAGCAACTATTTTACGCTGGTATTCCGTAAGAGCGCGGTACTTCCCTGGTCGAAACAACGCATTCATGCTACAACTAAACTACTAATATAACTGCAGCATATAACCTGTAACGGTCCTGTGAACGCCATTATCTCCATCGTCCCTTGGAGGAGTGGCAAAGTCCTATGTATGGATACGTATTTAGTATGAGCCACGTACGTGCTATGTACGTAATCCTAATAAAAAAATTTTTTAAACCAATAAATTTGGCAGCCTCTCATCTCAGGGGTTTTTTGCCTAGTGTAGGGCGGCATTAAAGGCAGTTGAGCTTAGTAAATAGCATGTATGAGTTTTTAAGAAATTACTGCATATTTTGACTTTTGCTGTGGAGAGTATCGGTTCGTGAGGTCCACGTGCGGTGAAGTTACTAAAGTATTTCTTTTTCAGGACTTCTCGTCGCCGCTAATGATAAGAGGGCTAGTCCTTCTGAAAGACTAAGTACCTAAAATAATGTCTTCCCGATCGATCGGTCATGGTGGCGAGTCTCAACGGAGATTACCTGCACAGGACAGGATTATGGTGCACGAGTGTGTTCGCAAGCACAGGTGAACTCTCTATTGTCTCTATTATAAGACGGTATCTGGCACTACCAAAGAGAGATCAGGCGCAAGTCCCACGGCCTTATATGATTTACGTGGCACGGGGGTGAAACACCGCCAAATTCCTGGCTCTGGGCTGCTACTGCGAATTCCTTGTTATAAAAACCAAATAACCGATTTTCCCCATCTCCTGATTTGTTCCCTGTGTCCCTTCTCACGACGACCACGGGATGAAATGACGTAATGTACATGAGGGTAATATGGTCACCTTAAGCTTTACTGCCCTATAAAACCAAAACTAGGAGAAGGATAGATACAAAACCACAAAGTAATATTATATTAAGACAAAAAATTGTAAAAAAGCTTTGGCAATTATTTGGAACACTTCGAAATTCAACTTAATAAAAACTAACTACGTTACGCCATATTAAAATCTACTAAAGTACTTATAATGGCGTCTAATATATATATACATATTTTTTTATATGTTTGTCAGTTAATTTCAATATATCACCAAATTATTCGATAAATTTCTTGTTGCCCACTGAAAAAATGTTGTGTTTCAATACTTTCAGTTAATTTTTAACTGTACCTACTTGACTAACTTGTGTTGTTTTTTTGAAGTTAATAAACGAACAAAATCCTTCAAGTTAAGTAATTTAAACTCAATGCAATAAATTCATTCGACCACCAAGTGATTAATACAACTTGGTTACAGTACCTTATCTTTACGGATTAGCAGTGGCTTCCCGTGTAAAGCGAACCTAATTGAGGCTGGAGATACGGTTTATTGAAGTAATGGCATTTTTATTCCGTACCCACATCCACGCGAAGGATGACCGTAGATAAATTGGACATGATGGGTGTGCGGACCATATGTTAAAAGAAGTTGTAATCGATTGTGCGTACCCAATTATTTACATATGTTTGCAATAATTATGTTTAAAAAAACCATATTATAAAGAAAGTATAATTTGTATGATATAGTTCAACCTTCAAATGTATTGTATGTTATTTTGTCATTGACGGTTTGATTACGGCCTTAACAATAAAAATCGACGTTAGCTTAAATCTTAAATTTGCTGTCATTCTATTCACAAAACGATAATTGAAAGAGGGCGGTATAGATAAAATTAATACTTAAGGTAAGTAAGCGATAATAGACGTTTACAAGTAAAGCCGATAGTTTTTCCTATAACGCACATAAGGGTATTATATTGTTTCATCATCACTTCATTTGGTTATATCAGTAAGGTACCCTTTTTATATTGTAAATTAGTTTTATTTAACGATTTTTTCGATTTGATTTCAAAAGAGGTTGTCATGTTATGTATGTCATGTCATGTCATGCTATTATTTATTTTACTACTCTCATTTTATTGTTTTCCTTTATTACTTGTATCGATTTTCTTAAAAGTATTCACCTTAACCTCTTAAACGATTGCGTCTAAACACTTAGAAAATACATCTGACCACCCTTCTCTAGATACCTCAGAAATCTCGAATTTATAACTAGCTGGTGCGCCTTATTTACTTTTAGAACTCTAGATTTTTGGTTTTTATTCAATTTTTAGAAAAGTGTGGTAGTCATAAGTTGCTAGGTCAGGCCTTACAACCCTATTTTGGTACCGTACCTATGGATTCTTTTTATTTCCTGCTATAAAAAAAGATTAAAGGGATACAGTATTCATCGCCCGTAGTTGCGCCGGAAACGTCCGAAAAGACCATAGAAAGGATGTCTCAATCGAACTGGAAGAAGTGATTCGGAGCTTGATTAAGAGAATTAAGACGCATGAAACTTTGTATATTGCTGGCGGAGAGCTGATGTAAAAGCTTTTATACGACTTTAACCTAGGTATGTATTCCAACGATGCATCTTTAAAGTCAACAGTTTGTTGTTCTGCTTAAGAATCTAAATAATGCCTTCGATGGGTTTTTGAATTTTCAAATCTGTAACTTTTTATACTATAAAAAAAGGTTTGGATATCATCTTGGCTACATCAGCCATATAGGTAGTAGACATAAATCACTTTTGATCCAAACTGACTATCATCGAGTTATAACTGTTAAATCTTAAGAATGGTGAATTAATATTGATACATTTAAAGGGAAATATGTTAATTTCCGTTTCTGAACCAGTTATTCCATACCGGATTCCATCTTGTAATTACGAATTGAAAGAAATGCGTCATTGAATGTGAGTAATAGGTATAAAAAGGTTAATTTCGAAAACAGCTGTTTTCTGTGACGGTTCTAGGTCATCAAACCGCTACGAGCAAAAACGGGGGAAGACATGATTTAATATGATTCATCTATAACAAAATGGTAATCATTATAAATCAGCCATTATCTCGGCGAGTGATCGTTCTTCGAGATGAATTAATATTATAACAAAGCTCCTCTTTTTTTATAAGTCACGATATTGAAAATAAAACCTTTTAAAAATAGTAACAGATAATTTGATGGACCTTTTAAGATTGTTTTATTAATTCATACGAGTATGAATTTAAAGAAAGTTCACCGTTACCAAATCTTTACTCTTAAAAATATTTAATCTCTTATATGTATCTGACTGCTGGGTTATGATTTGTGGGACTTTTGGAAGTGAAGTTTTAAGGTAGGTATTTACGTATAACGAATCTCCTGATGTCTCCGAAGTTGTATTTAAAATTTTCTTTAATTTATTTATTTTGTAAATAAATTGCGTTTTCTTGGAATTAGTAGAAAATATTTATATAATTGCAATTACATACTGTCATAATTTCAGCACATAAAAATATTAAATAATTCGGAACTTGTATCGTTATGTTTTTTTTATTTGGTTAGAGTAAATTTCTAAGTTTAACTAAACTGCTTTACTAACTTTGCTTCGGCCAAAAACTGACCTTCGGTCGGACACTACTCGTGACGTGTAACGAAAAGCCTGTTTTATAATTTTGTAATCGTCTACTGACTTGACGTATGTTACGGTTTACAAGACCATATAGGGCGATGTTATTGTTTATTTATAAATTCAAGCTCAAACGCGAAGCGCTTTTTCCTAGTGGTCAGTGACAAATTTATATTTGTCGATGCGACAAGACGCGATAGAATCGAAATGACTCGATTTATAGCACGCTCCGTTGATCGATTTTGATGATTTCGAGTTATGGGTGACCAGATCAGTGAGTTGTTTTACTGTTATGGTGGAATTTATACAGTGGTTTCAAAGATTTGTTTGCTCATGTAATATCAGGCTTCAGATTATAATCATTCCGGTATTGATATTTAATAAAACAATAACATAATCCTTCGCATTAATTTTTTTTAAACGTTACCTCTACACTAGGATTTTCTTTTGTATCGTGGGGGCAGTTTACAAAGATAAATTTCACAAGGACAAACACCCAGACCCGGAATAATTAATTGTAGGCTATACAACTACTTGCTCCGTGCGGGATTCAAACTCGCGGCCCTTAGCGCTGTAACTCATTGCTAAGCCACTGCGCCATGGAGCCGTCAATTAATATAATAATTATGCTAAATACGTGTTAATGTTAAAACTTAGGTAGCCTTTATACTTTAGATTAAAAGATTTTTTGTCAATTTTTTTTATAAAATAAGGGCACAAACGAGCACAAAGTCCACCTAATGGTAAGTGGATGCTGTGGCCCATAGACATCTACATTTATCTTCAATTAAGAATCAAAATACAGATGCGTTGCCAGCCCTGAGGACTGAGAGCCTCATTTCCAGTAAAAAGGGTCTCCGATTCTCTAAATTCACCATACAAAACACAGCAGCATTAAACTGCTATTTTACGCTGGTATTCTGTGAGAGCGTGGTCCTACCACGGTCAAGCCGACCCATTTGTGCTGAGACTACACTACAACTACTTATTTACTTTTTAAGTCAAACAAGTTCTCGCAACTCGAGTAATTCCCAATGTTACCTAATCCTGAAAATCTCAACAATTACACACTAAGGGTATGTTCCGAAACGTTACCGGTATACTGCCGAATACGAATGACGTCATCAATTGTCGCCGTATTGTACTGGCGTGCCGCCGCCATGTTTTGTCGGATATCAGGCCATACGCTCAGTAGTGCGCTAATTAGATCAGAATTATGTAAACGTGTGTACCTATGAAAAAACTATTTTTTCGTTTTAAACAAAACCAAAGACACTATGCAATAGATAATAGTATCAAAGACAAAGATATGCTCTTTTATTTTAAACCATAACCTGGCAATGTTTCTTAGAAAAAAAAAGAAATCACTCTGAACTTTCGGCGTTCCACGTGTCGTTTTGATGAAGGTGCTCCGTCTTTTTTATAGAATTTTATATTTGTGTCTGGACTAAAAACGAAAGTATTATACTTTTTTATATTCCTTGTAATATAGTAAACACGTAGATACATAATTTGTGGTATAAAAAGTGAAAAGTAAATTGCCAAAAGTACTTCAAAATCCGGAAGCTCCATTTGGCGGTTGGGTCATAAATGTGTTATTTTTCAAATTCTCATTTATTTTTAGTGTAAAATGTAAGTAAAAATAGTTTTCTTACATATTTCAAATAACTTGACGTTGTATTTATTTCAAATTCACACAAAAATATGTTTGAAATATTGTTCTAAATGTCATACAGATAAAATATTATTATTATTATTTTTTAATTTTTTAATATTTTAATATTTTGGTATGAGTAACGAAGGAAACACATAAAACATAAAAATATACATATTTCCAAACATTTTCATATAAATTTCTCCAAAAACAAAAGTGTAGAATTCAAATTAGTAGTAATTTTGTCACTAAAATTGATGTATATACTACTGCTATGCTATACAGGGTAATTTACGTATTTTATTACAATTTCTAGCAACCAAAAATAATTTTATTCGATAGTTTATACATTCAACAAGAATTCCTGTAAGTTTTATCCATAAATATTGTCTCAAAGTGAAAATATAGCAAAATTTGCAATATAGCAAAAAAATTTCTAACTTACAAATTTTCCCGCCATTAAGGTCCCGAGTGAACTATACATGTCGCGCGCTCGCTTGGCGAACAGGTTAAAACAATTTTTAATTGGGTGTACGCTGAATGGAGCGAAGCATGCCAGAATGTTTTTATTTATTCAAATACAAAAACTTATAGAATAATTGCTGGTGATTTTTGGAGCAAAAATGACAAAATAATCGCCAACACTTTTCCAATATAGCGCTAATGTATGACGTCATAATATACTGTCCTATGTTTTGGAACGAATCACCAGTATGGCGTCGATTCATGACGTTATTTGCGTTGGACAGTACACTGGGTTCTATTTTGGAACATACCCTAAAAGTTATTCCATTTTAGTATATACTCATAGGCGACAATGAATCTGTAACCTTATTTCTTTAAATTTCGTTACATATGTCCGTAAACTGCTGCAGCCACTTAACATTACAAAATAAACGTTAGTTTATTTGCCGCTTCAGTTTCGTAAAAAGAAATCTTAATGATTGGATTTAACATCGATTAACTAGAAAGACTTCGGAATTTACATTATTTTTATTTTACACGCGAAACTGCAGTTTGTTTATCTTATATACGTTTATTTGCTGAAGTTTGACATTAAATTTGTTATCAGGTCCTTAGAACAGATTTAATGTATAAAGTTGAAACTTTCGTGGTGGCGCCGTGTTATGAGGCGTCTATGGGAATTGCGGCTTCCGATAGAAGGCGGTAAAACCATCTCGTTTACGTTAAATCCAGAACGGTGATGGATAGCCGTAAATTTTATTTCTCAGTCTTGCTCTTGCACGTATTTCGAATAGGTTTTCCTCCAGCAATTGCTTGCAGGGACCGTAAACAGGTTGCTCGTGTAATGTGAAATTTAGAGCTTAGTTTCTGAGTTACCATGGTACGGCCTTGAGCAACCATCGCACGTTTATTAAATTTTTTTTATACAGATTATACTCTTATTTTCCTAACTTATTTTCGTTTTCACTGAAAAGAATATTAATTTGTTTAGGCATAGACTTAAAGTTTTGAGAATAAAACTGTCTTAAAAAAGCTACGCCATTTTATATAATTTATTTATAATGCGATATTATAAATATACATTTTAGGTATGATTGTTTGTAAATCATGTAAAAATGTATCATTATTTTTATTAGGTTCAAGTGATCCGCCATGGCTTCGCACGGGTAACTTCTAGATCTCGACCACAGCGCCACCTACCGGGTCCAATTTTAATATAAAGCATCTAGCGATCCCCTCAAACACACAAAAAGAACCTTTCATGCAAATCGGTTGTCGCTTCTTCGAGCTATATGTCCAGCCCATTGTAACTTCAGTTTACTTATCCCGTGGGTATACGTAGGGAGGATATCCGCAGTAGAACCTACTCTGGTTCTATATCCTCATTCCCTAAGTTTATCAATGAGAGAAACCTTGAGCATGGCCTTCTCCATAGCTCGCTGAGAGACCTAGAGCTTCCTCATACGGCCAGCAGTGAAGGCCCACGTCTTAGATTCATAAGGCATCACTAGTAACACACACTGGTTGTACAATCTTGTTTTCAACTTTTGAGTTACCTGACGTGAGGATGTCTCGTAATCTTCCGGACGCTGTTCAGCCGAGTTGAATCCGTCGATTGACCTCTCGGTCGAATTTGAATTTAACTAGTCGGAATATTTGTCACAGGTAAACATATTCGTTGACAAATTCGAGCTTAGTGCTCCCAACACCCACCAACACAGGTGTGACATGGACGTTACACATGTGTATCTTTGTTTTGTCCATGTTCACCTTAAGACCTATCCCTTGGGAGTCACTATTGAGGTCATTGAGCATAGCGCTTAGGTTCTCCAGCGATTCTGCCATAAGGACTATATCGTCAGCTAATCGAAGGTGAGTGATGTACCCGGCATGGATGTTTATACTGTATCCTTTCCAATCCAGTAGCTTGAAAACGTCTTCCAATGCAGCGGTGAAGAGTTTCGGGGATATAATGTCATCCTTTATTACACCTGTCTGCAGTTGGATAGGTTTCGTAGATACTCTGGTTCTGTACTTAGACAGCCATCGTAGCTATACTGAACAAACACTTTAGCACTTCGATATACCGAGAGTCAACTTGGCAACGCTAAAGGGACTGCAGCATCACCCAAATTTCAACGGATTCAAAGGCTTTCTCAGAGTCCACGTACGCAAGACAAAGTGGCGGATTGTACTCTTCGATCTTCTTTACAATTTATCGAAGGGATGTGGTCTACGGTGTCGAATACGATACGTAGTAACCTGTTAGACGACTAATACTTTTTAAATAAATGTTTGGTATATTTTTTATTATTTTATTTTAAATTATGAATTATGATACTTTTTATTAATTTTCGAGACATTGCAAATGTCGCTTTAATATTATATCCCTAATTTTTCCATTTAAAAACTCATGCCTTACCCATTATCACATTGTGATGCTAACTGTTAAAAAATTCTATTAATAAAGGTTGTTAATGTTTCTGAATAAGTTAATTACCATCGTGATGAACACTTGTTAAGACGCTTTTTAATGTTGATGTGCTACAAATATGGGGAGTGCGACGTAAACCTTGGACGACACTATAAAATACTCAGTCGTTTTGAGCTGTAAGCTGTTTGTATAGCTATTTTTAAAAGTTATTAATATTCGATAGCAATATGGACACTAATTAGCTAAACAACAAAACATTCAATACATTGTTACCAATGTTTATCATTTGATCTGTTGCTATTTTTGAGATCTCTATTTGACGTGTTTTAAATATTAACGCCCGTCGCCTAAAACTCGCATCTTCCGCAAATTATTATTTATCATAGAATTCTAAAAGTATTTGTTACGATTATAACTATTTGAAGCTAATTTTTGCTTTACAGGAACTTGAAGCAATTTCCTAGGATTCTGTCTGGTCTGTGCTTACCTATACTGTTTTGTTGTCATTGTGAAAGGTGTACTGTGAGGCATTACATATATATTATAAATATATAAATAGATATAAATAAAATTTGCTTCCACTAACTTCATTATTCTTTCTTAAACCTTATAAATAATAGTAAGACGCAATTAAAATATTTATAAAGTAAGACCCATGTTAAAACATTTGACTAGTTTAGGATTATTTTAAGTTATTGTGAATAATCACATCTTATCAACGGTTAGAGAAGTTGCTCTACTATGTCTCAACTGAGGTATTTT
Source organism: Parnassius apollo (assembly GCA_907164705.1). Classification (NCBI taxonomy): domain Eukaryota; kingdom Metazoa; phylum Arthropoda; class Insecta; order Lepidoptera; family Papilionidae; genus Parnassius; species Parnassius apollo. The sequence continues at coordinate 2,643,527 of CAJQZP010001607.1, read as the reverse complement.
TTAAATAGTAATAATTCCATTTCACAATTAAATTTGATTTATTGAATTATATAATTATAAAAAAATTAAAATTATACACTATCGACGTTGAGGGTTATCAGCTTCTTTATTAAAAGAGTTGAGATCTGAACGGATGCAAAGCTCTGATACAGCCCCTTAACTTAGAGCTATAGGAATTCTTCGAACTGCTACGGAGCTTGACACACTTTCTCAACTCTTTTTCATAGATGTGGACAACCCTGTGGATGTCGAATTTATCAAACTTGATTATCTGTTTCACATTTATGTTTTTGTTTTGCATTAATGAAATTTAATTTTTGCGTTTACGCCTCTCTTTTTATTTTTTATTTGTACTATAAGAATTTACATATTGATAAAGTTAGCGGTACCTTTAGTTTCAAGTACTGTACATAAAACTACCCCAACTAAAAACTTTATTGACTAATAGTATAGTTATATTATTAAAGAAAAAAGTGAAGAGTAAACGCCTCCCTGTTGCCAAATTTCAAGTTTCTAAGTCACTCAGAAGGGGCCGAGTTTTTTTGAATAAGTGAATCAGCGAATCACAGTGAGTGATAAAAACGGCACTTTTTAAACATTAACAACTCAATGACTATAAGAGTATGCTTATGAAATTTTGGATTCTGGATATTCCAGGAGATTTTATTAGACCTAACAAATTAAAGTGAGTAGATTAAATAGTTTAACCGTTACGGGGGTTCCGAAAGAGGCTCGAAATTAGTTGGTGTATATATTCACACTGCCGAGTGGTCTGCCTGTTCCGTGCATCTGCCTTTTCCATTCTGTACTTGGCTGACACATTACCACCTGTGTACACAACTACGTGGTCTAAATAAGCTCAATCTGACAATGTAATTGAAGATCAAAGCATGCTCAATAAAAATATATATAATAATATCATCACTATTCTTAAACTCAATATATTGCTACAACAAAAACTTAACAAGTAGGGCTTCTCATTAAATTTGTAAAGTAGTATTAAATGTAACAAAATAAGGGAGTTGAAATATTTTCCCATAATTAATTCGCAATGTTTATCATTATCGAAGAATTGTAACTGTCAATAAACTTTATGGTTGGCTACTCGCTAACCCGTGCCGAATTCTCTAATCGACTTTAATGAATTCCATTGAATCGATTTCTTTCGACGTCTTCCAAAGAAATGCTCCGGATTTTGAGCGCATGACAGATTTTAAATTCTTCTCTTACACTTATAACATGGCTTTTTATTCGCGTTTGCTTCAATAATGCATGACACGTGATCATTTTCGCTACGACTTGTCAAGTAAAAAGCACGTCGATTAACGACACTCGGCGTCTGCAAGTCAAATTATGTCCTTGTATAATTTGCAGCCGTATAATGAATGATAAATAATTTAAAAGTATTTACTGCAATGTTAGGTATGATACTAAAATTCAGCTCATGTTTAATTAACCAGTGACATATACGTCTGATCTTACCGAAGGATGTAAAATCTCTCATCAAGCTGGCATTAAGCGAGCTTTTGGCGTTAATTACTTGGACCAGTCTTTTAATAGGGCTAGGACCGATTGATCTATACTTGTCTGTGATAAAAGTAATACACCTTGCTTCGATTTCTCAAAAAATGTATTAAATTGGCGAATTTCCATTCGTACCTTATAAGGTGACACGGCGCCGGCGGGCAAAAAAATTCACAGCCGCTGCTAAGTAAATACAAATTTCAATTATCATTTTAAACGTTTTATTTCATCTCCATTTCTTTATTTAAAATGTATGTCCGCGACATTTATTTAATCGGATGCGCATACTGATAGGTTTTTCCGAACAATGGTCCACGGTGGTCGGCTTTTTCCGCGTCGTGTTACATCGTTGCACATCGCCTGGTGATTTACGATCGTGTGCTTTGTGATTTTTGAAAGCTTTTTAGGAGCATGCTTCGCTTTCAGGTCGATAGACGCTAAGTATAGTGCCAAAATGAATGAGCATGCGTCAGCTTTTTGTATCACGATGAAATTCTTTGTAACCAGCTCTGTTATTGCTAAAAGACCTTGTTAAATGTTGCATTACGTTTGTCTCAATTGAAAAAGCGTATACAACGTAAAGTGTGATTTTTGTATAAAGGGATAAAAGTTTTGCCGTAATCTGTTACGTGTGGAAAATTATTAAAATTTATTTTTAAAAAATGTTGTTTAATTGGGATCTTTTCCTGTATCTTGGAGGTAGTTTACATTTATTGCACAAGGTCAAAACATATAGACCCGGAACAATTACTTAATAGTCCTCACCATTTCCTGGTTCCGTGCGGAATTCGCACCCGTAGCTATCAGCTCCGCAACTCAATGTCAAAGCAGGACCTGCTTTTATTATAGCAGTAGTAATCTTCTTCCGCCCGTGAACATCTAAAGCACCAGAGTTCATGATGTCTTACCGTACTTAAAGGTACACGTTATTCACTTGTCGGTGTAGATGTTGTTTAGGTTTGTTCGATTGTCTCGATGGTCTACTGGTCGCAAGCATGACGGTTGATCATGTGCAGTTCCTAAACTCGATTTCAAATCCCAGGTTCAGGAAATTGGCGGTACTTTTACCTTGTCTTGGAAAGCACGTAGAGCCGTTGGTTCTGAGTCTGCACCTGCTCCGGTCTCCATCACCATTATAGAGAATCGAGAGAGCACCTGCACTTGCGTACATATTTGTGCAATATCATGCTCGTTCTGACATAACATCGGAATTAATAGAATCGGGGGCTACTTTGCGGAAATTCATTATATTGAAAATGTACCTTTTCTCCTTCCTAATAAATTTCCTGTTCTCGTCTCTTAGCATATAAATACTTTGGTATTTTTAGAGATGTTAAAATTAATTAGTTAATATCTGCGTATAAAATTAAAAAGATGTAAAGTATCCAATTTTAAGAGCACCACTCTCCTTCCGTTAATTGCGTGCATTATCAGCGCCACCATTACCACTTCAACATCACTACTCCGACGGTATTGTAATGAGTGGTGACAGTAAACAGGAATGAAGTGCTCATCAAATTACCCAGTTTCGGACACATCATTTTTATTTTAAACACTAATTTTAGCTAATTAATTTTTTAAGTCTTTAATAACTCCAACGTATTTGTATGCTAAGAGATGAGAACAGGAAATCTTTTTTACGGTAAATAATATTTTTTACCTTCATATAATTCTAGTCTCTAGGAGTGACGACGCATTAGAATTGTAATTTTTACATGTTTGTCAAATATATTGCATTTAAAAATGTTGAATATTTTCGCTGGTATAAATTGATAATATAATTATACGCCGATGAAGCACTGGAAAATCGTGAACTATCGCCGCTACTCATTATTACACTTTATTTTATAGAATAAGGGCGACAAACGAGCACATGATGGTAAATGGATGCTGTGGCCCGTACACACCTATATCGAGGATCGATTTAGGATCAAAATGCAGAGGACTAAGATGCCTTGTTACCAAGTTGAAAAGGATTTTCTGTTCTCTACAATTATTAAACGAAACATTACCCTGCAGTTTTACGTTGGTATTCTGTGAAAGCGTTGTCTTTTACCGATCGAGCCGACTCGTTCCTGCTGCAGCTATATCAAATAGTACAGCTATTTTTTTTTTAAATACCACACTAAGATTTTTTTGTATCGTGGGGTATTTACAAACATAAATTGCACAAGGAAAAATCAGACAAAATTTTTAGTATTAGGCATGGTATGGCTCGACCACGTTTAATTTTTACGTCATAAACGTTAAACTGTTGGATTATACAACAATCTTTAGGTTTTACTCAACCGTTATACGCTAATTACGACATGAGCGATACAATGAAAAAAAATAAAACCCTAAAATGGTCATCAATTATAAAATCGTCAGCGGCTGGAAAGGGTTTTGTACCAATTAAGGCTCGTCTGGTTTCACAGGCCGGCTGTGTAGCGAATCGCTAATCACCGAAACCGGACGATAGGCTGACCGCGACCTCGCTCGTGTCAAATACAAAGTCAATTATAATGTGGGAGCTAAATGAATCGGGCTGATGATTCAATGAGGCAACACCGATATTATTGAGACTATTATATAAATAGATAAGTACTAAGTACGGTGCATGACAGCTTCGCTAACTCTACTAGCGACTTAAGTTACTGCGAATTAAGTTGCCGTAATTAACATTTCATTTTGGTACATTTTCATTTCATACGTGGTAGAGCTACACTGTGGCTATATTATGGTTGTAGCACCATTGGGTCGGCTCGGCCGGGGAAGGACCACGCTCTCACAGAATACCAGCGTAAAATAGCAGCTTAATACTGCTGTGTTTCATATGGTGAGTGTAAGATCCGAAGACCCTTTTTCACTGGAAACGAGGCATTCCATCTAAGTCCTCAGAGGTCACCTCTGAGGACTTAGCGTAACGTACGTTTTGATTCTTAATCGAGAATAAATGTAGATGTCTATCGGCCACAGCATCCACTTACCATCAGGTGGACTGTGTGCTCGTTTGTCACCTTATTCTATAAAAGAAACACGTAGCAGCTGAATTATGGTTGCACGAATATATAGATCTCTTTATTTTTTGCCTGGCGTAAATCAGATGGTTATACTGCCATCTATCGGAAGCAATAAGATCTTCCTTGCATTTACCATAGTCATCTCTTACGACGCCTACGGGACGCAGTGGGACGACGAATTCTCTTACGTGGCCACCACAAAAGCGTAAGGAAAAGCCATAGATTGTAACTCATAAGTTCAGTTCACGGTATCATTATTAAATAATGATTTTGTCAACATAAAAGAATAATAAATAAATTAAAAATATTTTTAGTTAAAAATCATTTATATAGGTATGGCGATAATTCAAATTTCGATATTTGCTCATTAAAAAGAAGATTCGGACGAAAATCGTCATGGAGGTTTTTTAATCTTCCGCTTCAAAATCAAGTCAAAGGGACCCGGAGAAAAAAATTATGAGGCGTTCACATAAAGTGCACGTTATGTGTATAACACTTGATGTTTTGATCAACAGCTTCAAAAATAATTTAATTAAAATAAAATGAAAAAAAAAATACCAAAAACCGTTCCATTAAAAGTATTTTCAAAAATTTCGCAACATCACTAACACACTCCTTGACTTAATTAACCCTTAAAAGCGGCCTTCATAATCCGATAGGGAACAAAGAGGTGAGAGAAAAAAGGCACTCAATGTCACGTCCGAAACTGGGAACTTTGGACAAAATCATATTTTTATGGGGCCTTTTGTGTGTTTTTTCTCACAGTTGTGAGGCATCTGAAGCAGCACGATTCGGTAACGCACCGAGGATGATATTATCTTGGCCATTAGGAAGTCGGGCTGCATCTTAGCATTGAGACATTTTAACACGTTCTCTTTTAGTTTCCCTTCGACAGATGTTATTTTTAAATATCGAAGGCTCACACTTGAATATCTCAGATACTTTGTGAAGGTTTTTTTGCAATCTAATCTAAACGAATTACTTTAAGTACACAGTATTGTAAATAACTTTGTCTAAATAAAGTAAAGATGTCTCGTACGAAATTCTCACGATGACAGTCCACCAGATAAGACAGTATAATAACACACGTGGTTTTTGCAGCATCATAACCACATTCTGTGGTCGTTGCTTTGTCACCTGTTGACACGTCGTTGATATAAAATGCCAATAAATGTCACTTTTTTATGACACATTCGCTCAGTGAATTCACGTCACGTGCGACCGCCACGTCAGATTCGTATCAACGCATGCTCGCCACCCTTGCTGTCCTGACGAGCGCCATTCTCTCACGTGACACCGACAACGCTCGTCGCGTCATCTGATCTCAAGCTAATCTTGGCCCCATCACCGGCTATTAACGCCCGAGGCGAAAACATTTCTCGACAATGGTCTCATTAGCTTCACAAAAGTCATTAAATTGTTGACAGTGCGCCGGTATTGTGCCAGCATCACGTACAACAAGAGCGCTAACAACGTGTGGAAGATCTCAGGGAAGCGGAACAAATCGCGTGATCTATCCAGAACGCCATCCGTCCACAGTATCCTTTCATCGATGTATCTACATACCCGGCAAAAAAAAAGCCAACGGTCCCAAATGATTATTATCTTTCTTCGACGATCATCGATCGCTATTATCCTATTTAAAAGCCTCTTGATTTGTTCTTCGGATTTTTTTCTTTTCATTCTGTCTGTGGCGTTTCAATTCAGGATCCCAACAATGGGCAAGTTAAGAAAGATGTTTAAGTGTTTAGTTACGCTATTTTTTCACAATTTTTCAATTTCAACGGAATCGTGTCGTTGATGGGCCGGAAGGTGTCGTCACGGAACGTTATCAATACTAATAGTGTATTGTATTTGGAATAATCTGAGATGTCTAATATCTCAATATGGTGTAAATTAAGCCTTATAAGTTATATGCAATAAAACTTTGTTTATGGCAAGTTTTAAATATTACATTTTTAAAATATAACGTGTATTAGTATCAAAGGGTGCAGTATTTTATCTGTTTAAGTAAACGTCTTCGTAACTTATGTAGAAGAAATTTAATTAAGTGGCTTGTTTTATACATGATATTAATTTTTCACGTCCATATACTTACAACATGCATAAACGTGCTTGTCGGTTAAGGATACTCTTATTTTGGTCGAAAACAATTTGCTTGTATTAAATATTAAAAATAAAAAAGTTACAGCCTATACACGTCCCACTGCTGGGCACAGGCCTGCCCTCATTTTTGAGAGGGTTTTAGGGCAAGGATGTGTCCACCGCGATGCCTCAATGTGTTTTGGCGAACTTCACATATCTTCGAAATATTTTTTCTTATTTCTCAGACATGCAGATTTCCACACGATGTTTTCCTACAACGCCGAGCGCGTGGTAAATCAGCACTTAAAATTACAATTAACAATTTCATTGGTGCCGGCGGGGATCGAACCCAGGTTACTCGTCTACAGTGAAATTTAGTAGTTCAGAAGAGCTACCACGGCTCTTCTGAACTACCACGGCTCTTGTTAAATATTATGTGATTAAAAATTCTCATTACACTGTTTCACGCTTTATCTGTTAGGAAAAGTACTTTAGTAGATACTTAAGAAAAACAATAAAATTATTCAGAATACGGGTACAGAATATTATATCTTGTAGCTTTTAATTTACGTTCTTATTAGCCCTTGTGGCTCAGTAGGTAAGCGCTCGCCGTAAAGGACAATGGCGAAATAAAAGTTGATGAAATTATTAAGCGTCTACTTAGTCACCATTACAGATATAAATAAGATAATTTACTTTGTACTATCTAATCAAGCTTATGGCCTATCGAGGTCTAGTTGTTGTAGTTGTTACGATTCGTCAGTTAAGACAGGCAAAGGTCTTATAACATACAGGCGAGTTTGACGTGTATTTTATTCAGAAAACTCTACTATATATACTAATGCGTTCTTTACGGATTTCTTCCATGCTAGTAATTACCCTATATAAACATATATGAGAATTATATTGACTAGTTGTTGTTGTAACGATTGGCCAATTAAGGCGTTTTATACCATACAGCCTAGTCTGATGTGTATTTTGTTTAAACTGGAACATATTTAATTCCTGACTTCCTGCACTATATAATATAGTATGGCTGAAGAAAAAATTCAGGATTTTAAATTCTATATTTTTACATATTTTGCATTTGTAGACGCAAAAAAAAAATCAACTAAAATTTGTTTGAGATTTCGCCATTGTCCTTTCAAACTATACGAGAAAACTGGGTCTGATCTCCACCGGCATTAAAATGGTTAATTTCAATTTCGCATACTGATCTACCACGTGCTCGACGGTGAAGGAAAACTATGCGAGGTGTAAAATATTTTTAGGACATCAAGTTCTTTTCAGAAATGAGAGAAGGCATGTCTTTGTATACTGTATATAGGATATTACTTAACTTTTGCGTTCTTATTGACATAACTTTAACATATAAATACCTATGTTTATAAATTATTAAATTTATCATACACAAAATCGGTCATTACGTTTAAATATTAAAAAAAATTATTTAATAATATTATTAGGGTGCTATTCAATAAGATGTAAAACTTTGAACGGGAACTTGCCGTTGTATTGGAAATTGTTAACGACTGTTAGAATTAATTTTGGTAGTAGTTATATAGAAATAAGCACAATTATAAGAAAATATAATTAACATACTTTATGGATTCATCGTTCGAGCAATTTCAGTTAGGATATTAATTGGTAAGGCATCGGGCGCGGGGCGAGTCGGTCGGACCCACACGTAGCGTGAAATCGCGGGGCGCGGGAGCGGTGCCACACCTGGCCAAGGCCTGTCTTATTATTTGTTGTCTCCCATCTTCCATGCTCGTAAATTTCCACGTCAACGTGTGCGATGATTGTGGAAAAAATAAGGTCGACAAAGCCGTTCACACCCGGAGATATAGACATAAAGACTGACTACGCTCAGTAAATACTAAACATAATGCAAGCAGCGCGAGAGTCGTCTGTCGTATTAATGTGCGTGGATAATTTTTCGTCGTAATAAATTCGGATTGTAATGGCCGATAGCGATTGGTCTGAATGTTTTTGAGCTTATTCCAATAAAAACTTCGTTTGAAATATCTTCAGCGGGACCAGTTTTGGCATTATGTCGAAATTACCTACCTACCTGCGTGTTCTGAATGAAGTTCAAGGAGTTACTACACCCTTTCCATTAGCGACAAATTCTTATTAATAAATATGTATGTTTATTGACATTTAGATGGTTTTTCCTTTCAAGATTGCAATAACAATTTTATTCTTTTACGAGCCAAGCCATAAGGTTATGGAATGAACTTCCACTCCAAATTCAACGTGCACAAACTTTGGAAAGTTTCAAAAGTGACGTCAAGAAGCAGTACCTAACACTTTGGGGTTTTTGATAACCAATTCTAGCAACAGATAGTTATTCTGTGTTTTTTTTCCTCTTTGTTTTGTATTTATTTATTTATTATCTATGTATATATGTATGCGTATATAGTTATATATATACCTATTTATTAATATGTATGTTTATTTTATTTTATTTTTTTATGTATTATTGTGGTATTTTAACAAATATAGTTTAGTTTATTTAGATATTAGAATGTAAGTGTAACATAAATCGCACCACCTCCTACTGTTCTTAATTCCAGTTTCTCCTTAGCCCAAAGGTTGTCTGGAAGAGATCGCTCTTTAGCGATAAGACCGTCTTATTGTACATACGTATATATTAAGTTTTCTCTGTAATGTATTTATTCGTTGTATATGTGTGGTGTACAATAAAGTATATACTACTACTACTACTAACAATGCTCTTTTACTATGATGCAGTACCATTTAATACCAGTAGTTATGTAAATGAAGATTGGCTTTAAGTTAGAATGTGGTGAGTGTTTGAATGAGCGTGTAGTGGCGGTTAAGAATATCCACAACCCCACATCATACGATCATCATCATCACGAGAGTGTCGTCAAAGGCGACACAGGGAAACAAATCAGGAGTTGAGCAGCAGTGTCGCTATGGTCGTCACCAAATTGTTCAAAATTATGGCGATTTTATCGCAGACAATGCCTTTCTTCGAATAATAGAATACAATTTGTTTATTTAGCTGGTCACCTTGTTGAAACACTTCATTTAATTGTAGCTTGCATAATTTGACCTACATATAATATAGTAAACATAAAAAAATATTTAGAAAAATATGATAGGTAGGTACTTTTCATGCACAAAGTGAGAGATAATATGAATACTATTTTTATTAATATTTTAATTAATATGTTTAATTATTTTAATGCTATATTTTAGAACCGTTTACGTCGTCATCTTAGTAAAGATACCAATTGACCGACCGAAAATAAAAATGAAACAATCGTACTATATTTTACGTATTTCATTCATATAACTTTAAATTTTAATTTGTTTATATTTTTTGTATTGTGTATAAGCTTTGAATAAATTTTAGCTGTTGATATTACAAAAATCAAGCCCATGAGTTGCGCTCAAATTATTAGTAATAGAAAACAAAATCAAATAAGATAGCAAAAGGACGTTTGTCTATAAGTATGATAGGTACCTTACTTACCTCTTTTCATAATAGCACTGGCATGGGGGTTTGTGCTCTTGGCCATGAGACTGGAACAATTCCACCGATGCCACCGAAATTGATGTTGACATTCCTTAACCGCCAATTGAAGACCCTCGAAGGCAACTGCTGCCGTGTCCGGTACTTCATGACAAACGGCTCTTTGTTCCCTGGTCAACCCTCCCACTAGGCGACACGTGAGAGCTGAGTTAAGCTTGAAATGAGGTGGAAGCGAGTTGTCGCGGGAACTGTGTAAAAAAATTACAATAAATATTTAGATTAAATTAAATTTACTGATACTATTGACTATAGTCAATAGTATGGCTATGCAGATTAGAATTAATTAGAAGAATAAAGTACAGAAGTTATTTACGGGTTGAAATCCAGCTTATATTTTTGCAAAAACACAAACGACTTAATTTAGGGTCCCCTATTATCCTACTAGCCTATCCCCGACTTTGACGTTTGCGTATGTTCCATTTTGGAAAGACTGTGCATTCAACACACTGTTGCATACTCACGGTAACACTATTGTATAAATTATATTTTGTGAAGTACCTTCTAATAAATAAACAAATTTGATACAGTAACAATCTTAACTTAAACAACTTCATTATTATTGGATCATAGCGAAGCTACACTCTTGTTGCACGTTGTAGCATGAACGGGTCTGTTGTATTTCGAATAGTGAGGGACAAGGACGAGAGACCACTTTTACTGATCTAAGGACTCCATTTGAATTCTTAATGCTGATAAGGCATCTGCTGTTCGATTCCCGATTGAAGGTGGATGCATTTGTTTAAGGGCCATTGCATGCATTTTACTCATCTCATTTATCGACTGTACTTGTATAAAAAATTGTTTTCAGTATTATTATTATATTTGAATAATGGTGACAACCGAACACATAGTTCACTTGATGGTAAGTGGAAACTGTGGCCCATAGACATCTACATTTAACTTCGATTAAGAATCAAAATACAGATGCGTTGTCACCTCTGAGGACTAATATGGAATGCCTAGATTCCAGTAAAACGGGTTTCCGGTTTTCTACACTCACCATACGAAACACAGCAGCGTCAAGCTGCTCTTTTACGCCGCCATTCTGCGAGAGCGTGGTCCTTCCCCGATCGAGCCGATCCATTCATTCTACAACCATAATATAGCTGCAGCATGGCTCTACCACGTACAGTAACTAATTGTTTTTTAGGTGGTAGGACATCATTTCAGGCTAGGAGTCCGTCTGAGAACGTACCACACTCTTACCATTTCTAGTAGCACAAAGTAGCGCTTGCACTTTCGTGTTCCGATCTGAATAACCAGTAAAATCAGAGGAAACAACGTATCTATAGCTTTCTTTGTTAAAAGTTGGCTGCTGGTGCCCAGTCCATGGACTGCAGTAGCTTCGTTTCATCACTTACGAGATGTAGGTTCGTTTATCACCTTTATACTAGATGTTATGACTGCCTCGTTGGTTTAGTGGTTGTAGTAGTGCGACTGCTGATCATGAGGTCCTGGGTTCGAATCCCGGGCCAAAAAATTAATTATTGAGTTTTTCCGTCAAGAAATTCTCAGTACTTGCCCGGAGTCTGGAAGTTGGCTGTGTCTCACCCCCGTGCCTCAGAAAGCACGTAAAGCCGTTGGTCCTGCGCCTGATCTCTCTTCGGTCGTGTCGGTTTACCGTCCCATTGGATTATGAGAGTGAGGGTATAGAGAGTGCACCTATGCTTGCGCATACACTTGGGCACTATAATCCTGTCCTGCGCCGATGGCTAGCCTCCGTTGAGGCAGGCCGCCGTGGCCGAAATTCGACCTGGAGGACATTACACATTACACAAGATGTTATAGTCTGCAAAAGTTAAATCGAAATCAATGTCAAAATATAACACTTTTTGGAAATCAAAAATGCTACGTCATCGCTTGAACAAGTTAAAGTTAAAGCTACAGCCTATATACGTCGCACTGCTGGCCACAGGCTTCTTTTGAATTCTAAAAGAGTTTTAGGCCAGAGAAATACCCGTCACGCTGCTCCAATGCATGTTGGTGAAACACATCATGTCTTCGAAATATTCTTCACCTCCGAGCACGTGCGAAATCAGCACTTAAAATTGCAATTAATAATTTCATTGGTGCCAGTGGGGATCGAACCTGGGTTGTTAGGGTACTGTGAAATTCACAGCGAACGTTTAACCCCGGAGCTATCACGGCTTTACTTCAAAAATTGCCTAATGCCAAATATTGTCCCATTAACGTCTTACTGTTGCGCGTAAATTTCCTCCTATTATAGCGCAAGTGAATCTTGCCGAACTTTACATATCTTGGAACATCCATTTATACTATTTTTTATATATTATATTATATTTATATTTTATATATTATATTTTATATATTATACTATATTGATATTATTTTATTTTGTATGATATGTCTCTCGGACACATCGAACAAAATATTTCATTTTTAGAAATGTCAGCACCGGGGTCGAGTTCCTGTTACTGATTATCGTTAGAGCCTACCATATGTACACTGCTGAACATGGAACTCCCTCATGGATTGCCTCATAGGGATCCCCCCTATTTATTACCATAGTTGCCACGCTTGGCACGCGCAGGCGGGTTGGTAACCACGTAATTTGAAAGACGCTGATGCCCATATCTGAGTTTGTTTTTACTCTGTGGATATTCTTACACCGTCACTACTCTACGTATTGATTAATAATCTATATCTTTATATATCCTTCTGTTAATTATTCAAAATTGTTGCTAGTTCATTTTATAATATTTTAGTAAAAGTTGCAAGCAAATTTAATACATTTTTATGCTTATTTAAGTGTTTTAAATCATCATATACCGACCTAATTAGTGAAAAAATCACATAGTTGTTTCAAGTAATAATTCGACATTAGCTTAAATAAAGTCATAATATATTAATGTTGACCATTAGCAATCCTAATAATTTACACGTTATCTAAAATATTGCCGCTAATTGGGATCACCTTATGTAATTAATGTCAATATAATTAATTTATTCCAAGCACAGATGCTATCTTCACGAGTTTGAAATTGTTTATTAATGAAACAATTTGTAAAACAGTTCCCGAGGTTGAACAAATATTTTTAAAGTATTTGACGATGGAACTAATGAGGCTATATGGATTTTAATTAATAAATCTCTGGAAATACGACTTTAAAATAGTTATAGATGAATTCCGGTAATGAATACTTATTTTTAAAGCCCACACGCGTGTTAACTTATTATTAATAAAGACATGTAGGTCATCAGGTAGGTATGAAATTGTTCTGATTTATTTCAGCTGCCAAATTCCATCAACGCACACTGCGACAAAATTTACGATACTATCCACATCACCTGGATTATCGGCGGTCCACCACTGTGTGATTTACTTGGAGTTCGTGCTCGTATGTACCTCTTCTTCTTTCTTTAAAGAAGCAAGTTCAATTTTCATATGAAACTGAGTATGTAGTGTTGTTTTTAAATTTACCACAATTTTAATTACTTTTAAGTTACTTAATTTCATTATGTCCCAGCGTGGGACGCGGTACTCCTGTAAGTTGATACAATTTACCGTCACACGCCTGGCTATAGATTGCATATTTTCAAATAGTGGACGATCTTGCAGATACTTTCAACTTTTGAAAGCAATAGAGAGAGGAATGGAGACTAAAAGAAAAAAAAATTGTTATATTTGAAAGAATAACCGACATGAAGTTTTTATGTGCTTAATAGATCCATGAGAAAAACACCATTTATCGCATCACGTAGCTACCGCCAAGTGACGTGGCTTGTCTATCAGATAAGGCGAGACTAGGCTTAGTATCAAGATTGGGATCATATCTGACGTCTACTTATTCCATTCTCTAGACGTAACTTAGAAAATTTTGTTATATAAAAAGTGTCGGTTATGTCTTGGTTTATAACGCATAATATATTAAAAGGTGAGAATATTATCCGAGTAGAGTAGTAGTCTTTTTATAGAATAAGGGCGGAAAATGAGCACACAGTCCACCTGAGGGTGAGTGGATGCTGTGGCTCATACAAATCTTCATTGCCATATACATCTACATTTATCTTCTATTAAGAATCAAAATGCAGATGTCACTCCTGAGTATTGAGATGGAATACCTCGTTTCCAGTAAAAAGGGCCTCTGGTTCTCTACACTCATCATAAGAAACACGGCAGCATCATGCTATTTTATGGTGGTATTCCGTGAGAATGTGGTTCTACTCCAGTCGAGCTGACCTATTCGTGCTGCAACCACAATATACTCGTAGCTGCAGCATGGCTCTACCACGAAAAAAAAGATTCACTCTATAAGTAAACAAACAGCCTATATTTTACTCGCCTTTCTGGACCAGTTGTGTTACCGTTATCGTCACATCCTTCATCTGTACCATTTATTCCATTCATCATCATTACAGCCCTTCACCCCCCAAGTAATGCCACAAAGCACGGTCCTGAGCCACCTGCATCCATCGACTTCCTGCATATCTTACCAGGTCGTCACTCCATCTAGTGGGGGGTCGCCCTACACTACGCCTACCGGTACGAGGCTGCCACTCGAGAACCTTTCTTCCATCGGTTATCGGTTCTTCGAGCTATATGGCCGGCCCATTGCCACTTCACCTTACTAATCCGTTGGGCTATATCGGTAACTCTGGTTTTACTGCAGATATGCTCATTTCTGAGTCTATCACGCAGAGAAACTCCGAGCATAGCCCTCTCCGTAGCTCGCTGAGCGACCTTGAGCGTCCTCATACGGCCAACAGTGAAGGACCACGTCACGTGTTATTCCATTACAGCCTATCAAAAGTGTACTGCTGAACATTGCGTCCCCCATAAATTGCCTCATAGATGGTATGTTTGACACAGTTACCATGCTGCCAAGCATGCCGGCTCACAACCGCAGCTTTTAATTTATTTCTTATTAGGATAACGCCCCCATCTTCGTTAACTGGTTATGTAATTTACTATAACCTGGATTATTATATAATAATTCTATTAGTTCGTTATATAGTTTTTTCTTTAGCTCGCTCTCCGCTATCCAACCAAATGTCTTAAATTTAATTTGCCGGCCTTTAATTTTTCTTTTTATTCATGAGATAAATACAATTGTGGTTTCACATTTTAAAGAGTTATAACTCGTTTTGTTTCCTGCTTGTAATGTTTAATTTTGGTTTAGGCGCGTATACAGATATGCCTCCACGAAATGCACGTTACTTTAGGGCGCGGTATATTTTTCGAGGAAATACACGTATGTTATCACTCTACTCAACATTTAAGTCAAAAGTTGGCCAAGCGAGAGTCGCCGTTACATATTTGGGATACTATAAAAATATAATATATTTTAAGTAAAGTCAAAATATTTTTAATGTGTTTAACAATTTCTTTGATAATACTCTTGCGGCAAGAACGGTAATTTAAAATCGCATGTTTTCTTGTTTGTTGGATGCTGATTTTCATTTTAAAATTTCTTTGTATGTATTTCAATAATAACACTTCCAAGTAACATAATATAAAACTTTTTCTGTATTCTTTCTGTATTTATGTATGTAAAAGTCTTAAGAAATGATTGGGGACTGGGTTTTGATTAGTACAGTGGCGGCGTAAGAGTATCCACTACACCATAACGTCACGAGACGGCAATAGAGGGAAATTGAAACAGGACACGGACGGCAGCTTCTTTCTCATCAAATTTATAAAAAAAAACTACTGATGTAAACCCAAGCGTGGCATCTATGGTAAAATATTCTCTATGAGACGAACTAAGGGGTAGGGGTATGTTGCATTAGTAGAAAAGTGCTTTTTTGGGCTATAATGGAGGTTTTGGATAAAAAGTCACTACAAAATTTTCAATATTTTTGTCTCTATTTATAATTTAGTTTCATGTTTTATGTACAAATGAAACATTTTGCATCAACAATATTACGATTCACGTTTACTTAAAATAACTACGTAATAACTTATCATTTTAATTTTGTCAACAAACACTAAAACTTATAGTAACAAAAGTTAAACACGGTTTTCCTTCTTTACATAACTGTGAGTTATCTTGTTCCTCTTCCCACGCTCAGTGGAATGCCGGCGTATCATTAAAGGGTGCGACGGAAGACTAATTCTAACCAACGTTTAATGATCTCAATGAAACGCACCCGCGATCATTATTTTTCTCATTACCGTGTCATTATTCGCATCTTAGTGCCTAGGTGTAAATGCTTTGAGTGAGTTTAATATTATTTTACGAGATTTTATTTTTAACTAAAAAAAGCACTCTCTTAATCGTAAGGAGTCACTAAGAAATAGGGGATTCACTCTTATTAAAATAGTACTTACTAAATACACGTATTTACGCTATTGAACGTGTGAATAAGTTTTAATAATCCATTATATCGTTTCGTCCCGAGGTTGTAGTATGATGGAACTAAAGGATGTACCAAAACGATGTTATGGCTTACGAAATTAGAATATATAGAATATCGTTTTCATTCTGTATGAATTACAAGAGTATTTATAGAAAGTCATAAAGTTATAACCTATATACCATATATATATATATATATATATATATATATATATATATATATATATATATATATATATATATATGATAATATATGATACACATACGTAATTTTTTTTTATTATTCTATAAAAAATCTTGAGAGTGAAAAACGAGCACACAGTCCACCTGATGGTAAGTGGATGCTGTGGCACATAGAC
Source organism: Parnassius apollo (assembly GCA_907164705.1). Lineage (NCBI taxonomy): Eukaryota > Metazoa > Arthropoda > Insecta > Lepidoptera > Papilionidae > Parnassius > Parnassius apollo. The sequence continues at coordinate 2,626,669 of CAJQZP010001607.1, read as the reverse complement.
ATCTAAATTTATCCTCGATTAAGAATCAAAACGCAGATGCGTTATGGACTAAGATGAAATGCCTCGTTTCCAGTAAAAAAGGGTCTCCGGATTTCTACACTCACCATACGAAACACAGCAGTATTAAGCTGCTATTTTACGATGATATTCTTTGAGAGCGTGGTCCTTCGCCGGTCGAGGCGACCCATTCGTGCTACAACCATAATATAGCTGAATCGTGGCTCTACCACGTATGAAAAAGTAGGATGATCAGGAATCAAAATGAAGATGCGTTGTTACCGCTAAGGATCCGTTTGTTTCACTGACGAATCTATGGGGATGTGGGTACCTGCAGACCACTTATAATTATGTAAACTGTGTGCTCGTTCAACATTCTTAGAAAATACATTTGACCACCAAAATTATAAACTGAAAGTAATAGAAGATATCATACATAACACCACATAAGAGAACGACTATTGCTAAAACTTTTAATTTCAAAGTAGAACAAAATTTGACGTCATAGCAAAACTGTAGTCGTTACGACTTCTGTCCTTCTGACTCCTCTTACCTCACACTGGCGTCTAAACGATAACCACTTGTAAAATTAGGATAAAACTTATGTTATCAAAAATAATGGTAAAATATCTAAGTAAGTTTATACAACATGTAACATAATTAACGCACTTTGAGAAAGTAGTTTGTTCAGAATCATTTACTGAATGATTCTATCATTTTTAATATAGGAATACTAAAGTTAAGTGAATGGATATAGGAATAAGACTTGAGTGTTTTATTTTGTATTATTCTAATTCTGTCATTCAATAAAAATAAAGAAAAATGAACTATTTGTATTATACTAATTCTGTCATTCAATAAAAATAAAGAAAAATGAACTTTATTTCAAGGAGTAAAGTTTTTAGCACAAATATATAACTAATTTGATAAATAATAGTGTGTTTACTAAATTCGTATATTTTTATGATTATGTTCTAATGGGGTGTGTTTTATTTTCCGTTGTTCCTGCAAGCAGTAAAAACTAGCGTTTCTTGCTCGTTATGAAGTTGAACGTGAATCTTAGTGATACCATGAGTGACCATAAATAAAAGAAACAAAAAAATATCCTACTGTATTGTTAGAAATGTAATTCAGTTATTTAAATTGGCCATTAACAATCACCTGTATGTATGAAATGTCACTAAATTTAATGGTGCTTAAGATAATCTATCTCATTTGGTCCCTTAGATTTTATAACAAGCGACTATGACACAAAAATATTTCACGGCTTCCGATAGATGGAGGCCGATACTGTGGCTGCTAATACTTGGGAAAGGTCCGTCAGTGGACGATTAACTGTCTAAAACTCTCAGTAAATTACATTTGCATCAGTAAATAATTCTTCATTCATTCTTCGTTGGCCTGCAAGTATGGACATAGGTATTTGTTGGGGATGATTTGCTATAATCGCCACTAGTTAATAAAGAACAATAAGTGATGGTTATGTTAGCTAAATAATAATTTTCATTCATATTCGCTATTACTGAGACTCGACTATGTCTTTCAACTTGAAGAATTAGCGAAGATGGAACGGCTTTTTCCAACAAGTCGTTAAACCCCGAGTGCTCCAATTAAAAATCCAAGCGGAGCTTAATATAATTGCATCGAAAATTCCTCGTGACGAGATAAAAACAATAATTTCGTGCTTTAAGACCACGCCAGTAAAAAATAATAAATCTCATGTCGGGCCCCGGCTGATGAAATGCTACGATACCCATTCAGAAAGGTTATTTCAATACAAATTACAGCTACTTGCATTGCTTCTCTCTGCGTTCCGACAATTCTGCAAATACTTTCATCTTCTCTAACACTGTTTTCAATAAAGCCATAACCACCTACTTTGCTTTCGAAAAGTCACTTCTATGTCTTATATTTTGCACTCAAAAACCGTTTATCAAGGATTGCACATAAGCCCTTTGTCCCACAGGCGCTATACAGTCTGATTGAAATTCCGTGTACCGACAATATGTACATGTACTTAATACCTATTTGTTCTGCTTATAATCTACTCCGGGAGAGGCCAAGATACAACATCTGATTTGTGGTAGGGTGTAACATTTAAGAATGTTGCCAATATAGGCAATTAGTTTACTTGATAAGAATGCGACTCTGTTTTGCGTAAAAAGTATACAAGAAAGTAAATTCTCCGCGACCCCATTATCTAGTCACTGTTGAGATCTAGCGTTTTTCTCTCAGAGGTTTATTGCCGTATGCATCGTCTACTTTAGCAGCAGTACAGTGCATGCAAACTGTAATAATTTAAGATAAATCTATGTTTATGTATTTATCTGAAAATATTACTAAAGTTCATTAAAGCACAATCATGTTAATTGGCTTTTATAGGTACGTCCCCCTGACGGGCATAGCGGAAAAGTTCGCCACACTGCCTTAATGTGTACTTGACATGTCTTTGGATTTTATTGTATCATGTATACAAATAGACAGGCAGGTAAATCGGCACTTAAAATATGATATGTATATATATATATATATATATATATATATAATATATATTATATATATATATATATATATATATAATATGTAAATATTAACCAAACTGTTTTTGTTTAACTGCCTCGTTGGTCTAGTGGTTATATTAGTGCACTGCTAATCATGAGGTCCTGGGTTCGATTCTTGGGTCGGGCCAAAGAATCAATTATTGAGTTTTTCTGTCAAGAAATTCTCAGTAGCTGCCCGGAGTCAGGAAGTTGGCGGTGTCTCATCCCCGTGCCTCGGAAAGCACGTAAAGCTAGCCCTGGCTAGCCTCCGTTGAGGCTGGCCGCCGTGGCCGAAATTCGGTCTGGAGGACATTATTAACCATGGTTACAGATTACATGGACAGAGGGTAACTGAAATAGGGGATGGACAGCAGCGCCTTCCTGATAACAAATTCAACATTATAAAAAACTAGGGTTACTAAACCGCTTGCCAAGAATGTGATTAAAAACAATACAACAATTTAAAGAACACAAGTTATTTTGCATGCACATATTGAATTTTACATTCAGAATTAAGCACACTCTATACTAAATTTACTTAGTTTTTGAGTGCGGCCATCTACTAATCTCTATTTTTTAATATATTATTTTACTTAAACATGACTTAGTTAATATCAATACGAGGTAGGTAGGTATTTCATTAATACATAAAAATACTTGTCAACAAAAATAGTTCAAAAATCTCAAAAACTTAGAAATATATTTAAATTTAGGTACGAATAAGAATTGAATATGGCGAAAGATGATAATTAAGTTTTGAAGTTATCAAATTAGTATTCCGAAATCAAATCTCTTTATAAAAGTTAAGTTTGTTTATTGTAAGCGCTGTCTATTATTTACTTCGCACTTGATCTCTTAGATACACTAATAAGAGGCATTAAATATTCTGTCTTATAAAAGTGAAACGGAATCTGCGTACATTACGCATTTTAAACTAAAGCGTCATTGCTTATAAATCGCGTCGATACCCATAAGTTGGCTTATCTTTCGCCTCGATGCTCTTTCCATTAGCGTTCGAGATTACTCTTGGAACTGGAACACATCTTTGTTTATATCACTTGATGGTAAAGTCTAGCTTTGATACCAATAGCAATAAATCGTCCTGAGAAAAATTAAGATACGAAAATCGAAAACGAAAGCTTGTAAGTTAAATCCAATGCTTTATTATAACTTTATATACAAAATTCCAGTGTGTGTGTGTGTTCGTAATTTTTATCCACCTAAACGGCTTTATCGATTTTGATGAAATTTTTATGTCTATGGGGTCACCCGAATGGTTCTTAGTTATAGTTGGATCCGATAGATGGCGTTGTTGGGGAGATCCAGAAATCACCCGTGTGAATCTGGGGCGGATCTCTTTTATAATAATAAAAATATTGCCATTGCTAAAATTTAAAGCTTTTTTATTTACTTTTGTGGATGTTACGTAACACGGGTATATTATCATAATTATGACTATGCAAGATGAAGTAGTTTGTGATAAGTAATATAATTAATAAATGAAGAATTAAAAGGAACCCGTCCTCGTCTGATTCATGACAGGTTTTTGAGAGTAGGGAAAGATTTACCGCACTGTTCCAATGTATTTTTTGCAGACTTTACATATACATGCTTTAAATATTTATTCCTCTAACATGCAGGTTTCCTCACAATGTTTTCCTTCATCGCCGAGGACTTGGTAAATAGACATTTTTATTGCAATTAACAATTTCGAAATCGTCTTTCTCGCGTATGTACTATGAAAAGGAACGAGGCCATTTGCCCACCAGTCCCGTTTCTGCCGATTTCCCAGCAGTGGGACGTATATAAGGACACAAAGTATTCATTTATATTTAAAACGACATGACTTTAAAACGTGATTGAGTCGCTGTCGTGTGAGTGCGTATTAAAACAATTCTAAACAAAGTCTAATTTTGACTAGCGTAGCAGTTGGTAATGTTATTTGTCTTGAGCTAATATAAACTTTACACGTGACATACTTTATAGTCATGAGCTTATATAAACTTTAAACTTTTTACTATATTACTATATCATGGTTGTAGAACGAAAGTGTCGGTTCGACCGTGAAAGCACTCTCCTCACAGAATACCAGCGTAAAATAGCAACTTGATGCTGCTGTGTTTCGTATGGTGAGTGTAGAGAACCGGAGACCCGTTTTACTGGAATCGAGGCATTCTATCTTAGCCCTCAGGGTAACAACGCATTTGCATTTTGATTCTTAATGGCGGTTAAATGTAGATGTCTATGGGCTACTTCATCCATTTATCATCAAGTAGACTGTGTGTTCGTTTGTCACCCTCAATCTATAAAATAAAATAAAAATGTATGATTTGTCTTGAGTTTAAAATTATAATAAAACAAATCTATGTTTAGGCTTTAGAAATCGTTGGAAATTAGAGCTTTTTTCTTTAAAACAGAACTTTTCACTGGTAACGGATGATTCCATCGTATTGATTCTTATTGATCGAGGGTAGACGATCGTGTTTTAAACTACAACTGGACGGGTGCTGTAGCGCTGTACTTACCATCAGATGTAGGTACTCTGTACTCGTTTAATCACTCTTGCTTCTATGACTATACATACTATTTTTATATGTATTAACTGCGGCAACCAACGCTCCTGCGTTTGCCCCAAGTATAACAAATAAAACAACTCGTTATGAGGCAATATATCCGAAGGCCTATGAGTGGATTTTGATGGGCTGTAATGATGATGATGATGATATTCTTCAAGAAAAGCGACAACGCCCTATAGAAAAAATTCAGACCGATTTTCCTTCTTAGCAGCGTCTATAAGTCGTCTTTCAGTATCCAAAACATGCCGGTTTCTGAAAAGACTTTAGTAGAGATCGTGTATATGGGGAAGTCCGATGAGTACAGTCTGCGCTTAGTCTTACGTATGTGAATTACGAGAAAGTCTTTGATTCTGTCAACATATTGGCGGTGCTACAGCCGCTTCAGTGTTACCAGATTGACTCGTCATATCTCATTGCTAAAGTGTCTGTACAATAGGGTTGCCTACCTCTTTGGTCTACTGTAACACGGACTTGTCTCATGTAAACGCGACTGATGATCTTAAGGGCACGGGTCCGAATACTGGATCGGGTCAAAACCAATTAATGGGTTTTTAGGACAAACATTTTCAATGAATATGAGAGAGAGGGAGTAGAGAGTGCACTTGTGCTCGCGCATAGGTACACTCAGGCACTATAATACAGTCCTGCGCACATGGCTAGTCTCCGTTGATACTGGCCGCCGTGACCGAAATTCGGTCTGGAGGACATTTAATATTAGGCTTACGATGGCTATCCGAGTACAGAAGCAGAGTACGAAACCTATCCAATTGCAGAGAGGTGTAAACAGTGTGACGTTATATCCCCGAATTTCTTCACCGATGCATTGAAATACGAGTACGTTGTAAGCCAATAAACTGGAAAGGGTACGGTATCAACGTCAATAGCGAGTACATTCATTACTCAACTTCGATTTATTTCGACGATATTTACAGTCATTACGGCAGAATCGCTTTATTGAATTTATTGTGAGCTGCTCGTCGAGGAGAAGGTTGTTTGCATCAGAGTAATCTCGAAGTCGTTTAAGAATGATAATCGTACTAGAACTATTGGATCTAGATAAATATGGCTCAAACTAATGCTTTATATGTATGTAGTAGTAAAGGTGTCAAGCGAGCTAACAGGCCATAGTAACAGAATGGCTTGTAGACCCTATATGTATCAAGAATCAAAATGCAAATGCGTTGTCTCCCTGGAGACTACTGATGTGACTAATATGGAATCCCTCGTCAACAATAAAGTGACGGTTGTCGCTTATGCAAAACAGTAACATGTACATTTTATCAATAATTTTATTAATAATTATGGTGAAAAGAAGACGGCAACTTTAAAGTATTTTTTATAGAAGAGGGGCCAAACGAGCATATGGTTCACCTGATGTTAAGTGACTATCGCCGCCCATGAACATCCGCAACACCAGGGGAATTGCAGGTGCGTTGCCGACCCTTTAGAAAGGAGGAAGTCCTTATCTTGAAGGTCCCCAGGTCGTATCAGTCCGGAAAAATCGCTGGTAGTAAACTATTCCACAGAGAGGTCGTACACGGAAGAAAATTTCTTGTGAAACATACAGTGGTGGACCGCCAAGCATCCAGATGGTGTGGATGGTATCGGGAGGTTTGCCGCGTAGTGCGTTCATGAAATTGAAACGTTTTGTAGTACCCCTGCTGCCATGCATGATAACAAGAACAAATATCTTAACCTATGGGTAGTTTACGGGGGAGGTTTATGTTCAGCAGGAACTTTTGGCGGGCTGTGGTGCTGGTGGTGGTGTTTAATAATAGTTGATGGTATTATTTTGATTTTTTGGCATGGAACAAAAATATTTCATTTTATACAAAAAAATTGGCATTTTCTTCTTCCTTCTTCTTCCCCGTTCTACTGGACTTATTTAACGATTTTTAACAAAAATTCCACATCACCATTAGCCTGTACTCAGATTAACGCTAAACATGGACCTCACTCATAATATGAAGCATTAGCGTTTACTATACCAGACGCCTTGTAGTTGAGGTTTCTGTCTACCGCACGTATTGGGGTACATACTGGGTATTTTATAAGTCATAATCGTGTAGTGGCGGTGTCAGAATATCCACTAACCCGCATCATCCCGTGGGTGTCGTAAGAGGAACAAGAGATGGGTAGCAGCATATCCTAATAACAACTCTAAATAAAGAAGGGAAGAAAGGTTTGAGTGGAGTAGTGGCTTAAGGTAGGATTTGGGGGTGAGTATTGTGAAGGGTGTTTGTGTAATATAAAAACCTGCAGTTGCCAAGCCGCCTGCCAAGCGTGGCATATGGGGAACGCCTATGTTCAGCAGTGGACTTTTATATGCTGTAATCGATGGACGCATTTCCCACAGTTTACTGTTACAACAGTGACGGGACGAAATGGGGTAATGAATTCTATTACGCTGCCACAACACCGGCTATTACATAACATGCAATAACCGGTGTTGTGGCATTATTGCATGACTGCCTCGTTGATCTAGTGGTTGTAGTAGTGCAATTGCTGATCACGAGGTCCTGGGTTCGAATCCCGGGTCGGGCCAAAAAATTAATTATTGAGTTTTGCCGTAAGAAATTCTCAGTACTTGCCCGGAGTCAGGAAGTTGGTGGTGTCTCACCCCCGTGCCTCGGAAAGCACGTAAAGCCGTTGGTCCTGCGCCTGATCTCTCTCCGGTCGTGTCGGTTTACCGTCGCATCGGATTATGAGAGTGAGGGAATAGAGAGTGCACCTGTGCTTGCGGATACACTTGGGCACTATAATCCTGTCCTGCGCCGATGGCTAGTCTCCGTTGAGGCAGGCCGCCGTGGCCGAAATTCGGTCTGTAGGATATTATCATTATTTTTATTGCATAACTTGTACACGAGTCTGCCTCATTAGTCTAGTGGTCATAAGCGCGCCTGCTGTTCTTGAGATCTCAGACTCAAATCCCGGGCTGGGCCAAAATCAGTTATTACGTTTTTTTGTCAAGAAACTTAAGTTAAGTAGCAGACCGGAGTCAGAATGTCGGCGGTGTGAAACACCGTGCCTCTGGCACGTAAACCCGTTGGTCCTGTGCCTGATCTTCACTTTCGCTTGCGCACACACTCGTGAAGGAATCCGGACTGACGGATATTCTTATTATTATAAATATTTTAAATAATAAGACAGACAAACGAGCACATAGTCGACCTGATGCTAAGTGGATCTTGAGGCTCATAGACATCTATGTCTATTCTCGATTAAGAATCAAAATGCACATGCGTTGTCACCACTGAGGACTAAGATGGAATGCCTAGTTTCTAGTAAAACGGGTGTTCAGTTCTCTATACTCACCATCGAAGCACAACAACATTGAGCTGCTATTTCACGCTGGTATTTTGTGAGATAGCGGTGCTACCCCGGTCCAGCTGAGCCATTCGTGCTACAACCATAATACAGCTGCGGCATGGCTCTGCCACGCGTATTCTTTTCTTTTTTTAAAAAAAATAGACCTTGCTCCTGTATCATGGGGGCAGTTTACGCACACAAATTTTACAAGGATAAACATCCAGACCCGGCACAGTTATTTGTAGGCCATGTAAATTCTTGTTCCGTTCGGGATTCGAACCCGTGGACCTTAGCACTGCATCTCATAGTTAAGCCATTGTGCCGTGGAGCTGTCCTACTATTGTTATTAAATAAAAATTATAAAAAAATTGTTTAGTAGTTTTGAACGTGAATCATATCCTAAAATCCGTATCAATAATAGAAACAGAAACTCTTTATTCAATGTAGATTATAAACAATACTTATTGAAAGTCACTTTTTTCATTTACTACTGGTTCGCAATAAAAACCTCTGTCCTGGGAAGAACCAGCAAGAAACCCAGCGGGACTATTTTTTTTCCAATAATAGCTTACAATCATGTTTACAATTAACAACACAAGACAAATTAGAAATAGCTTGGTAGCGATCACCCCAATGTCTCATAACTCTAAAACAACGCAAATATCTGTCTCAAGTAAAATATATATTAAAAATGTTACAAATTTTTTTACACTTTATATTATACACGACAGTATGTATCTGATGTGCATTTGATACGATTGACTTGTTATTAAATTAATTGAGTCGTTGTCAAAAGAGATATTAATGTAAGATAAAATTTGCATAACTAACGTTTAAATTTATCCGAATGATTTGCGCCATATTTGTGGTAATTTAATACTCGAATAAGTAATAACGTACTTAGATATAAAAATACTGGATACGCTCAAGCATACCTATATAGTACTTACATATATTATGATAGTATATTTTTATGAAAAAATCTTGATGTAACATTTTTAAATTTGAAAACATGATTATAATTAGATGAAACAAAATATGTATATTATAGATTATAGATATCATTAGATATGTGTGAGCCCGTAAGTGATCGTGTAACTTCTGAATGACATGAGACCGATTGCGGTCATAATAATTAATACAATATTTTATTCCACAGGTGGCGCTGTAGTCAAGTTAATAATAACTACCATAGTTTTAGAATAAATGATTTATATTCACAAAATAATATGATTGTACAGTGCCAAAAAAGTCACAAAATCTAGACCCGATAGATGGAACTGTGGTTGAGGTATATAAACTTTATATTTACACTGTAGAACGTCCGGAATAAAAATAATTATTGTATATAAAACTTGTATATAAACTAATATGTGTCACAGAAAATAATCACATGTTATAATGTATTCTTTTCATCTTTTTCTTTTTTGGATTTATTAATTTTATGCTGTCATAAAGTTAACAATAAAATGATTTATAAAAGTTATTATGAAGTTTATAACAAATACAAATAAATAAGTCGACAAGTGATGGAAGCGAGCGTATCTCACGTATGGATAGATTTATTCGCAATTGAAGTCTCTAGTGTCTATTAAAATGCGCTAGGTCTATTCCAGTCAGATGTGAGCCCCGCGACTTTGAATATCAATCACACAGCAAACAGCCCGGCGATTATGCAGCCACGTGCAGTGGCATATCGACTCACATTAGCATACTTCGTAAATCTTCGCACTATTGGGTGGGCCGGCAAATGATTGTCACCTTTTAAATTTGCATTCATTATCATTCACCATTCATTACCATATCATTATACATTAGTTCAACCCGTTGTTGTCTACTTATGCGCGTTTTGCATGATTAGTGTCGTGATGTTTTCCTTTCGTATTTATCGCGACGCCCCTATTTGTTGGATGCTCGTTGGCTTATTGTTCGTGACTTGATTACTTAGTCAATTGTATACGCAATTTTAAACTGAAATGCTTTCTTCTTACGATCGAGATTTAAATGCACTTTGAAACAAACAGCATGCCATTTTGAATATGTACTAAACACGAAATTACTTTGTCATAACATTGGAACAAATGTAGAGCTAATTGAAATAAAATGTGAGTACTAACCTTGCTATATTAGATAGAAGAATCAGCAAAAAACTTATAGTTATCGAGGACTTCAGAAACATCCTGCGCTCTTCACCGTTAAAAACTTTCAGCTTCTTCATGTTGGCAACACTATGTCCTTGTTTCGGGAACTCATCGTTTCCGCTTGTGAAATGTCAGGTTGTTAAATGATTGCACAGTTTTTTTTTAATATCACATTAACATAAAATATCTAAACAGGATACGAAACCATTTTAAATTGATTTTGAAAATGTTCCATCTTGTTTGAAATGCTAATGTAAACGCAACGCTGATTTTGACAAGAAAAATATCGTTCACCGATGCTTATTGTTTATCGTTGAGTCGCGGGTGGTTTAGGTTGATTTCACTTACGTTTTGAACGTGAATATTTTTATATTCGCATCCCTCATTGGCTTGTTTGTTTATATTTGTTCGGAAAGCCGTCGGCGCGTTGCCGTCGGGTTGCTTATACGTCGTGTTTGGCCGCGCATGCCGGTGCGTTCGTCCGCGTGGGACGCGAGGCGTGCTCTTCGCGCCGCCCAGACTTCGGGGAAAAAAGTTAGAGGGGCGTGTGGACGCCTTTCGATACGGCCCCACCTACTCACTGATTATCCTTGTTTACGCGATTATTTTCCTCTGACATTTCGGCAAAGCTCACTCTGATGAGGAATAGGCGCCCGTGTGCACACAGAGCGGTCTGGTTTGACAGTGGCACTGTGTACGCAATCCCTGTCTATATAAAATGCCGCCCCACGCGTTTTATTCTCGATCATGGGAAACGATATCCCGTCGTTTTTGGTTTAGTGGCAACGTAGATTTGCGGGAATGCACTTTGATTCCAGTGATGTATTTAAACCATTTTGCTTTGAGCTATTTCGAAGTTCATTAATGTTTCGATTTTATAAAATTCTAAAATATTTATTTTACTTAATTATCTTTTGATTTTTTACAAGTTCATTATTTTAAAATCGATATGTTATGAAAAACATAATTAGAATTAAGAGACGTATCATTAAATGAAACTAATTTTACGGATGTTATCGCGTTTGATTTTGACTTTTTAATTCCCGACGATTCGGGTGCTTTACAGCACCCATGGTTACGGGGGCGACTGAGGTGTTTGTAGTTAATTTAGGATTTATTAATTATAGGATTTTATTAAACACGTCGGGTTGAATAAAATCCTATAATTAATAAAATAAAATCCAATTCCAAGCATAACACTGCCAGACTTCAAAATATGTAATCTGCGTAGAGCGTACCAGAAATTAATATCCTAAAACTGAAGATAGCCGGGCTAACTATGACATCGGGACGTCAAACACCACAGACCCCCGTGACAATAGGTGCTGTAAAGCAACCGAACTTCGCGAATTAAAAAGTCAAAATTAAACGCGATAACATCCGTAAAATTTGTTTCATTTAATGTGTAGTGTTCGCGTAAATATAAGAAGTCAGATTTATCCTTGATTAAATAAAAAAATCGTTTTGGTTAAAGAAATAAAAACAAATAATTCATTCAGTCATTTAATGAGTACAAAATAGGGGCTTGTTCAGCTATTCATATTGACAATAACAAAAAGCTAAGGGACACGACCCTTCAACAAGGGTGAATAGTCGCGTACGCAACTACAATTACGTCTAGAGTAATAATGTGATCAATGTCATCCGCCACTACCCACACTACACATGAACTATGCACTAATAAATCAAAAATGACCATACTTTTTGACTATTTATCGTAATTCACTCAAACATGAACGACAATGAACGCAACTTAATAAAAAAAGGAGTATCAATATAGGTATATATAAGCGAAATAACACTGACTGACTGACTCATCAGGAGTTCTCTAAAACTGTACACTCGATAACTTGAAATTTTGTATAGTTAGGTCACAGATTAGTAAATTAAGTACTCATTTCGCAATGTTATTTACGTGGTAGAGCCACGCTGCAGCTATATTATGGTTGTAGCATGAATGGGTCGGCTCGGCCGGGGAAGGACCACGCTCTCACAGAATACTATCGTAAAATAGCAGCTTAATGTTGCTGTGTTTCGTATGGTGAATATAGAGAACCGGAGACACGTTTTAATGGAATCGAGGCATTCCATCTTAGTTCTCAAGGGTGACAACGCATCTGCATTTTGATTCTTAATCGAGGTTAAATGTCGATGTCTATGGGCCACAGCATCCACTTACCACCAGGTGGACTGTTTGCTCGTTTGTCACACTAATCCTATAAAAAAATGTAGTCGCTCACTAAGAACAGATTTTACAATAGTCCCATCAAAAAAATTCTTGATATTTCACATCTAGGTTCCGCAATAAAATATTATAGTGGGCCCAGCGATGGGAGCGGGTATCAACTAGTTCATTATATAATCGCCCTTATAGAATATCAGCATAAGATATTTCACCATAATGGTGCCGTGCTTCGTATCTGGGTAGTGTGGGTAGGTGTTCATCTGCGTTTTCATTCTTAATTGATGACAGATGTAGGTGTCTATGGGCCTTGATATCATTCACCATCACTTCAACTGTATGATCGTTTGTCACTCTAAGTTAAATAAGTAATATAAGAAACAATAATCTAATTTAAGCAAATGTTGAGTAACACAGAAACACTTACTCTTGCTAAACAAGCTGTGTACGATATATAATATTTCTTATAATTTTTGATTAACGTGTGGCCTTAGAAGGAAAAGGGGAGATCTCCCGCCGGGCTAGGTTCTGCCTGGGCAGCGGCCAACGCTCCGTGTGATAGTTTGGAGATGTTCTATATATTATACTGTTTATGATGCGGAACTTTTGATAGCGCAATTTAGGCTTCGGTGTATTTCGCTTGTGGCGCGACGACAGCACCGCCACATCACCCTGCTCAGCCCGGAGGTCGACAGTGTAGTCCGATTGCCAGTGCGTTCTTAATGCCGGTGGGGAGTGCATGCTGTGTGCGTAAGGGCAAGTGCCACTGGTGCGAATGATATGCCGACGTGTAATGCATGCCGTACTACGCGCTGGCAAGTGATGCCGGTGAGAACGATGTGCCGGAGCAAGAGTGTCAGAAGTCTGCCTTGTAAATCTGCGGTAAGTCGAGATGAAGGCAAGTTGGACTGGCTTGAAGGAACTGAAGACTGCAGAAGACGATTCTCAGTAGTGAATGGTGAAAAGTGTGTGTGGAGCGTCTGGGGAGCGGCTAACGCTCCATGTGATAGTTTGGAGATGTTCTATATATACCGTTTATGATTCGGAACTTTGATAGCGCGTTTGTTTAGATTATAGAAATGTTTTTTATTTATTAGAAGATGATGAGTTTGATTTAATGTTTTAAAAGGTAGAGAATGTATGATGGAATGAAGTTCAAAAAATTCAAGTGCAGTCTCTGCATTCTATATTTTGAAATAAGAATTTGAGTTTTTACACAAAACTAGTTTCGGTTAGAACACGGTGTTAGCAGCTGCGAGGTCGTTACCTCTGCTCTTCTACGAGTATTATTGTATGAACATTATTAAATATCTAGAAGATTTCCTACTTTGTAACAATTGACTCAATGACTGTTTTATAATTAAGAATCTAATGAGAATTATAAACAAGGCAAAACCTTGTCATCGCAATTTATTGACTTATGTTAGACAAGATGCCGCCAAAGTTATTTATGCGCAGTCAGGAATTTGTATGTAAATAACACATAGTCGTAACCTTTGATCTCACTGACACGCGGCACTACTTGAGTATCGTACTCGTCTTTATAAATAATAAGGTTCTTCAGTCAGTTTGTATTATACAATATTTAAGTAGTAACGATAAATAAAAATTAATTATTTGTTTGTTTATAATTTGAATACCCTTGATAAAAAGTATACAATGACTTAATACCTTAAACTTTATACGAGTGAACTCATTGAGTAGCGAAAATTCATAATCGATTAAAGTAATTAAACATTTGAATATACTAGAATTTTATAAATAAGAGGAGAGCATGCGGATCACCTGACGTTAAGTGATGATACCGCTGCCTATGAACAATTGCAACACCACACTTTCGTTTCCAGTGTATTGTCGGCCTTTTATAAAGGAGTAGGTTATTTTCTTAAAGGTCCCTAAGTCATTGCGGTCCGCAAAAGTCTCTGGTGGTAGCCGAATCCACTAAAAAGTAGTAGTAGTAGAGGATGAAAGCTAATGTACCATGTACAGAGAGCCAGAATAATTACAAGCTGTGATGCATTCCGTCCTTAGAAGTAGCAACGCATCTACAACGTGGACTGCACTTCACTTTTATAAACAAAGGAATATGTCTACCGTCCCCTAAACTTTTTAGAAGAATTTAGGAATAAATATAAGTCCACTGTGCTAATCCGTATTAGCGGTCTTCACTCTTGTCCCCGTATATTTTTTTACTTCTTATTCAGGCGAGTTTTCTTACGATATTTTAATTAGAGATGGGCCGTATATTCATTTCATATACGGTATTCGGCATATTTGGCATATTCGGCAGCTTTACTGAATATTCGCATTCGGTCGAATATTCCGCTAAATCACCGAACATTCGTTAAAGTGGTACTCAAAATGTCCACTGTATTGAAATGTACGAATTGTGTAATGCCATGTCTTTCATAATTTTACGGTTGATAGTACATATTTTATTTACGGGTTAAATCTGTTTGTACAGCATTATGTTTTTGAGGCACTGTAGATTTATTTTCAATTATAGCAAATAAAAAGCTTGATAAAATGGTTTTGGGATCAAACAAAGCAACTTTACATTACATTAGTACATTTCACTTTACTTTGGTCGTCAGTTTCTCTAAAATAAGTCCAAATAGTAAATCTCCTGCCACTCATTTTTATCATATAATTATCAATTTTTACTAAGAATAATACAATGAAATACTTATTTCTCACAAAAATAGTCAAAACATAAGCATGTGCTGGCAATTTGCTCAGTACTAGATGATGCAATAATATATCAGGTGTGGCGGGGAAGCAGGCGCTAATCCCGCGCGGTTTACGGTAACAAGTTTCGACATAAATTAGTAAGGTACCGATGTGATCCTGCCGAATAATGTTCGGCTGAATATTCGGTTCGGTAAAAGTTTTACCGAATTTTCGGCCGAATATTTGTATTCGGTGAAATCTATATTTGGACCATCTCTAATTTTAATGTCATTCACGTGACAACTCAGCACTTAAAATTTCAAATAACAATATCATTTGTATTATGCTTAGTGGATGCTTCGTACCAGAATGCAAGAAAGGAAATGTAGGGCCGGCTGTCTACTAGATGCAGGAAGTTGCCTGTCAGATATACAGGAAGTAGAGTGTGCAGTACCTTATGGGGAGGGAGTTCGGGAGTTCAGCAGTGGACTTATGATGGGCTGTAACAATTGATGTTGATGATGTCAGCGTTGCTTCACCGCTTTAGGCCGCGTCGCCATTAGGCTCACTGTGAGCGGCTGACTATTTGCCCTTGCCCCTGAGCGGTGTATCGGTTCGAGTGAGAGGCGAACTATCGCATCGAGTGAGCGGTGAATTGTAGCGTATTAGCCGCGAAGCGCTTGCTTGCGGGGCGTAGTGAGCTAACTGAGCCGCCGATCGCGAGCATGTTATGCACTGCGACTCGGCCGCTCACTGAATGAGTCGACAAGCGAAACGCCGCAAACTGCGTACAGTACGCGCTGTATGGACACTACATTTAAAATATGTAGGAAGGCGAACTAGAAGCAAACAGTCAGCTGCACACAGTGAGCCTCATGAGGACGCGGCCATATAGTGCCAGTGGAGATAGGCGTCGTTTGACGCGCGTATCACAAAGTTTTAAAGCGAGCGCGTATCTCCTTTGAAATCCGCCGCGAAATGGGGCGAGACGGCGGACTCTTTCTTTTTTCAAATTGTGTGTCCAATTGTAGGACGTATATAAGGTTAATTTATTTTAAAATTATATATAAAAATATATAAAGGTAATTAACATCATGAAAACAATCAATTAGCGAGTACTTAACAATTGGAACGAGTAAGAAAATTACGTAAAGATTGATAGTAACATGAGAACGCTTGTCTATTTTGTTAGCACTTTACGGGACTTAACAATTTTAATAGTGATCGTCATAACAAAATTCTCATTCAGACAGCACGAAGCTATAAAACTAAGGGCTATACAAATGCATTTTATGGCGTTGTAAACACTGTTTGTAACCATAAATGATATTATTAAAACGGTTTTCAAACTTTTTCACTACATTCAGATTTAAATATATATTTTGCTATATATATGTTAAAATAACTGTATACGATAAACCATTTATATATAAAAAGCTATGTTTAAACTGTCTTTTAATAGACATTTATTTATAATTATAATTTCATTAACGACAATTCACCTATCACCATATTTAAAACACCGGTTAAATATATAGTTTTTAACTATTATAGGTTACTGTATGAAAACTATCTCACCTGATGGTAGGTGATGATGTTGCCAAAGATGGTAAAACACACTGACTGAGTTTAACAAACATTCACTCTTGCCTTGGACACACATAATCTGATTAAATTAGGAAAAGAAAGAAGTGCTGGTAAATACCACACTTTTACTATACGCATGATGAACAATGAAGCAAACCATGTGAGTATTCGAAACTTGGTATGTTGACAACAATGGACTGAGGTGAGCGTCTAGTGGATATATTTAAAACAGGATTTGTAATGGATATTTTGAACTTTCTACTATTGATATCAATAGTAAAAATATTATAAAAATATTCTGAAAATTCTTTGACTATAGAAAATGGTATACAAAGTCTTTAGATAGAGTTATTTGTAATATTTTCGCGAACTATTACTTTCAAATATCAAAACTCGTAATGATTTACCCGCACAAAGTGTGGAAAGTTAGATAAATTTTAAGAAAAATTAGGATAATATGCTTATTTATTATATCCATTTTGTCATACGATGTAAAAGGTAGTTAGGATTAAGTTGCGAAGCAGAATTTGTGTGTTTCTTGAACAGTAAATATTTTCTGCAGCTGTATAAAGAATGAAAAATGGGATACAAACTAATTTTGTAATAAATGGCCACCAAATAATGCTTTTCAGGAAAATTGTTAACCACATACTTAATGTTTTTTGTACGCATTGCACGCCGAGTTTCATTTTGCAAGACAATTATAAGAAAAGAGAAGGGAAAATGAACTCAAGGGATGGAACGCTAGATTTATCGATCAAAAATAAAATAGGCCACCAAAATTCAACTACATAAGGCGGTAGACCGGGTTGAATGGGGATCACGTGTAATTTTTTATGGATAACAAACGAGCTGTCACAATCCACCTGATGGTAAGTGGATTAAGAATCAAAATGCAGGTTCCTTGTCACCACTGAAGACTAAGATGGAATGTCTTGTTTCCAATAAAATGGATCTCTGCTTCTCTACACTCACCATACGAAACACAGCAGCATTAAGCTCTTATTTGACGCTGGTATTCTGTGAGAGCGTGGTTCTACCCCGGTTGAGCCAACCCATTCGTGCTGCAACCTTAATATAGCTGCAGCATGGATTTACCACGTTGAAAACCACGTATACTGTCATTACACGACTATAATTATATTCTATTTTTATATTAATTAACTTTAGCATTGGGGATGGATGGATTACTTTCAGTTTCACTTTTTATTGTGTGATAGTGTTAACACCGATTACCGTATGCTATACTAGTGTTACTCTTAAAGTGTAGGGAACCGAAACATGGCATTGCTGGTCGTATGAGGCAGCTTAGTCACTCAGGATTCAAAGAAATATGGAGAGCGCTCAGAGTTTATCTGTGTGATAAAGTAACTGATACTCTATAGATGATCAATATCATTATCATTGTGCCACCACTGAGGGTATAGACTGTCAGTATGATTATACGCTGTGTAATCATACTGACACAGATGATAATAGGTAGTAACTAAGTAAGACTGAACGCAAAACAGCGTGAAATGTATGTAAAATGCGACTAGATTATATTGCTATTTATTTATTTATTTATTCTTTTTTGTACACCACAATACAGAAACATCAATATAGTTAAAACTAATTAAAGTATGTACAATAGGCGGTCTTATCACTCTGAAAGTGATTTCTTCCAGACAACCTTTGCATAGAGGAATGATGCAAACAAAAGTTACAAATAGAGGGGGGCATACAAAATAATATAATAATACATACAAACAAAAATAAGTGAAAGTGATATATAAAATATTATAAATAGATTAAATGAAAATAGTACGAGACAGGTAAAGTAATTTATCTAATAGCGTTCTAAATAATACGATTTAACAAGACTTTTGAAAGAGTGAAGAGATTTAGCACGACGAATATGGAGAGGTAAGGAGTTCCACAATCGCACAGCGGTTACAGTGAAGGATTTCTTGAAAAAGGAAGAAGAGTGCAAAGGTGTAGAGAGAGAAAGATTGACGGAGGATCGAAGGAACCGATTATGGGTAAGAGAAAGATACTGGAAACGGTTTTTTGGATAAAGAGTAGAAGGATTACACACCAACAGCACACTATACCACTATATATAACGCGGAGAGAATGTGAGTATTCTTGCGAAGGCGGATCGGGAGCCATTTGAGCTGTTTGCGAAATTCGGAGATATGATCATATTTGCGAAGCCCTAATATACATCTAATGCATAAATTTTGAATGCGCTCAAGCTTATTAAGCTGCTCCTCGGTAATGTCAAGATAGCAAATATCAGCATAGTCAAGGATAGGCAGAAGATAATTAATGAAAGAAATGAAAGAATATTTATGAAAGTGTGTCCAATTTAAATATCGAACTAAAAACAACACTTTAATGATACATCTTTCATCAATGACTAAAGGGTTATTCCTCTCATTTAATGCGTTTAAGGATAAAAGGTGGTGCGCTCGATTGTCGGCATAATGAATGCTTTATTGTCTGTCATTAGGAGGTAAACACTTACGTTCGAATAAACATTCCGCGGAAAATATGCGATAGTGTTGCTTACTGCATTTATAATCGAGTTGCTGGTTCACATATTTCTATAAGAGTAATAAATAAGTACGTGAATTTAGGATGCTATTCAAGCACCTACGACTGAGCTAAATCACTGAAAAGAGATAAAAAAAGTTAAACAAATAATGACCACGTAACAGTTGGGCTGAAAAGTTCGTATCGTTTTATAGAAAAACACATTTTTTTGGCAAAATGATATGGATTTTATTCTAGTGGCGCCATCTCATAGAGACGATACGAACTTTTCAGCCCAACCAATACTGGCGGTGTTAGAATATCCACTACCTCATATCGTTTAGTGGCTGTAACGAGAAGTGACAGATGCAAACAAACCAAGATTTTTTTTACAGTATAAGGATGACTAACGAGCACATAGATAAGTGGATACTGTGGTCCATAGACATGTACTTTTATCCACGACTAAGAATCAAAACGCAGATGCGTTGTCACCCCTGAGGACTAAAATGGAATGCCTCACTTCCAGTAAAAAAAGGCTCTCCGGATCTTTACACTCACCATACGAAGCACAGCAGTGTTAAGCTGCTATATTGCGCCGGTATTCTGTGAGCATGTATGGACAGCGGAGTATTTTTACCGCCTAATAGCAGTATTTACATTGCTGTGTCCCGGTATGATGAGTAACGATATCCAGCATAACTACAGGCTGTGAAGCATTTCATCTTAGTCCGCAGAGGTGACAATGCGGTTGTAGCCTTCTGTTTTTGAAGTCGGCTGCAGGTGGCAGTTATGGCACATATCCCTTATGAGGCAATCTATGGAAATATTTATGTTCAACAGTAGACTTTGATAGGCTGTAATATGAATTAATTAATGAAAAAATTACGAACAATATTATGTCCGTATGAGTTAACAAATTACCCAGTACTATTGTACATATTAGAATATAGCCTAGTCTTTAAAATATTATATAAAATAACAATTACTATAACTATGCTTGATCTGTTGAGATTTAGTTACAGTTGTTTATATTTGTTTTTGTTAAATTATACTTTATATATAATAATTCCTATATTTACGCGAGCACTATACATTAAATTAAACTAATCTTTGCGGATTTTATCGCGTTTAATTTAACTTTTTTTTCTCCGACGTTTCGGGTGCTTTACAGCACCTACGGCCACAGGGGAGACCCATAGATATGTTATACATAAAAAAGGTGGCCGGGATAACTATGACATCGAGACATCAAACACCTCATGCTCTCCCGTGATCATGGGTGATGTAAAGCACTCGAAACATCTTGAATTAAAAAGTTAAATTAAACGCTATAAAATGCGTAAAAATTGGTTTCATTTAATTGTATTTTATGTTTCAGCATCGGTGTACAATATGCAGATAATGTTAATATATAACATTTGAAATAAGTGTTGGTGGATATTACACGCTAAATATGTGTAAAGTGTTATTGCATTAAGAACTAGATTGTTGTATTTTTAGCGAGTATGTTATCGGAGTTGCATAGTTTTGACACATAGTCAAAGGAATGTTACTATTATGGGGCTTAAAGAGGCAATGTCACCTTTTTTCTCAAATGCCGACTTGACTTACATGCATTGCACTCGATTAATGAACTTATCATAGTGGATCTGCGCTCGCTAACAGGTATTACTGGCCAGCTGATATCAGACTTTTTACGTTCATTTTCGAATTGCAAGGATGCTGAATTGAATTAATTACGTAGCAATCTCAATAGATTTCGTATACATTTTTGCATGGGCTTTTTTGAAAGTTTACAGCCACATACTAACTAGAAAATAAGTTAGTAAAAAGCTGTTCAAAGTATGAAAACTGTTTACAGTTATGAAATAAAAATTACAAGCCTAACCACAAAGTAGTATATTTAACTAACGGTTGAGATTAGCATTTAAAAGCATGATAAAGTTCTGCCGGGGAGCTTTACGTTTCCATTACCTGGCAAGACAATGAATAATATATACGGTGTTTACAGTTGCGTTACTTACAACACATAGCTCGCAGCTACTGACATGCATCATTTTCTGTTATTATCAATTACCGCGCGGACGTATCGCGTCTCCGCAATATTGGCTGGGAAAAATTTGCGGCGTGTATCGAGGTTGCCAGAAGCATTACGAAATTACCCACTACACGAGGGAAATGGCTGTGTTTTATTTTAACTCTTTTTATACTTTCTACATGTTTATTACACATTGTTGTCTTTTTTGATAGTTACATTTTAAAGTCATGTAAATATGATATTTAGAAATATACGCGTTAGTTCTTTACCTATTTTTATGATTGGTTATATAGCTTCATGCAAAATCAAATGATTTGGTGTTTACGTAAACCTTCTTGAATAAGATAAATTCGAATTTATTTACGTTTAATATCAGAGTGACAAACTAGCTAAGAGTCCACCTAAGTCCACTTAAATGTATGCATCAGAATATTACCTATGATGTATGATATGATAATTATTAAGTATAAGAATTATTATATTATGTATGTTGATGGCATCGATATACGGTAAAGTTGTATAGCTTATGTTTATACCGTAAAACATTAATTTAAATATTGTAAGGTTAGTACGAAATTAATAAAACAAGTAAGTAAATGGCTACAGCGGTACGTGGACACTTTCAACCAAGTTGAAATGAATTGTATTATCTGAAGATTAGAATGAAATGTCTTACACTCTATGATTATAGTGTTTTCTAAAGCCAGAACACTGTAGTGTGTGCATTTATGCTTGAGGGTGGTACCAACCCAGAAATAATAGAAGACCTACAATATTCTTGCTAGTTATGCGTATTGTATGGCTATTATAATTATAAGGTTAATTATAAACTTGTTTGAAATTAAGACTGGATTCATAATTAATTAATGAATCATTAATAAACAAATATGTTTGTTTTCTTCGATTTTCTAAAAGGATATTACTGTGTATGTTTTGCCGCTTCATTTTGTAATATGTAGAAATCGTTATGATTCATTGTTTTTTTTTTTTAGCAGACAACACCGGTAACCTTCGAGACTCTAGTGTAAAGTGTTATTTGTTTCTAATCTATACTATACAGGAAAGTACATAAGAAGATTTTAAAATAAAATTGTATGTTTGTATGTGTTTGAATATAGTTATGAAAATGCGCCTCCATACGTGCGTGCGTGTCTACAACAAAACGTAAAGATTATATTAAAATTTTGCTCTGTCAAAACCGCTCTTCCATCTTCGGTAAACTTTCAAATAGGAAGAAGATAAATAAAATCACTCTAAAAACAAAAGTAAGAAACATTACAATTTCGTTTTTGAATTGCAAAAAAAAAAAGGAGAACGCACACATTATGTTAAGGTAATTTATCGTAGCTATTTTAGAGACATAAGCATTTGTAAGCAGATGGAATTATACGAATAACTATCCACACTTCTGTATGCAAGAACGTTGATAATTACACATATTATTGCCAATACCTTTCCTCACCTTTCACGACATATACGGCATAAAAGCTGATAAAGGCATTCTTTTTAAGTTCAAGGATAGCACTTTAACTCTTTATTTAATTTAGCCGCTTCGTTTAATGTAATCAGTACGGAGTGTCACAAAATTAATTAGTACATCTGCGATTCATTTATGACAGATAAACAATAAAGGTTTAGTAGTTTTAAAATGCTCTTTAAAAAACCCGTGCTCTAGCACAAATATTCAAAAGACGTTTCGAAGGAAGATCCATAAAATTTGGTAATTTTTTTATGGCAACTCTTTTTAATATTGAAATTATAAAGTTACACGCTCTTCGTTCCATTAAAGTATTCTCATAAGCCCACGCTAATTGTACTGAAGATTGTTGAGAGAACGCACAACACAAGCTCAATTTGAAAATTTTAGGGGGCTATATACAGGGGCTATAAATCAGCGAAGGGTGGGACTCGATATTAAAGTACCATCGTACACTAAAGTCTCGACGCAAGTTGTAATAGATTAATATATTGACGATTTATTATTTTTTTAAACTGAAGTACAATATTTATTATCAGAAGAACATTTAAAGGAAGTTTATAAAGGAACTGTATCCACGACTGGTCGTCACTGTTGGTGATAAGAGGGCTGGTTCTTTCCTCGCTCAAAGGCTAAGTATAGCTATTCAGCGAGGAAACGCAGCCAGCGTTCTTGGCACTATACCACGGGGAGCAGGTCTTTTTGACGAATTAAATTTTTAGTTTTAGATTTTCTATATTATAGTTTCTTCTTTTATTTTGTATATAATTAGTTTTAATCGTAAATTTTATAATTTTAATTATTATTTTAGTTAAGTTCTTTATTATAATTTTTGTAATCTATCAAATGCGTAAGTATTTATAATATTATCGAAAATTAAAAAAAATTTAAATATGTAATAGGTACAATATTTAAAAAAGAAACTAAACCTAAAAACTTAAAATCATACAGTCTTACTGTCCGTGGTATCGTGTCAAGAACGTTAGCTGCATTTTTTCGCTAAATAGCTTATATGTAGTTAGCCTTTGAGCACAAATTACCTAGTTCATCTGTAACTCTGATACTGCCTGGCTTTAAACGAAGTAAGCTTGAGACGAGAGGCTGCCAAAGTGTCTACGCAAGTAGCATCCCACACTAGGCACTTACCTCGGACTTCCAA
The DNA here is from genome assembly GCA_907164705.1 of Parnassius apollo. Classification (NCBI taxonomy): domain Eukaryota; kingdom Metazoa; phylum Arthropoda; class Insecta; order Lepidoptera; family Papilionidae; genus Parnassius; species Parnassius apollo. The sequence goes on along the minus strand of CAJQZP010001607.1, from coordinate 2,602,473 downwards.
CGGACCAAAGTCACACCGTGGGGTCTCCTGCTTTCGCCTCTAAACATTCCACACGGCTCTAAAATCGAGGGAACATTTATAAAGAAAATAGCTTTTCGGATGACATCGTTCAAAGAACTATGACAGGAAAACCTACCAGACTTTTTTTATTGTAAATTGACGAATTTTACTGCATATATTGTATTAAAAATCACTTTTATTTAGTTTACACATTGCTAACATGACAATTACTTCATTATACATCAGTTCATAACAGTTTCTATAACTGTGGCCACGGAGGAACTGAGATGTTAACGTCGTAACCACGCTCTCACAGAATACCAGCGTAAAATAGCAGCTTAATTCTGCTGTGTTTCGTATGGTGAGTGTAGAGAACCGGAACCCCGTTTTACTGGAATCGAGGCATTCCATCTTAGTCTTCAGGGGTGACCACGCATCTGAATTTTGATTCCTAATCGAAGTTAAATGCAGATGGCAATGGCGCACAGCATCTACTTACCATCAAGTGGACTGTGTGCTCGTTAGTCACCCTTATTCTATTTAAAAAAATACCTGATCCTGATGTCATAGTTAAACTATCTAGGATTAAGTTAAGCCTTCAAGTTTTAATTTGTCGTCTTATAACAAAACGTAAGTTATTAAGGGTTGTGTCTAGCTATAATTTAAGAAGAGTTTTTCTCACAAAAGTTACCCCTTAGCCACGACGCGGAGCCACAGTTTTCGCGAAATTTGATATTTGCTTTTAAATTCCGTACTTTTCATTTTAAGTACGCATTTACCGCGGTAATTTTTCAATGAAGCAGACCCTGTTTTAACCTGATTCTAATTATAAACTACTTTTTATAGTAAAATTCAGGTCTTATTTATGCACAATATGCAAATAGCATCTCAAATCTCTGTTTTTTTTTTGCAAAAGTTTGAATTTTATTTAATTAATATGTGATTGCAAAGCAAGTTTTTTTCTATTCTAAAGGCAATTTTTATATAAAATTAAGGGTATTCTTTAATTTCAATAACCTCACGAATTTAGTTAAAGTTACAGCCTATATACGTCCCACTGCTGGGCACAGGCCTCCTCCCACTTCTGTGAGGGTCTTAGAGCAAGGAAATGTTCGCCGCGCTATCCCAAAGCGTGTTGTCTATCTTCACGTGTCTTCGAAATATTTTTTCTCTTATTTTTCAGACATAAATGTTTCCACACGATGTATTACTTCATCACTTAAAATTGCAATCAAAATTTCATTGGTGACGATGGGAATCGAACGCGGGTTACTTACATACTGTGAAATTTACAGCGAGCGCCTAGCCCCTGAGCAACCACGTCCACGGTGGTGCTACGGCGGCATTTCAGGGTTATCAATGTTAAAATTTAACGGCGGGGAGGATGCTGAACGTGTTCACAGTCTGCAGATTTTGACATTGCAGTTTCATGTTGGCTATATGATTTTCATAGATCTATTTTTTTTTCTAAGTCATAGAGAATGTTGTAGTCGCTAATGTAGAGTATTTAGTTTTTTTTCATCTTGCAATAGAATGGAACCATCGTCTATTAAGTTTTATAGTAAAAACCAGCGTAACTGATGAGATAAAAAATATTAAAATACAAAACAGAAAAGTGTCAGATAGCTTTGTGTACGTTGAGCCTAATTCAAATCCTATAAGGTTTATATTCTGTGGCGAGTCCACAGATCGCTAATAGGGCCTCGCCGTTGTTAGTTGCGTTATGGTGCGCGGGCTTCGGGCACGCACGCTCGAGGCGGGACCTAGTTAGCATGTGTATGCGACATTTCACATGGGCTAATTGCGAGCATTTAGCCATCTTGATAAACTGCCCTCTCTATACCGAGAGATCTGCGTTTTGCAGATGCTTCGTTCGCTTTAAATGTAAGCACATAGGCAGCTTTTGTCTTTCGATGAACTTAAGTTTAATATAAATGTAGTCGGGATATTTTTGATTCTTCGTTTTACAGAAGGTGTTGTCTATTTACAAATGCTCGCAGGTTTGTGAAATGTCGTAAGCATTCATTTCCATTTCATAATTTGGCCGATAATTTATCCGCTATATCATTTTTTACATAATTTATCCATACATATGTAGGAACAAAAAAAATGTTGGTGAAGGAAAACATCATGAGGAAACCTGCATGTCTGAGAAATAAGGAAAAAAATATATTTCGAATACATGTGACGTTCGCCAACATGCATTGGGGCAGCGCGGCGGACACTTCCTTGCCCTAACACCCCCTCAGAAATGAGGAGAGGCCTGTGCCCAGCAGTAGGACGTATATAGGCTGTAACTTTTTTAGGTTTTGTAATCCCTTAATTTTACTGACGTTTTTAGGGAGCAACCTCTCACGTGCATGCATCATGAGGGCGCACCGTTTCTCCTTGTCTCATGTAAGCACCGCACAGAAGACTGTTTGCAACACTTATGGTTAACAAATGCTTGTTGAAAGAACCAGATCCCGTAATACAACTTTTGGCTATTCGAATCTAAAGCCGACGATATTATTATAACGATTATTTACTAGATAACAAGTGATGAAGTAAAAAAAAAATTGGTACAAACGATTTCAATATAAATAAAATGATAACATCATCAATGTACTCCAATTAAATATTCAATTAAATACGCATTATTAAGGTTAACTCAAAACCTACAACAGGTCAGATCTTGATTAAATGTATATGGGACCACACGAGAAGCACCAGCTTTCAAATAAAAAAGTTTCTTCAATGAGTTCACTCAGAAAAAAATTCTGAGGTAACACTCATAAAAAAACATACAGTCGAATTAAGTACCTTCTACTTTTTGAATATGGCATAGGCAAAATATTAGCATTTCGATTTAGTTATGTGCTGCAGCTTCCACTTATTGAAATAAAACATGTTTGCATACGCTTTACTTGAGCTGGCGAACGCGTGACGAAAGCGTTACGAAAAATGTGATCGGGCGAACACATTTTCATTCTCTCTTTTTCTCATAACCAGTTATTTTGTTGTAATTTTATTTCGTTTTGAACAATTTTATGAATTAATATTTTGTTCAGTACATTAAAAATAACAAAATTATGGTAGGAAGCTGATAATGAATTTAAATGTTTGTAATAAATTAATATATGTGTATTACATGTATTTATTATACATATATACAGATGGAGCTAAAGAAGTTTTACTACAGTCGTGTGGTCATAAGCACACTCGTTTTTACGCTAGTTTGTCACTCTAATCTCTATAATAAAATTGGTGAACGTAAGATAAAATAGAGAAAGAACGAATCAAAAACCAAACATGGTAACATGCTATCTTAAGCTGAATTTTAACAGCCTAATCATCCTTGGAAGGAATTGGTATTATTTCGCGAAGAATTTGAGGTTTATAAATAATCATATTCTGCATACACACATTGTATATTTAATACCTAATTTCGCATCTACTGGCAAGTATAATATAAAATCTAGTCTAGTACATCGCGTATCGATTTCCTTCCATTAGCGTTCTAAGCCCTCCTCGCCAAGCCGAACGATAATTGAAATACGGCCATAAACTTCGCTCAGTATGAACCAACTATTTACATTTATATTTTTATTGCCGCCAGTTCTTTGATTATTTGTTAATTTACTTGTACCTTTTACAGGATGTTTCGTAATAGAAATGTGAATGTCTAATGAGTTTAATGCATTCACAACTGTGCCTTTTAGTATTTAATCCTTTTAAGTTACATCTAAATGGGCCATAGCACTTTTGTATAGAGTATAAGTTAAAAAGGCAGACATTGCGAGTGTAAGTAACTTTTACGGCAGATTTTTTTTGGAAATTATAACATCTTTCTGGAATTTACTACAGTCGCGTCGACTCCCTTGGAAATTTATTGAGAAATTGGCTCAGTAGTAACACAGATTTTTTTTAATCGATAAACATTTCTGGACGTCTCACTAATCTGAATTTTTAATACATGACTATTTTCTCCAAGATCATTACAGTTCAAGATACATGAGTGTTGTTTAAGTTTTTTAAACTTTAACACAACTTATCCGTAATATTTTCAAACGTTTTTGTTGCATCTAAATTTATGAGTGCAATTTAGATAGATAATTAAATAAGCTTTATATGAAGTCTAGATTTACCTCAATAGATGTGAACGTAATGCAATGTGTCTTCAGTGTGTAGTCCATACAATCAAACGGAGGTATTCAGGCCGTCAGCGAATGCCGCGCGTCAGTGATTTATGGACACTGTTCACATACCACAGACGCCGCAATCCTACTTTATTTAATTATGTGCCTTAACAGTCAGCATCTTGCAACACTGTAAGTCAATAAAATAAACAAACGACATAAATTAATGGCCATGATTCATTATATTTCCGTTCACTGCACAACTAATAAGACGTTTTTGTTAGACGAGTCGATATGACACTGGTTTTACAATGCCGATTCATTAGTGTTGTGTCATCATTTTACGATTTGATTACAAATATATACGTTTTAAACACCTTTTTCAAGAAATAATTTATAATAATGGTGAAAAAACGCATCAAATTGTCAAAGTTTAAAAAATATAGGTACAGAAAGACGCTGTTAAGCAGTGTTGCCATTTTAGCGCATTTGACGCTAGATCTGGTGCAATTCTAGGGTTTATAGCGCTTTTTTATAAATATCTAAGCGCTAAAAATATCTAATGGAATCTGGCGGAAAATGTGATATTAGTTGGCAACTCAGTGTGATAAAAAACACTAGCGAGTCTCTCGATCGGGTATTCTCCAACCAAAATGGTGCTGATGTGTTAATTATTTTATCTCCCTTTTGCATTAATCCTCTAAGTTTTAATACCAGAGAAGAACAACTGATTTTTCCCACTCTCGGATTTCGTGTTAGTCTTTTAGCTCAGTTTTGTAAGTTTCGTGAAAATTTTAAATGGATTTGCTACCGAGGAAGAAAGCTTATAGCCAGAAATATAGATCCGAGTGGGAGCAAATGGCATGGAATTCAATTAGTCAAATAAGATGATGGTGATGATATAGTGAAATTTTGGGCTCAAGTCTCCAGATACAAAAATGCGGCTCGGATGATTGCTTTTCGGGAATTAATGGACTTAGCTATCAGCGTGCCGTCGCTTCCACGTTCAAACACCGAAGTATAGCGGATTTTCGGCATTATGAACATTGTCAAAAGTAAGCTATGTAAGCGCATGTCCGCTGAAACAGTGAACTCAAATGTAATGATACGTCATCATTAAAAAAATTCTTAAGCAAAGCTGCCACACATAAAGACTTACCTGAAAATATCCTCGACAAATTACTAAAACTGTGAAGAAAGTAATAGAAGCAGGTGTAGGCTCATCATCGCCATTGGGAGGTGATGATACCATGAAAACGTAGTGGAATTGTCTAATTTAGTGGATTTTAGTACCTTACATTACTGAATGAAGATGTCTTTAAATAATCGCATTTTTACACTTACAGGATACAACTTAGCGGAATTCGGTGGATTTTAGAAAGCAAATATTTGTAAAATATAGTAAAATTTTGATAAGAGCTTAGTGCATCTTTTTTCTTCATACGGCAACACTGCCGTTAAGCACTGTTTACATAATCATTTTTGCCGCGGGTGGGCTGCAGGTCAACTTAAAGACTATTGGACATTTCGTGATAAAGCACATTATTTAGAATATAAAGCACATTATTTAGGATTATTGTATATCCTGTTGTGCTTCATGTATGTTAAACAACAAGAAGTTGAGATTTGTCAACATTTTTGACAGATGAATTGAAGGTTATTCTCTATAATTGAGAGAGCAAAATCAAAGCACTTCGTTAACGCACACTCATTAAAATAAGATCTAGGAACTGTGTAAAACATATGCAAAATATATTGCTTAATTTCTTATTCTTATTAAATAAATTTAAAAACGATTACAGTCGAACTTAAATACTATTTATAAAATCGATCCAGTAACCATTAACCAAATAACCAATCAGTCTGAAACTAAGCTCGTCAAAGCGAAAAACACAAACGTATATCAATCCAGTGGATCTAGATCGGTCCATCCGAGCGCGGACAGGACGCTCGGCGTAATTTGTCAGTGGTATTGATTGTATCGATAGTATCGACTCATCGATGTTCCAATCGATAGGTTTATCATGTTAATCGATCTAATTTCGTCAGTTCGCCTGGTGAGCGATGAGGTCGCTGTGGGAAAGCCACCGCGGGTGCGCAGTCATTCCATTTGCCGTAGATTAATTGAGATGAGGCCAATAAACTTAGCAATTTTATTTTATTTTTGGCTATTGTTAGGATGATTTTAAGATTCTAGATAGAAAGAACTATTCATAAATATGAATAGTTCGTGAAAGTATAAATGTAATGATAGCACTATATAATCATAATATCATTCATAAATATGAATGTTTCTTCAAAACGTTTAATATTACCTCCCAATTTACTTACATTAATAAATGTGGTTTTTTCGTATAATATTTTGTCATCTTCTAATCATAACTTATTCATAATTTGTAAATCCTTACAAAGGAAGGAAGCAAGTACGATTTTCAGATTGTATGAAAATCGGTTAAACTTTCACGTACTTTCTTATGTTGCACCTCACTAGAGTGCAAAAATCCATTGTTCAATCGTATCGTATTTCATTGTCCATTGTCATATCGTAAGTAAGTGTCGAAAGGGAAGTAGCCAAAATATCTTAAGATCTCTACTAGATGGCGGGTTATATATCTCGTACATCTGATATCTAATATAAGCAGACTTATGGGTAATGCTGACTATAACCCCATGGTTTTTATGATGACATTATTGTCATGTAACATCTTAAGCCTTGGTGGTAGAGATGTGGGAGAATATTCTACCCCATGTGATCCCATGTCTTAAGAGGTGACAGACGGAAACTGAAATTAGAAATGGACAGTGGTATCTTGATAATTTATATGAATCCCATAATAATAATACAAAAACTGCGCTTGCCCATCTACCTGCTAAGCGTGGCAACTATGGCAAACATCCTTCCTATGATGCAATTATGTAGGAAGCTAATGTTCAGCTGTACTAATGATTAGCTGGCATATTGGTGACAATGATGATCTTAAGTCTCTCAGAGACAATATCGATGTATGCAGAAATTGTATCCTTGTTAGCCGATTTACTCTTTGCAGTTATTATAATATCGCGACCACCTGGTAGATATCCGCCTAGACACGAGAATATTTGGATTGTAGTTTAATAACCTCCCATTGTGGCAGTGATTTGACTCTATTGAGTAACTCTCGGATGTTGTTCATTCTTTTATTGAGTTTTATTGTTTTAATTTAAAGAGTTTAATTATCAAAAGTAAAGATTCATTTGGGATGCGTAAGTAAACCAATCAAATTAGTTTCATAAAAACCGTTTTATTGATAATCATATTTATAACATACAGTCTCCCATAACTGCAAAAAAATTACCTACCTGTCATAATCGGAAGTATAATTCCTGCGCTATTTGTTTATTAAAATATTTCACCAAACACCTCAAGAACGTTTATATAAAGACATTATTTTTTAATCTTTCACAGACTAAAATTCCGAATTACTTTACTGAACGCTTCGGGCGGGATTGTTTCGCGTCGAGAAATTTCGAATTTGTGAGTTTGGAATTTGGAAGGGAAAAAGCGGGAAATGCTGATCGGTGAGCGGGGAGCGGGCTCGGGGAGGTGGGCGTGGCGGGTGGGGCGTGGCCTGGGCCCTAGCGCGCACATGGTCCTCAGACTAAATAGGTGCTTTATTTTGTATCACTAGATACAAAATACCTACTAACAACTAACTTGACTACATCTTTCAACTACAGTCTTTAATCGTTACAACAGTAATAATATTTGACTAGCCTAATGGCCGGGTGCGGACCGTGACTCAAAAGGTCGTGGGTTCGATTCCGCCAATCAACTACAGTCGTGAACCAAGCCTAACACAAGCACTTTAAGCTTACCAAGAGTGATTAAGGGAATATTAGCAATGTTTATAGCATTGCTAGTATTTTTCACAAAAAAAAAAGAGATATAGAAAGAGACACAAGAGCATGCTTGAAATACTCACAGGATACTCTTGTCTAAGAAACAACAATCTTCATGAGTACGAAAAAACTCATAACAGAAATATTAATACCTATTCGTTTTAAGCAGTTTGTTTTTATGTACATACCTATATTTATAATTGTTGCTTGCACAGTGGAAAATACCTAATAAACGTGGTAGAGCTATGCTGTAGCTACATTATGGTTGCAGCTCGAATAGGTCAGCTCGACCAGGGAAGGACCACGTTCTCACAGAATAAATGCGTGGAATACCAGCAAAATTTGTGTTCCGTATGTGAGTGACGGGAATAGAAACCCTTTTGTGGATAACGAGGCATTCTAGGTTAGTCCTCAGGGGTGATAAAGTATCTGCATTTTGATTTTTAATCGAGGATAGATGTAGGCGTCTTTGGTCTATGGGCAAATGCTTCCACTTACCATCAGATAGACAGTCTGCTCTTTGTCCATTCGTACTTCTTAAAAAAATAGGATATTTATGATTAGCTGTGTATTCATTACAGTTTAAACTAAGAAAAAGTATAACCACGCATCTGAACCAAACAGTTTACTTCTTCGTTCGGCATACGTACAGCAAAGGAGTGGAATAAGTTGCCAGCATCTGCCTTTCTATTTGATTACAATGTGGCTGTCTTCAAGACGAGAGTGGCTTTAGTTAAGTCTGTGCGCTTTCCAATACCAAAACAATACTGCTGCGTTCCACTTACCATCACGTGAGACTGGTAGTATTCACTGGCATAGTAAAAAAGTGTACCTAAAATGTAGGCATGAGTCACCTGCACACACATACGGTTAAGTACTTTTTTTCTTATTGCGTTTCATTACATTTTAGCAATTTTACTACATTTTAACACTTTTGTTATGTTAAAAGGACACGTAGTAAATATGATTAAGAGAATATATTTTATATAAAAGTTCGGGGAAAAAGTTTCTACCGGTGTAGAACCTCTCACAGAAGAGCAGTGTCAAAATCTATTATGACACTGTTCTTCTGTGAGAGTGATTAAGAAGGACCCTTTATACTGTAAACGAGGCATTCCATCTTAGTCCTTAAGGGTGACAACGCATTTACATTTTGATTTTTATTTGAGGATAAATATATAAGATAATAAGTAAATGCTTATGGGCCACAGCATCCACTTAACATCTGGTGGACTGTATGCTTGTTTGTCACTCTGATTCTATAAAAAAATATACAAAAATAAGGCATTTATTTCTGAAACTTCAATTACATTTAATTACAATACATACCTGCCATTTTGTTGCCATCTTGTAGGCAGTGGCATAATCCCGTTGCTGTTGAAATTTTGGGGATTACACTACCCAAAGAATTCTTAAGAGACCAAAACAGGTGAAAATCTGAAGGTGCTAGGTCAGGACTATATGGTGGATGTATTAACACTTCCCAACCAAGCTCTCTCCTAGTTATCATGATGAAAGACCACTCCTTTTCTGTTGATCAATTACGGCCATTTTTCTCAATTTCTTGCTTGAGTTTCATTAGTTGTTACCAGGTAGTAAAATTTCATAAACGATGATCTTCCAATACCACCATACACACAACATCACTTTATTGCGTGTTAATCCGGGCTTCGCTACAGTCTGTGTACCTAGCCTGATACCTTTTTCGCACATTCTTGTCAGAGGTGATCCATTTTTCATCACCAGTGATCAACCTATTCAATAATGTTTCGATGTCATTATGTTTCAATAGAGAATCGCAAATGAGTAGGTATACGATTCATTAGGTTTCTTTCAGTGAGCTCGTGTGGTATCCAAATATCGAGATTTTTTGTATAGCCAGTCTTTTTCAAATGGGTCAAAACTATTTTGTGGTCAATCCTTAATTCTACTATGATAATATTAATTCTGCTGCAATGCTCTGTCGCAACTACTAATATGCCAATCTTGCTCCAGTTTCTTCAAAAAATAGCATTGACTTTATCTGTATGAGGGCGACTAGAACGCTACTCTTACTCGCACTGAATTAGGTCCGTAAACGTCAAAAAAAATTGAGTTTGTAGTACTTGACACGCATATTTCCCTTTTTTGTAATAAAACTTCAGAATATATAAAATTTCTTCGTTAGATTCACTCATTTTGGCGGACGGAAAAACAATTGAGAAATGGCGGGAAAGTGTTTTTTACTTTTTATTTTTCTTTTTCTTAATGTCCTATATGTATTGATATTAAAACCAACCAGATGCATATAGTAGGTACAACCAAAGGGATATTTCTTCAATTTTACACAAACAATATACCTACGAAGAAACTTTTCCCCCGACCTATTTATATACCTAAAAAAGTAGAATGTTGTATACATTGAAGTAATATGTACTTACGTACCAGAACAGCTATCTCAAACAAAAAATGTGCGCTACTCTGTGTTCGCGAGGATATTTTATTATTATAGAATAAACATAGGTAGAATGACCCGTAGGTAATAGTAGATTGTATTGTTAAATAGGTAAATTATATCGAGAACAATATTTAAATTTTGTCATTTATTTTGTATATTATATTTGCTTATTTAATATAATATTACATAATATTATGTCACAATTACATTTTAATGATAGTTTTATCTAAATATTTTAAAAGGTATCTAAGTCAAATATAAAAACATACTAAATGTATATTTAACAAAACTTATTAACATAACATTTAAATTACAAATATATTTATTTAAATTAGAATAAAAGTCGTTCATAAATGCTGGGCACGCGAGAGTTAAAAATGGACGAATTTATACCACTTTGACTTTGATGTGGAAACCTAAAAATAAAATAAAAGAATCATAAGCAGATTTAAATATGAAAAATTTTGCCAAATTATAATAACTTATATATGTTTCTACAAACAAATGTGTATAATAATATTTTTTTTTTTGCGCCCGAAGCAATTAAAGGGCTACCCTATACGTAGGGAGGCGGAAAATGCATTACGCATACCACGATAGCCGGTCTATCGTGGTTATGAGGGGCTCACTGTCCTACCGGGGACCCTAAGTGATACCCTCTAAAAACCGCCTTTGGGGACAGGCAACCGGCTGATTAAGCTCTATTGTGCCTTATCATGAGCGACCCTCTTTTGGGAAAAGAGGGCGCAGGCGGCTAAGTGCCGCTGAGGGAGTGCCTACGAAGGCAAATTAATGTTAGATATTACAATAATTTTATTTAATTAGAGTTGGCCTGAGCCGCCAGGAGACAGTTCAGGTCGTTTGAAAGTTTATTAGGCGGGTCCGAGAGAGAGTTTCTCGGCCTGCGGACACGATAGCGAGAGGGGGGTGGGACTGCATAGGAAGCTGTCTCACGAATTAAATGGTTTGGGTGCGACTCTGAGGCTTTGAAGAAGTTCTCAGAGAGTTTTTTAAGAAATTGTTGAATTGTTGGGAGCTCTAAGTCCCGATGAAGGTCGGCATTGCGGACGTACCACGGTGCGTTCGCAGCTCGACGACAGAAGAGGTTCTGAACTATTTGGAGTTCATTTAAAATGTTAGGGTTTGCGTGGGCAAAGACGGGGCCCGCGTAGGACATGACTGGTCGTATACATACCTTGTAGAGGGTACGCTTGTTTCGAAGGGACATTTTACTGTGTCGGCCCAACATACTGTTGAGCCTACTCAGATAAAACCGTGCGTGGCGGGTTACTCTTTTGACGTGGGGCTTGAAAGTGAGCCCTGTGTCTAGAGTGACACCTAAATATTTGGCGGACGTATGCCAGGGGACAGGGGTCCCTAGCATACGTATTGGTGGAGTGTTTTTGAGACGGCGTCGTTTATAGTCGAAGTGGACGGCGGAGCTCTTCTCCGGGTTCACATCGATGCGCCATTTTTTGAACCAAGCTCCTAGGTCATCAACTGACTTTTGGATCTTGTTCCGTATAAGACACCTTTGCAGTAGATGGCAGTGTCATCTGCAAAGAGGGAGAGTTGAACACCTTTCGACGGGATGGGAATGTCGTTGGTGAACAGCATGTACAGCAGAGGAGCAAGTACTGAGCCCTGAGGGACACCAGCCTTGATAGTTCGCTGTGAAGAAAGCGTGCCTTCGTGTCTGAAACGAAAGGTACGATGTTTTAAATAGGAGGCCACGAGACGAACTAGACGATCGGGGAGACCTATTTTATAGAGCTTGTAGATGAGGCCTGTGTGCCAGACTCTATCGAAAGCTTTGGCTATATCGAAAAAGACCGCGATGGTCTTATGACGACGAGGATAGAAACCGCTGAGGATATATTCCACAAAGCGGTGAACTTGTTGGGGACATGAGTGTTTGGCTCGGAAGCCGAATTGATGGGGAAGTATAATAATATATTCGTCCTATACTTAAGTATCCACAGAAATGTCGCATCTGAACATATTAATTTAATAATCTATATTTCATGACACGAGATGGCGTCTTGGGAATAATTTGTTTTATTATTATTACATAATACGTCTTTATTGATTAAGTATCTTACTAACCGATGAAAAGTAATTCCTTGGTTTTTACTGACATTTCTTGAATTATTTGTGCAATATCTAAGTACACACGACGGCATATTTTTATCAAGAGATTGTTTTTAAATCAACACAACACGTGACAACTCTATAAGCGCCTAACAAGAGACTGATTTAAGTGCTGTGTATGCACCGCAGTTGAGTGGAACAGAGTAGCTGAATGCAGTGTCGCCTCTAGTATGTAGTACATAATAGCTCAATGGTTGTATATTAGCAATTTTATCTTGTCGCATTAAATAAGAAGCATTAAGCAGATTAATTGTTGAAAAGAGATCTCAGACGTAAACCTAAAGCATTATTTACTAATATTGCCTACCAAAATCTTTTTGTTGAAAATTAGCACAAAATTTTTGTTCTTTGTCGTTAAAATATTAAAGTAGAAGGAAAACGCGAGTCCGTGCAATAATAATAATAATAATATTATGTATATTTCTATTGTTTAAATACTTAAAAATATGTTAAGGCTACTGTTAGTGTAAATAAATAACTTAAGATTAGCCGACTAAATTTAGGTAGGTATTTAATGTTATAATTTTGAATGCTAATTTCAATTATTGATTCATAATAAGAGTATAGGCATAAGACATTCATCAGACGGACTAAAACTTACGCGGACAAAACAGCGGGCATTCATTTGATATTTATCCTTTTTGCAATTATAACCAAAAAGCATGGGTAATTCTAAGTAATCCTAGGTAAACTGCGATAATTATTTAAAAGAAAGAAAGAAAATGCATTAATTTGTCAGAAAAAGGCGTACACATATTAAATTGAGATACAAACATAAATAAAAGAATAAATAACTTCTAAAGTACACATTAATAAAATAAGAAATTTGACTGATATAAATAAAAATTAAAGAATATGATACCGTAAAACCTGCCAACATTGGCCACATTTTGCACTTAATCAACTTTAAATCCAAAAAACTGTTAGTAAAGTATTAGTTTTTCATATTTGTTTAACACCAGAAACCTCAACTGTTGATGTTAATTCACGAAAATTGCGAAAATTAGGACAGTTTCTTACCTAAAAATATATTTTTTTAGTCGGCCAAAATTACATCAGCTTTCTGCCAACATTAGCCACTGCTTATAACTCTTGAATTATAGTCTCAATGCCGTTTACTTTAAAAACTATGACAGGAAACTGGCCAAAGAAGACATATAAAAGGCAATAATCACAAAAAGTTAAATATTTTGGCTTACAGCGAGGTAGCCAAAGATACCCGAAACTTTTTTTAAATTTCCATACAAAACAGTTTTAGACTCAGGGTTGTCCAATTATTATATATTGGTTGGGTGTTTTACAAAAAAAAAAAAACATGTTTTTAATCAATCGCATTTTATTATATGAGATTTATTTGGTACAATATTAGCATATAAAATATGGCACTTTTACTAAGCAAGTAGACAACAACATAGACTATCAATTTATATCAAGTATTAAATGGTTATGAGTAAGTACTTAAATTACTATCACGTATTTGTGAGATCAAAATTCTTAAAAAAAAAAAGATTCATTTTTCAATTTAGTAATCTCAAGACTACTTAATCATCACGTTGAGGTGAAAGAGAAAACTCAAATTTATAAGTAAAAATATATATAACAATAGGTACCAAGCTTAAAGTGTTTATTTAGAACCTAGGTACCTACTGAAAACAAAAAAATAATAAATGAAAAACATACTTTAGGAACTTAAGGAAATGAGCGTGTAAATGACACATTCTAGTAAATACCAAAGAAATACAGCAATATACTTTTTGTGATAACACAAGACATAATATCAAATTCTTAAAAGTACACAGAATCCTTATCACACATTAATGCATATTCTTCAGGATTTTCATTGAATTGTAAAAGTTCTATAATTTTAACAATGTTACTTTCTGGTATGGCTATATCTCGATCCAAGAGCTTAAGTTTAATAAATTTAATATCATCCGAATCCTTTGTTTTTATGCATTTGTAATAAGATATAGTAAAAGTTTTTGAATTGTCATTAACACTTTCAATTAATCCTACATAGTACTTCCATTTATTTGACTGATAGTATCTTACCAACACTTTTTCTCCTAATTCATAATACTCTTTTTTCTTTGAATTCTTGTCAATTTGATGTATATCTTCTTTTATTATTTGTTTATCCATATTTATAGATTCTTCCATATTTATAGATTCATCAATATTTGTAGACTCTTTCATACTTATTTCAAAATTTGTAACATCACTAAGTGCTTCAATTATGTCAGAATCACTATGGGTGCTAATCCAATCTTCCTCAGTAGTTGTAGAACTATCTAGAGATTTTCTTGGTCTTTTAACTGGTTTGACGTTTTCCTTTTTGACAGTTTTTCTCAAAAGACGTTTTTTTCCCTTTTTTTACTGCTAGTCTTCTCTCTGCTATTTGCAGAACAACTCACAACATCCCTAATATCCTCATTATCGTCACTACTTAAAACACCATGAACGTTAATATTAAAAGCAATATTATCTATTTTTCTTACCTTACGTGGTTTTTCTATGATAATATTGCGTTCTGAAGGAAAAGTTTGTGATAAAATGTTAAAGCTTGTATCAATTTCTTTAGAGTATTTAGTTTTAGTTTTTGCAATAGGCTCAGTCTTATATTCTGGTAAAATGATGTCAGATAGAATATTTATCTTTTTGGGCTTGTCTTGGTCTTTTGTCGAAATCACGGGTAAATCAGTTTCAAATACTAAATCAGTGTTTTTTGTGGCTTCCATGAGACCCGTTTTTTCAATGTCATAATTGTAATTTTTATTAAAATTCTCGAGTGAGACACTTGCGAGTGAGGCAGCAGGATCTACCTTCGTGAGTGTCGTAGTATTCTTGTATGACTTGACTTTGCCTCGTACATTCGATTTTGAGAGTTGGGAAGTCAGCAGTAAATCATCGACTGTTACTGATTTTCCAGGAATCATAGGTTATCATAGGAATTGGCTGCCTGATCTGCTTTAAGTAGTCTAGCAATGCATTGTCAATCCCATATGATGCCACATCTTCTTGATACTCTGGTACACGCTTCAGTACTTCTCTTGGGTTGAATGGGTAGATCCCCGTTGCTCTGAATCCGCTTTTGATATTTTTAGATGAATATAGTTCAACTTGATCAACTAAAGAATGTAAAAGATTTGGGAAATGATTCTTATTCAGAGTAGTTTGGTTGGGATTTTCCATTTTGTACTTGAGTAATATTGCTCGCCACACTTTTTTAAGTGGTGCAAAAAAAGCGACGTCAAGGGGTTGTGTTATGTGTGTCGAGCTAGATGGAACGAAAACAAACTGAATATTGTGACACTCACATAATTCGATAACACTCACATTTAAGTGGCTTAATAAATTATCGCATATAATGACTTCTTTACCAGGTAAAGACTTTGCCCAATCCATAATAGTTGTGTTAAAGTAATCTTCAAAAACAAAAGAATCAAACCACACAGATCTTGTGCGGTTATATCTAGTACCACGCGGTCCGCCCTGTATCCATTCAGAATATAAATTCTCTGCCTTATAGACAACGTAAATAGGTAGCAAGCTCCCGTTCGCTGTAACTGAGAACATAAGAGAAATGGCTCCTTTAGTTGAATTGAGCACTTGCTCGGGATATTTTACTCCTCGCCTAAATATACATTTTGAAGATCCTGGATCATCTATTAAATTTGTTTCGTCAAAATTGAGTATATTTGATGGAGCAACATCTTTCAAAGTCGCTTCTAAATTTCTAAAATATTCTATGATCTCATCAACCCCTTTGTCAGCTCTATTTTTTTTTAATATTTTGCGTGCTACGAACTGACAAATCTGATGAATGTCTTGACAAAAAATTATCAAACCATGCTTTTCCAGGAGGTCCTCCGTTAAATACATCCTCGCGGCTATTCTTTTTCAAGTATTCAAACACGACGAGGCGAAGATCCAATTTACTAAGTGGGCATCCGAATTCCCCAGCAGAAATTAAAACTTTAATAAATTTGGCTTCTTCGTCATCAGATAATCACGTTGGACATCCGACAGACTTTGTATGAGACTTGTTTACTTTATTTAATATTATCTGTTTAGGAATTGCGAAATTATCGCGCCGCCTCTCTTGCTGATATCTGTTTTTTTCTAATAACATGTACAGCTATTTCAAGCATTTCATTTGAATAATTTTTACATTGCCGGGCACTAAGGCGCCTGCGACTTTTTCTTGCTTTTTTCTTGATTTTGGCTTAGATGTATCCATTCTGTAAATATATATGGACATAAATAATAAGCAAATATACATATTTTAATCTTTATTCTAGGTATTATACCAAAACTAATTGTAAAACTAAGTTATAAGCAAAAAGTACCATCAACTCCAGAGTAGGTAGGTACCGAATTCTAAAATTATCAGTGGGCAGCCCTAGTATTATTTTTCTGTGGCCAAAGTTAACGACACATGTTTTCTACAAGTGATTGTAACATTGGCCATTTGAATTACTGAATAATAGAGGACTCATATTGACTTGAGATGTACATCATATTAAAACCAAGATTTCACTTAATAACATATCAAAAATTCCACTCACCTGGACAATTTTTCAAGCGCGAAAAAGCTTTATAACTCGAGGAACAATTTGGGACCACCGGCAGAGACTCCTATTTGACAACTGTTGACAGCCAACTGAGTGAACTTAGTAACCGAACGTATGATTGGTATTGCCAGAAATATATTCTATTTTCCACAATATGTTGTAAAATGTTGCTATATGACATATATTTTTTACTACAGCAAATTTTTGTTATTTTTGTCAAGTGGCCAATGTTAGAATTAAAAACCAAAGTTGGCTGGTTTACGGTACACATAAAACAATTAAAACAAAAAATGGAAATTTTACGCCTCCCGACCGACACACGAGGTACCTACGCAAATCAACATAATTTGCGCCGAAAATCAAATTCCGACGCATTTATTCTTTTGTTAACCCTACCATGAATAATTGCAAGTTTAACCGGCTAATCTCAAGTCTATTACATAAATACACAATATTGAATCTGTCTATAATATCGAAATAACTGCTTTATATTGATCTGAGGGAGTTATTTTAGTGCCACTAAAACATGAATTACCAGTTTCAACCGACTTCAAAAAGGAGGAGTTTATGAGTATGTTTTTTAATGTGTGTTACCTCTTAACTTTTTTCTAGGCGAGCCGATTTTGATTATTCTCTTTCATTATTATTTTTCACTTAAAGGCTGATGCTTCTCGTGTGGTCCCATACAAATTTAATCAAAATCTGACCAGTAGTTTTTAAGTTATCCTTAATAATGCATATTTGGACTTCGACTAAATTGATGACGTTCTCATTTTATTTACATTGAACCCACTTCAATTTTTTTTTATAAATATTTGTACAATTTTTTTTTAATTTTAGCATAGTTGTAGCACGAATGGGTCGGCTCGACTGGGGAGGACCACGCTCTCACAGGATACCAGCGTAAAATAGTAGCTTAATGCTGCTCTGTTTCGTATGATGAGCGTAGAGAACCGGATACCCTTTTTACTGGAAACGAGGCACTCTATCTTAGCCCTTACTGGTGACATGGCATTTGCATTTTGACTTGCAATCGAGGATAGATGTAGATGTCTATGGGCCGCAGCAACCACTTACCATCAGGTGGACTGTATGCTCGTTTGTCACCCTATCCTATATAAAATATCTGTCTGTCTCTCTGTTTGAACTAATCTACAGAATGGCTGAACCGATCGTAATGATAAGAGAGCAATGCCAAGGATGGTCTAGGCTATATTTTATTCAAAAAACTTAAAGATTAAAAAAAATAGTTTAATAAAATATACTTATATGGTCTTTGATTATTAAAACTAAATAAAGCCTCATTTAATATACCTATTCTATCCAGGTGAAGCCAGGGCGATTCGCTAGTTTACAATAACATTATTAGTGGTAAATACAGTAATGTACATATTGTAGGTATATATTAGGTATTGTTTTACACGGACTTACGTTTTGCCATGTTATTTTTTTGTAAGTATGGAACGGCGTTAAAGTCTAATTAAGATATCGGCAATGACACGCAAATAATTACGTTATGACACGTCAAAATCAGTGTCTCGTATGCCTGTGACGCTGGAAACTCTTGGTCTCACGGAGTGATTCACTGATACGATCGCTAGCTGTCGCACAAACTTTATACTAACCATTTCAATCAGCCTTAACCTCTGCTTTTAGAGTCGGATTTGGCGTAACAAGGTTTAGTTAAAAATTGCGTTCGGTATATTAAAGTGTCAATCGCTCCTCCTTCAAGACGTCCGATATTAATAATCATGTCAATCCGCTCGTGAGAAACACTCCGAAGTGACGCGGTAACTATTAATTTGGGTGGTATTACAACGATTATTGGGTAATTGTCGGTGTGGGTTTGCGTCCATGTTATTAAATTTCATTTAATTTTTGTATTAGGCTGGGAGCAGGCTGAGTCATCGAGGTGTTTTACGCGCGCTTTTGTATACCTTTCACGTTTCTCTTTATTTTTGAATTTCTGTTGTGACTTTGGATTCTTTTTATTCCCGCCTCTTTTTGTTTTTTCAAGATAATGTAAACGAATCAGCTTTTTTTAAGAAAAAGATAAGAAAAGGTACAAGAAAACAAGTAAGAAGCGTCATAGCTTTTTGTACATAAAAGCAGAGCCGTAGTATTTTAATGAGATCAGTACCTACCTATTGAAATAGAAACAGAAACTTCTTTATTCAATATATATTATAAATATTCTATTGAAAGTCACTTTTTTAATTTACCTTTTTTTATTATTGTTTAAAGTTCTAGGTTTTTGATCTAAAGTCGGAATATTGCAAAATTGAAACTTGATTTCATCACAAACTCGAGCAGCTCTTAGGATTGAATACCTAGATTTGTTTAAGATCATAACGAAATTAGCTGCATTTATTTTTTATTAAACTTTACAGCTTTATTTTAATGAAACGAAGTTGTTAAAACATTGCATCAAAATTAGGATGCCATCAAAAACATAATTTGTAAAAGAAACAAGTCTCGCAACTCAGTTCATCTAACGTAAAAAGTTGTGAGATCCATGTAATACCAAGTCGGTTAATTTATTCAGTCCCTACTTAAGGGTCCTTCTGTTTTAAGTTATTACGTAATTAGCTAACCTAACAACATCTTATAGTGACCATATCAATATTAAAAATCTTTTATGTTTTAAATACCTATAGATTGACTTGGCAATAGCACTAGACCATCTAATATAATATGTATTACTTGTGAGGCACATTGTGTTTTCATGTGAAACTTTTAGGAGGGACTGAATAAATTAACCGACTTGGTATTCCTTGGATTTCACAACTTACTACTTACGGTAGATGAACTAATATATATCGTATATATATATATATATATATATATATATATATATATATATATATATATAGGATAGTCCTACTTTTTACCTTTCCGGTACCTTCTACTACTTGAATACCAACAACGTACCTGTAATTCCATTATAGTAGTATACATATTCAGCTACACCGATTCATTCACTGCAAGTGTAACTTTGTAATGCTATACATTTACATAGGATTACAAAGTTATTTATGCAGTTAGTGTATCTGGAAAACTGGACCGAAATGCAAAATATTTTAGTTTAACCTTAATTTATACATTAAACACTAATTGTATTCTAATTTTAAGCTTCTATATAGCCTAGAAGTGCCTTAGAGTTTTAATGATCGGTCAGTCAGTGAGTGAGTGATAAAATTAAGAAACTTTGACTAGTTATAATTCTTAAACTACTGGTACAAATTGATACGATCGCTAGCTGTCGCACAAACTTTATGAAATTTGAAATAAAAGGTTTTTATATAATGTCTGCTTGGTTACTCAGGCTCTAAGGCTCTAAGGCTCAGGCTGCTAAGTTTATCCACAACGAAGTTATATGGGGTCGAAAATGGCCTTAACTGCTTCGAGAAAAGGATGTTACGGCCGTGCCGCTGTTGTGCTCGACTTGGCGGGGCACTTCCGTGCTCCCAGATTTTTCTGGCATTAAAAAAAAAGATATTTATAGATATATATGAAAATTGAAGTATCTGTTTGTGTTGTTGAAATAACCGACTTCAATTGTGCTCAGGAAGTTGGAAGGACTTGTATGCTTTAAAGATATAAATAACCATTTAAAAAAAATTGTCTTTCTGTCCGCTTGTCTGTTGGGGCTAAACTTCGGAATGGCTCAACCAACGGTAATGAAATTTAATAAATAGATAGAAAGCAATACCAGAGGTCTAGGCTATATGTTATCCGAAAAACTTAAAGATTTTCTGAATAAACTAAAAATCGATAACATCGTGGTCTTTCACTATCTTAAATATAATCAGGCAAAGCTGGGGACGATTGCTAGTAAGTAAGTTTGTAGTGATTTTGAGATCATTGGAAACGGTATTTGTAGATATAATGTATTTTGGTTGCACAAAAAGCGGGAGATCCCCGCGCTTCGATTGAAAGTAGATCAGTAAGGTCTATAATGGTCGCTATAGTTATAGCTACTATGGCTACAATTCACAGCTATTATTCCCTATAATCTTCAACTTATTAAAGTAGTTTGTAAGATCACTTCTTCTGCTGAGTAAGAAGTTTCTCAGATGAGTGTGACGTTTGCGTATTAAGGATCCGCAATCAGTTAGGATGTGCAGGGTGTTTCCTCCGTTAAGGAAGAGAATCAGCACGTTCTTGAGTTGCTTAGTGCCAAGATGTGTTCTTTAAATAGTAATACCCAGTCAAGGCTCTTGGCAAAATACGCAGTTATTCTTAGTTATTCCAAAGGATTCTGAAAATATTTAGACCATTAGCGATAGTTGTAATAATACTACAAGTATTAAGATAGCAGTATTAATGTAGAATACCAGCGTAAAATAGCAGCTTTAAGCTGCTATGTTTGGTTTGGTGAATATACGAAACCGATACCATTTTTACGCGTTAGGCGTTCTAACTTAGTTTTCAGGGATGACAACGCATCTACATTTTGATTCGACGATGTAGCTGTCTATGAGCCACGACATACACTTACCAAGATAATATGGACTGTGTGGTTAGTGGTGGGGGTCGGAGGATTTCCAGTCTAAGCTCCAGAAATTTGGCGATAGTGGTAGACTAGAGAGAGGTAGAGATAGAGAAAAGACTTGGTTGTTCCATAGTGTGCTGGTCTTCTATCATATATAATTCTTGACATTGTCTTTACAGTTTCAGAGGGATGAGCTGATAATTTAATAATATTAATCCATACTAGTAATATTATAAATGCGAAAGTGTGTTTGTTTGTTTGTTTGTCCTTCTTTCACGTCAACAGAGCGTCGGCATGGCATGATTTTTTGTATGGGGATGGGTTTTTTGGGGGAAAATCGAATATGTTGCAAAATTAAATTCAGCTAGGTGGCGCCACCGTGATTCTACAAGACGGACGACGGTACGATGGACGAACACAGAAGGTCATAATATCTGGATTATTGTCTTTTTACCAAAATTAAGATAAAAAATGTATGGATCTGTATTTCTCCACGCAGGACCGGGAAGAGACGCCAGTGTTAACCCCAGAGATTTAGGTAAAATGGTAATTCTGACCTTCATGAGTACACACAAGACGCATTCGCCTATGTACGAACTTACGGAAGACCTGATCTTTTTGTTACTTTTACTTGCAATCCCACATGGAAAGAAACAACCGAGGAGCTAATGCCGGGCCAAAAAAGTACTGACATACACAATTTAGTTGCTAGAGTATTTAGATTAAAAGTACAAAAATTAATGTATGTAATTAACAAAGCGAAAATTTTCGGAGAGGTGCAGTGCTTCATGTATTCAATTGAATGGCAAAAAAGAGGATTACCGCATGCCCACATTCTAATATGGCTTAAAGAGAAGTTGCGGCCCAGCCAAATAGACGACATAATAAGCGCCGAGATTCCGGGTCCTGAGCAAGAAAAGAATTGTATGATACCATCGTCCGAAATATGATTCACGGTCTATATGGAGCACGGTATTCAATATCGCCATGTATGAAAGAAGGAATATGTACAAAGAAATTCCCTAAACAGCTATTAAAGGAACGCAGAGCTCCCGAAGATGGTGGCAGGAAAGTTACAATCAAATCTCGCTCTGGAGCGTTCGAAACCTTAGATAACAGCTGAATTGTCCCGTAATCGCCCATTCTATGTAAAATGTTTAATGCCCACATTAATGTAGAAACATCTAGCTCCGTCCACGCAATCAAGTATATCTGTAAGTACATAAATAAAGGAAGCGACCAAGCAATATTTAATCTCAGGAGTGAAACTGAGGCAAATCCCGTTAATGAAGTACAGCCTTTCAAGCGGGGCGTTATGTCAGCAGTAACGAGGCAACGTGGCGTCTCCTTGGCTTCCCTTTACACGAAAGGCACCCAACAGTTACTCACCTTGCTGTGCACTTAGAAAATAGAGAGCGTGTATATCTCACCGAAAGAAATTTCCAAGAAAGAATTTTATCACCGCCAAAAACTACACTAACAGCCTTCTTTCAACTTTGTCAAACCGACCCCTTTGCAAAAACGTTGTTATATTCTGAAGTCCCCCGCTATTATACTTGGAACACATCTAGGAAGGAGTGGAAATGCCGTATTCAAGGCGCGCCTGTTGCAAATTGGCCCGGTGTAAAGTCATCAGATGCCCTTGGTCGTGTGTATACCGTCCATGTAACTAATTTTGAATGTTTCTGTTTACGATTGCTGCTGCACCATATTCGGGGTCCTACAGGATATAAAGACCTTAAAACTGTCAACGGTCAGGAATGCGCAACTTATAGAGAAGCATGTGAAGCTCTGCATCTTTTAGAAAACGATAATCATTGGGATGAAACCATGGAGGAAGCTGTGCAGTGCCAGTCACCAGCCAAAATTAGGGATCTTTATGCAACTCTCATATCATCTTGCGGGCTATCTAATGCACATGAATTGTGGGACAAATATAAAGAGTACATGGCGGAAGATATTTTGCGAAGGTTACAGCAGACACACGCGAACATGACGTACAATGAACACATTTATAATGAAGCACTTGGAAAATTTGAAGATAAAGTAATGGCAATGGTAGGCAAACAATTAAGCGACTTTAATATGATAAGCCCTCAGCGAACAACCGAAAATGAACTAAGTGATGAAATTATACGTGAAACAAACTACGGTATACCAGCTTTGCAGCAGCAAGTAGCCGAATATGTACCCCGCTTGCTTCCCGAACAAAAAAAGTTTTTGACAAAGTATTAGGATAAATTGAATCTGGAAATGGTGCACTCTTCTTTTTAGATGCCTCTGGAGGAACTGGGAAGACATTTTTGTTAAATTTATTATTAGCGTATTAAGTACGGAAAGATAAAAACATTGCTGTGGCCGTAGCTTCCTCTGGTATAGCCGCCACGCTGCTAAGCGGGGGCCGCACTGCACATTCTGTTTTAAAACTCCCTCTAAATCTAGCCCAGGAAGAATCGCCGATCTGCAACGTTAGCAAAAATAGTGCACGAGGTATAATGCTACGAGAATGCAAACTTTTAGTGTGGGATGAAAGTACAATGTCGCATTAAAAAGCTGTAGAACCACTAAATCGAGCGGTCTAGGATTTGCGCAGCAATACCGATGTGATGGGAGGAATGGTGGTTTTACTGACTGATGACTTTCGCCAAACTTTACCTGTCATTCAAAAGGGCACACCTGAAGATTAAATTAAAGCATGCCTCAAGTCGTCTATTTTATGGAACAAGGTGACAAAATTCAGTTTAACTACGAATATGAGAGTGTATTTGTATAATGATATTGTAACGCCCCCCCCCCCCTCTCTATGTATAAAAATATTATTATATTAAGTATAATTAATTCACCTTTATAATAAAAATTATATATATGTATATATGTGACCAGGATTAATAAATTATGTTTTGATCTTTCTAAATGATCTTTCAAAAGGTTTATTAATAGGCCGGTTTTAATATTTTGGCGTGATCGTCTTAGTTAGGACCCTTATTTACGTTGTGTTTGTTTAGTAACTTCGTTCTTTTAGGTGTCTTTTGGAAGAATGAATATTCACTAGAGCAATTGAAAGCTGTTGGTAGTGCCTTATAAGCTAAGTGAACCCCGTTCACGAAGACAGGGCTCGAAAAAGGTTAAGAACATAAAACGTCCCTATTCCACTTGCATCAGGTTTACATTATTAATTATCCCTTCCCGCTCGGAAAAGGCTCAAAATATATTTATACAAAATACCCGATACAAGGGCTTCGCTCTCCTACATTTATTTAAAAAAATGTAGGGGAGGTACACGGCCCCACACACGCCGTGCACGGTGAGTGCCAACCATTTTGATGCACTCCCCCCGAAGGGAACGCTAATTCGGGAACTGGACCGTAGTCCACAGCAAAATAACTGGCGAACCAGTAAAAGAGACTTGGCCCCTTGCTAGTGCGTAAGCACAAACATCGACCGAAGTCGCGCATGTCAATGCGTGTAAACGCCAAACAGAATACGAACGAATCCAGCCACAGTGAATGTACGTCACACGGTTTAGGCAAATAGGCACACTGGCCGTAAACCCTCCGTGAGCGCCACCACCTGCCAGACCGCTGCTCCTGCAGACGTGATGTAAGTGTATGGCATCACCACCAATTGCATGATCAGCACGGCTGCTAGCCGCAGAGCGTGTCATGAGTCTACCGCTCACCTCAAGGGAATGGGGTTCCACGTTGTGCGGCTTTCGGCCGTAGCCTTGAGAGTCTCCTCAGATCCTCCCGCCAGCTACCACCCGCATGAGGTCGACACATATGCTCCACCAACCAATACAACGGCAGATATAGCCAAAAGGCAGTTATAAGATAAGAGTAATAATTCGCCATCAGAAAGGGTTTGTGTCACTGACGTTGAGTAAATGCATTTTCGATCATGTTTGTCTCACCCACCAACAAGTTGCCTTCAATCATTCAAAGGTGGGAAAGTTACAGAGATATAATATTACGTTGTTATATAAAACATCGTGGAGGGCAGACAGTCTGCAGCCCCGCAATGAAGGGACCCGACTTGGGCAAAGCTACTTAGGTGTGAGTCAAACCAAGACGCAGAGAGTGCCATTGAGAATACCGTCCCACCAAACAACCATCGCAGAGACGCAATGCTGCAGAACGCAACAAGCATGAATACGACTATCGTCGGGCTTACACCATCCCAAGGTCCCCCATACATCCCAGCAGACATCACCACCCGCATACCTCCATCGACCAGAACCACAAGAGAGCGTCGAATCAGGCGCAGCACACCCGCAGATCCATCACAAGACGCAATACCGCAAGTAGCAGTAAGCATCAAAGCAACTATCATACGGGTGGCGCCCCCTCACAACACACCCACATGACTCTTATCGACTTTGGTAACAAAGTTGGTATTGTTGTTATATAAAAAATATCACCAACGTATCATAGTAGCACGCTACTAAGACGCCAATGAACAAAACTCCACGTATCATAGCGCTAATGCACTAAGACATGAAGTTGAGTATGCCTGTTACATTAAAAGTGCTACCAAACACACTCATAATCCCAATCCGAAAGATAGACGACACATCGCTATGCGAAACGACGTCGCCCACAAACGGTATGGGTGTGCGATGTCCACGGGAAAGCCGTATTGCTACAACAAACCCGCTTACCACCAGCACTAAGATGTTAATTGTATACCTCCATCGACCAGAACCACAAGAATGCGTCGAATCAGGCGCAGCACACCCGCAGATCCATCACAAGACGCAATACCGCAAGAAGCAGTAAGCATCAATGCAACTATCATACGGGTGGCGCCCCCTTACAACACACCCACATGACTCCTATCGATTTTGGTAACAAAGTTTTTATTGTTGTTATATAAAAAATATCACCAACGTATCATAGTAGCACACTACTAAGACGCCAGTGGACAAAACTCCACGTATCATAGCGCTAAGGCACTAAGACATGGAGTTGAGTATGACTGTTACACTTAAAAGTGCTACCAAACACACTCATCATCCCAATCCGAAAGATAGACGACACATCGCTATGCGCAACGACGTCGCCCACAAACGGTATGGGTGTGCGATGACCACGGGAAAGCCGTATTGCTACAACAAACCCGCTTACCACCGGCACTAAGATGTTAATTGTATACCTCCATCGACCAGAACCACAAGAATGCGTCGAATCAGGCGCAGCACACCCGCAGATCCCATCACAAGACGCAATACCGCAAGTAGCAGTAAGCATCAATGCAACTATCATACGGGTGGCGCCCCCTCACAACACACCCACATGATCCCTATCGATTTTGGCAACAAAGTTTTTATTGTTGTTATATAAAAAATATCACCAACGTATCATAGTAGCACGCTACTAAGACGTCAATGAACAAAACTCCACGTATCATAGCGCTAATGCACTAAGACATGAAGTTGAGTATGCCTGTTACACTTAAAAGTGCTACCAAACACACTCATCATCCCAATCCGAAATATAGACGACGCATCGCTATGCGCTACTACGCCGCCCACAAACGGTATGGGTGTGCGATGTCCACGGGAAAGCCGTATTGCTACAATAAACCCGCTTACCACCGGCACTAAGATGATATGTCTAGGACACATCGGTTAGCGAGTCCAAGTTTACCTCGGACCAATTGCTCGTGAAGCAGCACACACGCCACCATAATATTCCTTTGCAAGTCCCTAATAAGGACTAGTCATTTTGCTACAGTACTAGGAGCAGTCAGTCACCCGACCACCCCATACAATGCTTATGCATCAAGGAGACCTCCTATAATATTGCTTTTGTATCATATACCTTACTTTCATAAGTCATTCATATATATAGGATTCGAACCCACGACCCTACTATTGTAATGCATATTAATCATAGAGACCTTCTATAGTATTGCTTTTGGATCATAGACCTTACTTTCATAAGTCATTAATATATAGGGTTCGAACCCACGACCCTACTATTGTAATGCAAATTCATCATGGAGACCTTCTTTAGTATTGCTTTTGTATCATAGAGTTTAATATCATAAGTCCCTAATATAGGACTAGTCATTGTGCTACAGTACTTCAGGCAGTCGGGCTCCCGACCACCCCATATATATGTACAACTGCAGGTATGTACCTCCGGCAGCTTCCTCCATACAAGACGTCTATACGTGAACACCTTCCATAACTTAGAAAAATTTTCTTTTATACACGAACCTCTCCCATGACTTAAACAATTTTTAACAAATTTTCTAATTATCTTATAAACGTTATTTAACTTAATTTTATAATATTTTTTGACTTGTATTTCTATTATTTATCTTATTTTAAATATTTTTCAAGTTTTTAAATAAATTTATTTATTACGAAAAACAATAATTTTGCCTTTAATTTACTATGTTATTGGGATAATGTCTGAAATATATTAACTTTATGTTTATTAATTTAACTTAATTGCTTAATATATATCTTTTAAGACTATTTTTGACGCCCCTTTATATTGAATTTAATTATTAATAATAATATTGGGCCGTCACAATATCAATGCTGGAAACTATGCTGACACACTATTAAAAATTGGCGATGGGCGGTTGGAAACGGATGCTGAGGGCTGCGTTAAATTGACGAGAGATTTTTGTAATTTAGTACAGAGTCATTCCGAATTAATTGCGAGCGTTTATTCAGATTTAACGAAAAACACATGAAGACAAATGGTTATGTGAAAGGGCGATTCTTGCATCAATAAATGAGAGCGTTAACAAAATAAATTCCGATATATTAAGCGAAGTAGCAGGAGAAATAGCAGAGTATTTGTCAGTAGACACAGTTATGGACACAGAACAGAGCACTTCATATCCCGCAGAGTTTCTAAATTCTCTAGATTTGTCAGCTTATGCAAAATTTAAATGCTTCTCGACTATGTAACGGCACAAGGATGCGTGTGACACATCTTGGACGAAACATAATCGGTGCTACAATTTTGACAGGCGTAGGAAAAGGTGAATATGTTATTATACCACGGATCCCTATAATTCCCATAGATCTTCCTTTTCAATTCAAAAGGTTGCAGTTCCCTATTAAGCTCAGTTTTGCAATGACAATTGATAAAGCGCAAGGGCAAACGTTACAGGTAGCGGGGGTCAACTTAGAAAAACCGTGCTTCTCTCATGGTCAGCTGTATGTAGCATGTTCGCGTGTGTCAAATGCCCAGAATCTCCACATTCTTTCCCCGAATGGAAAAACATATAACATTGTGTACAGTAGCGTCTTAAAATAGTGTTCAGTAGTGGTCAGTGTTCAAATTTCCCACAATCAATCAATCAGAATTCCCACAGATCTTCCCTTTCAATTCAAAATTTCCTATTTAGCTCAGTTTCTTTTCAATTCCAAATGCTGCACCTCAGACGAACCTATTAAGCTCAGTTTCCTTTCAACTCAAAAGGCTGCATCTCTGACGGATCTTTTATTTGGCTCAGTTTCCTTTCAATTCAGAAAACTGCATCTCAAACGAATCAATTTAGCTCAGTTTCTTTTCAAAAGTCTGCATCCCTGACGGATAATTATGCCTAGTTTCCTTTAATTAAAAAAATATCCCATTTCCATTTGGAATAAACAGGCTATTTTCATGCTTTCCCATATGCTGCGTTTCAAAACATTTAAATAGGCTGACGAATCAATTTTGCTCAGTTTCATTTTAATGGCTGCATCTCTCACAAATCTATAAAATTCGGTTTTATTTCAATTCAAAAAGCAATGGATAGTTCATTTCCCAGTGACCATGCAGGCGAAGCCGCGGGTAACAGCTAGTATAAATATATAAATTACGAGTCACGTTGTTTGTCCGCGATGGACTCCTAAATTACTTAACCGATTTTAATCAAATTTGTACACCGTGTGCAGTTTGGTCCAACTTGAGAGATAGGATAGTTTTTTTTTGCCCATGTGTGTGACCCACAATTTTTTTTTCGAATATAAGGATTTTTAATAGGATATGACAAAGGGTCGTCGATAAGGGTAGAACAACGTCTGCCTGGCAAGCTAGTTTATTATAAAATTAAGACTTATAATTATTTTCCTTAATTTAAATTAATTAATTCAATAAAAAATAAGTAATAATACAATGACATATTAAGACAGACGGACAAAAAATGAAAGGGTTCTTTACGACGGCGAATGTGCAATCAGCAGTATTAAATACAAATAAAACTAAATAGAATAAAAGGAAAAGTTTGTGATTAATGTCGAACACAAAGTGAAATGACTAATCGGCTAAGCTTTAATAACGTCGATGACTAATTTAACACAATTTCACACTGAAACTGTGTACATTTTCGTGTGGCGGTAAAATGACGCTTTTTCTTCAAACTAATATAAACAGAAACGCTTAAAAATTTAATTAATTTTCATGAAGAATAGGTTCTTTTTGTCAAACTCATGAGTTACAAGTATTTAATTCCGCTCAAGCAGTTATTAGTATTTTATTGCAGCACTAAGCAAAAGCTGCAAACTTGCAGTATAGTAACTTTTACAATTGAATAGTAAAGTAAATAATAATAATAATAATATAATGCCTTTGAATAAGTCTAAGTAATAAGTTACTATACTAGTCTAAGTACTAATTTATAGGTAGTAGAGCCATGCTGCAGTTATATTAGTGGTATAGTTGTATCATGAATGGGTCGACTCGACCGGGGAAGGACCACGCTCTCGCTTCTATTTTACGCTGGTATACTGAGTATACCAGCGTAAAATAGAAGCTTACTGCTTCTGTGTTTTGTATGGTGAGTGTAGAGAATCGGAGACCCTTTTTACTGGAAACGAGGCACTCGCAAGACAACGGATCTGCATTTTGATTTGCAATCGAGGATAGATGTAGATGTCTATGTGCCGCAGCAACCACTTACCATCAGGTGGACTGTGTGTTCGTTTGTCACCCTATCCTATAAAAAGAAAGTAGCGGCGTGAGAGAATATACTTAACTATATGATCCCGTTAGCGTCATAAGAGAAAACAGAGGAAAACTGAATAAGAGATGGGCAACGTCTTCTTCCTGATAACAACTTAAAATAAAAAACTACGATTGCTAACCCATCCGTCACGCCTGGCAATCATCAATACGGAAAATAATTTCCATGTCTAGACTTTTAAAAGGCTCTAATGGTAATGCCCTAGTTATGTGTATATTATATGCAATTTACAGTATGTAAAAAATTTATAATATTAAATTTTAGAGTCACTCCCTACTTCCCCCCGGCTGCCAGAAGTGCTTAGTTTTTTAAAAAAAATTTAAAATCTCATTTTGAGGTTATGTTTCGTAATTTTTATGACAATTTTAACCTGATTTATGGGGAGAGAGTGAGTTGGGAGACGGAAGCCCCACGTCACTTAACGTGGTGCAGTCGAGGGAGGCTCTGCGTGGTTTAGAATAAAATAACCACAAAGGGTATGGCGGGGTCTATTCGCTCACTCACTCGACCCCGTCATACCCTTCTAACCTAGGTTAGGTTAGGTCCGAGTCGGGGTGCCCCCAGTCCCAGGCTCGCTTCGTTCGCTATTGCACTCAATATAACACCAAAATATTAACTTTTATAAGTACTTTAATTTATAAACATAATTTATGGCTGCCACAATTTGTAAAAAAGGATCTTTGCGATAATTGGATGAATCTGTTCACAAAAAATCGAAGTCTTAAAGATCGATTTCGCAAAAATCGATCTTTTTTTTGATTTGCCATAAGAGTTTATATTTACAATATCAAAAGATACAATAAAATACCGATAAGATTTAATAATTGAATTGAAAAAATGTCATTATTTACGAGTTGGAATCATCATCATCATCATCATTACAGCCCTTCACAAGTCCACTGCTGAACATAGGCCTCCCCCAAGTAATGCCACAAAGCACGGTCCTGAGCCACCTGCATCCATCAACTTCCTTCATATCTTACCAGGTCGTCACTCCATCTAGTGGGGGGTCGCCCTACACTACGCCTACCGGTACGAGGCTGCCACTCGAGAACATTTCTTCCCCATCGCTTATCGGTTCTTCGAGCTATATGGCCGGCCCATTGCCACTTCAGCTTACTAATTCGTTGGGCTATGTCGGTCACTCTGGTTTTACTGCGGATATCCTCATTTCTGAGTCTATCACGCAGAGAAACTCCGAGCATAGCCCTCTCCATAGCTCGCTGAGCGACCTTAAGCGTCCTCATGCGGCCAGCAGTGAAGGACCACGTCTCAGATCCGTAAGTCATCACTGGCAACACGCACTGGTTGTACAATCTAGTTTTTAGAGATTGAGGTATACCTGACGAGAAGATATGTCGTAATTTCCCGAACGCTGCCCAGCCGAGTTGAATCCGTCGATTGACCTCTCGGTCGAAGTTGCACTTACCTAGTCGGACTATTTGTCCCAGGTAAACGTACTCGTCAACAACTTCGAGCATAGTGCTCCCAACAACTACCGGCAGGGGTGTGAGATGGACATTAAATATAATCTTTGTTTTGTCTATGTTCATCTTAAGACCTATCCGTTGGGAGGCACTATTGATTATATTATTTTATATATATTATTTTGATTCGTAATCGAGGATAGATGTAGATATTTATGGGCCACAGCAACCACTTACTGGTAGACTGTGTGCTCGTTTGTCACCCTATCCTATAAAAAAAAAAAGCTCCGCTGTAATTCCATCCTCGCCTGGGGCCCTGCTGTTTTAAAGGTGCTGGAGAGCCATTCTAATCTCGCTTAGACTATTATCGGAATAGTGTCGGATAAGACTTGCTCTTGAATCGTTACTCACATTTGCGTGTGGCTCCAACGATGATGTGTACAACTGCCCATAGAACCTCAATCTCACTCAATATCTCAGGTGTCCCGGAAACGATGCTGCCACACTCAGTCTTCAGCTTTGACAGTTGGCTCTTACTGGCAGACAGATCTCTGGCAAAGACTTTGGAGCCCTGGTTCCGCTCGATCGCTTCTTTAATACGAGCAGTATTAAAGTTGCGTAAGTCTCGCCGCATGCATTTGGAGATCTGTTTCAGTTGCCTGTATGCTGTCAAATCTGTTGACGATTGCAGCCTCATCTCCCGTCTAACAGCCATGAGATTAAGAGTGTGATCGGAGAGTTTTTGTGTTCTTCTGCGGCGGGTCTTGCAGAACTTAGCTCCGACCGCATGGACAGTTTCTACGAGCTTGTCATTCATATCGTCCACTGCATTGCAATCTTGTAGGCACTGAAAGCGGTTACGTAACTCGAGCTGAAAGTTTTTGGGATTCTGGATTAGAGCACGAGGGGGACGGAGCGTTGACTTCATTAGACGAGACCTCTCCAACTTAACGTTTAGGTTCAGTGTGCCTCTAACCATTCGGTGATCGCTGCCAGTTTTCACCCTTGCAATCAATCAATGAGACATCACTGAACAGTTGGCGTCTGGTCGTTATAATGAAGTTAATCTCATTTTTTGTCGAACCGTCAGGGCTCGACCAGGTCCACTTCCTGTGGGGCCGCTTCTGGAAGAAAGAGTTCATCATAAAGAGTCCCTCTTTCTCCATAAAGTCGGCCAGCTGCTGGCCCCTTCGGTTCCGTTGCCCTACTCCAAATTTCCCTAACTTCAGCTCACCGTTTTCTCTTCTGCCTAGTTTTGCGTTGAAGTCTCCCATCAACACCGTGTAGTGGGTTTTGGAGGAATGCATGGATTGAGACATATCCTCATAGATTTCCAACACCTCCTCCTCGGGATGTACCGAGGTTGTTGCGTAAACTTGTATGACCTTCAGCGAATACTGTTTGGTGATTCTGAGTATCAGGTACGCGAACCTCGTCGACACACTCCCAATCTTTACAACGTTGTTGACGAGATACTTGTGGACGATAAATCCGACACCTCCTTGGGACAGATGGTCGCCCTCCCGGTGATAGAACAAGTTGCCGGATTCGAGAATCACCGTGTCCTCCCCCTCTCTTCGGACCTCGGATAATCCTATAATATTCCAGCGCAACTTGTCTATCTTTTCTTCTACGAAAGAAATCGCTTTTAGCGATTATCTTTCTTTCTACGAGTTGGGGTACATTCAACTAAATGCAAATAATTTTATAGTTCTTAATAAAACAGAAAAAGATTCGATCTCGATTCTCTAGGGTGAAATATCGATTCACTAGATCGATTCAATACTATATATCGATATGACATTGACAGATGCAACGTTTGCGCCCTACTTTCTGCCAAGGAGGGTCGCGTCCGTAGACGGCTTAGAGATCTCTAGTTAGACCGTTAAGCCAGTCCCTAAAAGGTGGGGTTTAGTGGGTAAAAGTCTCCACATAACCACGCAGCCGGCTGCGTGGTATGCTATGAGCATTCCCCACCTCCCTCTCCCGCTTTCTGGACGGTTGCCCATATTTGCTTCGGGCGCAAAAAAAAAAAACAGACGGAACGTCAAAAACGTGAGAATTAATTAGTCATTTAAAAATATTATTAAAAATGATTAAAAATACTTCGACGCTGCTCCAGCAGTAAAAATCGCGTGGAGTTGCTTCGGGTAAACCCCTTGACCACCCGACAGTGACAGAATTCTCAAATTCAGGCGACCTAATTGTAAACCCAACCCGGAAGAACTTTCGAAAGTCTAAAGAATACCATACATTTGCAGTTTGCTTTTCGAAAAGAGTATGCACGGGAACAAATCACTGATGAAAACAGCTATACCAAAGTTACTTTCACCAACCAACTACTGTTGATGATGATGTAGATCAAAAATAAATAATTAAATTTGTAAAAGTTGTTAATTTGTGACAACCCTAGCCTCCATGCGTTGTCGAGACGTTGTCGGCCATACCACTATGGATTTATAGACTATGATATCGCTTAGTATTTTTATAGAATAAGGAAGACAAACTAACACACAGTCTACCTGTTGGTAAGATAGATAGATAATTCTTTATTGTACACCAAATCAATACATAAACGAAAGAAGAAGAAAAAAAAATTGTGTCACAATGGGCGGTCTTATCGCTAAAAGCGATTTCTTCCAGACCTTTGGATGGACAGGAGCGCAAAAAGTAGTAAATTGTGTGGTTTGGTAATGCAGAAACAATATTTATAAATATATCCATATTTTATATAATATAATTAGAAATAAACAACAAATAAATACAAAAAATACGAATGTATACTACAAAAATAGATGGCACGAACTAAACGATTAAGATAGTGACTGTGTACAAGTTTCTGAAAAACAAGTAAAGACTGGGCGCGTCTCATTGACAGAGGTAGGGCATTCCATAGACGGACTGCTTGGATACTAAACGACCTGTCCATAAATTTGCTATTATGGGCAGGCATTTTTAATGTAAAATTCTCTGATCTCAAAACTTTCGAATGGGAATAGTGAAGGAATTCAAAATGATACTTAAGATAAGAAGGATAGGAAGGATTAAAGAGGATATTGTAAAGAAGTGACAGAATATGAGCATTCCGGAGACGGATAGGAAGCCACTTGAGCTTATTACGAAAACAAGATACGTGATCATATTTGCGCAAACCAAATATGAATCTTATACAAAAGTTTTGAAGACGCTCAAGTTTATCAAGTTGCTTCTCAGTGAGATCAAGATAGCTGACATCTGCATAGTCCACAATTGGGAGAAGAAGAGATTGAGCAAGCGCAATTTTAGTGGCAGTAGGTAGAAAGTTCCTTAATCTGTTCAATGATCGAGCAGCTGCAAAAAGTTTACGACTAACCTCCTGTATTTGAGGACCCCATGATAGGTTCCTGTCAATATAAATTCCCAAGTTCTTGACTTTTTCACTAACAGGGATAAAATTTCCATTAAAAAAACTTGAGGTGCTTGAGATATGTTAGATTTTCCAATCATATACGAACTTCCGATGATAATTACCTGAGTCTTTAGGGGATTAATCTTCAGTCATATGTTTTTGCCCAATCTGATATTTGCTCAAGATCACTATTTATGTTGCTAATAGCTACATATGATTCACTAGGAGAAACATGAGCATATACTTGAAGATCATCTGCGTATAGGTGGTAAGACGAAGTAATCTTAGTGGTTATAGAATTAATAAAAATTGAGAAAAGTAAGGGAGATAATACGCCACCCTGCGAGACACCAGCAATGGTATTACACCAAGAAGAAAATGTGTCATCAATGCGAATACATTGCCGGCGCCCAGATAGGTAACTTCGTAACCAATCAATCACTGTTGGAGATATGTTAAGAGAGCTAAGTATACCCAGAAAAATATCAAAATCAACTGAGTTAAAGGCATTGCTAAATTCTAACAGAGAAAGTATAGTTAACTTGCCATTTTCCATTGCAGATCTAATATCTTACGTAATATTGACCAAGGCTGTGGCAGTACTATGCCCAGGACGAAAACCGGATTGTAAAGGATTTAGAAGGGAATGATTGTGGATGAAAGCATTGAGCTGATTATATATCAAGCGTTCGAGAACTTTGGACAGGAATGGCAAAATAGATATAGGACGATATTCCGAAAAAGATGTAGGGTTAGGGTTTTTAGGCAACGGTATGATGTGAGCGTTTTTCCAAGTTGTTGGAAAAACACCACTAGAAATCGAGGAGTTGAGGATATGGCAATATATATATATATATATATATATATATATATATATATATATATATATATAACAATAAGTGGGGATGTCAAGAATCGGAAGGATCATATTACGGCTGATACAGTCGCTGCCGATTGCATTCGAAGTAATGGATAGAGTACTCTTCTTAACATCACAAGCAGAAAATTGATTTAGGACAAAAGATGAATGATCAGGAGTTGGAAGCGATGAAAGAAAATTTAATGTGTTAAATTTTGTAGTCCCATTTAAGTTGGACGAGGATGAGAAGAATTCATTTAGTAAATCAATATTTAAATCTTTAGAGAGTACATTATTACGAGATTTTCCAACCCCCATTGATCTAAGAAAACTCCAGACTTTAGCCGCATCACCAATTTGTACTGATTTATGGATATAGTGGCGCTGAGCATCCCTACATACCCTATTGCAGTGATTTCGAATAGTGACATATTTTTCCCAGTTTATAGATGTGGGCTTACTTTTATGTTTTGTCCTAGCTGCAGCTTTTTTGTTTAAAATGGATTTTATTTCATCAGTCAGCCATGGTGAAGGGCGATGTCTCATTTTAACTACGCGAGCTGGTGCATGTTTATCATAGAGACAGGTGAGGTAAGTCGTAAATATTGCAACTTTATCGTCAACTGATTCTGCATTTAAAACGGCTGACCAATCAATGTTGGAAGTATCATCGCAGTTGGATGGATTCATACCACCGAAATTGCGTTGCAGAAGAAACTTAGACTTACTTTTAGGTGGCCGGACATTATAAGAGAGAAATAAAATATCGTGGTAAGAGAAGGCATCCGCTGAACACTGACCATGCTTAACAGCGAGTTCAGAAGAGGTCACAAAGATAAGGTCGAGCAATGACGGAGTAGCATTAGGAAAGTGATGAGTAGAATTTAAAGGTAAAATAGAGAGATTAGTGGAATTTACTATAGATCGAAAAGAAGATGAACGAAAGTCTTGTTTAAGCAGACAAGTATTAAAGTCGCCCATAAATCGTGTGCGAGTAAGAGGATACATTTTCTAAAATATTTTCGAAGGAGGTGAAGAAGTCAATTCGAGATGAAGGACAGTAATATACCCCCAGCAAAATATTCGTGTGACTAAGCTTCACCTCAATAAAAAAATGTTCACCTGCATTAAGCGGAATTGCTTAAGATGACATATCAACAACAGAAAAAGGAATATACGCTCGGAGATATATTGCCACACCTCCACCACCGCCAACAGTACGATCATTTCTTATGAGGTGAAACCCAGGTAAAGAATAATTAGTGGAAGGAAGACAAGGTTTAAGCCATGACTCAGAGACGAGAATAGCATGAATATTCTTCGAATCAAATGTAGCCAGCATATCTGAAAAGTGAGCCGGAATGCTTTGAAATTTTTGGGAACATCAGAAAATTGTGAAGCTAGTATTTCAGAGAGAGGCTGTAAGCTAGGGATATTGCCATCATCACTATCTGCAGTTAGATAGGTTTCAGTATCACCACTAATGTCTAAATATGACATTACAAAATAACTAAGTATTAATGTTTATATGTGAAAAATATAACGGCCTATAGTCATTACATATTTATCCTTGTTTAAAAATCAAAGTTCAGATGCGTTGTCCCCCTGAGGACTAAGATGAATGGGTATCCAGTGGTCTCATTTCCCTACACTCTGAGTGAGAAACACGGCAACATTAAACTGATATTTTACGCAAATATTCTGTGAAAGCGGGGTCCTAACCCAGTCGAGTCGACTCATTCGTGTTACAACTATAATATAGATGCAGTAGGCTCTTCCACGTATAAAGTAGTACAAAAGTTACTGTTTTTTTATAGCATTGGGTGACAAACGAGCACATAGTAAGTGAATGTTGTGGCTCATAGACATCCACATTTATCTTCAACTAAGGATCAAAATGCAAATGTGTTGTTACCTTTGAGCACTAAGATGGAATGCCTCGATTTCAGTAAAAAGGGTCACCGGTTCTCTACACTCACCATACGAAACACAGCAGCATTAAGCTGAATAGTGTGTTAAAACTACAGCGGTATCAAAGCAAACTTCCTATACACATTTGTTTGTTTAGGAACAAATTTAATTTACCTTTAAATGATTTTAGCGGTATTTTAGCCGTCATTGGGGTGGGCTATTAGCGATCCATTAAGTTCGAAATTATATCGATTCAAGCGGTCCGCTCGCATTCCGTTGAAATTGGTAATGCGATAAGCATCTAGGGGTCGTTACCTACAGCTCGCGTTAAAAGGCGTGCTTTTCGTAACATGAGAGACAGGTGCGTTTTAATTTAATAAGCAAATTGCTTTATACGGGAGTGAGAATGTAAATTTTACAGGCATCGAGAATGCGTCGACGTAATTGTAAAAGAAAATGATAATTCGATTTACTAATCTCTCACTACTTTTTTTTACTATTGTCGCTTACAAATTTTATAACCAGAATGAAAGCTTTAGTATATAGATTAACGAATTTAATACTCATTCATTAATTACAGTCTATCGAAAAGCCGCTGCTAAACATATTTCTTTCCTATAGATTATCCCATACGATGAAAATTTGCTATGGTTACCACGCTTGGCAGTAGAAATGCCAGGTCGGAAGACTAAAATATCTGGACAGAATTTGAAAATGTTGAAAATGTAAATTTTGGAGTTGTTGTCTGGATAAATGAATATTAAAAATAAAAATGTAAAATTAAAAGTTTATTTTTTAGTTTATTAAAGCTACTTTTACGGATTATATCACGTTTAATTAAAAATATTTTTGATTCCCGACGTTTAGGGTGTTTTCCAGCACCCATCGTCACGGGAGGTGACCGACGTCCCGAGGTCAATGTTAACCCAGAGTACCTTCAGCTTTTTAATTATTATTGGTAGCATATAAGAAATCTATGGGAGGTGATTATAGAAAATTATATGAATACCTTTGGGACTCTGTATTCGTACGATTATAACCAGTCAAGTGTAGTGATTATATAACAAATCCTCTACACTTTAAGTAGAGATCCATGTTCTTTAGTTGATTATTTTGGACTAGAGACCTTTACAAGAGCAGCAGTGGTAGTAGCAATGAGAATTTATCACCCCATTTTGTTCCATGAATGTCGTAAGAGATGACTATTGGAAATACCAAAAGAATGATATAGCTTACAATAGAGCGCGGTGTACCTAACCATCTCGTTATTTTAATAGGGGACAAATGATGTGACTCACCTGATGGTAAGTGACTACCGCCGCCCATGAACATCTGCAACCCCAGAGGTATTGCAGATGCGTGGTCGATCTTTTAAAAAAGGGTAGTCTCTTTTCATGAAGGTCCCTAAGTCGTATCAATCCGGAAAAATCGCTGGTGGTAGTCGATTCCACTAGGAAGTTGTACAAGAAAGAAAACTTCTAGTAAATCGCATTGTGATGGACTACCAATCATCCAGATGGTATCGATGGTATCGTTTATGCCAAGTATAAAATAACCAGACCAGCGATGGATAGCAGAGTCCTCCGCATGCCAAGCATGATGATTAAAGGTTTTGTCTTGCCTCCCTACATCGGGTTTTGCTCATGTCCAACAGGAGATTTTATGACTTGATGATAAATATGAAAAAAAAAAGAACAAGAAAGATGTCTCATTTAATGACAAACCATTCAAAAGAGATGCTTCTCAAATTCATAATCCTTTAATATAACTGAAAATCAAACATAAAATCATCTAAAAGCACCATTTATAAATAAATATAACCCAATTTATTAATTTTATCTCTTGACACCCAATACACGTGCCACTTATCACACACTAAACCTATACGATTTACTTTCAAGATCACATTAATGTCAGACGTACTTCGGAACTTCTGCTTTGTGTAAAGTGCATTGATAATAATCTGAGCCATTCTTAGGTGGTTAGAATGAGACGGAGATGTTATTTAAAATTAGTGCGAGGGATATGGAAGATGTTGAATGGAACATCAAAATTTTACAGCGTTTTTATTGCGCGCACGTCGGATCCGTGTGTTTACATCTAGCGTCCGGTGCGCTCTCGGTTCGACGGGGTGTAGGTGGTGTGTTACTTGTAGTATTTGAGTCAGAATTTCAGTTTAATTAATGTCAGTTTAGTATTTTATACTTTGCATCCTTATCAACTCGTACACAATCAAAATTTCTCAAACAAAAAAAATTGCGATCTATCTCTATTTTCGGGTTCCTAAATTCTCGCTGGGTACAGATCATACAAGATCTCATATAAAATAAATTTTAACTTTAATTTTACCTTCGTAGGTCATTACCGTCATCACTATTAAGTATAATCCTTTAAGTTTAAGTCCAATGCTGGACATAGGCCTCCCCCATAGAAAGTCACAAAACATGGTCCTGCATTCATCAACTCGTCACTCGTCACTCCATCCTATTAGAAGCAATCTACAATTACAATTGTAATTTCGTTTTATAAATGTTTGTTATAAAAGGAGGTTCTGCAAAATTTCTTAAAGCTCTGCATTTATTACAAAACCCTGCATTCTGTTCTGTTTCATATTGAAGGAAAAACGTTTTAAGTATTGCTCATTTAAGTTTTGAAAATTCTAACGACAGTCTGAACTTGACACTCAGTACATATTTAATAATAATTACTAAATGTGGGAGTTTCATAAGGTTGGTCAGCATAGTCATGTTACAAATATATGTATACGTGTACATACTTTAGGGATTTTGTGAATAAAATCTTCGATCTGTATAAAATATCAGCAATATAGAATGGATATCTTTCATTCCAACGTTGTGTGAATGCGGTAGGTGACATGAGAACGTAATGCCAGCCTTCCAAAGCAAAGGATGCCATTAGGCCATGGGAATGAAACAAATTAACTGAATTCGCAGTTAAATTCCGAGAGTGGAGGAGTTAGTCATCTATTAGGCATCTATACATAATATGTGAATGAATACGAAGTTGAATTATGTGTCATCTCTTACCTACCTATTGTAAAGAATGTACCACCTATGACTATCCTTTTTAAGGAATCCAACAGAAGGATTTTCTGTATATTTCGCACATATAGTACAGTCTAGCTTTTAGTCGCGAATTCATCCAGGTAAACAAAAAAGCTGCAGAATACCTTTGAGCACGTATTTCAATTACTGATAAATCTCTAAATTCTGTTTTATATGCGTGATATGGGAAAATTTTAAATCTAAATTTTATGTGATAACGTCTTATGACCTTGTTCTTTAAGTTTCATAGTTTTGAAATGATATGAAGGTAAAGTAAAAAAAATGTTAAAAATCTATTTTTCATCAAAATTTTAAACGTTACAATAATTGTAAAATGGCAAATTAATAAAAAAAACATTAATTTTATCGGTTTTTCTACGTCACAATAAACCCTACATGTTTTTGAATAAAATCACCTGGTAACGCAACTTATATTATTATCGGTTCAGAAATTCAAAAAATTTGTTCAAACATAAGGACAGATAAACAAAAAAAAATTAACCACGTTTTAATAGCATGCACATAACCCCTTGAGCTTAACTGAAGTCAGTTATATCGATAACACAGATTGACATTTCATTATTATTTATTTTGTTCATGTACATATAGAATATGACAGTAAGAGAATAGAGAGGAGAGTGTACCTTGCGAGCTTGCACATACACTTAGGCACTATAATACTGTCCTGCACAGATGGCTAATCTCTACTGAGACTGGCCGCCGTGATCGAAATTCGTTTTGGAGGACATTATTATAATATTATTGTTACAAATTTCCAACCGTCTCCAACTCGGATGCAATCAGAAAATTACGACAAATCTTCTTGTCTATTTATTTCGGAATGTTGAAAGATATCCTCCTCAGCACCGGTGTGGATATTCTACTAATGCCGCCGTCTACGGAAGAAGTGGAAGATCTTTCAATGATTTCTTATGTCCTCTTACGCTCCTCGGTCCCAGG
This sequence comes from Parnassius apollo, assembly GCA_907164705.1. Classification (NCBI taxonomy): domain Eukaryota; kingdom Metazoa; phylum Arthropoda; class Insecta; order Lepidoptera; family Papilionidae; genus Parnassius; species Parnassius apollo. The sequence continues at coordinate 2,560,239 of CAJQZP010001607.1, read as the reverse complement.
GAGTGCTCTTTTTACTTTGGGATTTATTTCAGTAATTTATACTTGCTATAGCTGTCACTTGGTGAAACTTTACCTTCATTCATGCGATTTGGATAAATACTTGTACTAGTTTCACAATAATTATTTTTGCTAATTTTAAAAGCCGATCGGTTTTGCCTCACGGAATCATCTAGGTATACAAGAATAAAGTATATGATTAAATAACAATTCTGTAATGAAGCTATCCGCAGAAAAACAAGTGCAACCGACTAAAGCCAATGGATCAGCAGGATATAACAAAAGATCATTCATAAAGCTTAAGAACTGTCCACGGAAACATATTCTCTACAGGTGGCGTTGTACTGGCAAGTACTTTATTGGAGATCCCCGAACTATATTTAGTGACGACCTGGCGAAATATGCAAGACGTCGATGCATACAGTGGATTTGAGCTGGGCTGTAATTTTTTTAAAGAATATTAACAATGCTATAAACATTATTAATATTCCCCTTAACCACTCGTGGTAAGCTTAAATTGCTTGTGTTACGAGTGGTTCACGCCAGTAGTCGAATGGCGGATTCGAACCCACGACCTTTTTGAGTTCGCGGTCCACGCCCTGCCATTAGGCACTGTCGCTTAAAAAAACTGTCGCAAACTGTAATTGTAATGATGATGACGATGGCAATCACAACAATATTTCTTTTAAATCATTTTCTTGACTTTTTTGTAGGTATCAATTATGTATATACACTCTGACAGAGTTGACTGGCCAGGAATGCCACAAGGTATTAAGTCAACCCATTGTAAGACCCAAGGTAATTACAATAAATAATAGATAAGAAAAAAAGATTTTATTTATCTATTATTTATTATAAAGAAAGCTTTACATGTTGATTAAAACTACTTTTACGGATTTCGGATTTTAATTTTAATTGATTTTTAATTCCCGACGCTGGAAAGCACCCGAAAGCTTCTCAGCACCCATGGTCACGGGGGACTGAGGTGACTGACCTCCCTATGTAAATGTTAACCCGGAGTACCTTCAGCTTTTTAATTATTGTTTATGGTGCGATATATGCAGATTGAACTTACTCTGTCTTGAAGTCCTGCAGTGGTATGCTTGGGTTTAGTTTTAATTTTATTAATTACAGGGTCCCAAGCAGGTGGTAGTACCCAGCCTTCATCTCTATTGAAATTAGGATGTTTTTTAATTTCAATATCCTCACGTATCATCCTTGGTAGGAATCGATGTTCTGTCGCGAGGATTTATGGTCTATCAAATCTGATGTAATGGTTGGGGCCGCCTAAGATATGACCACAAACTGTAGACTTCCCGGAACGTTGATGCTTCACGTCAGCTATATGTTCTTTTGCGTGGGATTTAATAGACCTTTTTTTTTGCCCTATGTATGAGTGACCACATTCACAACCAAGCTTGTACACTCCTGCATCCTGTAGAGGAATATGACACTTGACAGATGGTAAGAACTGACTAATCTTCTTCGGTGGCCTGTAGAATGTTCTAATAGAAGCTCGCTTCAAGATGTAGCCAATCTTGTCTGTGACACCTCTTACATATGACAGTACAGCAGGCACACGCTCGACTGTGGCCGGCTTCACTTGGTCACTGTGACGCAGGCGCGGGACCCGAAGCTTGTTGTCGTGCAGAACCTGCTTGACGAGCTGAAGCTCGGCGGCCAGGTGTTTGCTGTCACAGATTCCTCGTGCTCTCTGTAACAAAGATTTTCCCACAGTACCTAACTGTGAAGGATGGTGGTGAGATTCACCGTTTAAATATCGGTTTGAATGGGTCTTTTTCCTATACACAGTGTGACCTATGGTGTTGTTAGGATTTCGGATGAAAAGTCGGGAATTAAAAATCAATTAAAATGAAACGCAATAAAATCCGTAAAAGTAGCTTTAATTAATGTGTTAGCGTAAATATAAGAAATCATTAAGCTTTACATGTGTTGAAACAGCTAGATTACTTTATTTCAGTTATTTGCATAGCATAGGTAATGTAAAATATGGAATCTTCCTATGTAGTAATGCGAATAGCATTGAAACTATATTTGTTTTGCAGAAGAGAGAGCCATAAGAGCAATTTATAACCTAGGTCCGCAGGAATCACTTAGAGAAAAATGTAAAGATATAAATATATCAATTTTGGTTTCTCAGTATATTTATGAAAATTTAATGTATGTACACAAAAACAAAAATAGTTTTAATAAAAATACTGATGTACATTCAGTAAAATCATTCTGTGGATTGGAATAATATCTCTAAAATCAATAATCCTACTGAGCAATATTATAAACTCTGTGAAATTTTTAGGAACATTTACGTTGCGTAAATGTTCCTCTAGAAAAGTAATACGTAGCACGTCTCGTGAAACAAATGCCTGGGCGAGTACTAAACTAGTTCTAATGATGGAACACAAAGATAAATTATTTAAAAAATGGAAATCTAACCCAAAATCTTCAACATTGCGCTTAGAGTACACTACATATCGGAATAAAGTTTGTCGGATGATTAATGTTGCTAAAAATTCACAAAAGCGAGAAAGTATTAGCGATTGTAATGGTGACATGCGTAAGGTGTGGAGCTGCGTAAATAATTGGTTGGGTAGGTCAATGTCAACTCCAGATCATGTTATAGAAAAATACTTTTTAAAAGATAAGGTAACGATGGAACACATCAGTAATAACTTTTGCTTAACTTTTACACAAGAAATTGAACAATTAAAATCGAACCATTTATGTCATAGATATTTCTTTGATAGAACTAGTTATGTAAAAGATTGTAATGTAAGTTTTTATTTTAGAAAAGTCGAGGGGAAGGATGTATGTAAAGTTATTGACTCCATGGACTGCAACAAGTCATCAGGTATTGATGGTATACGGGTACGGGACTTAAAATTAGTAAAGGAGTATATCAGTCCTATTTTAGCTTCATTAATAAATAATTGCATTTGCAAATGTATTTATACCGATCATTTGAAAACTGCAATCATCCGACCTATTTACAAACATGGATCACACAAAGAATATTCTAACTACAGACCAATTGCAATATTAAGTATCGTAAATAAAATATTTGAAAAAATATTGATCAAACAAATCGGTATGTTTCTTGAAAAAAAATAAAATTTTAACAGAATTTCATTTTGGGTTTAGATTAAACAAAAGTACATCAAAGGCCTTGACAGTATTTTCAGATGATGTAAACAACTCGTTAAATAATAAAAATATCGTAGTAGCTCTATTTATAGATTTTAAAAAGGCGTTCGATACTTTGGAACATGAGTGCTTGTTGCAGGCCATGGATGAATGTGGAATAAGAGGTCCAGTGAAAATTTGGTTTAAAAAATATTTAGAAAATAGAAATATTGTTGTTCGTGTAAATAGAGTGGATAGTGGGATAGGAAAAGTAAAATATTGTGTACCGACTGGCTCAGTGTTTGGCCCGATCGGATATATAATGCACGTCAACAGCATGATAAATGTCATAAAGAATTGTAGAACATACATGTATGCTGATGATACCTGCCTTGTGTATAGTGGAAAAAATAGTAGCCAGATACAGTTAAATGTGCAGCAGGATTTAAACAATTTAATAAAGTGGTCCCACGACAATGGCATTATTATGAACTTGAAAAAAACCAAATTTATGGTAATATCATCACCCTATAACCGTTCTAGAAAAACAGTAGATATAGTTCTTATGGGTCACACTTACGATTGCCTGCATACTGACCAGTCGAGCTCTGTCTGCCGTTGCGAAAAGCTACAATGTGTAATGAACTATAAATACTTAGGGATGGTTATAGATAATCGTTTCTCATGGGACTTGCATGTTGAATTAGTGTGTAACAGGCTTAGGGCAGTACTAGGTAAACCGAATCATATAAAATATGTTGTGAACCGAGGAATCTTGTATATGCTGTATTATGCCCTAGCAGACACAACGATATCCCAACATATCTTAACAAAATAAAGACCATACAGATAAGATCTTAAAGATATTAGTTGATACTAAAAAGAAAATTGCTCTAGATAAAAATTATGAAATGTTATTTAAAATTTGCAAAATTATTCCCATAGACATGAAAGTAAAATCTATTATCATATTAGAACAGCATGATATGGTAACATTTAAGAAACCTAGGACATATCGTATATAATGCTGAAGCGCCAAATTACTCAAAGGAGGAAATATCTCATACCTAGGGCTGAAAATTACTTTGGACGGCGTACAAGGCAATGGATAACTCCAACTTTGTGTAATGAGGTAGCGGATATATATGACGAAAGCATAACTAAGTCGCAGCTCAAATCCATCTTGAGGAAACATTATCTGTCGTTGTGTCCATAGTGGTGAATGTTTCTTTAACAATTTTGTTTTAATTTAAGTATTTATAAGTACAGATATTGTTATTAAGGAGTGTGAAACGATAAACTGTTGTGTTGCCGACAAACTGGCTTACAGTTTGGCAAAATTTAAAATATAAATAATGTACACTTTTTATAAGAATAAATTTAAAAAAAATTCCCGCTGGGTTTCTTGCTCGTTTTTCCCAGGACAGAGTTTTTGCGAACCAGTGATAAATTAAAAAAGTTACTTTCATTAAGTAATATTGAATAAAAAAGGTTTCTGTATCTGTGACTGTATCTGTAAATGCTAGAAACAAGTACACGTTAGTTATATCAGTTACTCGACTCAAAACAGTAAGTATTTCCTTCATGGAGCAATCTATTACAATAATATCCCAGAAAATAAGTAGGACTTATCTATCAAAAAGTTTAAAAGTACGGAGCAAAAATAGTACGCTAAATTGCTGCTCCTAAATGTTTTCATACTTATTTTTTTTTAATATTCCCGCTGGGTTTCTTGCTGGTTCTTCTCAAGACAGAGCTTTTTTCCGAACCAGCGGCAAAGCTTTAATGACTTTCAATAGTATTCCTGTAATCAATAATGAATAAAAATGATTCTATTTTATTCTATTCTACAACCTTTAAAGGATTACCTGATAACTACTCAAATATAAATATAGATATACCATACGAAATAATGTGACCGTCATATATTACGTTTTTTTTATAGAATAAGGGTGACAAACGAGCACACAGTCCACCTGATGATGAGTGGATACTGTAGCTCATAGACATCTACATTTATCCTCGATTAAGAATCAAAACGCATGTCACCCCTGAGGATTAAGATGGAATGCCTCGTAACTAGTAAAAAAGGGTCTCCGGATCTCTACACTCACCATACAAAACATAGCAGTATTAAACTGATATTTATGCTTGTATTCTGTGAGAGCGTGGTCCTTCCCCAGTCGAGCCGACATATTCGTGCTACAACTATAATACAGCTGCAGCGTGGCTCTACCACGTATAAAAACTTCTAATAACTCTTTTAAATAATTTAATCGCTGACATCGATTAAGTTGCATTAACATTCATGTAGGTAACTCCTTTAAAATGCTATTGACAAAAGAGAAAAAATAAATATAAATGTATGTTATCTTTTCCTAATTGACAACATGATGGCGGCGAGAAGCAACTATAGAAAATGCCAAGACATATCTCATGGGCTCCAATTGATGGCGGTGTCAGTAGTTTATTTAACGTTTATTTCTCACCACAAACAAAGGGATATTTAGAGTTATGAGTAGCAAATAAGTAGTAACTAACAACTTTGTCCGTGGATTGCTGGTGCCTATGGTGGGTGGATACCCGTAGTAGTGCGTGATAGATGTAAAATACCTATAATGTTGACTGGTAGCAGAGCCAAATGTTCTAGTGCTGTGATCTCTTTATTAGTAGAGGCTCGTATCCAGCAGTGGACTACCACGGACTGGTAAAGAAGTTATTAAGTCATTATCATCATCATTACAGCCTGCACAAGTTTACTTCTGAACATAGGCCTCCCCCAAGGAATGCCACAAAGCACGGTCTTGAGCCGCCTGCATCCTTCGACTTCCTGCATATCTTACCAGACCGTAACTTCTAGTGCGGTCGCCCTACTACGCCTATCGTACGTAGTGTAGGGCAAGACGAGGGAGACCACTCGAGAACCTTTTTTCCCCATCGGTTGTCGGTTCTTCGAGCTACATGGGCAGCCAATTGCCACTCCAGCTTACTAATTTGTTAGGATATGTCGGTTACTCTTGTTCTACTGCGGATATCCTCATTTCTAGTTAAGGACTTGGGCATAGCGCTCTCCATAGCTCGTTGAGCGACCTTGAGCGTCCTCATACGGTTAGCAGTGAAGTATCAAGTCTAAAGTCCATAGTCATCACTGACAACACGCACTGGCTTAACAATCTACTTTTCAGGTTTTGAGGTATAGTTATTTAGTAAGCTGAATATTATAGTACTTAAAGTTCCGAGCAAATGATTAAATGCTTATTGGTTAAACTTGCTTGTGTTAGGATCAACGGGGTCTACTCGGACTGGTTTGACATCCATAAAGGTGTCAGACAGGGCTGTGTGGCTTCCCCGTGGCTGTTCAACCTATTTATGGACAGTTGTTTGCAAAATTTGAAAGTTGAAGAATGCGGTTTAAGAATGGGTGAGTTAACCGTCAAATGCCTTTTGTACGCCGATGATCAAGTTATTCTTGCGTCGTCGGCGGCCGAGTTGCAAATGATGGTTACATTAATGAACAGATCATTAAAAGAAAGGGGTATGAAAGTGAACGCAAGTAAGACGAAGGTTATGGTTTTTGAAAGAGAAGAAAGTAAAAGGATTTGTGAAATAAGAATAGAAGGGGAGTTGATCGAGCAAGTAGATGAGTTTGTATATTTGGGCTGCGTATTTAGCAGGGATGGGAGATATGATAAGGATATAGAACGACTAGTGAATGCGGGAAATAGAGTAAATGGGGCCCTGCACTCTATTGTGAAGAGTCAAAATGTGTCGAAAAAGGCACGTATGGCAATTCACAATGCTGTGTTGGTCCCTACTTTAACGTATGGTAGTGAAAGTTGGGTGTGGCAGAAGAAGCACTGAGAGTAGAATGAACACAGTAGAAATGTCGGTCGTTAAGAATGTATTGGGGCAGTGTTGAGGGCTGAATCTGAATGCCCCGCGACATGGTAGTATGGGGGTAATGAACACAGTGATGGGGGAGTAAGAAATTGTGTAATAAGAGAAGAGTGTGGTTTGCAAGATGATGTTGTGACCAGGATTAAGAAAGGAATGCTTCTTTGGTTTGGTCATGTGGAAAGAATGAATGAGGAAAGAGTGACAAAGAAAATTTATGTTGCAGAAGTGAATGGCAGAGTTGGAAAGGGACGTCCTAGGCGAAAATTTATCGACCAAATTGGCGATTTATTGAAAATGGGCAAAATTAGGAGTACCAACCCTTAACCGACGAGCATGTATGCGTAGGTGTATGGATGTGAAGGAGGCGAGGGAGGTGTGTCAGGATCGTGCCAAATGGAAGTCTGTAGTCTCTGCCTACCCCTCTGGGTGACATGCGTGAGTGTTTATGTATTATGTATTTTATATGGTTAAACTCTGTCTAGATTTAATTTCAAAGAACATCATATTGTTATCATAATCATCATCAGTCCGTAAAAGTTCAAAGCTGAACATGGGCCTCAAACAATGTAGGGAGGATTTGCCTTGACTATCATGCTTGTCAGCCAGATGCTCGTATCTTAGATGGTGCTATTCGTCGTGGCTCTGGGTATTTTACATCAGGCGTACACGAGATGGATATACAGCCATCTATTTGAAGTTATTAGATGTTTCCGGTGTTTACCACAATCGCTTACAACATCCACTGGACGAAATGGGATGTTTGATTCTCACATATCACGGCAATTTCATGTTTAGGAACACGATGACACAAATTCCACATCTAGACTATGAAACATATAATGTAACTCGTTTTTTTTATTGGAACATTGGAATTAAGTTAGGTCTAATAAAGTTACGACCTATTTAATATAAAAATATCAAAGTACATCTGACTTCTAAATACATAATTAGAAATCACCTCCACTACTCACCACCATTCTATCAGTTTTTTATTCCATATCACACAAGATTTTTTTATAGCATTGTGTAACAAATCAGCACACAGTCCACACGATGGTAAGTGGATGCTGCGGCCCATAGATATCCACATTTATCCTCGATTAAGGATCAAAATGCAAATGCGTTGTTACGGAGGACTAAAATGGAATGCAACGGTTCCAGTAATAAGGGTCTCCGGTTCTCTACACTCACCATACGAAACACAGCAGCATTACGCTGATATTTTACACTAGTATTCTGTGAGAGCGTGGTCCTGCCCCGGTCGAGCCGGTCCATTAGTGCTACAACTATAATATAGCTGCAGCGTGGGTCTACCACGTTTAAAACTTGATAATCAGTGTTCGATTAATTTCATTGGAAAAGTGACAGATATATTTCCACATTTCCTGTAGTAGGGAAAAAAATAAAAAATATTTTAATATAGTTTGGAATATCCATATGTTTATTTAATAATGACTGCCGTTAATTTATTTAATTGGCCGCACATAAAGCAAAGCACACTCAATGGGTCAACCACCATTGTTTAACACAACTAATTAACTAACTCATTTCACCGCGAACTGGGACTAATAAAATATTACGCTGCGTTATTAAGAAATTATTGTTTCGTTGTTTTAACGGGCTTGTATATTAGTTTTAACGCAAGAATATGCAGGATACGGTTAGTATATTTTTAACTGACTTTAAAAAAAGGAGGAAATACTCAATTTGACTGTATTTTTTGTGTGTTACCTCAGAACTTTATTATAGGTGAACCGATTTTGATGATTCTTCCTTATTTAAAAGCTGGTGCTTCTCATATAGTCCCATATTTGATCAAGATCTGACCAATAGTTTTTGAGTTAATTTTAATAGTGCGTTTTAAATAGAATTCGACTGCATTGATGATGTTCCCATTTTATTTAAATTAAAGTCAGTTGTACAATATTTTCAATTTTACCACTTGTTAATATAGTCATCATAATCGATCCGGCCTACCGAGGTTACGTCAGTTGTTAAGCATTACTTGGAAAATTTGTCTAGGCAATCACCACCCTGGTTGAACGAGTTGTATTTTTCGATAAAATTGACAAAAATAATCAGTAATTCGGCAAGAATTTTGGAATATAATACTAATAAATATAAATAACAAAAAATATCTTGGCAATTTCAGTATATTTAAGAAAATTTAATCTATATACATATACAAAAATAATTCTATTAAATTAGCAGTGTACTTTCAGTAAACACTAGGAACAAGCACAAGCTATAATTGTAGTCTAGTTTGTGGCTAATTATATCAATACCAGTTACTTGATTCGCTTTCCAATCCCATAAAAATTAAGGGTCTATTTATTTTATTATACTAAGCAAAAACTGCATAAAAACTGTTAAACAAAGGAAAACATTATTGACAATACTACTCCTAGGACCAAGGTGATCACTACCATTCTGTAACCAACATGTGGAAACACTAAAAGCTCTTTTTGATTTTATAATTAGATTGTAAGTTATTAGTTATTACGAAGAAAAGAGAGGCTGGAATTCTTACTGGTTCCATTCAAGACAATGTTTTTTTCGAACCAGTGGTAAAAGCATTAAATGTCTTTCAGTAAGTATAACCTGTAATCTAAATGGAAAAAAAAATCTATTCTATTCTCTTAAATGTCACAAATTTTATTAGTTGTTGATATAGATTTTTAAAAGCATGTTTTACATTTATTTACATATCATAATTAGATACAGTATTTTATAGTTACCTAATAATTTAAAAAAATAGACTAAAAACTGAATTTAAGATAACTATTTATATGTTTATATTTAAATGAAATCTACAAATGATAATCGTGTCAGGTGATATCACGAAATTTATTACTCAATACTTAATTTAAATTTCTGTGCCATATATTTAATGAGGCGTTCACGGTGAAGTATAAGTATAACAGGTACGAATATACTCGATTTGCGCACTATAGCGAATAGGTTATAATTACTTTAGGCATATTGCCAGACGTTTAACTCGTATGTGTAGGGCGTTCAGAATTTCTAGATTTGTTTTAAAATATCATATAAAAGGAAGGATAAGTAAGTACCACCGGCGATTTTTCCGGACCGATACGACTTAGGGGCCTTTAAGAAAAGAGCTTACTCCTTTCTTAAAGGCCGGCAACGCATCTGCAATTCCCCTGATGTTGCGGTTGTTCATGGGCTGCGGTAGTCACTTATCACCAGGTGAGCCGCATGCTCGTTTGCTCCCTCGTCTGCATAAAAAAGTATTAGAGGTGGAAAATATTAATGAGTATTATTTAGTTCACAACTTAAAAAGTCTTTAAGGCCATTTTTAAACACGACGGCATTATGACAGCGCTAATCCGATACATACTGTTTATATACATATTTTATATCATAGTACTATTTAATAATAATGTCCTCCAGACCGAATTTCGGTCACGGCGGCCAGCCTCAACGGATACTAGCTATCGGCGCAGGACAGGATTATAGTGCCCAAGTGTATGAGCTAGCACAGGTGCACTCTCTATTCTCTCACTCTCATAATCCGATGGGACGGTAAACCGACACGACCGGAGAGAGATCAGGCGTAGGACTAACGGCTTTACTTGCTTTCCGAGGCACGGGGGTGAGACACCGCCAACTTCCTGACTCCGAGCAGCTACTGAGAATTTCTTGACGGAAAAACTCAATAGTTGATTTTTTGGCCCGACCCGGGATGCGAACCCAGGACCTCATGATCAGCAGTCGCACTACTACAACCACTAGACCAACGAGGCAGTACTATTTACACTGAGTATGAGTGTATTTATACTGAGTACCATTTATAGTATGTATCGTAAACCTACTGTTACTATACCCTACTTAAAGTTTTCTCCTTTTTATTATTCTTGTAGGTTGTTTGGAACAAATAAATCTGCAGAATTAAAGCCGATTTTTCATTGTGGAGTTTTAAAAGGAGGCATATGAGCATGCGGTCCCCTGATTGTAAAGGAGATTTATACCGCTAATGAACAACTGCAAGACCAGGGGAGTTGCAGGTGCGTTGTGGCCTTTTAAAAAAGAGTAGGTACTAGTAGTCTTTAGGTCGTACCGGTTCGGAAAAATACTGGTGTTAGCTGATTTTACAAAGTAGTTGTGCGAGGAAGAAAACTTCTGTTACATAGTACAGTGTTAGACCGCAAATCATTTAGGTGGTAAGGGTGGAATCGCGTGATGGTTTGTTCGAACGATTCTTCTGAGCACTCTCCGTGGTTGGTCCGGTAAAAAATGCAAATTCCGCTTCGTTTTCGCTTCATGATCGTTGTTATTATTATTATATTATTTGTTTTTGCTTGGTTATCAATTACGAGAATTGTATTTTATACATCTGGTATTCTGTGAGGGTGGAGTCCGTTCCCATTCCAGTCGATTTATTTGTCATAATACGGTTATAGTATGGCTCTATTGCCTAAAATCTGCAGAAAATGTAGTCATGAATCCACTCTATATAAAGATTCTTTAAGTTGCTATTAAAGCTATTATTGTAAACATTTATTGGTTATATTATTACAATATAAGACATCATCAAGAGTCGTAGAACCCAAACCCGTTGTACGAAGAAAGGATTTAAGACAGCAGCAGGTTGTGAAACCATTTTGTACAATCAAAAGCACTATAAAAAGGATCTATCACCCGATTTGTGGGTGCTGTAAGTGGGGAGGGTAATGTCAGAGAGACCTCATGGCTGCTGGCTTCAATGAGCTCAAACGTGCAAAATGTCTGTTACTATGATCTTCAATATTATGTATAGCAAGTATGATGATTAAGGTGAATTTAACTTTCTTTAAGAAAGAGACTTTTACCTAATAGAACCATGCTGCAGTTGTAATATGATTGTAGTACGAGTGAGTTGGCTCAACCTGGGAAACTTGTATGGTGAGTTTAGAGAATCGGAGACTCTCTTTAATGAAATGAGGCATTCCACCTAGCTCCTCAGGCCACAACGTATCTGAATTTTCGATTCCTTTTTGACGTGTCTATGATTATCCACTCAATATCAGGTGGATTGTGTGCTCGTTAGTCACTCTTATTTTATATAAAAAGCCCTATATTCAGCAATGGATCGTTCAGGTAATACGAGGAAAATTTGGGCATTAAATAAAACACTATCATATTTTACAACTGCGTATTTTTGTGTTTGTTATAGTCATTATTTGAAAGTTTCTGATTGTGATAAAATTTCGGCTTTGGTCGAATTTCACAAGCGAGATAGGCTTCGGCCAGAAAATTACCTTTCAAGAACACTTATATTTCTAACTTTGTACACATGGCGACAACCATGTAGCGGCGGTGTCTACCATGTAGCGGCGGTGTCTACCGTGTAGCGGCGGTGTCTACCATGTGGTGGCCGTGTTAGAATATTAACTACCCCATATCATCCCATAGCAGTCGTAGGAGGTGACAGAGGGAAAACATGGAGATAGGCAAAAATCACTTTGTTCCTTCCATCCTTTTATCACACAATAAACTCTCTGACAATTGATCTTTCCTTTCCTCGCATCTTATGACACTTAAGGGATGAGAACAACAAAATAACGAATGGCACTTATTTTGAGAGATATTTACGGAAGACAACTTTGGTGAGACAATAACAAAAAAAAACAACCAAAGACAACTGTGGTTTAAAAAAAACTACCTATAACAAAAAACTTAAACTGTTTTTTTAAATATCATAGCCGAGGAGGACTGGTATTACCCGTGGTATCGTGCCAAGAACGCTGGCTGCGTTTCTTTGATTGGTTATACTAAGCCTTTGAGCGAGGAAAGAACCAGCCCTCTTATCACCAGCAGCGGCAACCAGTCGGGCATACAGAATTTTATCACACATGAACCCCACGAACCGATAGTGTCTACTCTCTACGGCAAATAGCACAAAAATATCGCCATCTCTCGGATACTCTTTGCGTGGTAGAGCCATGCTGCAGTTATATTAGTAGTATAGTTGCAGCACGAATGGGTCGGCTCGACCGGGGAGGGACTCTCTCTCTCACAAAATACCGGCGTCAAATGGTAGCTTAATGCTGCTGTGTTTCGTATGGTGAGTGTAGAGAACCGGAGACCCTTTTTTACTGTAAACGAGGCATTCCACCTAATTCCTTACGGGTGACAACGTATCTGAATTTCGATTCGTAATCAAGGATATATGTAGATGGCTATGGGCCACAGCAACCACTTACCATCAGATGGAATGTGTGCTCGTTTGTCATCCTATCCTATAAAAAAATATTTGCGCAAATTACTTAATTCAGCTGTCTCTGATGGCGGTGTGGCAACTGTAGCAAATATCCCTCTGTGAGGCAATCAATGGGATATGCCTATGTTCAGCATCAGACTTTTAATAATAGGTTACATGAATTAATGAAACACATGGCGATAGGGGAAAAAACGGTTTTAAATAATCCTTATTATTCTTTCGTCACATCAAGGAACAATAACTCGTAAATGTTTATCACGCGTAGTAAATAAGTATTTTTAAAGGGGCACTAATTATTTCACAATTCAATTCGATCGAGTCAACCATAAAAAAACACTTTATTTTACATTATAAAGTTTGATGATAATGGTAAGGCTTATGAAAATTATTAATTCCTTATTATTTTTAAATATAAACAAAAATAGGCTATGCATATGCACACAATTATTTTACGTGGTAGAGCCTTGCTGCAGCTATATTATGGTATAGTGGGAATGGGTCGGCTTAATAGGGGAATGACCACACTCACGGAATACCAGCTCAATGCTGCTTTGTTTCGTATAGTAATCGTAGAGAACTGAAAACACTTTTTACTCGAAACGAGGCATTCCGTCTTAGTCCTCAGGGGTGGCAACGCATCTGCATTTGGATTCTTAATCGACGATAGATATAGATGATGCCTATGGGCCACAGCATCCACTCACCATCTGATGGACCGTGTGCTGATGGAATAATGATCAGATGGAATTTAAAATAAAATCAATTCATTTCAATTCATTTGATGCTAGTAAACCTGTTGATCGTGATACGAGTACATGCAGAGTTTAACAATGAGTGAATCTCATGAATACGTATGAAATAGTGTGAATTGGTAATCTGTTAGGAGTGAAATTACAAAAAAAAAAACTGAAAATAGCCCTAATTGAAAAGTTTTGATTAAAATATTATGAAGAAGACAGTAGCATTGACAGTTCTAAAATGGAAATGATCTATACATACTTTTTCAAGGTTTTACTAATTTTTAAATTTCTCTACCAGCTGTGAGCGACAGCACAAAAAGTTATAGTTATGTGAATTTAATAGACTCGCTTATTACTGTCATAAGTGGTAAAATAACTTCATTTTTTTAAATAGGACTGGCAAACGATAACACAGCCCATCTGGTGGTAGGTATATGTTATGGCTTATGCATCATCACATCTATCGCCGATTTAGTGCAAAAATAAATGCGTTATAACCTCTGAGGGTTAACCAAGAATTCCTCACACAGTTATGCTGATATTATACGCTGATATTCTATTGGAGCGTAGTAATTGTTCAGTCAAGTCGATTCATATGTACTGCAGCTCTTTTACATTAAATATTCCTAGTTTTTTTTTTATAGGAAAGGATGACAAACGAGCACACATTCCACCTGATGATAAGTGGTTGCTGTGGCCCATAGGTGTCTATATCTATCCTCGATTATGAATCAAAACGCAGGTGCGTCGTCATCCGTGAGGACTTAGGTGGAATGCCTCGTTTCCAGTAAAAAGGGTCTCCGGTTCTCTACACTCACCATAGAAACACACAGATGCATTAAGCTACTATTTGACGCTGGTATTCTGTGAGAGCGTGGTTCTTCACCGGTCGAGCCGATTCATTCGTGCTACAACTATACTACTAATATAACTGCAGCATGGCTCTACCACGTAAACAAAAGTAGTTCAGTGCGAGTAAAAAATTAACGCAAGAAATTTTTTATCTCAACATTTAATTCATAGTACATAGAAGTAAGCACTCGCCCAGTAATAAAATATTAATTTATACAGTATCTGAGACCAAATCAAAATTGGCACGCACTTTTGGCTTGCGGGATTCTCAAACTAACTGCAAATGAGATTCAGCAAGATATTTCGACCGTTTCTCTTAAATCAAAGTCTTGTCATAGTAACTAACACAACATTGCTAATATTAC
This sequence comes from Parnassius apollo, assembly GCA_907164705.1. Lineage (NCBI taxonomy): Eukaryota > Metazoa > Arthropoda > Insecta > Lepidoptera > Papilionidae > Parnassius > Parnassius apollo. Next base: position 2,545,024 of record CAJQZP010001607.1, on the reverse strand, counting down.
GATTGTATATTTTCAAATATTTTCAGCTCACTTTAAGACTTGTTACCTTTGATCTTCAATCATGAGTTATATAGGTCACTGAGCAAATTATGTTACTCAACTTATTTGCGCTCCATTCTATTAAATGTTTATAAAAATCTCAGTGTTTTCAAAATGTAATAAACTGTATTTTAAACTTTATTTCAATAATAAGGTATAAAATCCTTTCAGTCTCTAAAAACCGTAATTTAAATATTTTAAAGTCATGATAGCATTTTCCTTGTCCTTGCATTGGACTGTCCGCAGTCAGTATCCTTTCTACACGCGTCATTATAAGTCACAATTCATTAAATTTTTCGTCAAACTTACGATTTCAATAGGGCTGTCGGGTGTCCGCTGTAGCGAGACGTATCGACGTGAAGATCTCAGATCACTATCGACATTCATTCCTGCACAGTCACTTGACTGGGGTGGCATCACGTCTCATTGTGTTACAGCTATCTAGAACCATATTAAGCGTCTAATGTATGGAATTTTAATTCTTAGTAAAGAAACTGATCCCTTAAGACATGATATTTTAAGTTCATTTTGGCGTTTACGACGTTAAGTTCAGATCACAGATTATGACATTGCTCGTAAGTTGAAAGCTAATCAAAATGTTTTAATCGATGACGAGATAACGTGAGTGTTGCGCTTGTTGCACAATGTTACGATATATCGATATTTATTTATCGTCAATCGTGTGTCGATTGCGTAGATTAGTGGTCAGTGCACTTGCCTCCTAAGTCATAATTTTAGTATATGAAATACAGATCGATCCAATACTTGTGCACGGCATACCCATACTACTCTGAGATTCATTATGGATGGGGCAATGTCAATATATCGGTGAAAATACTTTCAGAAGAACAAATGGTTGTATTTATTTCTCAATTTGGTTATTATATAAAAATTGATTAAATTATAGCTTTGGAATGACTTACATTCAGCATAATTATATATTATATGTTAGAAAAACTATATATTATATTTTATGCTGAACTTAGATCATTCCAAAGCTTCATCGTTGATTATGAGATGGATACGAGAACCAATAAAAAACTCCTTTTTCAAAAAAAATACGGTTATTTTGGCCGATAGATAACTAAACGTACAATAATCCTTGATTAAGATCTAAAATGCAATTGGCACCTTATTATCCAGAATTAAGTCGAGTCAAAAATCAAAAGGGTCTTCAGTTCTCATCAATGACTTTACGAAAGACAGCAATTTGCTGTTGCTTTATGTCCTTTATTCGTCAAGTTTACAAATTCATGAAGTAGGCATAATACATACAGCTGCCATGTAAAATTTTTACACTACAAATAACGTTTTTTTTTTTTTCAAATTTTGTACATACTAACTTTCAATAGAGCTTTATTTTGTAGTTTATTAATAATTAACCTGTTATTTACAAAATCATGAGTAAAGGACCTTCATTGTGTCGCGCTCGTATCGATTAACGTAAATTATCTCTTCCCTAAAAGGTGAATGGATTCTTTGCATTACTTTAATTGATTTGTTAGATATTATTAGTTGAGTGAGCCGCTATTAATTAGAATTTTTATACAACATAATATCATGTTATGGCTTGGTATGTAGGGGTGACTTATTGACAAGTTGCTGTGACTTTCATTTATTATCATTAAATATTAGTTGTTACCCGTTCGCTTCACAGGTCAGGACGTAAAATAGTTTTTAGTAATATAATATGTTATCGAAGGTCTAATACGTCCTATTCCAGTCCAATTTATACCGGCATTCAAGTGTTATTATAATGGAAAATCATCGAAATAAAACACTTTTATTTCGATTCGATTCTTTCTTTTTAGGTGGTAGAGCCACACTACAGATATATTATGGTTGTAGCAAGAATGGGTCGGCTCAACCGGGGTAGGACCACGTTCTCACAGAATAACAGCGTAAAACAGCAGCTGAATGCTGATGTGTTTCGTATAGTGAGTGTAGAGAACCGGAGACTCGTTTTACTAGAAACAGGGCATTCCATCTTATTCCTCAGGTGACAACGCATCTGCATTTTGATTCTTAATCGAGTATAAGTGTAAATGACTATTGACCACGACATTCATATACCATCAGGTGGACGGTGTGCTCACTTGTCATAATTATATTATAAAAAAAGAAGCATTTATAATATTTTGTATTATTGAACTCTTTGACGAATGACGGTATAAAATAATCTATCATCCCATTTCGTCCCGAGGGCTATGTAAGAGGCGGCTAAGTATAACGTCAGAAAGATCTTATGTTTTTCGTAAGATGGCCGCATAACCATCTTGTTTAAGCCAGGTGGATCCAGATTGTCGAGGAAGTGTAGCGTTAGGGGCTAATGAAGAAGAAGAAGCTGGCACAACAAACGGTTTTTCTATGGATGCCAGGGTAGTTACGCCAGTTGGTATCTTTTAAAGAGTTGCCTAAGTTCTTTTTTTTAAACGTTACCTCCACACTAGGATTTTCTCCTGTATCGTGGGCAGTTTAGCTACATAAATTTCACAACACAAAGAATCATGTCCATTATTGGCCCGAAAATTTTCTAACGCGTCTAGTGATGTAAAATATCTTATAAAATTGTATTTTTTTCTTATTTCATATCGTATAATTAAATTTTCAAATAAAGCCAGGAAAAAAGTAATGTTAATTTGTTTATCATTCTCAAACAAGAATTTTGTAGACGAAACGTGTTTTACAATGGCTCAAAAGCCCAGAAACCATGCCAAAATATGTGTTTTCCATGTTCCGTTTCGGACTGCGAAAAACTTGTTCATTCGTCATGTGGTTTATGAATGTTCAAAATATCCTATTTCTTTTTTATAACTTATTAGTTTATGATTAGATATGATTTTAAATCGTTTTATACTACGGTGTGGAAAAATAAGTGTACAGACTTTATCTGACAGCTGTGATAACCTCAAAATTTTATTTACTTAATAGCATTTATCCCTGGCCTCAAAATGAAAAGATGATAATTTATTATGTTATCATCATCATCATCATCATTACAGCCCTTCACAAGTCCACTGCTGAACATAGGCCTCCCCAAGTAATGCCACAAAGCACGGTCCTGAGCCACCTGCATCCATCGACTTCCTGCATATCTTACCAGGTCGTCACTTCACCTAGTGGGGGGTCGCCCTACAATACGCCTACCGGTACGAGGCTGCCACTCGACAACCTTTCTTCCCCATCGGTTATCGGTTCTTCGAGCTATATGGCCGGCCTATTGCCACTTCAGCTTACTAATCCGTTGGGCTATGTCGGTCACTCTGGTTTTACTGCGGATATCCTCATTTCTAAGTCTATCACGCAGAGAAACTCCGAGCATAGCCCTCTCCATACCTCGCTGAGCGACCTTGAGCGTCCTTATACGGCCAGCAAAGAAGGACCACGTCTCAGATCCGTAAGTCATCACTGGCAACACGCACTGGTTGTACAATCTAGTTTTTAGAGATTGAGGTATACCTGACGAGAAGATATGTCGTAATTTCCCGAACGCTGCCCAGCCGAGTTGAATCCGTCGATTGACCGACTATTTGTCCCAGGTAAACGTACTCGTCAACAACTTCGAACATAGTGCTCCCAACAACTACCGGCATAGGTGTGGTGACATGGACATTAAACATAATCTTTGTTTTGTCCATGTTCATCTTAAGACCTATCCGTTGGGAGGCACTATTGAGGTCATTGAGCATAGTGCTTAAGTCCTCCAGCGATTCTGCCATAAGTACTATATCGTCGGCAAATCGAAGGTGAGTGATGTACTCGCCATTGATGTTAATACCGTATCCTTTCCAGTCCAGCAGCATGAAAACGTCTTCCAATGCAGCAGTGAAGAGTTTCGGGGATATAACGTCACCCTGTCTTACACCTCTCTGCAGTTGGATAGGTTTCGAGCTCTGGTTCTGTACTTGGATAGCCATCGTAGCCCTACTGTACAAACACTTCAGCCAGTCAACTTGGCACCGCTGAAGGGACTGTAGCACCGCCCAAATTTCGACGGAATCAAAGGCTTTCTTATAGTCCACATACGCCAGGCAAAGTGGCAGATTGTACTCTTCCGTCTTCTGTATAATCTGCCGCAAGGTATGTATGTGGTCTATGGTACTGAAGCCTTTTCGGAAACCGGCTTGTTCGGGAGGCTGGAAGTCGTCGAGTCTGCGTGCGAGACGATTCGTAATGACTCTCGAAAACAGCACGTAGACGTGGCTCAGAAGGGAAATCGGTCTGTAGTTCTTCAAGAGAGCGTTGTCGCCTTTCTTAAAGAACAAGACTACCGCACTTCTGCTCCACGCCTCTGGAGTAGTGCCACCATGGAAGACGGAATTGAAGAGCTTCTGAAGGACCAAGTCAAGTACCGGTGTTCCACCCGCTTTCAGAAGCTCCGCTGTAATTCCATCCTCGCCTGGGGCCCTGCCGTTTTTAGGGTGCTGGAGAGCCATTCTAATCTCGCTTAGACTATCATCGGAATAGTGTCGGATAAGACTTGCTCTTGGATCGTTACTCACACTTGCGTGTGGCTCCAACGATGATGTGTACAGCTGCTCATAGAACATCTCAATCTCACTCAAAATCTCAGGTGTCCCGGAAACGATACTGCCACACTCAGTCTTCAGCTTTGACAGTTGGCTCTTACTGGCAGACAGATCTCTGGCAAAGACTTTGGAGCCCTGGTTCCGCTCGATCGCTTCTTTAATACGAGCAGTATTAAAGTTGCGTAAGTCCGCCGCATGCATTTGGAGATCTGTCTGATCAAATGCCTGTATGCTGTCAAATCTGTTGACGATTGCAGCCTCATCTCCCATCTAACAGCCAAGAGATTAAGAGTGTGATCGGAGAGTTTTTGTGTTCTTCTGCGGCGGGTCTTGCAGAACTTAGCTCCGACCGTATGAACAGTTTCCACGAGCTTGTCGTTCATATCGTCCACTGCATTGCAATCTTGTAGGCACTGAAAGCGGTTACGTAACTCAAGCTGAAAGTTTTCGGAATTCTGGATTAGAGCACGAGGGGACGGAGCGTTGACTTCATTAGACGAGACCTCTCTAACTTAACGTTTAGGTTCAGTGTGCCTCTAACCAGTCGGTGATCGCTGCCAGTTTTCACCCTTGCGATCACTGAGACATCACTGAACGGTTGGCGTATGGTCGTCATAATGAAGTCAATCTCATTTTTTGTCGAACCGTCGGGGCTCGACAAGGTCCACTTCCTGTGGGGCCGCTTCTGGAAGAAAGAGTTCATCATAAAGAGTCCCTCTTTCTCCATAAAGTCGGCCAGCTGCTGGCCCCTTCGGTTCTTTGCCCTACTCCAAATTTCCCTAACTTCAGCTCACCGTTTTCTCTTGTACCTAGTTTTGCGTTGAAGTCTCCCCTCAACACCGTGTAGTGGGTTTTGGAGGAATGCATGGCTTTGGAAATATCCTCATAAATTTCCTCCATCTCCTCATCGGGATGTGTCGAGTTTGGTGCGTAAACCTGTATGACCTTCAGCGAATACCGTTTGGTGATTCTGAGTATCAGGTACGCGACCCTCGTCGACACACTCCCAATCTTTACAACGTTATTGACGAGAGACTTGTGGACGATAAATCCGACACCTCCTTGGGACAGATGGTCGCCCTCCCGGTGACAGAACAAGTTGCCGGATTCGGGAATCACCGTGTCCTCCCCCTCTCTTCGGACCTCGGATAATCCTATAATATTCCAGCGCAACTTGTCTATCTCTTCTTCTGTGTGTGGAGACGTGTGAACTAAATGAAATAGAAATTGCGAAAGAAGATGAAAGAGATAGGGAGATAAGTATAGATGAAATAATGAAAGCAATGAAAATCATGAAAGTAGGTAAGCCAGCCGGATATGATAGAGTTTCACTCGAAATGCTAAGGGCTGGAGAGGACGTGGTGGCAGGCCTGCTGTAAACTTTGTTTAATTTATGTTGGGAACTAAAGCGGGTACCGGGAAACTGGTGCAAAGCCGTGATAGTCCCAATATATAAGGGTCACAGCAGGGCTGTAAAAACTACCGTGGTATCAGCCTTCTTAGCATTGTGGGAAAACTGTATGCTAAGGTACTAATTGAAAGAGTTATAAAAGAAATTGAAAATGAAAATAAAAAATTTGGGATGTGCAAGCGGCATTCAGTAAGGGAATGGGGTGTACAGATCAAGTCTTTTCCATGCGCATGATCGCGGAGAAGTTTTTGGCGAAAAACCAAAAAGTTTTTTGTGCGTTCATGGACTTGGAAAAGGCTTATGACAGAGTGGACAGGGATGTGTTATGGCAAACGCTGAACGCATTTAGGTTGAGCGCTGGTTTAATACAGGCATTAAAGTCTCTGCATAGGGACTCGAGTGTTTGTATTAGAATCAACGGGGTCTACTCGGACTGGTTTGGCATCCATAAAGGTGTCAGACAGGGCTGTGTGGCTTCCCGTGGCTGTTCAACCTATTTATGGACAGTTGTTTGGAAAATTCGAAAGTTGAAGAATGCGGGTTAAGAATGGGTGAGTTAACCATCAAATGCCTTTTGTACGCCGATGATCAGTCATACTTGCGTCGTCTGCGGCCGAGTTGCAAATGATGGGTACATTAATGAACAGGTCATTAAAAGAAAGTGCAATGAAAGTGAACGCAAGTAAGACGAAAGTGATGGTTTTTGAAAGAGAAGAAAGCAAAACGGTATGTGAAATAGGAATAGAAGGAGAGTTAATTGAGCATGTGGGTGAGTTCGTATATTTGGGATGTGCATTCAGCAGGGATGGGAGATATGATAAGGATATTGAACGACAAGTGAATGCAGGAATTAAAGTAAATGGGGCTCTACACTCCATTATGAAAAGTCAGAATGTGTCAAAAAAGGCACGTATGGCAATTCACAATGCTGTATTAGTCCCTACTTTAACGTATGGTAGTGAAAGTTGGGTGTGGCAGAAGAAGCACGAGAGTAGAATAAATGCAGTAGAAATGCGGTCGCTAAGGAGTATGTTAGGGCTGAATCTGAGTGACAGGGTGAGAAACTGTGTGATAAAAGAAGTGTGTAAAGAAGTGTGGTTTGTAAGATGATGCGGTGACCAGAATTAAGAAAGGAATGCTTTGGTGGTTTGGTCATGTAGAAAGAATGAATGCGGAAAGACTGACAAAGCAAATATATGTTGCAGAAGTGAATGGAAGAGTCGAAAAGGGACGTCCTAGGCGGAAGTTTGTCGATCAAATTGGCGATATACTAAAAATGGGCCAAATTAAAAGTACCCTTAACCGACGAGCATGTATGCGTAGGTATATGGATGTGGAAGAGGCGAGAAAAATATGTCAGGGTCGTGCTTAATGAAAGTCTGTAGTCTCTGCCTACCCCTCTGGGTGACAGGCGTGAGTGTTTATGGAAATATATTAATATCTTAGCCGTGTGTCACCGACGCGACGCGACGGTAGACATTTCTTTCATTTCGCCCCAAGGCTGTCATACAAGGCTACTGTTATGAAAAATGCTAGAAAGATTTTATAACTATCAACAGACGGTATTATAATCTCTTTTACCCACAACATAAAATACGATGACCGGCGACAAAATTGAAACTAATGATACGGATGACTTGTTTACAATTGCAATCTTAAAAAGAAAATGACTTAAAATAAAAGAAAATGTTGGTTTTGAATTGTAATGAGTACCTGACATATTTATGTTATCATTACATTAATGAAATATAGTTGTATTAATTACGATTAAATATAAAATCAGTTCGTATAATTACGTCAATTTTGCCGCATTTGGCCTATGCAAATTAAATTACATGATGTTAAATATTCCTAAATGAAATTAAATCGCTGTTCCCTTTTTAAAACAAGTTGTAAAATGTTCAATTTATACCTCGAAATCAAGAATAATAACATAAATGTTCTAAAAATTAAACGTGGCAACTATGGCTGTAATGATGATGATGAAGGGTGATTAAGAATCACTCAGTCCACTTGATGGTCCTCGATCACGAATCAAAATGCGAATGCGTTATCAACCCGTGATGGAATGTCTTTTTTTTTCAGTAAAATGGGTTTCCGGTTCTGTACTTTCACCATACGAAACACAGCAGCGTTAAGCTACTATTTTACGCTCGTATTCTGTGAGAGCGTAGTCCTTCCCCGGTCGAGCCGACCCATTCGTGTTGCAACTATACTACTAATATAGGCTACTGGCTCTACCAAGTAAAAAATAGTCTCCGATTCTCTACACTGCCCATACAAAACAGCTTCATTATGCTGCTACTTCCACCATCCGTTCGTGGTGATAAAGATGCATCGTGGCTCTTCCATGTATGTATTGCGTTACAGGATTATGTTTTTATTTTTTCAGTTTGTTTGTATCTAAATTTAGTAGAAATTTAGTAAATATAGTTGAATTAAAAATGATGAGCAGGTTCTCTCGGACGCTTCAACATCATCGCGACAACATCCAAACATATTCGGAAGCCATCACCTGCCGGGTGCGATCTAGAAGAAGGGTCATGGTGTCATGACATACAAATATATTTGTAAAGTATACTCAATTCATACGTTAAGATGAAAGAATGACGTGAGTTAAACTTCATTCTCATATCTGGTCTCCTCTAGACATTAACTGTGGATCCTCGCCTTGCAACTGGACACAGGTTCGTATTCCACAAATGTTCACGTGAAGGAGATATATTTACTTAATATAGACTAATTTGTATTTTTGCAGAAGTTGTTTAGTTGTTTCCTACTCAGGACCCTCTGGCTAGTAGTCAGGTACTCTGAACACTAGACCATGGCGTCGTTACCTCACCGAAACCGTCACTCTGCTGGTAAGACTCTATTATTGAGTTTTACTACTACACTGTTGCGTGCTGACTTAAGTCCCAATTCTAAGGTACAATATTAGTGAAAAATTATTTTTCTGTTTAGTACAATAAACATGTCCTTATCTTATCATATCATATCTTAGTTATTATCATCATTAGCCCCTCAAAGCATACAGCTTAAAATATGACTTCCCATTTTGGAAAGAATTTGTCGTTTCACGCGTGATGCCTACCATTTAAGCTTTTTTTGATTGATTAAGCCAACAATAACTATTAGTTATTGTCAATCATCAGGATCATCATCATCATCATCAATAATCAGGAGTTACTTTGCGGAAATCTATTATAATAAAATTGGTAAGAATTACTTCGCCCATATCCGCTCAATGAAATAAAATGATGTGTCTTACCCAGTTTGAAGTACTACTTTCGCCCTCCCTCAATTGCGTGCACTATCTCCGTCATCACTAATCCCAGCACCACTACTCCCAATACTTCTACCTACGACAAATGTTTCGCTTTGAACGGTCAGCCACTGCCGAGTCTACATCACCTGAGAATGCCTCGTGTAGAGGCAAAACATGTGTCGTATTATCTTCGATGGTGTGTCTTTCCTAGAATAGTGGTGTTGGGATTGTAGACTAGGAAAGAAGTAGTTTAGTAGGTGGGTGTGGGTTTGGGGGGGTGGTACTCTTCAAACTAGGTAAGACACATAACCTAATTTATTGAGTGGATATGAGCGAAGAAATTCTTATCAACTTTAACTCTAGGCAATGTTTTTAACTAATTTTATAAACAACTAGTGACCCGACATGACTTTACCTGAGCGGGATCTATTAATGTGGCGTTATTTAGATGGAAGAAAATCATCAAATACCATTTGTTCAATCAATATTTCGATATATTAAGAAAAATCTCTAAGTATTTCGGATAAAAATTATAGCGTTTGGAATTCTCTCTTATTTTCGTGAAGTTTCATTACAATCTTTTCATTCCAAAGATTATTTCGGACCGATGGACAGACAGACAAAAATTTTAAAAGTTTTGTTATTCATGTCTTTATGACATTCAAATAACCCCTACAATAAGCTAAATTAAGACACTTTATATATTATTATTTTATACACTATATATACTGTACTTACACTACACTTGTGTACACTGTATTATATCATTTATAGATTTGTTTTTGTTTTGCAGAAGTCAAACAGTAACAGGTCCCATATTTCCTACAGCTGAATGTAGGCCCTTGTTTTTTCTGAGTGGGCTTTTTGAACTAGATAGTATTCGGTGCGCTGCACCAATGCACGTTGGTGATGTTCTTCGTTCAACCCCGAGCGTGTGGTAAATCAGCACCAAAAATGCAATTTACTATTTCGATGGGGCTGGCGGGAGTGATTTCCGTTTGTCTTTTTTTAACTCCCATTGCCGTGTAGTGGCGTTGGAGTAGTGGCGTCGTAAGAAAATAGACTACCCCAATGTTATTCCGTAGGTGCTGAAAGAGTGGTCAGAGGGAAACTGGAATAGAGGAAGGATAACAGCGTTACTTAATAACAAATATATTATTATATTAATAAGAATAAATATTGAGTGCGTCTGCTGCCCGCCTGTCCAGTGTGACTACTACGACAAATATGCGTCCTATGATATTGCTATAGGGATGGAATATTTTAGAACTTTATGGAATGTTCTAGAACTATTTCAGATTTGTAAATTTATTACATAATCCATCTTATTACAAAAATCAATTTATAATTTTTGGTCTTGGGCTTAAACTGAAACTAGAGTCTGTTTAAAAGAATAAAAAAGTAAAGTTACAGCCTAATATGTCCCACTGCTGGGTACAGGACTTCCCCCATTTCTGAAAGGGTTTTAGGGCAAAGAAGTGTCCGAAGCGCTGTCACAATCACAATGCGAGTTGGCGAACTTCACATGTCTTCGAAATATTTTTTTCCTTATTCCTTAGACATGCGGGACTATGTTTTCCTTCATCGCCGCGCACATGGTAAATCAGCACTTAAAATTGCAATTAACAATTTTATTGGTGCCGGCGGGGATCGAACCCGGGTTACTCGCGTTCTATTATATTTACAGCGAGCGTTAACCATTTGAGCTACCACGGCTATCTAAAATAAGTTCTGTGAAAAGCATGCCAACTAAACTAATATCTCAAGTGTGGAATTGGCAAATATCAAATTACGAGAAAACTGTGGTACCACACTTTCATGAAAAAGACAATTACTTAAACCCAAGACTATAAATAAACAACATTCTGTAATAAGACCGATATGTCATATGAGGAGCTATTAGAAATTATGCAAACATTATTTATGACCCATCGCCAAATTAAACTTACCTGCTGTTTTACAATCTTTCGTTTTCCCACATAAATTTTTTACAATGTTTTGTTGCACCAAATTAACATTGAAGAATAAAAATTAAATATTTATAAATTCGCGAGGAACCCCGAAAAAAAAACTGAGAAAGCAGGAGGCAGCAACTTGACTTATATCGATCATTCGATTAGTTAGCTTTACGGTCAAGTGGCAAAAAACTTGAAGCGTACAGCCGGACATCGGAATCGTTTTAACTGAGAGAGTTCTTGAGATGTTTTGTTTGCGCGTGAGTGTTAGCCCTTTGCATTCTGGAGCTGAGCACCCAAGTGGGCTATTTGGTTTGCCGTGACAAGTGCCGTCGGCGTCGTGTGAGGACTTGCTTTCAGCTACTTCGAGAATATTACTTGAACTATTGATATCTTATGAATATTTGAACGATGCTTTATATAGTATTTTTTATCGTTTATTGTTGAATTAAGTGAAATTGAATACTAACAAGGTTCAATTTTAGGGTTTACCAACAATTTGCCAAGTGGAGGCGTCGTAAAAGTATCCATTAACCCATTACGAGCCGGGAAGTTTCAAAAATATGAGGCGACTATGGGAAAAGTTAAAAAGGTCTCATAGCTTTCGATAGGTGGCGGTATATCCACCTAGGTTACTGTAGACGCAAAATATCCGGATCGGCATCAGAGAGCAGCGTCATAGGTGCGCAATTATTGCGAAAGTACGAGAGAACTTACTCGTATTGCCTTCTTACGACAGCTCAAGACGACTCTTTTTTTTTGGGCTGATGAAAAAGAAGGAAAAGAAAAATTTACATATAATATACCTTACGACAGTAAATATGTGTACCTACATTTATTCATTTTAACACAAAGCGAAGAGTTTCGTTTTATAAGATTTAAAAAATATATAATAATTAAAATTATAATGAAACCTTTTTTTTATTTTTCAATGCAGCATTCGTTTTTGTGCCTTAACCTTTTTGGACCTAATTTAAAAATAAGGTGTGTAAATGAATGTTGACATTTTAAGATAATTAGTACCCGTTAATGACGTCTATATACGATTATCTACTTTTTGCAGGTTGTTACAAAAAGGCTTTAAATTTACATAGATCGCTCGTAGCCAACTTCTGCATATATAACAAACGATGTGAAGTTTTTTGAGTCTCATCATAACCATCGAAATTAAGTATAGTTCACTTAGTATAGTTGCTTTATGGACCTTGGCAGCAGGTGGATATAGCAGCAGTGTATGACATTTCCCGTCTCGTACTCGACATGCTTCCTGTCATCGAAGTTCGGAATTATAAGCCCAGTCAGTGATTACACTATTATTACAACGTGGTAGAGCCACGCTTTAGCGTATCGTGGTACGACAGAAATGGGTCGGTTCAACTGGGGAAGGATCATATACAATTCCTCTGGTGAACATAGGCCTACCCTAAGAAATGCCACGAAATACGGGTCTGAGCCAACCAGCTTCCATCAAATTTGTCCATGTCTTACCAGGTCGTCACACTAATCTAGTGGGGGACCGTTCTACTCTTCGCTTATCGGTTGTCGGTTCTCGAAAACTATATGGCCGTCCTATCACCTTATTGATACGTTAAATTATGTTGGTTACTCCGTTTCAACTGCGGATATCCTCATTTAGAATTTAGTAACGCAGATAACCTCTGAGCATAACCCTCTGCATAGCTCGGCTGAGTTTCCTCTACGCACTGAATACTAGCGTGAAATAGCAGCAAAATGCTGCTGAGTGACAAGTACAGAGAACGCATTTTAACTTTTAATCGGGGAAAGATGTAGGTGACTAGAGGGTAGTAGCGTGAACTTTGTACTCGTTTATCACGCTTACTTAAAAATATCAATTTTCATTTAATAAAAGTAGTAAATAAATCAATGCGAAGTCACTTTTATTAAATCAATGTTCATAAATTTTAAGACTAGGAAAGACACTACACAAGTATTAAAAATTAGAATAAATAATCATATCATTATTTAGCAATATATAAAAATATTTTGACAATACCTAACCTTGAGTTGAAATGATAATGGTGAAGTTGCTAAAATTATAATAACATAAATATCTAAAATTATGGCTTATTCACTATTTAACCAACTCTCCTCATTTAAAATCAATTGCTTTTTTAAACTCTTAAAGCTACATGCTCTTGTTAAATTGCAGGGAAGCCTATTGTATAATGCCGACTTATTCTTTATATGGGTATGAGACTTATGAGTGGACAACAAGCAAGCAAGTTTGTAAGTTTATCGAGTGCCATATAAATGTTTGATAGGATCAATTCCTTCAAAACAAGTCTCAATTACATGGCACTTATAAAGCCACGTGAAATGTGACGATAAATGAAAATGTTAGTATCCCTAATATTTAAAAAAAAGCCTTGCAGATATAAGCTGACGTTTCTCACCTATGGTTCGTAAGGCACGCTTTTGCATTCTAAAGGGACTTCCCAATCCATTGTGTCATCACAGTATTGCGTTATAAAGCAAAGTAGCTGGACAGTACCACATGTTTGGACATCAATCTAGCCAGGCACAACTAAGCACATATTGCACTATCGAGGGGTTTTGCGTTTGTAAGGGTCAAGTTTTTGCACAGTTCTTAAAACCAACAAAGACTTAAAAAAAGATGGCATAGCTATTTGAAGATGGACTTTTTGGCATGACTTATGACGTGCAAGTCAAACTATCAGGTTCCTGTACGACAATGGGTTATGGCAATGTAAAGGGTTTCTTTGTTTCGTTAGATTTCTGTAACATTAGAAACTATGTTTTAAGCTTTTATTTTTTTATTTTGTGTAGTCTATGCGGAAGCGCCTAAGGTTTGAAGGAGGATTCTGTAGTGTCAACATAAAATTACAATCATCGCACTGATTTTCAGTAATTCAGTGATAGCAGGACAGAGCTCTTTAAAGGATTTGATTGTTTGAGATTTTAGAGTGGTTAATGTTCTTCGCAGCAGCAACTTATTACTTGATCCTATACGTAAATTCTTAATATTTTATCAAACTAAACAGTGGCAGTTAGTTGCCTCGTATCTTATATTTCGATAAATCAAAACTGAATCAAAATTCCTTTATATTCATATACAGATGCAAGTCAAGCTACACAATACACATATACAGGTCAAGCTACATAAATACAGGTTAAGTTAACAAAAGCGTGTTAAACACTCTTAGGTACAAAAGGATAGTCTATTGCCGTCACCACATTACATAATTTTTATAATATGAAATATAAATACAATCTGAAAAATGTTCACGTTTATTGGACTTCATTGCTCTTTGTTGCAACGCAATTATAAACAATTCAATCATCACTAGCGTACGGAAAACTGCATGAAATCAACCGGTCGGAAGCGGCTGCGAATTTTCAAAGATGATCCTCAAACAAAAATTCTAGTATAAAGCGCTTGCTGGATAAATAAATATATCAAACACACACAGATGAATTTGGTTCAATATTGAATGACAGTATGGGTTATTTTCTTTATTTTTCTAATTTCAGATTTTTAAGACGTTTATTAAGTAAAAAAACTTCGTTTGATTGCCACCATTTCATATAATATTTTTTTAATGTGATTGTTAAATTACATTACGGAGTAGAGTGTTAAAAATAAAACACATTTGGAAGTGGTTATGGAACCGTTAGTCATTTTAAGACGCTTAAAGAGCTAGGCATCAGGCGTATGTGTCACAAAAACAACAAGTTTTCAAAACTTTATCTGTCCAAAGACTATAGAAATTTCTGAAAAGACGACAATTTGGCCTTCGGCACAGCAGGTTCATATTCAACGAAACACAATAAGAAAACAGATTATTATCGCTTGAAATAAATGAAATCTGTTAAGACCTTGTCCTGAATTGTTAAACAAGACCTGAATTTAGGAGTTTATCGTCGATACGCAGGACATGCTTTTATACAGTCCCTGCAGCTTAAGAAAGAAGATCTATCAAACCAATTGCTGTTTTGATACGCTGTTGGTATACACATAAATGTGCCCTTTACAGTTAAAAATGATTAAGCGATTGTAGAGAACTAATACAAGCAAAATAGCAAAGTGTATGCTTACAGCTCTAAAGGAGCCTCGCAACGTGTTGAACTTGTTGGAAAGTTCACTGTGATCATCATTATCCTCATGGTTAAGTTATGTGTATCTAATATGGAGTCACAAAAACTTCGTTTTAGAAAAAAGTAAGTAAACAATTCGGCTAAAGTTGATCAAGAAAGTAAGACTTAACTCATCATCGTCACATCGCACGAACATCTCACGAACAGAATTTTTCAGGATTCATAAGAGCTGAAGACAGGCCGTAATCTATTTCAGATATGAACGCGATGGAGAGACAAATTGTGGTCACTAATAAAGAACATGGCCTGTTTACTCCGAAATTGTGTTTTTTTTTTTTAAAAACTGCAGAGCCTGCGGTTGCTTAATCGCTGTCTCCATAGTTCCCCATCGTAAATGCAATAGATTCGTGCCAAGAAAGATTGAAGGCCGCTATCAAAACAAAGGCAGCCACTTTGAATAAAATTGTTTTCGTTTTTTAATGAATTGCTTCGATCCAAATGTAAACATACGTTTTACTATTAAAATATTTTTCTCATATTTGAAGCAGCTGCCATTGAGTTTGATGCCGTACAGTCGATGACTGAAACTTATCAGCATTGCATTGCATTGCATTGTAACACATCAATAAAATTTCACTTGAAATAAAAATTGAATCCAAAATCAAAAATATAAAATAAGGGTTACAAATGAGCACACAGTCCATCTGATGATAAGAGGAGGCTGTGCCAATAGACATCTACATCTATCCTCGATTAAGAATAAATACATGGTTAATAAAATATTGTTTGTATAGCCTCTATCGTAAAAGATGAACTAAAAAAATTGACCTATGCTGTGGAAACCTCAGACGGTTTGACTGTCGGGATATTCGACCGTCGATGGAATGAAGGAAATGAAAATGTTTGTAACAAGAATTGGGACAGCTCGGCAGCTCGGCCGGGAAGAACCATGCTCTCATAGAATACTAGCATAAAGTATTAGCTTGATGCTGCTATGTATGGTGCTATTTCGTATGTATGGTGAATGAAGAGAACCAGATACCCTTTTTACTGGAAAAAAGACATTCCACCTTACAGCCTGGCCACGGGACATTCGCCGTAGCGAAAATTCGCGCGGCGCAAACGGCGAGGCGTCTAGCGACTAAAACAAATGTATAGAAATGTATGGAGCAAGCTATGCGTAGCGGCGAGTGGCAACGCGACCGGCGAAATTTACCGGGCGAATCGCGCTGGCGACTGGCGGCGCGGCGGGCGAATGAAACAAATGTATGAATCAGTACGGTGCAAGCCACGGAGTCGGGCGGCAGTCGCGGCGGCAGACGCGGCGAATAGTATAGGGAACAAAATATTTTAGTTGTTTGAAAATGCCGGTCGGCCTTTTTCGCGGCGAATACAACTAAAATATTTAAAAAAACAACTTAAAATTCTATCCGCATTGACTTTTATCTCCAATTCTGGTTGAATATTAACAAGAATATAATCGCAGGTTTCAACACTCGTTCTGGTATTTACTCGAAATTTTTTCTAGATGCATTCTATTTGTTGTGGAATTCTCCATTTATAACCCGATTCCTATTCAAATCAAGTACTCCGCAATCTCATCCAAATATTTTGTCTTGAATCAAAAAACAATTACTTTCTAAGCAATATCGAGATAACTTTGATAAAGACATTTCACTCCCGGCCTATCTGGTCGCGGCGGCAAACGTGACTTCCCGTGGCCCTAAAATCGCGCCGCGCGAATTTTCGCCCCGCCTGTCGCTTCGCCGTTCGCGCCGCCGATCCCCATGGCCAGGCCGTTAGTCCTTCTTAGATGTGACAACGCATATGCATTTTCATTCTCATTCGATGATAGATGTGGATGTTTACGGGTGACATCATCA
The DNA here is from genome assembly GCA_907164705.1 of Parnassius apollo. NCBI lineage: Eukaryota > Metazoa > Arthropoda > Insecta > Lepidoptera > Papilionidae > Parnassius > Parnassius apollo. The sequence continues at coordinate 2,527,865 of CAJQZP010001607.1, read as the reverse complement.
ACTTAACATCGGGGGGGGGGGGGGGGTGTAAGCTCGTATGTTAACCTAATTTTATTTATATAAACAAAGTAGTACACATGTACATACATAATATACCTACAGACCTACAAGTAAAGCTTTTAATAAAAGGACAATAATTTAAAAATCTTTACGATAATTGAAAAAAATGAAACCTATATAGCCAGACTCTTTATGTGATTGAGAGGTGCAAAAACAATCAAGAAGTCAGAGACCGTCTCAACATCACCCGTATTGCTCTTTGAAAATCATTCTAATTTTTAGAGTACAGAATTTTTTAAACTATTTCGATCGCTATAAATGCGGTCATTTTTCGAGAAATTAATAAATTTAATATTTTATCGTAAGTACCTGAATCTCGAGAATCTGCTACTCTGTGAAAATACAACTCAAGATTAAAACAACATAACTTGTGCGTATTATTCAACACGGTGTGAGAATATCCTTTGTCGAATTCTTGTCAAACAATGCTTTGTGGTAATTATTCTTTGATGTGGCATAAAGAAGATCACTGTTAGTATTTCTTTGAAGACTGAACTAAATTTCAAGTGAAAACAATGACATTTCTTAAAGTTAACGAACTTTTTAATAGCGTTTCATAATAACTTTATTTTTATTAAGTCTACTGTTAATAGTTGAATTGAATATTTACATTGTTTTGTTTGCGCCTTGTGTCAACACAGTTACTGTTACATTATATCTAGCAGCCCTCGGAGAGGGCTACATATTTGTGCCGTTAGTTCTCAAAATATAGGATCGTATGGACCTGTCGCGAGACGTTTGTACAGAGATATCTCAACACGCCCTGTCAATGGTAGAGCCATTGACTCAAAAGCTGACAGATTCTTTAGTCACCATATCAGCCTCATGATACATACCCCAATTCATGGAAGGCAGCTTTCGTGCACCCGATCGCTAAAAAAGGCGACCGCTCAGATCCGTCTAATTACAGGTCTATCGCCATCACCACCTTGTTACCACTACCAACAAAATAATGGAATTCATTATGAACTGCCAGATCATGCAGTTCATTGAGGATCACCAGCTGATCAGTGACCACCAATATGGTTTTCATCGGGGTCGATCAGCTGGTGTTCTTCTGGTCTACCTGACTCATAGATGGGCGGAGTCAGAAGCGTCCAAAGAGGCATTGGCCGTTAGTTTGGACATAGCGGAGGTTTTCGATCGGGTGTGGCACAAAGCGCTTTTTTCGAAGTTCCTTTCCGATGGGCTTCCCGAGAAATTGTGTAATCAGATCATAAGCTTTCTTGCAGATCGGAGCGTCAAGGTGCATGCTACGATTACAAGCCTATTAATGCTGGTAATCCACGTACAAGGCTGCGTGCTATCACCAACGCTGATTTTTCTACAAATCAATGATATGTTGCAAACCGGTAACATTAATTGCTATGCGAATGACAACATTGGTATACACCGGCCGTGTCAATATTTTTCGGGAAAACGTCACCGTGTACCGGAACAAACTTTTGTCAAGTCGAACTTAACTGTTTGCTGAACAAAGTCTCGGATTGGGGACGATTAAATCTGTTCCAGTGTACCCAGAAGACACAAGTTTCAGCATTTACCGCTAAAAAGAACCCTTTTGTCGTATCTCCTCAGCCCCTTGTTGCCTCAGCCAGTATTGGTATCCACAGCGTGGACATATCGAATGATGTACAGTTTCGTGGTCACTTGAAAGAAAAGGCCAAATTGGGTTCTAAAACGCTTAGCGTGCTCTACAGAGCGGGATAGTATTTAATTTCGGCACATAGCCTGCAACTTTACAAGGCGCAGGTTTGGCCTTACATGGAATACTGTTCATCTCTGGGCTGGGGCTCCCCAATGACAGCTCCTTTGACTTGATCGCATCCAGCGCAGAGCGGTTCGAATCGTCGATGACCGGATTCTCTCAGATCAGCTTGATTCATTGGCGCTGCGAATAGATGTCCATCAGAGATGGTATCCTTTGCATTTTTAGATGCGAAAAATCTACCACTAGGAGTGCTCTGAGGAATTGTTCGGATTAACTCCAGCCGCCAACTTTCTCGAATGCATATCGCGGCAAAACTATACAATCCACACCATTTGACTACTCGGCGGTCCATCACTGTACGTTTCACTAGGAGTTTTCTTACTCGTAAGACGTGTATATGGTTTAGTTTACCACCAGCGATTTTTCCGGACCGATACGACTTAGGGACCTTCAAGAAAAAAGCGTACTCCTTTCGAAAAGGCCGGCAATGCACCTGCAATTCCCCTGGTGTTGCAGTTGTTCATGGGCGGCGGTAGTTACTTACCTCCAGGTGAGCCTTATGCTCTTTTGCCCTCTCTCCTATAAAAAAAAACAACGCAAGGACAACTTGGCTAGTCTGGGTTTTTGCTACCAACAGATGGCGGGAGTATTTTTAACCGACTTAAAAAGTAGGTGGTTAAAAATTCGATTATATGTTTCTGCCTGTTCTCTGTCAATTATGAACCGATTATTCGTTTTTTATTACTTACTTACTTTTCTATTAATATCAGGATTGGTCCAATGTAAATTTACAAATAATAAATTCAGAAATAGTTGATTGAAATTTCGGTCAAAACTAGTTTTCATCGAAACCTGCTCGAATTTAAGTTAGTTTTTACTGAGCCCGAAGGGTCCCGGAAGGGGAGTTTAGATAATATACCAATTTTGGTAGGTTGAGGTGGAACAACCTCATAAATATGCACTTATATCATGAATAGGACAATTTAAAGAGAATCGCATAATAAAACTGAGGAGGAATAGTATTCGGTACTCAAGCGCCAATTACTCCTGAAATAATTGGAGATGCTTATCTTTATCATTTAATTTGTTCACGAAGCATTTTTAAATGAACATCCCTCCCTCTGCTGCTGTTGTATCATAATGAGAAATAAAGTTCTTAAACTATACTGCCATCTTGATTTTAGCTTGTTAGTATTATACAACGTGCGGGTAATGTTGGTAAGTATCTATTAAGACGATAATTATCGTTGTGATGTTTTTTTTTTCATTCATTCACTAGTTCATAAATAAACAAAGAACTCTCCCAAGTAATACTAAAACACATGAAGTTCGAACGAATCTCCGGTTCAACAGCAAGATTCAAAAACTTCCCCGGTTATCACACTTCTCAAGAATTTTCAAGAAAATCGCTGTTTCATTCCAAGTGTTGACCCTACAAGTTAGGGAAAGTGAAGTAAATATACAGTCCACATATTTGATGTCTAGACCGGAGCTAGCGTGGACCCGTAATCTCAGGCATTAACCATCTTTTAAGAAGAGGCGTGTGTATTTCTGAAGTAGGCGTTATCGAAGGGTGCGTCCACGGCTTTGTCTCGAACCTAACGTAGTGTGATTTAAATCGACGACTTAGTAACTGGAAGACTCGCCGGATTGCTACAGTGACAGCCAGCGTTAAGCGTTTTGGCTAGTGGTCCTTCTGAGTGAAGGGCCATCGATTCAGAAACGCCCAAGAACCTCTTTAATACTTAGAAACTAAATTCTCCATTATACGTTAAACGCCTTTAAGAATTCTCATATTGCCAGCACTGAAAAACCACGTCACAGATCAGTATATCATCACTAGCTACACGCACTTGTTGTACAATCTTGTTTTTAAGATTTTGAGGAATACGTGACGAGAAAATGTGACGTAGGTAATCTCTAGAAAGTTACCCAGTCGTGTTAGATCTCTTGGTCGAGGTTGGTAAACACACTTGTCAATAACTTCGAGCGTAGTGTTCTCAATAACTACTGCCGTAGGCGTGACATAGGCGATACACATGACCTTGTTTATCCCATGTTCATTCGTCTTCCGTTTATCTTATTTTTGTCTATAGCCCAGTTTGGAAACACTACTGAATTCATTAAGTATAGTACTAAGGTCCTCCAGCAATACTGCTAATAATTCCTGTAATATCGTTGGCACTTTAAAGTTGAGATATCAGCAATTAGATAGGTTTCATTCTCTGGTCTTGTACTTGGATAGTTTAACTGTACAATAAACACTATAACACTATATAAGGACAGTCTTTTCAGTCAGTCAGTTCAGTATTTTTTGTCAGTTTACATACAGATTTTTTTTATATTTAGATAAACATAACATACATAAAGACTCACGCCTGTCACCCAGAGGGGTAGGCAGAGACTACAGACTTCCATTTAGCACGATCCTGACATACCTTTCTCGCCTCTTCCACATCCATATACCTACGCATACATGCTCGTCGGTTAAGGGTACTCTTAATTTGGCCCATTTTTAGTATATCCAATTTGGTCGACAAACTTCCGCCTAGGACGTCCCTTTCCGACTCTTCCATTCACTTCTGCAACATATATTTGCTTTGTCAGTCTTTCCGCATTCATTCTTTCTACATGACCAAACCACCGAAGCATTCCTTTCTTAATCCTAGTCACCGCATCATCTTGCAAACCACACTCTTCTTTTATCACACAGTTTCTCACCCTGTCACTCAGATTCAGCCCTAACATACTCCTTAGAGACCGCATTTCTACTGCATTTATTCTACTCTCGTGCTTCTTCTGCCACACCCAACTTTCACTACCATACGTTAAAGTAGGGACTAATACAGCACTGCGAATTGCCATACGTGCCTTTTTTGACACATTCTGACTTTTCACAATAGAGTGTAGAGCCCCATTTACTTTAATTCCTGCATTCACTCGTCTTTCAATATCCTTATCATATCTCCCATCCCTGCTGAATACACATCCCAAATATGCGAACTCATCTACTTGCTCAATTAACTCTCTTTCTATTCTTATTTCACATACTGTTTTGCTTTCCTCTCTTTCAAAAACCATCACTTTCGTCTTACTTGCGTTCACTTTCATTCCCCTTTCTTTTAATGACCTGTTAATTAATGTAACCATCATTTGCAACTCGGCCGCCGACGACGCAAATATGACTTGATCATCGGCGTACAAAAGGCATTTGATGGTTAACTCACCCATTCTTAACCCGCATTCTTCAACTTTTAAATTTTCCCAACAGCTGTCCATAAATAGGTTGAACAGCCACGAAGAAGCTACACAGCCCTGTCTGACACCTTTATGGATGCCAAACCAGTCCGAGTAGACCCCGTTGATTCTAACGCAAGCACTCGAGTCCCTATACAGAGACTTTAATGCCTGTATCAAACCAGCGCTCAACCTAAATGCGTTCAGCGTTTGCCATAAAACATCCCTGTCCACTCTGTCATAAGCCTTTTCCAAGTCCATGAACACACAAAAAACTTTTTGGTTTTTCGCCAAAAACTTCTCCGCGATCATGCGCATGGAAAAGACTTGATCTGTACACCCCACTCCCTTTCTAAATCCCGCTTGCACATCCCAAATTTTTTCATCAGTTTCTTTCATAACTCTTTCAATTAGTACCTTAGCATACAGTTTTCGCACAATGCTAAGAAGGCTGATACCACGGTAGTTTTTACAGTCCTGCTGTGACCCTTTTCCCTTATATATTGGGACAATCATGGCTTTGCACCAGTCTCCCGGTACCCGCCTTAGTTCCCAACATAAATTAAACAAGGTGTACAGCAGGCCTGCCACCACGTCCTCTCCAGCCCTTAGCATTTCGAGTGAAACTCTATCATATCCGGCTGCTTTACCTACTTTCATGCTTTTCATTGCTTTCATTAATTCATCTATACTTATCTCCCTATCTTTTTCATCTTCTTTCGGAATTTCTATTTCATTTAGTTCACACTTCCCCTCACTCATAAATACGCTTTCAAAATATTCCTTCCATCTCTTTAGACTCAACACTTCATCACTCAGGATACAGCCATTCTCGTCTCGTATTGCATTCAATCTAGGCTGTTTCGAAAGTCCCCTGGTATTTCTTACGAGTTTCCAGAACATTTTAATATTTGCCTGGAAGTTATCCGATATTCTTCTATCATTCTTATCCGTTCTTTCTTGCTTTTTCCTTTTAACTAATTCTTCTACTCTCTTATTTAGACGTTTAAACTCTGCCTTTTTTCTTTCATTCTCATCATTCTTACCGCCAGAATTACCAGCTTTGGTCGCTAGTAAATCTAGCCATGCTCTCTTCTTTGCTTCAACTTCCATACGTACCTCATCATCCCACTATAACGTATTGTCTTTCCTTTCATTCGTTCTCTTACTAACACCACATACTTCGGTAGCTGCATCCACTAAACCTTTCTTAACATTATGCCACACATTCTCCAAGTCTAACTCATTTACACACAACTCATCCAAATTACTTATATTTTCTCTCAGTCTGCATTTGTACTTGTCTTTCATATCTTCATATTGTAACCTTTCAATTCTTATACGCTGTAACGCAGTGGTAGACACAGATGTCCTATGCCGCCAACGTCTGAATAAACCCCTAATTCGGCATAAGACCAGGTAGTGGTCCGTCCCTACGTTGGACCCCCGGTAAACCCTTGTATCCACCACTGCACTCCTCAATCTTTCATCCACAGTTATGAAATCTATCATGCTTCTATCATCACCTCTTTCCCAAGTATACATGTGAATCTTCTTATGACGAAAGAAAGTGTTCGTCACAAAAAGATTCCTTTCCACACATACGGTAAGGAGGCTTTCACCATTCTCATTAATACTTTCATCACCAAACGTTCCCAGTATCCTTTCATAGCCAAGCTTCCTCACCCCAACCCTTCCATTAAAATCTCCTAACATAACAATATTTTCATTTTCCTTACATTTCATTAACACCATCCTTACCATCTCCCAAAATTGCTTTTGGATACAAGTGGGCTTAGACATGTCTGGGGCGTAGACCCCTAGAACAAACAACTTCTTTAGGCCCACTTTTATTCGTATCCATAGCAGTCTCGGGCTTACACATTCATACTCTTTCACACATTGACCCATTCTTTCTGAAAGGATGATACCGACTCCCTGGCATGCTCGCTCGGTCTCGTCTACACCGGACCAGTAAGCGGTATATATGCCATGTGTAGTTCCCTTCCGATTCGTCTCATTTACACATAACACATCTATTTCTCTATCATACATCATATCGCATACTTCATCCATCTTATCATTCATTGCTCCACATACATTCAGCGTAGCTAGACGGGCCTCCGCAATCCTCTTTTCGCCCCTCCGGAAGACAGAATGACACGGGTGGCAATGATATATTGCAAACCGGTAACATTAATTGCTGTGCGAATGATAGCACTGGTAATGCTCTGTACACCGGCCGTCCCATTATTTCTCGGGAAAACGTCTCCGAGTACCGGGAAAAACTTGTGTCTGAAGTCGAGTCTTTGCTGTACAGAGTCACGGATTGGGAGTGACTAAATCTAGTCCAGTTTAACCCTCAGAAGACACAAGTTTGCGCGTTAATCGGTAAAAAGAACCCCTTTGTCGTGTCTCCTCAGCTTCAAGGCACTCCCCTTGTTACCTCAGCCATTATCGGAGTCCTCGGCGTCGACATATCGAGTGACGTGCAGTTTCGTGCTCGCTTGGAAGAGAAGGCTAGATAAGCCTCTAAAAACTTGGCATGCTCAGCAGAGCGGGACAGTATTTCATGCCGGCACACCGCCTGCAACTTTACAAGGCCCAGGTTAGGCCTCACATGGAATGGGCTGGGGCTCCCCAGTGCCAGCTCCATCCACTTGACCGCATCCAACGCAGAACGGCTCGAATTGTCGACGACCGAGTGCTTTCCGATCGGCTCGATTCACTGACGCTGCGAAGAGATGTTCCATCTCTTTGTATTATCTTTCGCATCTATCACGGGGAGTGCTCTGAGGAATTGTTCGGATTAATCCCAGCCGCCGAATTTCATGAAGTCACTACGCGGCTAACCTCCCGATACCATCCACACCATCTGGATGCTTGGCGGTCCACCATTGCACGTTTGACTTGGAGTTTTCTTCCGCGTACGACCTTTCTGTGGAATAGTTTACCACCGGCTACTTTTCCGGATTGACACGACCTAGGGACCTTCAAGAAAAGAGCTTACTCCTTTCTAAAAGGCCGGCAACGCACCTGCAATTCCCCTGGTGTTGCAGTTGTTCATGGGCGGCGGTAGTCACTAAAATCAGGTGAACCGTATGCTCGTTTGCCCCCTCTTCTATAAAAAAATATAGTAAAATTGACTGATTCATAGTACGATGCTATGTATTATAGTACGGCTGGCAACCCTCATAATTTCAGTTCTTAAATTCATTTTAGTAGTAATAAATACTTTTTATAGTACCTAGTTAATTACTACTTAAATTGATAAAAGTGACATCTATCGAAAATCATAAAATCTGATATGATTCTGAGTTTAGTTTTTAATCTATAAAAACTTTTAGTACGTGTTGGTATTTTTATCTATAAATAAACTGATAAAAACTGAAATTTATTGCAAAACTCTCATTATCCTTATAGTTTAAATAAAGATATTTTATTGGCCAGATCCTATAATTAATAATATCGTAAAGTAGTAAAGAAATGGTGACATTTCATAAAATTTTACACCGTTTGTGGACTATATCATGATATAGCTTGACCAAATTAATAATAAAATCATTATTTACTAGAATTTTATGAATTTGAAACACCGAACAGGATTTTTGATAATTACCTGCTCAGCAAACTGATTGGCGTGCTTGACTTGAATACCAGCGTAAAATAGCAGTATTATAATACCACTTTCATTCGTATTGCGAGAGGGGAGATCTTACTCTGGTTTTTGCCCATTCATTTTTTTTTAATAAAAATTAAGGGTGTCGAATGAAAGCTCAGACCACCTGATAATAAGAGAATACTGTGGTTTACACACATCTTCCATCGATTGAAAATCAAAAGTGAGATGCGTAATCATCACTGTGGATAAAGATACAATGCCAGTAATAATAGTCTTCGGTTCTCTGCACTCACCATAAGAAATACAGCAGCAGCAATATACTGCTGTTCTACGCTGGTATTCTGTGCAATCGGTTTTCTTCCACAGTAGAGCTGAAGCATTCATGTAGCAGCGAAGCCGCACCATTACTCTACCACGTACAAAAATTTAATATCCATTTTCATTCTCAATCAAGGATAAATATAAAGTACTCCAGACCATTATGGCCACTGCGCGCAGCTTTAACAGGGACAAGCCATCTACGCAGGACAAGACTATATGAGACGAGTGTGCGTGCGAGTAATAATATTAATAAATATAATGTCCTACAGACCGAATTTCGGTCACGTCAGCCTGCCTCAACGGAGACTGCTGGACAGGATTATGGTGCCCAAGTGTATGCACAAGCATAGGTGCGCTCTCTTTTTTTTATAGAATAGGATGACAAACGAGCACACAGTCCACCTGATGGTAAGTGATTGCTGTGGCCCAGAGACATCTACATCTGTCCTCAATTACGAAACAAAATGCAGATACGTTGTCACCCGTGAGGACTTAGGTGGAATGCCTCGTTTCCAGTAAAAAGGGTCTCCGGTTCTCTACACTCACCACACGAAAAACAGAAGTATTAAGCTACTATTTGACGCTGGTATTCTGTGAGAGCGTGGAGCGTCTCCCTCCCCGGTCGAGCCGACCCATTCGTGCTACAGCTATACTACTAATATAACTGCAGCATGGCTCTACCACGTAAAAGTCCACGTAAAGTCCACTGCCGAACATAGGCATCCCCTATACATTACCTCCAAAACAACAAAAAAAAATCAGTAATTTTGTATTAAAGTCTGTGACTTTTATAGGTTGACATTTTCATCTAGCCTTTGTGTCACACTCCATATGAAATAAAGTTTATACGTTATTAAAGTTGTTACCGCGTAGTGGTGGTGCAAGAATATTCTCTTTCTTTCTCTAATAGCGTCTCTATTCCCTCACTCTCATAATTCGGTGGGAAGGTAAACCGACACGACCAAAAAGAGATCAGGCGCATTATCAACGGCTTTACCTATTTTCCGAGGCACGGGGGTGAGACACCGCCAACTTTCTGACTCCGGGCAGCTACTGAGAATTTCTTGACTGAAAAATTTAATAATTGATTTTTTGGCCCGACCCGGGAGTAGAACCCAGGACCTCATGATCAGCACACCACTACTACAATCACTAGACCAACGAGGCAGTCGTATGCTAGCGCAAGTACAGGTGCACTGTATGTATTACCTTACTCTGATAGTCTTGTGGGATGCTAATCCGACACGACCGGATGAATTATAGCGTAGAGTTCAATTGCATTCCAAGGCACGGGAGTTTGACACAGCCAGCTTGCTGTCTTTGGGCTACTACTGAGAATTTCATGACAAAAATCCTTCCTATATCTATCTATTTTGGCCTAACTCGGAAACACATGATCGGCATTACCGCTTGCTATGATTAAAAGTTTGTCTAGGCAGAGGATAAATTTCATCCTACTCTTTTGTTAAAAAGTTTTTAGCGTTTAAAAGTTTAATACGTGGTAGAACAACGCTGCAGAAATGGATCTATATTATGATTGTAGCACGAATGGCTCGGCTCGATCGGGGAAGGATCACGCTCTCACAGAATACCAAGGTCAAATAGCAGCTTAATACTGCTGTGTTTCGTATGGTGAGTGTAGAGATCCGGAGACCCGTTTTTACTGGTCACGAGGCATTCCGTATTAGTCCTCAGGGGTAACAACGCACCTGCGTTTTGATTCTTAATCGAGTATAAATGTAGATGTCTATGTGCCACAGCATCCACTTACCATCAGGGGGACTGTGTGCTCGTTTGTCACCCTTATTCTATAAAAAAAAGTAGATTGTAAAGCTCCTTTTTAGACTAAGAATCAAATGAAGAGTACAATCTGTGAAGATCTACTCGTAAGTCTTTAAGGGTGACAACGAATCTGTGTATTCTTTGTTTGCGGTTGTATGTCAATGGGCTACGATATGGTTGTTAGATCGCTTGTCCCTCTTGTTCTTCATCAGCTTATAAAAGTTTACTGCTAGGAGTACGGAGTATTTAGCTTAATCGTTATTCATCGCGATTTTCAGACGGATTGATGATTGCAGGAACAGATTTCTAGTACCTTTGGTTCTGCAGCCCATCACAGGTCTAAGTATTGTCTTGCGTAAACGAGATGATTATTCACCATCTATCAAAAGCTAAAAGATTTTTTGTCAGTTTCCAACGTCGCCTCTAACGACACCAAAGAAATGTAAGGTGGTAGAAGATATTCTTTCGTCACCACATGGCAAACGATTGATGGAAGTTTTCACTCAGATATGAAAAAAGTCATTGAATAATTTGACACTTCTGTGGTGTAGTTGCTCTGTAACAGAAACAGAAACAGAAACTTTTTTATTCAATATGGATTATAAATAATGCTTATTAAAAGTCACTTTTTTCACCACTGGTTCGCAAAAAAAAACTCTGTCCTGGGAATAACCAGCAAGAAACCAAGTGGGACAAAAATTTTTTTTAAGAGCTTTATAATCGAAACAAAACGAAAAATGAGTTGCGAATACCGCTCGGAACTAGTAATTGTATGGATTACAAATAAATGTTTCAGGGTCTGGATATTTGTCCTTCTGAAATGTATGTATGTAAGCTGACTCCACGATACAGTAGAAAATGCAAGTGTGTGAGTAACTTTTTTTTAAATGCCTTAATACATAAAGTTCCTAGGTACATTTTGTACAATTTTATGGATACAAGTTTAAGTACGTTAATAAATAAAGATTTAGTATGCGACGTCAATTAAGACGTTACGTTTGGACGTTTATATTTTGCTATTATAATGAATCGAGTGTGTAAATACAATAAATTTGTTAGAATTGCTGAATGGCTAAAAAAAGTAGTCCGGTGCAAGCGATTTCACTACATATTTGTGGCGCCATAAATACAGTGTGTTTACAAGCAACATCGCTTTTGACGTTAACAGTTCAATAAAAGACATTTATCACTTTAACAACTGCTTTAGCAGTATTTTAAGCTTCGTTTAGGTTTTTGTTTGAAATTTTTATTAGACTTATCTGACATGTTTGAAATACGTTAAAATATTACCTTTCGATATTAGTTTTTATTCTTAATGGAGAGAAATATTTTTATTAGGTAATGTTAATGATTTTCCTTAATTTTAAACGTGATAGAGCCACACTGCAGCTATATTTTTGAATGCAAAAATAAATTCTTGGCTCTATCGGGAAAAGTCCGAGCTCCTAAGGTAAAGTTAACCTAATACGATGTCAGGACGTTGAACTCCTTAAACCCAAACCCTCTCCCAACCATTGAGGGAGCAAATCAGTAGAAATATCTATATTTCAAAATAAGTTTAAAAGCAACTAGATAAAACGCATAAAATTAGTTTTAACCGCTCTGACACTAATTAAAGAACTTAACGGCATATCGCTTCAATTGACTTTCACGTCAGGTCAATACTGAAGCTAAATAGTTGCGTTGAAAAGTAGATATTAATAAAATATAGAGTCAGCGCGCTATTAGAAACCACAGTGTAAAATTACATGTACCGTTTAAGCGCTCCTTAGAAGCAGACTACTTACTACCACTAAAGACTGTTGTAATAGTCTATTAAAAGATAGAAGCCCGCTAGTGACAAGTACTATGCATATCATAAGAACCGTCTGAGCTGATCTGCGACACATTAAGCTCTTTTGAATGTACCAACTCGTAATATAGGCTATTGCTCTGGCATAGTATCACGTCCATATGTAAAATCTGTAAAGACCTGTATTTATAGGGTCAATATTGTTTCTGTGCAGTAGTGGGTAATAAGTGCTAAAAGTGTTATGTTTGTATATTTATACGTGGAATCATCATGAAATTATGAAAAATCAGTAAATGTTATTCGTTAAGAAACATTTCTTTAAATACTTATATTATTTAATTTTTTTTTAAATATTCATATTTATTTACATAAATTAAGTGTGCAATTGGCGGGCTTTTTGCCTTTAGGCATTCTCTACCAATCAACCACGAGCTAAACAGAGAAACTTAAACAGGATCCATAAAACATCAAAATATATAATATACATAAATATAAATATTAATACACATATTTTATACATATAAATACACTCATAAACTTTTATTACAACAAATGATTTACATAAAATACTCTAAACCTGTTATAATATAGCATACGCGCAATTAAATAATACACATAAACATAATATATTATAAAAAGAAAACATGTCGACCCATGTGTAAGCAGTGTAATATTTGAGAAATTTAACCTCTGAAATAGAGATGCAAGTTGCATAAAAATATCGATAAATCAGTATCGATATATAAAATAATAATTATAATTATAATTCTAATAATAATCTTTTATTCCTATAAGTCATTATAGTACATGGGTGGGACATTACATCGTTTGTACTATCTATAAAATATGATATTGAATCTAGTGGAAGTAATTCTGCTCTCCTAGCTAGGTTACAGAATAACATGTATTAAGAAGTAACGGTCTCCAATCCTATCATAGTAAGTATATAATAAGCACATGGTTATGGTAAGTGCTTTAATTATAATAATTTCTAGTTATTCAAATTATTAAATATTAAATTAAGAAATGTATGCGTGTGTGTGCGTGTGTATGTGTGTGTGTGTGTGTGTGTGTGTGTGTGTGTGTGTGTGTGTGTGTGTGTGTGTGTGTGTGTGTGTGTGTGTGTGTGTGTGTGTGTGTGTGTGTGTGTGTGTGTGTGTGTGTGTGTGTGTGTGTGTGTGTGTGTGTGTGTGTACGTGCGTAAACGTGTGTATACGTGAGTGTATGTGGGCGAGTAGGTAAGTCATAAGTTATTTTACGATCAGTTTAGGTATTTTTCTGTTTCGTCAAAAGATTTGTTTTGAAGGTATAAGCGGACAGTCTTCTTGCAGTTTTAGAATGATAACCCATATATAGGACATTTTTTGTAAGGAGACAGACCTAGGAAATAAAAGAATAATTTATTGATTGATGAGCGAACTTGTGGGAGGGAACAAATTTTGTCTTTTCGAATTTTACTTATTTCACTGTAAGGGGTTTCGCGGTGCTGCAAAAGAACTATATGTTAAATAAAATGTTGCCGAACATTAAAGACGTTTCAGTCAATGTACAACTGAATAGTTGGAAAAATGATTGGCCGGAAAGTAGCAACTTTCAAAATGGCTCTGTGTGCCACCTGCAGCTTGTTTAAGTTTGTTTTTGCAGCATCACACCAGCAGGAAATACAGTATGTAATAACATATATACAGTTTATAATAGTAGGGTTAGCAATACTTCGTAGAGTTTTAAATATAAATATCAATTTAACGAACTCTGCCAGTGAGAAGATTAATGTAGCTTTTAAAATTTAGGTTTTTATCTAAGACTATATATATATATATATATATATATATATATATATATATATATATATATATATATATATATATATATATATATATGTGTAACAGAAACAGAAACAGAAACTTTTTTTATTCAATATGGATTATAAATAATGCTTATTAAAAGTCACTTTTTTCACCACTGGTTCGCAAAAAAAACTCTGTCCTGGGAATAACCAGCAAGAAACCAAGTGGGACAATTTTTTTAAAAATAAGAGCTTTATAATCGAAACAAAACGAAAAATGAGTTGCGAATACCGCTCGGAACTAGTAATTGTATGGATTACAAATAAATGTTTCAGGGTCTGGATATTTGTCCTTCTGAAATGTATGTATGTAAGCTGACTCCACGATACAGTAGAAAATGCAAGTGTGTGAGTAACTTTTTTTTTAAATGCCTTAATACATAAAGTTCCTAGGTACATTTTGTACAATTTTATGGATACAAGTTTAAGTACGTTAATAAATAAAGATTTAAGACTATATATATATATATATATATATATATATATATATATATATATATATATATATATATATATATATATATATATATATATATATATATACGACTATAAAAAGTATTTATTACTACTAAAATTTAATATGGTCGACAGAGGATATGGTTGGACATTGACAAGAGATCTGAGTATGTCTGTAGCAAGTAAGGGATACTGGTAAATTTGGTTGAGAGACTAAACTAATTTAATAGGCAATAAATTTAGTTTTGATATTAGATATTAGGTCTAAGTCAAGCTGAGCCTTGTGCTCAATTACAGACCATGTTTCGGCAACTAATATTATTGCAGTATCATCTGCAAATGATATGTATATCGAATAAAGTCGATATCGATATATCTAACTATCAACATGGAACGACGATATATAGATATTTTACCGATATTTTTTCTTCTTTAAAGCATATATTAATGCAAAACGTCCTTTATGCTCAGTCAAACGTTACGAAAAATTAATAAATGAAATTATGAAATTAAAATACATCTTTTTATTGTTTTATCATAAATTTAATTAAAAAGCCCAGTATTTTAGCCTCAGCGGCGAAAGACTGATGTAAATTTGGTACTGCGAGGAAAAACACACAAAGCAGTTCCCTCAGAGGGACGTTCCTGAGAAGAACTTAAATATTAAAACTGGCATTTCAGGTATTCGGGAGTGCATGGATCGTATATACAACGTATTTGCTACACATCTACGTTGATGGATGTGTTCATTTAAGCTTAGAACGGTATAAGGATACGTGATCGTATCTACGAAGACCGTAAATAAAATGATTTCGGTTATTAAGAAAACGATCCAATTTCTACAGAGGTATTTGGCTTACATCACACACACATCAACATATACAATGACCAGTAAAGTAGGTGTTCGCACCAACATAGCCATCGACTATCTATCGACTCTACATCGCCTGTCGACTTTACTATTGTCCAATTCAATCGCGATTAAAGATAGGCTTGATTAATTGATAATAAAAACTCCTTACAAAATATCATGAAATGTTATTTAATACTTAGAGATATTAAACATTTGAAAAACTCTGTTTAATATATTTTATGCAACTGTTGGGTTACTAGGTGATAAAATGAATACTATCACCTCAAATGATATTCAACTCAAAGATGGAGCTTTACTATGACTTCAAGAATCGTGTTTCTCCTGTGTGGTATATACATTTTGATTTTCGTACGATAGATGAAGGTGTCTATGGGCCATAGCATCCTTTTACCATCAGGTGAATTGTGTGCTTGATCTTTATAAATCTTTTGATTTTTAATTGACGATAGATGAAGGTGTCTATGAGCCATAGCATCCACTTACGATCAGGCGAATTGTGTGCTTGTTCTTTATAAATCTTTTGATTTTTAATCGACGATAGCTGAAGGTGTCTATGAGCCATAGCATCCACTTACGATCAGGCGAATTGTGTGCTTGTTCTTTATAAATCTTTTGATTTTTAACGACGATAGCTGAAGGTGTCTATGAGCCATAGCATCCACTTACGATCAGGTGAATTGTGTGCTTGTTCATTATAATTCTATTCAAGATTATAAATTCAATGGTGACAGGGAATATGTCCCCGGGCAAAAACCTACGGCCCATAAAATTAATACGTTAGAAGGTTACATACTATATAAAACGAGAGATACCTTAAATGTCGAAACCTACTGCTAACAAGTTCAGAGTGCTTATAATACATACAGGCATCGGCAACATTGATCGAACCGAATAAATTGATTAATACATATTCAGACTAGTTGTCAAGCTCCGACGCAGGTACGGTTCTGTCAGGTGCATGCACACGCAATTGTTTGTTTAACACAATTAGCGTTTCGCACGTGTGTTCTAATAATAGATGTGTACCGTACGCCTCACTGTCCATCACTCGCTCCCAATCAGTGAGTCTGTTTTGTATAAGTGTTGCCGTATTGAAAGCCAAAGAGCTGCAACACTGAAAACTATGCATATCCCTGCACACCATTCATTCCACAAAAAGTAATCCATCTAAATTGTATTTACGATTAACGATCTTCTTTAACTGCTTTTAAGCCTAATATCGCTTGCAGAACCAAACCAAAATACATCATACACCGACTAATATAGTTGTGCATGCTAAATTTTTGTATCAAAACCATTTTAGCCCACGGCATCAATATAAATGCCAAATATAGCCGCGGGTCAGATTATTAACAGAATTTAGAAGTTCGATCAGTTTTAAATTGCTATTACAAACATTCGTTGTTAAAAGATCAACAAGTCGCGTATTTAATTATACCCGGAAACTTGATTATTGGGGGCCCCTTTGTTGATCGCTCGAAAGCGTTTATTAATCAAATCGCCCACACTAGTCTCTTAATCGCTGATTGTAAAGTACTAGGTTCTACATTTCTAATAACATAAAGCCTAAATTGTTGTAATATATTAGTCAAAATAGCGCGAAAATCGTTTTGCGCTGCGTCTGCGTCGGGGTGGGCGCACAGGTGAATGTCAGTCAGTCTGCTTCGGGAGCTCCTGCCGACAGGGATCCACTCACGCAACACGCCGCGAAATTTCGGTACTGTTTTCGAGCCATATAACAATTTAAACGAAAGCTAATTACAATAAAAAACTAATTACAAAATAATTTTAAATGTTCAATTAGGACTGGTATGTGCGTAGTAAGGTTCAAAGGACAGGCCATGGTTAGGGGTGGGATGCTGGGGCAGTGATGTCCGTCGAGAGATGCGTCCGGTTGTCATTGCCGCATGCTTGCTGCTGCTCGCCCCCATCACTGATTCTTGGTGGTGAGTTCAAATCGATGAGATAAAAATGTAAATACAACACCGAGTTTCATAATGATACAGTGTTTTAAATGGGCAATAAAAAGTACGAATTTTTTATCGATACTTTTTTTATTGCAGTCGATTTAGCTGGTTCTCTAATTTTACTAATTTTTAATTAAATTTAGACATCAAAGTTTCGGTAGAGTTAGTAATGTTGCCCTATACACTTTAAAATAAGCCACTTTACTACGTTGTTTTTAACAGAAAATGTTACATTAAAAACATTTTGAAAGTAGTCTTAAAATGTAATGTACTTAATACGTTATTTGTTTAATATTTACTCTTCCCTAGGGCTATTGGAAAGTAATTTAAAATATAATATAAATATATAGATACTAGGTATAACATATATTACACTTATTTTACTCTTAAGCCCATTTGCTGCAAAATACGTCATTATTAATTGTTACTGCTTCGGCGAGGTTTTGGTAATCACAATTTAGTTTCTGTAAATGTGAATCTTATGGAGTAACAAGACGACATGATAAGTATATCAAGGTATATGCGTCACAGTTTGCTTTTACTTTTAACCTAATAGATCGTTTTCGGGTTCCGCTGCCATACAACGAAAGCTTTTAATAATCGTTCCGTTCATTTGCTCTAATGTATCGCAGCTTATGATAATTTCTAGAATTAGCGTCGGAATGAGATAAAAATTTTGAGAGTTTTTTTTTGATATATACACCTTAATTTTATGGTAAGATAATATTAGTCGTATTAACACTTTCACTGTCTGACTTTCACACTCAATAGCAAGACAATAGCAGTGCACTATATGACAAGGACAGTCAATGGTTTAGTTATTTTTTTTTCACTACCCGTTAATCAGTGAATGTAATTTTTGGTTCCCACTATTTGTATTGGGTGCAGTATAATTTGGATTTTTTTTTTAAATTAAATAACGAGATTTCAAAAATCACTTTTGACAACTAAGCTTTGTATATGAAATATCAAACTAACCTGTATTGCGTAGTATTTTGTAAATAACTAATGAAAGTAACTAAAATTTTGGAAAAATAGATCTTAAGAAAATTTTAAATTCAACATTTTAGCAAACAACGAAGCTACTATAGAAAATTTAACAATCAATGCAGCCGACTCTACCTTACGCATATACAAACATTCGGATTTTTTTATTTTTAATACTTTTTGACCTAAAGTTGTTCATAATATTGCTGAGTTTTTGAAAACATTCCTAGTACCTACTAGTGATTTAGGTTAAAATAAATAGTATTGAGCATTAATTTAAGTTTATATATAATTCGTTTACTTTTTGGTAGGACTTCTGTCCTACCTGGGAGGCCATCTAATTTGGCACCAGAGTCTTGTGTGTTTCCGCCTAGCAATACATAAACTATTCTTGCTAGGCTGTAAGGCATTCCATCTTTGTTCTTAGGGGTGACAATTCTGTGACCTTTTTTCGAAGTTAGATACAGTATATAAAGGATAATAGTTTAGACCATTAACTAGACTATTATTTTATTTCTTGTTATATTACTATAAAATAAGAAATAAATACTAAGACAATGCATGATTAAAGACTCTAAGTTGGAAATAGTTTACATAAAAATAAATAACCCTTTATTATTATCATCCTTTCCACCAAGAATGCACCATAACCAATCACATCCGCTGGGGATTAATGAGCTGAAAAGCAATGATAATGATGGTATTCTTGATTATTTAGTCTGTAGTAATTTAGTTTGCATATTTACATGGATTCGTCGTCATCGAATCCTAGATCGTCAAGCAGCACTTTCGGACCGAGCATGAATGACATTTGGAGAAAAAACAATCCTAATAGAGACATATCAAATTTTATTTTTAATCATATTTTTATGAAACTACTCCTTCGTTCTTATAATACTATTTGTATGTTGTATGTGTACAATTTCTATAAGTTAGATAACGTTGGAATTAAAATAATACAAAGTAAACGAACTATTTCTGTTATTTATTATAGCAGCTAAATGTAGGATATTATAAAGTCGATCGTAAGCTATTATTGTAAATCAGTTTTCATTCGGTTAGTTACTTGTACTCGAATTAATACGGGGAATCAGAGCTTTAACGGTAGGTGGCTTGGCTCCAAAGTAAACTGTATGTTGATTTCGCTGAACAGGGCTCTATTACAAATAACAACCGTTTAAACAAGATATACAAAATTCTGAACAAATTTTTCTGGTTTATTGAATGCTAATCGCTTCCATTTCCCGTGAAGCTTAGGTAAGCTTTTATTTAAAATCCCAAGCTTTGAATATTATTTAGAGATATAATAGATACCACTTAAGATACAAGTTTATGCAGAGTATATTAAGTACAGAGCTCTGACAAGTAATTATAGATTAAAAATATCATGAAAGAGTATCTTCCTGATGATGGGTATTAGATTTAGCAAAGCTAGGAGGATAAACATCTTTATATATAATATTTGCTTGAAGTATAATCAAGCAACTACGCATAATATAACTTGGAATCGTCCTTGAAGTAGTAAAAACAATATGTTTGAAAAATTTTCAAAAACAGACATGAAATTTAAAAAAAAAAACTTATGTCTGTTTCTTGTGTTATATACAGTTTCTTATCTTTTTTGACATAGTATTAGATTTAATGTGAAGTAAGTTTGTAAAAGACGTGTAGTGGCGGTGTAAGAATTCCCACTAACCCGTAGCATGGGTGCCATAAAAGGGAACAACGTCTTTCTCATAACAACTTACAATTAAATAATATATATACAATAACAAATTTGCAGTTGCCAACCCACCTGACGAGGTTGCCAAGTATGGCAAATATTCCTCTTATTAGTCAATTTATAGTAGATATTTTGATAGGCTGTTTTGGCAAGTTTGCAAAGATAAACAATGGTTTAGGGGAATCAAACTCAGAAAAAATTATGTAAATCTCCAGGGCATCAGAAATATTTAAACTTCACATTAATTTACATCTGACATTCAAACATACACCTGTATACTGCATACTCTTTAACATTTATAATAATTATAACTATCACTACCTATGTCGTTATACGATATACAACATGTAAAAAACCCTGTGGTTCCCGTTAAGTGCATTTTCAGAATCAGTATTCAAACGTATAGAAATAATTTTATTTCAGAAAACTCGACCATAAAATAATTGAATTAAATTAAAATAAATTTCCATTTGCAAATTGTTCGTGGTTTTATTACCTCTATCTCACATGCGCATAGGTATAGCAGAGTCTTTGACAGTAATCTTACTCCTCAAAACCAAAGCGGATGCACTAACGCGTCATTTATTTACAAAGGTCATTGTGACAATTATTTCTATAAAAAAGATATTTGAAATTTGCCACGTGCTTGGTGGTGAAGGAAAAAATCGTGAGGAAAACTGCATGTCTGAGAAAAAAAAATATATTACGAATACATGTGAAGTTAGCCAACACGCATCGCGTCGGACTATTTCTTGCCTTAAAACCCTCTCATAAGTGTGAAAACGCCGGTGTGCTACGTATATAGCCTGTAACTCACTTTAATTTTATGATGGCAAACGAACATAGTTCACATGGTGGTAACTGAATACCCCGGCCCATGGACATCAACATTTATCCTTGATTAAGACCAAATTTCGGATGCGTTGTCACTTTAGTAATGCTTCTTTACCAGTAAAAAGGCTTACCGGTTCTCGTACTTCACCATACAAAACACAGCTATTTAACGCTGATATTCTGCGCGAGCTTACTTCTTTCTCGGTCGAGCAAACGGGTGTCTCACTACGCTTATATTTCTTCTAATATTGACACTATTTAACTTAATCAATCATTATTTGATTTAAATCAAACAAGTTTGAAATAAAAAATTGAGTTTTACTTTATTGCAATTTTCTATGTCTACCTTTTTGGTAGTCATTAACTACTGAAAATAAATTTTATGTCTTAATCGATGTGTATTTAATATACATTGCGTAGTGTTTTATATACTTTTAAAAAATCAAGTTTTATTAACACTTCTCATCTGAGTTTCACTTAGAAGTAGACGAATTATGATAACTAGTAACAAATCGCTGCTCTCTACTATAAAAAAAAGGGAATACATAACGTAGTGGCCGATATAATTGCGAGAAGAGATTTATAACGAGGAAGTGTAATAAAGGCGATTTTCAACGAACTTTATTCGTCTCACCTTTATTTGCACGTGCCAAATGCAGAACACGGTGGGCCTTAATTTAGGTTTGAATTAATTAACAACCGAAAGATATCTTTGTCTCTTATAAGACATTAATTCTGTGCTTCCCATAGTTATTTTTAATGTATGTACATAATTTTTAATGCGAGAGTGCTATTGACCAAGTGCTCAGCGGTGAAGGAAAACATCATTTGGATATCTATTATATATAAAATATTTCGAGGACGTGTGAATTTTATCAAAGTAGACTGAAAGAGCGCATCAGATTGGGTGATTGCTCCATACCACAGGCTCTATAACACTTAATTTTTTATTCAGTTTGTTATTTTATTTTGCGGCTGTAATTTTACGTGTTGGTCTATTAAATTGTTGGCTGTAGAGGAAAATATTTAAACGGCTCGTGTAATAATCATCCTTAGTATTTCGATTACAATTTCAGTGCTACCTTCGAGGATCATATTCGCAATGCTCGCATATATGTATCTGATTCTCTCGGACACGACTCTAATGATTTGGACGAAATTTTGTTTTATTGTCCAAGTTTATCAAGATGAGTGTCATCTATAAATGAGAAAAAAATAACTAACGCTGAGATATACTCGACTAAATTTCGGTTTCGAAATTTCGGTCGTTCAGGTACCACCTTTATCTAAAGGCTGTGCGTATCCCGTGAGTTCGGTGAGGCGATCGTCTGGTATATACCAGTTCTAAAATATCCACACTGACGACAAGAGACGTCAAATGTACAAGAGTTTCAGCAATATGATCTCCTACCTGGCTGCTTAGCGGGAGTGATTTTGGCGTAGGGAGGCTACGTTATGTGAAGGAATCCAGAAGTGAATGTTTATGGTTGGTCATAAGAAACTTTTCGGAAATAAATTAATTTTTGATGAGGAATATTTATAAAACAATAACACTTTGTGGGACAAATATTTGATAGGAACTAAAAATAAATGAAAACCTTTGAAATATGCGGTATTTTATCCCATTTTTCACTTTTTTCCAATTAAAGATTTACGTACTCATATTTGTAAGTAAATATACGGCATTATAACAAATTTTTCGTATAGAATCCTTACCTATTTCAGAGGTACTTACGTAATATTTACTTTTGGTAAATTGACCGTTACTTTAAATAAACTAATTAAAGAGCTTTGTGGGAATGATAATCTGATCACGAAAAATATACTTTTTGGTTGTTGGACTTAAAAATAATTATTTTCCTGTTTATGGTTTTTGCAAAAAGTCCATATTGTAAATCGCTAGGCATTCATGTGCATAGAATTAATAAAAACTAGACAGGACAATTTGTTATTTTATTTATCAAACATGGTAGTAATCAGTATTGTCTCTCACTGAATAATAGTGATTGATGATTGAATAGTCATTACTATAGTGACCCAATACTAAACAAAATTTAAAATTGTATTTGAAACCAATTTTTAAACTCTGATCATAAGAACTTCCAATAAAATTTTTATCTTAATTCGTATTATAGTTATGCTAAAATTAGGTTAGAACCATGTAAACATTTCTCTACACCAAGTGACTTGCGTTTGTTTAATCTCCTTGTGTTATACTCTCTGTAATTTTTTCGCGGTCAGAGTCTGATCATAATAAATTCACGTTTCGAGGCATAAATCTCTGAGCATGAAATTCAATAAAGTCATACCGACTGGCGAACCACCGTGGAGGGGAGTTTAATTTGCAATTAATCAAGCACGGGCTTAAATTAGGAGATTCGACCACGATCAACAAAAATTGATGCCGTGGTAAAGCTTGGGGTACAATATCAGGAGAAACTCGGACCGTGTTCCATTCGCGTTCACGATTAACTTTCTAAAGATAACATATTGAGTAAATTACTTTAAACTTAAATTATAACATTTATTGTAATATATTATTCTATAAAACATAATGGAACACTATATATAAGTTTTATTGGTAACGAATTCGAAAATATTAAAAAGTTTTATTAATTATTATTTTATAAAAATTTCACGGGTCACGGGTAAAAGGCAAAATGCGGGTATACCTATGATTAGCCAGATAAAACCAGGTGCAACAGATACAGTTGATTAAACTGAGGAATAATCGATTTTATTTATGGCTAAACCGAATTTTGGCAAGTTTCGTAAACAAATCTCATCATCATCACAGTCTATCAAAAGCCCACCGCTGAACATAGACCTCCACCATTAATTACCTCATAAAGGGGGTTTATACCATAGTTTCCATGCTCGGCAGGCGGTTTAGCAACCGCAGTTTTTTATTTTTTGAGTTCTTTTCAGGAAGATGGACATATCTCATTTCTAAATTTACCATTTTTTGGAATACAACTAGATCTAACAATTATAATTATTACAACTTGGCCATAATTTCTTTAAAAGTATATTACGTATTTTAATACTATAAGTAGTATGTGACTTTTGTGTGTGACTGAAGTTTTTTTTATTTTTTGCCACCTGTACGCAGATTTTACCACCTTATCGAATTCGATGACTTTCGCCTTGACAGCCAAATTTGCTGATGTCACTACATAAACATTTTTGATGCTGGATAACTAATAACTCATTTTGGCACATGATAGATTGATTTTGATGACATGTTGTGTTATATTAAGAATGATTTACAGTCATTAATGTTACTTTAATTCTTTTGCGAAAGGGACTATACGATGCACAACCTCAATCTACCTTAATGCTGTGGTATTGGAATTTCTGTATAAAATATTGCTAAGAGCAAATTATTTCTTAGTCACTCGCAATAATAATAAATCCCGTATTAATATTGCATGCGTCCTCTTTCGGTATAATCAATCTCGATAGACGATTCACAGTAGAGAGTGTAAAGGTGAATAAAGACGGTAGAAATGAATTAGCGCTCGATTACTTCCAAAACCGATGTCGCCACATCTTACCGTATTATAAACATACGCAATGCACAATGATATCTAATGTTTCACATTACATTGCTTGGCGAGTTTGTCAACGTCGCGTGTGTCGTGTGTTACGGTAGAACAAAATCAGCAATGATAATTGTACAATATAAAAAGTAATAAATGAGTTTGCAAAGGTAAATGTCATAATAAAGTATTCATCTAGATGTAAATTAATTAAAACAATGATAATTAGTAAATAATCAACTTGCTGTAAAGTAATGCAGATAAAATTGCTGGTAAATACTTATGCCTTGATATAACATGCTATGGACTTAAAGTTTTACAGTTCAATTGACGTAAGTGCGAAAAAATAGCTTCAAACGAATAAGTAGAATAATTTGATACGAAATAATGCGGTCACGTAAATTTTTAAAAAGATAAGCTTTTTGATAATATCCAAGGCTCATAGCAACGGCAATGATTTGCCGACGTGATAACTACGTTTGTCTTCAGAAATTTAAGGCGATACCGTGTACATGTATTACAAAGACATGGTTTAGAGATCAGAGTATTTGACTACTTAGTCGCGGACCTTGGGTTCGAATACCACCCGAAGGTAACTTTATGCAAAAACTGACCATGACCCAAATCAGCTTAATTTCGAAACAATTTTTGACTTATGGCAGCGAACAATATATGTTAATATTGAATATATACCTGAGAAAACGGTTGTTTTTTAAGACACGCCTTTGAAAGTCGTACGTGGAAGAACCACGCTTTCACAGAATACCAGCGTAATATAGCAGCTTAATACTGCTGTGTTTCGTATGGTGAGTGTAGAGAACCGGAGACCCTTTTTTACTGGTCACGAGGCATTCCGTCTTAGTCCTCAGGGGTAACAACGCACCTGCGTTTTGATTCTTAATCGAGTATAAATGTAGATGTCTATAGGCCACAGCATCCATTTAAAATCAGGTGGACTGTGTGCTCGTTTGTCACCCTTATTCTATAAAAATATCCTTTTTCGATACTAAAATGGTAAAACTACTTAAAATATGGCAAAAATATCTGTATAACTTAACTTAAGTTGGTGAACTTAATAAACGTAATTTATCTTATTCGAATACAGGCTGTTCAATTTTCATTTTCGATTACTTAACTCATTTTTAAGTAAATAATTGCAATCGCGCTCCTCTTTCTTTTCTACTCAATCGCCTTAAGCTTGCTTGTGTTTGATTGTCCTTGTAATAATTTGTTTGTCAATTTTTTTTATTTTCTTTAACCCTGAGGTTGATGCACCTACGACCATTCAACTAACCAGACAGTCAAGTTTTAATTCAACAAAGAACGACAATCCGACTTTCCCAAGCAAACTACACGCACCTCTTTACTAATCTCATTGACAAATTATAAACTAAAAATTTTATATGATTTATCATAATTACGCCAAACTGCACATTGAATTAAAAAAAGGTTGAGTAAAACTAGTTTTATCAAACTAAGATTTTATTACTTTTTATTGAAGCAGTATAAGTTGATACTAATTATACACCATACAAAAAATTACTCCAAGTTTCCGAATAAATAAATTACAAATTATTTTAAAATGATAGACAACCTCGCTGTAAATCACTGACTCCTATCGATGCTGATTCGCGAGGTTATTAAAATTAAAAAATGTCGCAAATTATTACTAACTTTTACATTACTTTTATGGAGTAATAATTATACCTAGTGTTTGTCTATGGCCACCAATAGAATAGTATAGTAATAAAAGAAAGATAAAAGAAGCAAGAAATAAGTTTATTTGACACATATAATTTATTTTTCATATTACAAAGCCTTTTCGCTTGTTTGATTACTGTCCGTTTGTTAACATTAAAAAGACTGAAGAAATTCTCCAGAAGCGACCCGAAATATCGCTTATTCACTGTGAGACATCGTCTGCCGATTACAAACACTGACCTTGATTCTAGTTTCTTAGTAGCGAAATGTAATACGTAACTCAATCATTACCAATCAAGATTTTGATTGAAATCATTCATTGCCCATAAAAATCGATGACAGCGAATAACGTAGGTGTGGCCGGTGCCGGTGCCCATGCGCCCACGGCCCAGTTTGGAGCCAAAGCAACGATTAACTAATTAACTACGTTTTTATTTTAATTTCTAAACTATCATTAGATAAAAACCTAGACACATTAAGTAGGTGGAGTGCGATATATCATTTCTGGTGCTTCCATTTCGCATTACTAGATTTTGGCCAAAGATTATCTACAATTTATAATCGTCATTAATTTTGTTTCTCTATTTTTGAAGATATTAAGATATTAAGTTAATAGGATAGTATCACAACAGATCTTTAATCTTAAATCGTTTTTTTACGTAAGGGAATACAATGCGCGATATAGGCTGCACTAAAACTATCGGGAATGGAATATTTCCACTGTTCCTGTCATATTAAAATCTTTTTAATTGAAAACTCCTTGGTTATAAAAATCTAATACCATTTATTTATTTTAAAAAAGATTCTCGGTCTTGTCACAAGGTTTTGTCAAACTTGTTTAGTCGTTGAGAAAATAGATTTGACTCGAGAAAATTCAAGAGCGATGATTTATTATGACTTTCGAAGTGGTTTAACACAAAACAGTGTGTTGACCGGATGATTTCTGAATTTGGTGATGAAGCCCCATGCAAAACCACGCTCGTTTGCTGAATTTCAACGTGGATGTGTCAAGCTCAGTGATGATCCCCGTCAAGGTCGTCCAAAAACTGCAGTCACCCAAGAAAATGTTGATGCTGTGCGTAAGCTGATTGAGGAAGATCGACATGTAACATACCGCGAAATTCAGGCAACTTTAGACATTGGCATGAGTCAAATACAAATAATCTTGCATGAACAATTAGGTGTAAAAAAGTTGTTTTCCCGATGGATACCGCATTCGCTCTGTGAAGAGCAAAAAGCGGCTCGCGTTACTTGGTGCGTCAGAACTCTCAAAAGATTCCACGCAGGATTCTCAAATGCTGTATACAACTTCGTATCAGGTGACGAATCCTGGATATACACGTACGAACCCGAAACAAAAAACCAGTCACGAGTTCGAAATTGAGTTAAAGCCAACAAAAATTGTTCGTTCACGGAGTGTTGCAAAAAAAATGGTGGCCACGTATGTCTCCAAAACCGGCCATGTTACGACTATTCCTCTTGAGGGACAAAGAACGGTTAATGCAGAATGGTATGCTAGCATTTGTTTGCCACAGGTCGTTTCTGAACTTCGTAAAGAGAACTGCAACCGCCGCATCATCCTCCATCACGACAATGCGAGCGCGCACACAGAACAAAAGAGTTTTTAGAGCAAGAAAACATAGAATTATTAGCCCATCCGCCGTACAGCCCCGACCTAAGCCCTAATGATTTCTATATTTTCCCTAAAATAAAGTATAAATTGCGTGGACAGAGATTTTCATAACCTGAAGAAGCTGTGGACGCCTACAAAACGGCCATTTTGGCGACCCCAACTTCCGAATGGAATGGTTGCTTCAATGATTGGTTCCATCGTATGGAAAAATGTGTCAAATTTCGCGGAGAATACTTCGAAATGCAATAAATACATTTTTAAATAGTAATGTTGTGTCACTTCCTTGATTCCCGAAATTTTCAGTGCCGCCCTCGTTTCATCCCATGGGTGTCGTAAGTCGACTGAGGGAATCTGAAAAGGGTGATAGACGAGAGCATATTCCAATAACTTAAACTAAATAAACTAAATAAATAACTGCGATTGCCAACCGACCTGCCAAGCGTGACAACTATGGCAAATAAAACACTATTAAGTAATCGCTATATCAGAATTTTCTGAAGTGAACATTTTAACTAATTGATAACATCAAAGACGGCGGCTTAACTTAAGATAAAGTGAAACAATATATGACTCCAGAACATAGGCCTCATTCATAGATTGTCACAAAGCACGGTTCTCATCCAGGATGCAGGTCATCCATCAACTTCTTGCGTCTCTTACAAGGTCTTCACGATCTGGTAAGGGGCCCCCATCGTACAGGTAGACTTCGATACCTGTACGATGCTGCCATTCGAAAATCTTTCTTCCCCATCGGTGGTCGGTTCTTCGCCATACTTGCGTTCCAGCTTACTGTTCTGGAGGACTATCTCGGTTTTTCTGTTTCTACTGCGAATATCCTCATTGCAAAGCCTACCACACAGAGAAACTATGAGGAGAGCCCTCTCCATAGCTCCCTGATTGACCTTGGGCATCCTCATACAAAGTGATATTTACAAAGTGGTATATATACTGACCAATATTTTTCTATAGGACATCAGAAATTCTTAAAATAACTGGTAGCTCAGATGCTTAGCACTCGCTGTAAATTTCACAGACGTGAGCAACCCGGGTTCGATCCCCGCCGGCACCAAAAAAATTGTTAATTGCAATTTTAAGTGCTGATTTACCACGTGATCGGCAGTGAAGGAAAACATTGTGAGGAAACCTGCATGTATGTGAAATAAGAAAAAAAATATTTCGAAGACATGTGAATTTCGACATACGCACTGGAGCAGTGTGGCGGACATTTCCTTACCCTAAAAACCCACTCAGAAATGAGACGAGGCCTGTGCCTAGCAGTGGGACGTTTATAGGCTATAACTTTTAAACTTTACTTTAAACTAATATATTGAACAACGTTAAAACTACGTTAAAATAAGTAGCAATTAAGTCAAACAAAATTATTTACGCTTTTGAAAGGAGGATACAATTAATTTGCTTAAAATGTTACATCAATTTAGGTATCTGTATCAGAATAGTAATTAAAATACCTCGTAAATATATTTACATTGATTTGTGGTAGCGATTAGATTATGTGTCAGTTTGTTTTATTTTAGTGGCCGCAAATATAAAAGAACAAATCAATTTTGCAGATAAAGGTGCTTGTACCCGTAGGTTTTTAATCTCAGGATGTAAATCAGAGGAAGCAATAATATAGGCACCTGAGTGATGCTTACTAAAAACTTTTTATAAAGAATAGTTACGGCAGTGTGCAACTTTTAATTTATAAATTACTAATATTGATAATTTTATAATATATAAATTTGATATCTTGATTTATGACAATATAATTTCCATGGTGGCCGCATTAATAAATGCGAGTTAATTATTTACTTCCCTCCTTAAATATTTCAAATTACGAACTACAGTAACTACTTTTATTATAATTTGAACGTAAGCTCATATTTATTATTTCTCACATTTATATTAAACAACAACTCCTTAAATTTAGAGCTTATATATCTTATACATTGTTCATATTCCTTCTTTGACTTGTGTTTGTGTGACAAAGGAGTGACCACCTCATCACAAGTAGCTATTGTAGAACTGGTTCATAAGTTTCAAGCCAAAAATACTAATAGATGCATTTCCACCAGAGTGACAAATGAGCCAACAGTCCTCCTGATCGCAAGTAGCTATTGCAGCACTGGTTCATGAGTTTCTAGTTAAGAATACTATAAATGGATTTCCACCAAAGTGACCGACGAGCAATCGATCCACCCGGTTGGCAAGTAATTATTGTAGTACTGGTCCATGAATTGCAAGCAAAAAAGAAAACAGATGCGTTTCCACCTTTCGACTTTCGATCAAGATGGAATGCACTTCAGCCTGTACTGGTCACCATTACGCTAGTACTCTATACCAAACAAGCCACAACAGTCGATAAAATATCATATCTTGACAGGGATAAGTAAAAGAGTGGCCTACTCTTACGGTCTCTCGCGTGAAAATGAACACTAAGTCTTACTGAATTATTGCATAAAAGTAGAAATTTGCTTCCAATTTCTTATGAGTGATTTATTTTTCTATAGAATAAGAACGACAAACGAGCACACATTCCACTCGATTGTTGTGATTGCTGTGTGGGTGGATCCTCGTATAAGAATCAAAACGCAGATGGGCACCCCTGAGGACTAAGATTGAATGACTCGTTTCTAAAAAAGGTCTCCAGTTCTTCACACTAAACATACGTAACACAGCAGAATCAAGATATTATTTTACGCTGATATTCTGTTAAAGTGTGATCTTTCCCTGGTCAAACCAATCGCGCTTTATAGCTGCATCGTGGATATAATGTGCGAAATTTTATTTTTATTTTCTGGCGAGTGTATATAAGAGAATGTGTCGGAAGCTTGCAAGGTATTGATGTGCGGTAATGTGTGAGAACTGCGTTTCTCATCATAAGCGATTTAAACGAGAGTATTGATTTAAATTACAAGAGTAATTTC
Source organism: Parnassius apollo (assembly GCA_907164705.1). Taxonomy (NCBI): domain Eukaryota; kingdom Metazoa; phylum Arthropoda; class Insecta; order Lepidoptera; family Papilionidae; genus Parnassius; species Parnassius apollo. Next base: position 2,496,850 of record CAJQZP010001607.1, on the reverse strand, counting down.
GTAATTACTTTAATAAGCAACCGAACAATCTGTCTGTTTATTACAAGCAATATAATGTTAATAAAAAAGGTCATTTAATAGACAAACAGTTTAGTTTTTTATTAAAATTTAGATATCATAATGGCCAATTTACAACATCAATATTAACACTGGACATTAAATCAAAAACAAATTAAAAAAAACATCTACTTTTGACTCGGCTAGACAGTCACCATGCTTGAATTCCGGTTTTCGACGACAATAAAACTTGAAAGATAACTTTAAACAGATGTATCATTTCTCTTTTTACGTTTAATTAGGAACTTCTATTAGTTTCTTAAGAATGTTAATGAGAGGCCATATTATTACGTTTGATATTTTTTCAATTTAGTATGATCTAATTTTTTGCTAGGTTTTAGGGTTCTTTATCCGTCTTTATCTCTTTGGTATTTTTGCCGATTTGTTTATTGATCAGCGTTATTTTTCATCTACTTTGTATCTTTTTTGTCATCATGGATACTTGATAGAATCAGGCGTTATTTGCGGAAATTCAATATAATAAAGATATTAAAATTTAATTCGCAACCTACCGCTCAATTAAATACAATGATGTGTCTTACCTGGATTGAAGAGCACTTCCCGCCCTCCCTCGATTGCGTGCACTAATCCTGTCACCACTACTCCCAACACCACTACTCCCGGCATCACTACTTCCAACACCACTATTCCAGGAAGGACACATCATTGACGATAATACGACACGTGTTTCGCCTCTACACGAGGCATCCTCAGGCGATGTAGACTCTACGGGCTACCGCAGTTTAATTTTATTTTCAGTTGTTATCAGGAAGATGCCCGTCACCTGTTACGACGCCCACGGGATGATATGGGGTGTTGGATTCTCTTACGTCACCAAACACACGGCAGCACTTCAAATAATCTATACCAATATATTATATCTTAGTTCTTAATGGCGTTACCTTCCTTCTTACACTTAGCTGCAACCGAGATGAAGTAACTATCATGGTATATTGTATAATAATATTTTTGCGAAAAAATTGGGCGACGCTTAAAATAAATGCTTTGGAGACGTCTATGTATAGACGTAGAATGTTTGCTGACTGGTGATGGTGAAGTTGATTTGATCAATACATATTTAATTAGAGTTTTTAAGCTATGGAAGATCACATGTTTGGTAAATGGTCTGACCAACAAAATTCTTACAAAATCATGGAGCTTAAAAAAGTTAAATTAAAATATTAGCTTGATCTATCTCCGTTGCCGGTCTAGGTACTTTACATACATCTGGTATATACGAGATGTGGATAGTGTACCACCATCCCTTATTTCCTATAGACGGACAGGACGATACGGAGTAAATAAATTAGTTTTGTATAATATCAAGGAATTAAGTGAAGAATATTATTGAGGTCACATATAAATGGCGGTAATATTCTGGGAATTTCGAATCCAGGACTTTACCTAACTATAAGGCATGAATGGCATTTTTTGTTCTTTATCAGTTATATATTCTAGATATAGATAGGTCGAATCTGTACTTAAAACGAATCAAAACGCCCCGATTCCACGTAGTCTTGTCTGCCCTACCCCTAGAGTGTTTTTGTAAAGCTGTAGGTACGGAGGCAGAGCAGCCTCACGTCCGCAGCTTCGGCTTAATAGTCGCCTTTGGCAACCAGCCTCAGTCGCTACGGCTCGCACAGATGCCTGCTATTTGCTACGCAATAGCGAAGGGGCTGCATTTCCTGCAGCGCCGAAGCCGTTGCAGAAGTAACTATGTCAATATTCCTGGGTAAAAAAGTGAGTTGTGTTTTTGAAAGCACTTAATTAGCACTTAATTATTAACTTAATTCTATACCTGATTTTGATTCTATTCTGATTTTCAGAAGACCTAAGTTTTGCACCTGCATTGTTCGGAATAATGACTTTATTTTTATTAGGAGCGTCTTGTCATTGCTTATTCTTCCAGCGCTTAATTAGCACTTAACTCCTTGTTATTAATATTTATCGTATATCTATTGTCATCACTGCTTTGCTTGCGATACGTTATGCCAGCAATGCAAATTTCAACAGTTCGTTGCGGTGAAAATATTAGAGCAACTAATTTTAAAACTTGGCACCTAATTCACAAATAAAACGCCCCTATTTTTTTTAAATGCAAATTCCTAACTTTGCGTTGTTAAATAAATTATTCACAACGCCACTAGACGGAATGTACTCTAGCATCGCATTGTTATTATGTTCGGTGATATTCAGGATATAAAAGCTGTTACGTTGGTCGAAAAATTTTTATGCGTAATATTGGCAAATATTTATTGCTAGTTATGAAATAATGCCTTATTGAAATATTCAAATAATTATGTCCAAAGAAAATTAAATCTTACCTTTTCACGTTTATGATTGTAGCAATATAGTAATGTTTAAAAAACATGAAAGCTTTACCATCAGTAATGTAATTAAGCCATAAAATCGTGTTTGTATTTACTACAAAACAATCTCGTATTTGTGGGACAGATTGAAACAGAGATGGGTATTAAAATTTTATTACATTCACGATATCTGTACGAGCGCGTAGGCGATCAATTAAATCAGGTTTAGCTACGACCATTACGGCTTTCCTATCCGTAGTGTGTGCTAATTTTTTATATTTTTTATCGATTCCATAATTACTCGATACATTTCAATACCCGTTAATAGTTCTAGCTTTTACTTTTGGCTCGTTATCTCGTTAAAGTAATGAGAAATCGAACTACATTTTTTTTTATTAAAACGATGGCCGTAAATCATGTTTCGGCCGTTAACTGAATTTGTATAAATAGTTTTTTTTTTCGATCAAAAGATAAAATGTTTCTGTTTTTATACCTAAACATATTAAATCATCATCCTCACCATCGTCATCAGTAATTATTAACACTAGTCAATTAAGCTAAATCTCCCTTCATCCGCACTAATTAGCTTTAACTTCGGCTTAACACGTGCGTGGACTCCCGTAGCTGAAAGGTGTCTTTTTCTTCTTTTCTCTTTCTTTTTTTTTTCTTCTTTCTTTCTTTTTTAAACTGGTATTACTAGGATTTTATATCGTGAAGGTAGTTTAAAGTATATAAATTTTACAGGAACAAACATCCATACCCAGAACAGTTATTTGTAGACCGCACAAATATTGTTGCATGTGGGATTCAAACCCGCGACACTCAGTGTCATAACCGTAGAACTGTTTTTTAGTAGTAGTATATAAAAGTTGACATTTCAAAAGACTCCAAAATGCGGCATAATGGACACCGATTTTTGAGGTCAAATGTGAATAAAAATGGAATAATGATTTTTTATATTTACGCGAACACTACACATTGATTAAAACTACTTTTACGGATTTAATCGCGTTTATTTTTAATTTTAATTATTTTTATTTTTTAACTGGTAACGCGATTAAATCCGTAAAAGTAGTTTTAATCAAAACTGGAATTTTTATTTTTAAACTAGTAAACGCGATTAAATCCGTAAAAGTAGTTTTAATCAAAAATGGAATATGTATAAGACACATGCTGCAGTAGTATTGTTGCAGCATAAATTATTTAGCTCGACCATAGAAGGAGCATGCTCTCACAAAGCACCAGCGTAAAAATAGCAGCAAATAACATGTCCTGTTTTGGATTATCAGTGATGAAAACCGGAGACCCTTTTTACTCGTTACGCGACCTTCCATCTTAGTCCTCATGAATGGCAACGTTTCTTTATTTTGATTCTTAATCCAGGATAGTTGTAGGTGTCTTTGAGTCACAGAACTGTGCACATCATCGGTCTTGTAAATACAGGGTGGAAAAAACGAACGAAGGGAAAGTACATTAAATATTGTAGATATCAAATTTCACTGAAATGGAATACAATAGAATCATTTTAATATCGATATTGATAACATGTAATTCTTATTGAAACTATTTTTTTTAATTTTTCCTCTGGTCCGGAAAAAGCCTCCCTGGGAAAAACCAGCAAGACAAAACAAGACACAATTCTTTTGGCCCAAAGGGAATTTTTTTTAAAAGCATAACTTACAATATAATATTTATACAATCTACAGTACACATCAATAACAGAAGTGTAGGCCGTGATCTCTTGGAAGGTTATTTGGCAATCACAGCGCAAAACATATCGCAACTTTGACGTTGGCAGGTCTGGGTATTTTACATGTGGCGTCAACGAGATGATTATATAGCTATTTTTTACAGGAGATGGGTGACAAACGAGCACACAGTCCACTTAATGATAAGTGGTTTCTGTGGCCCATAGACATCTACATTTATCTTCGATTACGAATAAAAATGCAAATGCGTCATTCCAACTTATGTCCATGGAGGCATTCCATCTTTGTCGTCACCCGTGAGGAATAAGATAGAATGCCTCCTTTCCAATAAACATGATCTCCGATTCCCTACACTAACATACGAAACACAGCAGCGTTAAGCTGCTATTATACGCTGGTATTCTGTGAGAGCGTAGTTCTTCCCCAGTCGAGCCGACCCATTCGTGCTACAACTATACTACTAATATAGCTGCAGCGTGGCTCCACCACGTAAAACGTATTTCCCCGAAGCCATGCAATCTTTTTGGTATTTCCATTGATTTATATTTACTACGTACTAGAGAAGCTATTCCAAACAAAAAATGTGCACTACTCTGTAACCGCGCATGCGCGGGAAACGGTAGAGTCGCGCATGCGCAGTCGATATAAACGCGCGAAAATTGTCATAATAAATAATTGTTTATTTAAATTGTAATGTATATTTTTTTAAATTTTCCTTTATTTTGCATATGTGCTAATTTAATATAAAATTATTATTAGCGCCGCTCCGCACTGCATGAATATCGAAGCCACAATAACAGGTGTACGGATTGCAGTACAGTTCAGTTGAACATAGTGAGTGTTCGAAATGCCATATCTAGTGCGTTGTACATATATGTCGATGAGTATTTCCCACTGACGTTTTAAATAATATTAATATACAGTCCATCAACTTAAATCAGGAAGAAAAGAAGAAGGGTACAGATGCGTTGTCACCCCTGCGGACGCCTTACAACGGTGCCTTATAACCTGTAATAGTACAGGTTCTGGAACATTCAGAACAACACCATAAAGCTAATTAGCGGCTGGAACTTAAAAATCAAAAATGGTTTTCTACCAGCTGCCGAATAGACCAGCTTTGATAAGCTTAAGCTGCGCAAGTAGCCGCGAAAAGAATTATGTAACTCCGACATTATATTCGCTATATGTTTCTGTTTTAATAATGATTGCAATTATTGCAGATATTAAATTAAAATTGTTTGCGCTATATAAGTCACTGTGTTCACAATTTTCGACAAATAGAAATAAATAACAATCTTCTTTGTTAATCATTATATTATCCCAGTAGTAATTTATGAAATGCAAAGGTTTAAACGAAGGAGAGGAGGCTTGCATTTAAATGTTTTAATGACACACATTACATACGCTATGGGACGTCAAAAATTTCGACGTAATACACACGCTCTCGGCATATCAAGCGAGTAGAACTAGTTCATTTAGCACCGTCAGTAGTGCGATGCCCTGTCGCAAGCACACGGGCGGCCGCCCGCGCTTATTTGCGGTGCGCTTAGCTGAGCCCCGCTAACCAATGCTGTCGTTGCGTTAGAGAACACAGCTTAAAATGCAGAGCCATAATTGGGTAATAAATGAACGTATGATATTGGCAGACATGTTACGGTTTTGGAGGAATTTGGGTAAAAACTGAGGGTCCCAAAGGTCAACTACCTAGGTCCTTTTGTTAGTGTTTAGGCACGACTCGTAGACATATTCGTTAACGATGAAGAATCGGAATTGTACTAATTACAAGCTGAGACATTCTACCTTAGTACTCAGAGGTGACATCATATATATCAACACATACTGGATGACCTTTTTACCGTCTGGAAAAAAATAGGGTGTAACATGTGAACGGAGTAGAACCTATGGCAGTGATATTTTACAAAAATATAAACAATAATTTTGAATTAAATAAATAAATCAATTAAAATCTTCGAATTAAAATCATTTCCACTTTTTACGAACGGATAAAACAATCATATAGGATTTGACCTTACTAGGAAATGTTTGTTTTTTGTTTTTCGTAAAGTAGCAGTGGCATATGCTTTTACTTTCGCATGTAACACTATTTTTGCCAGACGGTAAAAAAGGTCATCCAGCGTATATATGCGAACGAAACATTGTCAATGTGATACAATTCTGCGATGGCATGGTCCCATGATAATTAGGTATAATAATTATGAAAAATTAATGTTCATCAAAATTACTATGTATAATATAATTATGTATGTATATCCGTTTAATAAGCCCGTCAGAAACTCTTTAAATAAAATATCTCAATCTATGATGTAATCATAAAATAAATGCGGCAGACATGTCCTTAGCTAGATAATATTACTTAATTACGCATATATATATATATATATATATATATATATATATATATATTAATGGTATCACATGGTAGATATCGATGAGTACTAGGAAATACCTATACCTTTTGAGTCTATTGTGTTAAAAAAAATATTAGTAGCTAAGGTTTATGGTTTCTATAATTTATACTATAGGCTTGCTTAATCTTTGACCTTGTAACATTCAGTGTACAGAGCGCGTTATTGTGCGTAGAGCTTCACCAATTATCGCATCTCGCACCCATTATGGACACAAATGTTGGTGGCGCTAAAATCGCATGTGATAACAAACCGTTTAAGAAGGAAATGTTTCTTAATCCTATTATCAACCAAATATTGTAAACAAAGTTTGATATACACTGCTAGACATTTCTTATATGGACTGTATATACAACTTTTTATTTAAAATTCAAGTTATTACCTTATAATATTAGAGATCAAACCCGCGACATATCATGGAAATTTAAGTCCTCTAATTGCTCATACTGTTTTTTTTTAATTTAACAATTAGAATTTTGAGCTCCAATGTAGATACAATGACCTGCTCAGAGATGAGCATAACGTTAGATATCTATTTTAGTACCTTTAGTTAGTCAAATATTTTCACATTTTTGCGGAATATGCTTCATTAACTTATTGCATAGACCTCTTATTCAATTTTAAAATGTTTATATTGTTAAGTCGTCAAATCAGATGGGCAGCAGTGTCTTCTTAATAACGATAAAAATGAAAACCCCCTTCCATTCTAGGAAGAATTTGTCTTAAAATCTGGCTCGGAAGATCAAGACTAATCACACCTTCCAATTTTCCAAGTCTCGCACGTTTCACGCTGATTTTTGTCATCGGTCTGGGCTACCATGTCTGGTAAAGTAGCATAACGAAGGCAAACGAGATCTTTCTGGCCTTTCCCAGAGTCGCCTTTTACGACTGCACTATAACAAAATGGAATTCAAAGCACACGTCAAAACTGCTGCGATTAATAAACACAAAATCAAAATAAAATTAAAGTCAATTATACTTCATAATACCTAAACAAATCAAGTTCGGGTGGCGGTGTAGGAATATCTACTACCCTATATCATCCCGTGGGTGTTATGAGACGCAATAGAGGTAAACGAATCAGCAGCATCATAACAATTAGAACATTGAAAATCCACCTGCCAGCATAGCATCTATGACAAATTCCCCATTAGTCAATCAGCCCATCAGGAAATCCAAAGGGAATTAATGAAATTTAAAGTTAAAGTTACAACCTATATACGTCACTCTGCTGGGCACAGGCCTCCTTTTACTTCTGAAAGGGTTCTAGGGCAAGGACGTGTCCGCCACGCTGCCCCAATGCGTGTTGGCGGATTTAACATGTCTCTGAAATATTTTTTTATTTCGCAGATATGCAGGTTTCTCATTATGTTTTCTTCACCGCCGAGCTTAAAATTATAATTAATAATTATATTGATGCCAGTGGGAGACCTATGTTCAACAGTGGACTTGTGAAGGGCTGTAATGATGATGACGGTGGGAATTGAACCCGGGTTGCTCACGTACTGTGAATTTAATAACAAGCGCTAAGCCCCTGAGCTACGAATACCACGGCCCTGATTAATGAATAAATGTTTGTTTTATTATTGTTTGACGCCACCGTGGACAAAGGACAACACCGTGACAGTTATTTTTACCAAGCTGAAAATTTAAAACCTTATTATATTTATATAATGTTTTGTTAAAAATGTCTGTTAAGTATATCTTAACAGACAGTTTTAACAAAATTATAACTTGTGACGTAGTTGAAAATGTTATCACAGACTAACTAGTAGATTCTACCGGATAAACACAAGTCAAATTCAACGGCAGTAATATAAATTCGAAATTCTAATTTATTTCAAAGTTATAATATAAATTCGAATGCTTAGAATAAACTTAACAATGAAGCCGTGAACGACTTAAACCCAATTTGAAATGACACAGCAAACACGGCTACATAGCGTAGCCGCCATGAGCATCCATGATGCGGCCACTAAAACCTTATGACAACACCGCTCATCGTCACATAAAATTTTAAAAGTGTTTACTCACATACGCTGTGACAGAGCGATCTAGTCTGACGATCGCTGATGTTGACAAATGTGGCCAACCACTTTATATCTACGTTTGAATTGGCGCTTATCACGTGGTAGCAACGTTCAAAACCGGAGCTATGTTGTCATGCGTTTCACGCTTAAAGAGTAATGGTAATGATGTTTACAGTTAAGTCGTCATGTAGTTGCTAATCGCGTCGAAGTCGCACGTTAGCGCCTCGCCCGGTGTCCGTAAACAGCGTTATTCATTGTCACCCTTGCTGAATGAGGCTCAGTCCTTCCTGATGCACGTACGTATACGAGGTGCCCTCACGATCGTAATGCATCATAGGGGTGGTCATAGCGGTGAGCTTCGCATATATACTTTGAAATGTAAGTTAGTATCGAATAAGCTTTTGCAATTTTACTTAAAATGGATTTCGGTTTCGGTTCATTTAATTTTGTATAGTTAATAATTCTACAGTAAAGTAAATCAATGCTAAGATCTAGGTCTAATCTCAATCCTGGGCGCGTTTCCTCTTATTCATCAAAAGGTGCAAGGGAAAGGCAAGGTGCAGACCCAATTCATGTATTTTTTTTTCTATTTCTAAGTCATTTCTTAGTCAACATGATTGAGAAATCCTTCACCGTCAAACACGAGGTAAATCAGCACTAAAATTGCAATCAACAATTCCATTGACGCCAGCAATCGAACCCGGGTTTCTAGCGTACGGATTATCTATATATCGCCATATTATAGTAAAATTGACTTTAATCGACTTGAGATTACTATTTTCATGAATTTTATCATTATAGCTAAAGTTGCGGAAACTTTTAAACTTTAAAAATTATCGGGGATCAATTGCTATATATATCTAGTTTAAGTATTTTTTATTTCTTTAAAGAATAGGGTGACAAACGAGCACACAGTCCACCTGATGATGGTGAGTGGTTGCTGTGGCCCATAGACATCTACATCTATCCTCGATTACGAATCACAATGCAGATGCGTTGGAAGTTGTCACCCATGAGGACTAAGATGTAAATGTCTCGTTTTCATTAAAAAGAATCTCCGGCTCTCTACACCTATGCTCTACACTCACCATACGAAAAACAGCAGCATTAAGCTACTATTTTACGCTTGTATTCTGTGAGAGCGTGGTCGCTCGGTCATTCATGCTACAACTATACTACTAATATAACTGTATCATGGCTCTACCACGTATATATATGAGAAATGTTCGAAAATTTATGTCGACTAATTCAGAGTACGATTATGTTTCCTATATTTATTTTAGGAACGTTATAAACTGTCTCGTAGTTAAGAGAACCAGTCGTAAATACATCAGTGCAATTGCACCTGTGCCAAGTGTAACGTATTGTTAACACAGGTCATGGCCACAGTGACAGTTTAGTTACGATTCTTGTGACATATTATTAAATTTTTAGAAAAAATCCATGGGGCTATTACTTCTGTACGTTTGTCTGTGTATTCCGGTTCACTCAAAAGCTACTCTAGGGATATTCTGCAACTTTCTAGATATTAAAAATGATGTATTTATTGTGTAATAAAATTTGATAATTTACGTAATCATCCCATATTTCTCTTTTGCTATCAAACATCGCTAACTTTAAGTTTGAAATGGTCAAATAAATACCGTTATCTGTGTAAAGCTTATAGGAAGCTTAAGTAACAAGTCAAATAAAATAATCTCACCTGTACTAGTACGTGATTAACGGTAGCTTCTGTTCGGCGGGTAAGCCTTTGAAAATCACATGATAGAAGTAAATTCACAAGGAATTGTTGCACCCAAATTTCGATAACTGTGGCTGGTTCTGGGGAAATACATTACCAGTGCTAGAGTATCGGCTCCGCAGTCACCTACCCGGTAAATCTTCTATGAATGGTATGCCGTAATGTCAGATGGTACATTCTTCTCTCAAAGTTCCCACTCCCAATCATTTTCGCCCGATATCCATTTCTACCATTTCTTTTCAAAAATTTTGAATCCTGTGTTTAGAAGCAAACTTCTACTTTTAATCGAAACATAACCTACTGAGTATAATATATCAGTCTGGGTTTCGCCCTGGTCATAGTACCACTACTGCTTTAATTAATGTCATTGATAATGTCATTGCTTGTCAATATTAGGGAAAAAAACAGTATTGGTACTAGTTGATTTCTCAAATGTTTTCAACACAGTTGATCATGAAATCCTTCTTTCCATACTATCTCATCAGAATTTTGGCCCCACTGAATTGGATTGGTTTGCATCTTATCTTCGCGGTCGACGGCAGTCAGTCTTTGTGAAACAAATTACCTCAGCTTGGGCTGTTGTGGATGCTGGTGTGCCGCAAAGCGGTATTCTTTCTCCTGTAATGTTTTCAATTTTTATAAACTTTATTACCTCCATCTTCAACTGCTCGTACCATTTGTATGTCAATAACCTTTAGCTTTATGTGCAAGCTGAAATTGGGGATATCCATAATGGGATCAAAAACCTTAATGACAACTTATCAGCTATCAAAGATTGGTCTACTCTTTATAGAGTTTTGGGTAGCTCAAGGATGCTGGCTAAGATTAATCTTGTAGACTTACCTCCTATTTATTATGATAGTATTATAATTCCGTTCAGTAACTCTGTTAAAAATCTTGGCCTTCACATCAACAGTACGCTGAATTGGAGAACTCAGGTTTCAGAAGTGAGTCGTAAAGTCTCGTTTACAACATTTTCATCCCACAAAATCTAAGATCGTGCTTGTCCAATCGCTCATTTTACTCATAGTTGATTATGCAGATGTGTTTTATCCGGATCTGTCCCAAGATCTGAACAAACTGGAACGCCTTCTCAATAACTTTGTAAGTATGATTTTTTTCGGGCTTTGTAAGTATGACCATTTTCTTTTAAACTAAATTTACTTATAATCCCGCAGAGGCGCAATTCCAGAATATGGCTTGTACTTGTTTCCATATTAAATGACCCATCTTCGCCATCTTATCTTAAGAGTAAATTTCAATATCTCTCCTAATCTCATGATAGGGTCCTACGTTCTTCTTCTAACAACAAAATCTGTATTTCTGTTCACTTCACCGAGTTTTATGGTAATTCCTACACAGTTCAGGCTTCACGCCTTTGGAACTCCTTGCCTGATGAGATCAGAAAAGTACCCAATGAGTACGCTTTGAAAAAGTTTACATGACTCATCCATTTATTATGTACCTATTGTTAAACAGACCTATATTTTCATAGTCATTTGTATGTACTAATTTATGTATTTAATTATGTATATTTGCATCTATATGCATGTATTTATATATTGTATATATATATGTATATATATATATATATACATACATATATATATATATATATATATATATATATATATATATATATATATATATATATATATATGGATAGGTCATATCTTACTGCCTATAACCTTCGCGGAAGCGGAAGCAATATGTTGACAAAGCTTTACCGCAATCTGATAAACGGTGTGGCAGCGCATAAAATACGAACAAACAAAAATTAACTTTCATATATATTAGATAACAACCGTTCTAAATATGTATTAGTATCTATAGAACATTTGCTTGGCTTTAACGTGTTGACAGATTCACATTTCTCTTTTTTTTCTCAGACATGCAAGCTTCCTTATGATATTTTCCTTCACCTATGAGCACAGATGAGTGTCAAAGACGAAGCTCAGAAGCTAAATGTTCGTCGTAATTTCACAGTACCTACGGAGGTAGCATAGATCCATTACTCTTCAGCACCATTGAAGTTGTCGATTATAATTTAAGTGCTGATTTACTATGGTAGAGAAAAATTCTGAGTAAAGCATGTCTGAGGAAAAATATATTTCCAAGACGTGTGAAGTCCAACCACACGTAATGGGCAGGGCGGCACATACTACTTTGCTATAAAAATCCTCTGAGAGATGAGAGGATGGCAGTGCCCAGTCGTGGGACGCAGATAATATGTAGCTTATTTTAAAATATAAAAAACGAAGCTAAAACTTATTTTAAAATATATTAAAAATAAACTTTATGTTATTTCTATGTTGTAATCCCTCACCAACCATCTAGTTAACATAATCAAATAATATTCAATAAAAATTTATTAATATATAATATTGAGGAGCATCTAATCATTCTAAAATATCCTTGTCTATCATTTAGGTTAGGCTTCCTTTCGCGCTTAACCGACTTTCACACCAGATGGTGCTTTGAAGAATAATTAATTGACATACAACTTATCACAGCTAATTTATTCGTCTGGATAGACAGTAGTTTGTCGCAAGTTTGGCAAAATTCCATCACAACACTATTCATGGAAATATCACCTTTATTGCTGAAATTCAAAGCTCTTTTTCCATTATTTTTGATAACGTGGTATTTTCTTAGATCACTGAAACACTCCTGTCAGTAAGAAACAGTTAAATTGAAGCCAAAATAAACTGAACCTCTTCTAAGACGTATTTCGTAACAGCACTACGGATGTGATTTGAAACAATAATTATTATAGAAAACATTTGCTGCTGGCTTATTCTAATGATTCAATGACTGTTCATCTGCATATTATATGAACCATTTTTACAATATTTATATGAAGCACATGATTTTAAATATGAAAAAGAAAAAATATCCAGATCGGGTAAGGGCAGCAGTGACAAAATGCCGACTATAACAAATCCCCGAAATTGCCAAACGGGCGTTTATGACAAATTCTTTCTTTAACGGAAGAAGCATAATATGTATATCCAGCAGAAAATGCGTTGTTTAGGTGACTTTTACCGAACGATACCAAAGAAGCAAAAAAAACATGAATGTTTTAACCAACTCCCAAAAGGGTTCCTCCATTTTGAGGGGGACTTTATTTCGATACACTATCCCTTGGCACCGACTTTAGAACCTATTATGCGAAAATAATTTTATAGTTTTAAATTCGGTTTTTACTTTTTATTATCATAATTTAGCTTTTATTAGCGAGAATCCAAACATTTATTAAAATATTGGCCGAATTTATAAAATAGGTAATAGGTAATAGGTCACCTATTTTCAAAGTGTTAAAATAATTCCTAGATTGATAATGAACCATTATAATTTTTATATAATTTGTTTTTAAACCGAATAGTGCCTTAAAAAGGTTTTTAACCTATCGATTTAAATTTTCGCGTGAAAACGCTAGCCGCCATGCTGCCCAACTCGTGACGTCACTGTCCTCAGCTTTTGCCGATTTTTCAAAGGAATAAGACACTTTCAGGCATGAAGATACCCGAATACATTGCCTACAAAAACTAGACTATTGAGATGTAGACTTATATTTATCTATCGTTTATACAAAACAAAACATCATGAGGTGAAGGGTATCGCAAGTCAAATTTTGTAATAAATTACATTAACTTAGATATTATAACTAATGATTGCTAATGATTGTAATTGTAGATAAACTAAACTATGATAGCTAATAAACTTTGTTTTATCAAAATACACTCTGACTGGTTTTTAGGTATTGTGTTTTTGTATATAGTTTTTAGGTATTCTGTTTAAACATACCTCAACAAAAAAAATGCCACCATCGATTTATTTATCCTTGGTAGATTAGTTCTTTCTGCTTTTACGAATTCGTCTTCCATGATGTCATTTCAATATAATTCGGTATAAAATCAATAATCATAACGATAACTTGAAAAATCTTGAAATAACACAGCACCTTAGAGCGGATCAGTGACATCACGACAGCATCTAATATAGCGGACTGCGTTTCGCAGATTTGAGGCACAGACGAAAAAAAGATTCTTAAAATTGAAATATAAAATTTATAATCCAATTTTATAAATGCAAATCAATATCTTTGGTTTACTTTTTACAAAATCTATCATAAATATATATTTTTTTGATTTTTTTTTACATGGTGTAAAATACCCTATTGTTAAATTGATCGAAGTATTTAGTCGATAGTGGTAACTTACTAGGTTTCGATATCGAGCTGTCGCTTTGTAGCTCCCAATTATAATTAACAAAAACTTAATTAACTACAATATGGAGCTGCAAAACGACATAAATGATAAAAATAAATTAGGAGAAGAGAGTCCTTTCAACGGCGCCAGTGCACAACTAATTATGCTGATTAGTATTTAATTAATTAATCAAAAAATAATTGATGTCTTTTTCATATTTTTATGTTGAAATTTTATGCACACAAAATATACTCGTATATTCCCTGTACGAAACAAAATCGATGCGTTTTATATACAAAATTAAATATAAATTTGAATATAATTTCAGACTTTTATAGCTCTCAGACTATTTGTCAGGAAACGCTCCATTTGATTAAATATTGGTTAGATAAAAGCAACTACAGCTAATTTTCTGCTACATTGCTTGTGTTCTATAGTGGTCTTCTAAATGATTGTGTTGTGTATAAAGTGAAATTTTTGTAAAGTAAAAGTAAAGTTACAGCATTATACGTCCCACTACTGGGCATAGGCCTCCCCTCATTTCTGAGAAGGTATTAGGCATATTAGGGCAAGGAAGTGTCCGCCACGCTGCCCCAATGCGTGTTGGCGAACTTCACATTTCTTCGAAATTTTTTTCTTATTTCTTAGACATGCAGATTTCCTCAAGATGTTTTCCTTCACCGCCGAGCACGTGGTAAATCAGCACTTAAATTTGCAATTAGCAATTCCATTGGTGCCGGCGCGTATCGAACCCGGTTCGCTCGTGTACTGCGAAATTTACAGCGAGCGCTAATCATCTAAGCTACCATGGCTTTTTAGTTCTGAAATAACTCGATATTATTTTGTTATATCATATCATCGTGTAGGACATAAATTTCACCATGCAAGCTTACACTTTTTTAATATGTTACGCCGGCTCCACACGTTGCCCCCAATGTAGATGCCAACGCTTCTCGTCCAACGTGTGGATCTAGAAAATGGCATTGGTCCCAACGTTGGGCGAGCGTTGGTAGTTGGCCGGCTCGTGTCGGTTTCATCAAAGGAATCTGCGCCAACGCTCGCGATCTGTCCACATGTTGGCACTCATTGACTTATATATTACTAGCGTAAGGACCGGGCTGACCGAACAACTAAAACGGACCAGTGCTCTGGCCCTAAAATTGCAGTTTAGGCCCTACGCGAATCTGTCGACAGTAGTGCAGTAGTAGTTTATGGCAGGACAGATTTGTCTGCCATAAATATGTCAAGCTGCGTGGTAAAAGGATGCAAAAATAACGATACGAAGATTAAAAAGGAACATGGGATATCGTATCATCGGTTAATAACCCTGTATTAATTTTGTTACAATTAAATTATTATATGAACGCTTTTTTAAAGTTTTATTTTACAGTTAGTTTAGTTACGTTACCAATATTAGGCCAGGGTTGGATTCAGACCTTCAAAAATATTGTACATGAAAAATAAAATTATACTATTTTTTAAAAATTATATCACGTTAGACGTTTCATGATTCTTTTTTCCCCATGTGGGGGGAATTTGGCGTCACGCGTCTCGTTTATTTATACGTTTCGTTTTTGACGGTTTTACTTTTATTTCTGTTTTATTTTTGTCTAAAAAACTTAGAATAAGTTTAATTTTGAATATTGCTACCTAATATATTTTATATTCAATAAGGGTAAAACGAAAAGAGTATAAAAGAAACCATATCTGCTTAATTGAATCTGAAAATCTAATTCATAAAATATTTTGAAATTTTCTAATATTTTATGAATCAATTTTCAAACCGATTACTTCTGGAGCATAGAGTTTTTATCGTGGTAGCCCCTCATTATAGTTGTATCAAGGATGCAACATAAATGCATCGATCGAGCACCGATTGACCAGAAAGGGAGCTAATTCTAATTTTATTTAAAAAATGCGGTACTCATGTACAATACAGAAATTCTCGATATCGTAGGTTAATATTAAAAAGTAAAAGGACCCAATAATAATACAAGTCGATCTTTAGGTAAAATTATGGTATTTGCGCTTAGTATTATTACGATACTATATACTACAAACTATGAAATAATGGTACAGTTAGGATAATTATACTAAGAAATCCGACCCTGGTTACGTCGTGTTATGATATGACGTTTGTATTATGACAGATGCGCTACTTTTTCTTGTATGTATATGTTATGAGTAAAATATTTAGATGGGCCTCTATTCCTTTTGAAATCATTGCTGGCACTTTGCTTAGTTCTGTTGCAACACGCAGCAAGTGCGTACGTCGAGCGAGAATGGCTTCCTCATCCACAAAATCGCCACCGGCATGGACGATTGAAAAAGTCATAGAATTTATTGAACTTTATCAAGCACATCCAATAATATGGGACGCAACTCGAAAGGATCGTAAGAATAAAAATTTATTAGCTGATGCATGGCGCACCATTCAACAGAATATGGGAATGAATTTCTCAATTGAAGATTTAAAAAAAAAGCGAGAATCATTAATGAGCAAATCTCGTCTTTACAGAAAGAAAATTAGTGACTCTACTCGACCTGGATCATCAACAGATGATATTTTTAAACCAAATTGGTTCGCTTATGAGCTCATGGATAGGTTTCTTGCTCCGATTTATGATAAATCAGATACAGTTACTATTAACACAGAGGTAAGATAAATATTGATTAATTTTTACTTTATTTATTTACGTAGATAAAATCACAAACTGTGACAAATTACATACTTAATCTAAAGCACTTAGTTGTTTATTTCGAAAAAATCACCTGGGTAGGTAGGTACACTGAACCACAGGCTAGACATAACATGATGACCTTGAGCGCACCTTTATGCCCTACGTATTAAAAGATGTTTTCGTAGTGCAACTGTAACATACATACATCTGACCTGTGGCTCAGTGTACCTAAATCTACGTAATAATTTTGTAGGTCGGTAGTTTTTTTATTTAGTGTGAATAAAAGTACCTATGATACATATTCATTTCGTATTTCTCTAGCATTTTCTGTTGTTCTAATTGGTATTTGATCTAGTGATCTTAATTTTTGCTCTTCTAAAACATTATCTATATTACCTTCCGGCATATACATACGGTAGGAGTGCTGACTCTTTTTCAAAAAATTATGAAGTACAACGCAAGTGAGTGTTATAATAGATGCTTTTTCGGGTTGTAGTAATATATTGCTTTTTAACACTCCAAATACCGATGTCATTATTCCAAATGTACATTCAATCACAACACGAGCCCTTGATAGTCGACTGTTGAATTTTCTATTTTGTGAGCCAACTGGCGGTGTACCAGGAAAAGGTTTCATGATCCTTTTAGATAATGCAAAAGCTCCAGTCTGCCACAAAAACATAGGGCATAGGAAGATGTCGATCAGGTAAAGGAGCGTCTTGCGGAAAAAAGGAATCAGGTCCATATATTTTGTTATAAAGCATGCTATCATTAAAAACTCCACCGTCACTCATACGTCCATGTGTTCCTACGTCAGCAAATGAAAAGTTGTGTTTGTTAGTCACTATTAGCTACCGCTAGTAATATTATACTGAAGTTGTGTTTATAGTTATATAACTCTGATCCACTATTAATGGTTGACTGTATTTTAATGTGTTTCCCATCGATAGCGCCCAAACAATGTGGAAATTGCCATTTTATTTCAAATTCTCGAGCAATCTCAAGCCATTCGTGTTCATTTTGTGGCACCTAAAACAGAAAAAAAATATCAGTGTAGGTAATAGTTAATAATTTAAATAAGGGTTGAAATTTACTTGTTGTGTTTGAATTTTTAGACTATGGAGTTTCCTAATGAAGACAGCAATCAAGATAGAAGCTTTTCTAATGAAGAGCAAGCATTCAAAATAGAAGTTCCACGTCAGCCAAAAAACGGCGAAAATCGGAAGTCACGGAAGTAAGAGCTCAGATTAAGACAGCTGTAAATGTCCTAAAAATGACTTATACTGTCAACTACTGGCCAAAAAAAATAAAAAAAAATTAATGAGCAACAAAGGGAGGTTATAATGCACGATATAGACGAACTTATTTATCAGAAGCAAAATGAGTCTTACTTAAATATTAATAGCCCTGCTCGTAGCAGCACTTACTCGTACGTAAGGTCTACCCCGGATTCCGTGCGTTTTACACCTACACCGTCCCCTTCATCACAAATGTTGACGTACGATATGTCTACCCGAGATTCCGTGCGTTATGCACCTACAACATCCCCTTCGCCTCAAGTGATGCCAAGCCCGTCATATCACGTTGCTGATGATTATGGTGATTATACAGTTGTATCACCAAATCATAGCCAAGCAGAATATGTGACAGTTTCATCCACCTCCTCCACATCTACTCCAAAGGTGATAATTATATCAAATGATATTATCTCTCAGGCATTTACTCTTTCTCAGATACAACATAAGAATTGAATGCTAATGCAAGGACTCGATTACTTTCTCTAATTATTTTTCTCAATAAACGTGTTTTTGATTATTATTATTATGGTTTTATTTTACAAAATATACAAAAATTACTTACTTTTATAAAAGAACGCAATGCCTCACATACTGCTTTACATACTTCCGGCACGATCAATGATATGACTTGAGGAGAAATCTTAAATAGGTAATGAAGACTTTTGAATGAATCTCCAGTCGCTAAAAATCTAAGTGTCACAGCAAGGCGTACTTTGGTTGTTATTAAGTCTCAATACTGTATCTTGCTTTTTTATTCTTAGTCCAATCAACTGTAGAAGGTATTCGAAATCTATCGAAGACATACGACAAAAGTTATTAAACTGTCCTGATGGCTCTTGAATCAAGTTACTCAATAATCGGGTTCCATCATACCTAAAAAAGAAAGAAAATGTAAATATAGAATCAGAAAGAACTTTAATATTACAGCTCCTGTAAACAACTGCTGATATAATTATCTATAGTTTGTTGTTGATGTTATTAGGATATTTAAAATTGAGTGTATAACTAGATCTTTACTCACTGATTCCGTGTTTTGTAGCTTTTTATTTTTTCTCCGTAACAAATATAAATGTGCACTCAGTACTATAAAAGCGCTCAGAGCAGTTTCGATTTCTGTATCGGACATCTTCACATTGGCCCTGACTTGACAGAACTAGGTTATTAGCCAACGTGTGTACACCTCACCGAACTCGCAGTCCAACGTTAGTACGAGCGTTGGGACCAACGTGTGTAGCCGGCCTTAAAATGTGTAATGAATTATAATGATGTGTAAAAGGGTTAATGATGTGTAAAGGGTATATCTAAATTTTTTAAATGAAACAAAAATGTTTCTGATGAAAATCATAAACAAAAAATGAAAACACGTGTAAGGAATCCATAAAAGAAGCAGAACACTTTAATGTTTGAATAGTTAAAACTTGAAATATTTTTAAGAGTTTATGTTTCGTCGCTATCCTATAATACTAAGTTATAGTCATTGAAGTAACTATCTCAAACAAAAAATGTGCGCTACTCTGTGTTCGCGCGGTTGTTTTTTTTATCATAAAATAAACATAGGTTGAATAATCCGTAGGTAATAGTAGATTGTATTGTTAAATAGGTAAATTATATAGAGAACAATATTTAGATTTTGTCATTTATTTTGTATATTATATTTGCTTATTTAATATGATATTACATGATATTATATCACAATTACATTGTAATGATATTTTTTATCATTAAAGGGAGTTTTTTTTATCAATAAAACTATTAAATACTTTTAATGTACTCATTTACAATGTCGAAAACTTCTTTAGATATTTATTTTTAAACATGATCGGATTAAAATGTCGTTTAAATAAAATAAAATGCTTTCTTTAAATTATTTATTAAACGCACAAGAAACAATATTAATTTATACTTACAACGAAAAAATTATTAAACTTCTAAGTGATACACCCAATTATCTTTATTTGCCTTTAAAGAAAATTAATTTCGTTAGTTTTTGGCGCTCAGAGATATATTCATTTGATAATTTTGCCTCCGAGTGCAAACGTATGGTGGTGTATTTATTTATTACAGCCCGAATAAGATGAACTCTGTGGTTAAGAGTGGAGGGTTGATTAATGCGTGCGTGGTTTAATCCAACCAGTAAATACTTCCTTCTCCATGAATAATTTTAAAGTATTCACTGTGATATATGTGTAGTTATATTTCGAAGAAAGAAATTTACCACCACTCTTCTTTATTGACGTATAATTATTTCGGTAGTAAGGCATACTTCATAAACATCCTCGGTGGAGTATGAGTTTATGATGCGGGAGTTTTCTTGTTGTGGTTAAACTGTCAACACACTCTTCACATTTTAATAATTTTATTAGAGAACGGGATACGTATCCTGAAATGTACCCAACTATAAGTTGTGAAGCTTGTGTTGCCTTTTCATCATTGAGCATATTTGCAAAAATTTTACAATTGTGTTCAGCTTCCAAATCAGATTCAAGTGCTTGTATAGACTGCAAAACTTCGTATGTCTCTTCATCGTGTTTAAACTCGTAGTACTATTTATAATAATTATGGACGCAGAATTTAAGATGCTGAAATTATCTAAAGGGATGCAGTTCCCACTGACAGAAGATCGCAATTCAAGGTGATTTAACGTTTTTTTGTACGCAACCCTAAACTGTAGAACATTGGGATTGTTGTTGTAGCCTCCATGTTTCCTAATCAATCCAAAAAAAAGTTCTAAATGATCCTGGTTTATGCGATACATAGATATATAGTTGATTCGTTTTTTTTCCTCCACTTTTATATAGTGTCTTCATGGATTCAATGCAGATAATAGCACCAACAAAACCTGTTTTGTTAGTTGATTCCACCATTTTCTTTTTTGTTATATTTAATAAAATTTTAGGTTCTCGATTTTTTCTTTTAATAACTCTTTGCGATTTCATTTGAAATTTTAGCTGAAGTATATATTTTTTGACTTCATCTAGAAAGGTGAAAATTTCCAATTTGTTTTTTTCATCTATGGGTCGTTTAAAACCATAAAAATTAAACTTTCTGGAATTCATTACATCGAAGAAATTATTCATTAACGTTATAAAGTTAACAGTAGCTGAAGAATCACAAAGAGTTAATGATTTTGCTATGCTCATGCTAAGTAGCGAGCGTAGCGAGCTTCACCTTCATTATCTGGTTGCGGAAAAAAATATGACGCGGTGTCAACTTATTTGCAAACCGAAGTCCTTCACTTTGCTGGAGATTGTTTAAATTGATTAGTAGTTTCCACTTAAATTGACCATTATTTCCATCGAAAATCAACCTTTTCCATTAAAAACTGTTTCTAATTAATTTTATTAGATGGCACGGATCCAAAAAATGCATACATTTTCTGAAGTGCAAGGATGAGGAAAGTGAGTCTTTATGCTATTTAAATCGGTCAATTGACATCCTATAATTTCAGTTTGTGGCACAACCATCAAACGTTAGATTTGTAACAGTCACGCCAACTTCATGGCACTTTTCCAAACAAATTTTAATCAAATTTGACTTTCTTTCCGCATCAATACCGGATATTAAAAAATACCCAACGGGCAATTTCCAATTTTCGTTTAGCGAAACTAGCATGAACGCTAAAGCTTGACTAGCTGTAGTATCTTCATCTTCGACATCAATAGGACCTGCGCCAAAGTTGACTGCACCAAGTTTGCGTTGTTTGTGAAATAACTTTTGTCTTCTAATAGCAATCTCATCAAATACCAAAGAACATAGTACAGGCTTTTCGTTTAACTGGCTCTTTTGCTTTAAGACTTTAAAAGATTCTTCGGTGAAGCCGGGTTCAGCATCCATAGTTGACTACCACCTGCAGATTGTTCTAGTATGAGGAAGAGCTTTATTATAAGTTTCTCTAATGTATTTATAAGCGGCTGGAAAATAGTAGTGCAACGTCAGTGCAAACTTTCGTAGTGGTGCAGTATACATTAAAGCATGTCTGTTCTGTTTTTTTTTAAATAAATGATTTATGCAGCTCCACGAGATCTGCTTTATACATTAAGTCATTTTCCGTTAGTGCATCAAATCCATATCTGTTTTTCAAATCCTGGACCATCATTTTGTAAGATTCACATTTTTTTTAAATATCTGTTTTGACGCTTTGTCTTCTTAAATTTTTCTGCGAGTATTTTTCTGGCTTTTATTTTTTTTGTCAATTTCTTTTTCAGTACTATTTTTCGAGGAGTGTCGAAAATTGATTCCGAATCACTTACTGGTTCAGATATCGGTTCAACCAAATCTGAAGCACCTGATTTAGAATGGCTACCATCATATGGCACTGCACATTTCTTGAGATATAGTCGACCTGTCTTCGTTGTGTATTTATCCTCATTTTTAAAATGATCTGAACAAATTAGTGTATGATCGCTTGGAAGCCAAGTATCTTCGTTGCGATTTTTTTGCACAAATCTTATCCACACTTCTTTTTTTTCATGACCAGAGCGTGGAAACCTAAAAGAAAACACTGAATATTAATGAAGTTTTATTTACCTAACGAAATAGGGATATACGCTACGTCGATTTTGCGCTCATGAGGTGGGTGCCTTAGATCATAAAACTGAGAAATTTTCGCTATGTGGTCCCATATATTTGGTCCCACTTTAAAATCGAAATCCTGAAAAAAATTCAGCTGTTTTATACATTTGTGCCGAGCGAGCGTTGACCTTTTGTATGAAATAGCTGAATTAAAAAAAATATATAATATATCAAAAACGGTTTAAAAAAATCAAATTTGAAATCCCTGCTTACCCCCTAAGATAGGTAGTGTGATGAAATATGTTCTATAACTTAAACCATGGGCTCAGATCATCATTCTTTTTTTAAATTCGGTTTTCCATACAAAATTTGCAGCTCGCTCGGAAATATTTTATGGGAAGTTGAAATTTTGTTTTAATTTCCGACAATAAATTATTTGTGAACGTTGCTCAGAATGATGGTCTGAGTCCATAGTTTAAGTTATCTGGACACCGTCCCTTTTACACCCTTTATTTGAGTCTAGGTATTACTAGGTAACAGTTAAATAAATAAATAAATATCAAAATCGGTTCAAAAGTAATCAAAATTTTATTGTGTGATGAAATGTATTCTAAGTTTGAGTCCAAGTAACACTAATTTGAATAAAAAAAGAACCATCAAAAACGGTAGTAGGTAGTTAAGTTTCCTGTCCTGTCTTTTCATAATCTATGATTTTCATACAGAAATGGCAGCAATGTGGCAGCGGCAGTAAATAATATTATCAAATATTAATTTAGTGGTTTTTAGCACATGTTGCACGACGGTATTTTTTAATTTTCGAATAGTCACAATCTAGACACGTTGACTCGCTGAGCGTAGGAGAGTGACTGAATATTTGTGCCGTGAGTTGTTGCCGATCGGCAACAACTCACTCAATATTTTGTACGCGTTGTCGTTTCTATGTACGCTAGTATAATTTAGTTCAATGGTTATAGTACTTACTTGACTTTGAAATGAGATAGCCTTTTATTAAGCAGTGCGCTTAAATAGGACATTGATGTTGTTGATAATCATAATGTATACAAAATAGGATATATAAATCCTTAATTTAGCAAATCCCTTACATTTCTACTTTACTTATAATTTAGGATAGTATAATAGAGTAGTTGACACTCCCAAGATATTGTGAGACTAAACTTCTTAAGCACCAAACGACGCATGTCCACAGGTGTCAAACGAGGTGCATTGAAGTGCCAGTCCGCTGCCGATTGATTCAGCTAATGTAAGCACTGGTAATGATGATACGCCTCGATTCGCTTTGCGCGCTGTCTTACAATTTATACCATCGTATATATTTACTTAGCAAGGGACATTTTAAATTATATCGAACGGTTGCTTTTTTATTTTTAATGTCCAACTTGTTATTTCATTTTTTCCATAGCCATGACGAGCGACATGTGTCACGTCCAATGAAATGGTAGCGAGGAGAGAAGTGAAAGAATCACTCTTTTTAATATCGTTTAAGTTGAATCACACATTCAACCCACAAAATATTTGTGATATGTGAAGAAATTGTTTAATGCACATTGCACTTCATAAGCTTTTTAACGTCCTTACATTCCCTGGAGAATTACGATATACAACTTATAAGCGTTTGACTTTGGCGCAGCGGACGTCAGGTTCGAATCCGGCGCGCAACACCATTTATGTAACATCTATAAATAATTTGGTTCAAATTAAGTCGTAATGGGTCTGGGTGTTTATCGTTAGGACTTAGAATAATAAGGTATGTAAAACGTTTTCCAAGATATAAGAGACGTCCCTAAAGTAAGGGTGACTTTCTTCTCTCTGTGATTGTGATCTGGTGATCTCTTAGGTTGCCATGAAACACGGTCCAGCAATACCTACCGATTCACTTTCATTCACTATCGATTAAGAGACAACTACATGTCCATGATCTTGGTTTTAAACTTCAGTCCAAATTTGTGCAAAGACACCAATTTTTGGTTTTAAGGAAACGTAACCACTGTTGTAATAATCCCCGTGCTTTTTACACTGCATTCTATCTTACCTTTGATCTTTTCGCATTAGTGTTACGTCACAGAATAAATATTAGTACTACGTACAGAAGTTGCACTCCTTTGTTGTTGACTGCTTGCCGATGTTTAATAGCCTACATAATTATTATTAATCAGATAAATCGCGCACGCAAGCCAAATAAAACTTCATCGTTGCGCGTTAGTGTCCATATTACTTTGCATCTTTTCCGCTTCCTAAGTCACGGCGGACTTTCCGTGGTTATTAAGGGATGTCAATAGAAAGTAAAAAAATACATTGCGAAATGTTAATTATGTTACTTAGGTGAAATACCTACTCTGACTATGATCGAAAGTATATTTTCGTACCTACGTGAGTTCTGCGATGCCTAACTGCATGCGTTAGGTAAGGCCATTCGTCGGGAATCGCGACGCTTGGCTCGGAAGGAAAAGGTAGATAGTGTAAACAACTAAAAAACTTGAAATACGATTCCTAACAGAAATGTAATCGTATTCTAATTAGTTAAAAATTTTGTTAGTAAACAAAGTTTTGATTTCAGTGTTTTGTGTTATTTTAGCTTAAAATATTTTAAGCTAAAATAACATTTGATACAAAGGGCACGATAGGAAAGTATGATTTTCTTAAAATTCAAAGGTGACGCATGGGCATTAGCCCATATATGGCTAACAAATGGGCTAATAATTCACCTGATGATAAGATGCTTCTGCCGTTCCAGTGTACTGCCCGATAGGTAGGAGGAGATCAGAGACTGAAGATTTAGTTGAAGAGCAAAAATACATTTAGATTTTTTTTGCGCCCGAAGCAAATATGGGCAACCCTCCGGAAAGCGGGGGAGGGAGGTTGGGAATGCTCATAGCATACCACGCAGCCGGCTGCGTGGTTATGTGGTGACTTTTACCCACCAAACCCAACCTTTTAGGAACTGGCTTAACGATCTGACTAGAGATCTCTAAGCCGTATACGAACGCGACCCTCCTTGGCAGAAAGGAGGGCGCAATACATTTAGATAGAAGGCAGAGTGTTCGTGACCTTTTTTATTTAATCAGGGTGACAAACGAGCACACAGTCCGCCTGATGGTAAGCAGACGCTGTGGCCCATAGAATCTACATTTATCCTCGATTAAGAATCAAAACGCAGATGCGTTGTCATCCTTGAGAACTAAGATGGAATGCCTCGTTTCCAGTAAAAAAGGGTCTTCGAATCTCTATAGTCACCATACGAAATACAGCAGTATAAAGATTCTATTTTACGCTGGTATTCTGTGAGAGCGTTATCCTTTCCGGTCGAGCCGATCCATGCTACATATAGCTACAGCGTGGCTCTACCTCGTATACACCTCCAAGAGGCTGCACCTAGATCTGAGCCTGAGTACCCGTAATGTGTTGCCATTTGAAGACTAAAAAATACCTTACGGCCATTAGAGGCTGTAAAGTATTCCGTCTTATTCCTCAGAAGTGATAATTCATCCGGAGCTTTCTTTGTTTGTGTTTGTGGGCTGCAGGTGTTTGTGCTGAGCGCACCACCAGGTGGCTCCTTTTTTTGTTTTTCAGGTTTATAAAAAAATCCATGTTACCATTCTACGTGGTAGAGGCGTGCTGCAGCTATATCACTGGTATCAGGTGGCCTGTGTGCTAGTTTTCCACCATTATACTATAAAAAGTGTTACCTAATAGACGCAAATTTAGTGCAAAGTTAACAAAGAAGATAATTAACAACTGCAAATTTCTGGCGAAGACCAAACAAATGTATTCCAAATTTCGGCTATGCATTACGAAACAAACACCGGTATATTACTATGCAGTAAACATTCCCAGTGTGTGAGGTTAATAAAATCATTTCGTGCGTTCGGCTCGCGCTACGCAGGCGTGTTGTGGTCATAATTTTAGAGCATCTTGACTTTTACTGTTGTACTTGACTTTTTACTGTTGTAGTAAAACCGCGAAGGCCAATCACTAGTTGTTTGCATGAATTCAATAATTGACGGATACGTATTCTCGGTAAATTTCGACGCTAAATTTATGGCTGGCGAGCATACCGCCGGCAGACCGATGGAATACTTCCTGTTCAACGAAATGGTAAATAGTTAACCAGAAATAAATCTATTTTTTTTAAACTTTATATGTAAAAAAGGTCAATTTGTTGAACTTAGCGTAACCCGGAGTAGAGATTCCCGTAGAGCAACACAAGTGCGCTAAAAACATCAGTGTTGAACAAAAGTGAACTGCAGTTCTGCATTGCAATTGTATACTGTAAGGAAACGTTTTTTCCTATTAGGGCTTTATCACTATTTACCACCATGGTAAACAATAATTATACTCGTAAGTCGGTAGCTAAGTAAGTACAGAGAGAGATCAATTCCAGGAATGACGACGAAGAGAAAACGATTAATTTATAAAATAAATACTACTGAATTGAATATCATTTATTTTTATGCGTAATATAATTATATTAAGCCTTAATCATGCACATTCATAGATTCTACCGAGGTGACGCCGGCGCGCGTCGCTAATTATTATAAAATCAAATTTAAAAAAAAACCTAAACAACATGCATTTATGAGCTGAGTGAGAGTATCCTATCATCATAAACTTATTATATTGCTATTGGTACTAAAATATTTCTGCAGAATTATTTATTATTCATTCGGTGAAAATGAGTGACAACAGAATTTATAAAATCCGTTATATTTATACATACAGATTAAGCTTATAAAAGCATGTTTAAGAAAACAAATCTATACATTTACATAATACAATGAAACCAAAGTTCCACCAGAGTTACAAAATCGCACTGCAGCTCCAAACTCCTCTCCTGATATTTTGTTGTTTTCCGACATCCAATAATTGTAAAAGAAATAGCTATTGGAAGATAACTA
The DNA here is from genome assembly GCA_907164705.1 of Parnassius apollo. Taxonomy (NCBI): domain Eukaryota; kingdom Metazoa; phylum Arthropoda; class Insecta; order Lepidoptera; family Papilionidae; genus Parnassius; species Parnassius apollo. The sequence continues at coordinate 2,468,963 of CAJQZP010001607.1, read as the reverse complement.
TAATGCAATTTTAAATAACATCGAAAGGATACAAATATGTCCTCAAAATATTTATTTTCTCAGACATGCAGGTTTTTTTGCGATATTCTTCTCCACCGCCGAACAATGACATCGTCGGTGATCGAACTCAAGTTGCTCACGTAAAGTAAAAGCTCCTTATTCGCGTTTCCTTCATTCGCGTTTTCATTACTCGCGGGGTAAAAAAATGCGACCCAATTTCTATATTCGCGGCTAAAGATTTCTTTATTCGCGGATCTAATCAGTACAACGGTAAATAAATATTATTAAAAAAATTCCAATATGTATCGAATCAAGTGACATGATGAAGATTTGACTTTCTGAAATCTTATGCTTTTTTTCGGTTCTTCAATGTGCTGTAAATTTATTTACAGCCCGATGAAGAACATGCTTCAAAAAGCACCAGAAATATGACATTTAATTTGAAAAATATTAATGAAAGTTTAAGAATGGCAAATGAGATTTGTAATTTCTTTATGAAAATTGATCCGTCTATTGAACGAAGTCTTATATTTAAGAGGCAAATTGCTAATGCCACTGCTTAATATCAGTCTGAATTGAAGAAGCTTTTAAAAAGTGCCAAGCAAGAATTTTTTTTTAAATCGTTGCCTAAACCTGAAGATAATAATTAATCAATATGGTCAAAAACTTCAATTAAATTTTATTTTTTCTATATATTTGTTTTTTTTTTTGTTACCTAGAAACGTATCCCCTATAATCCTATATAAATTAGCATTCCATATTCATGGTTTCTGTATTCGCGGCATATTTACGGAACATATAATAAAGAGCTTTAACTATAGTACGACCTGAAAGGCAAGTAACAATAGTCAAACAAAAAATATTGGGCATTGTAAATTTATTGTGCAATTTTGTTTCTCATAATGATAGGATTTATTATATTATTCTAATGAAAATGTTGGTATAATAATTGCTTATATTTACGTGAATACTACATAGTGATTAGCAGTAACTAATTTTAATTTCTTTAACTTCCTAATTTACATTTACTAGATGCAAGAGTTACAAGCTTGTTTGTTAATGAGACCTCTTTTACAGAGAACACACAAAAAAGATTAAAAACCTGCTTAAAAGAATAACAAAATAGGCTATATATATGATGCTTCAGGAAGTTTGCAGTATGTGAACATATTCAGGATCGGCTCGACCATCAGCATCAGATTCCTGAGACCACTAATCCTCGAAATAGCTATTTAAATTAAACAAAAAAAAAAACATCCTAATTTCGATAGAGAAGATGTCTGAGTACTATTATTTGCTTAGCATTGCATAATTAATAAAATTAAATCCAAACCCAAGCCACTGAAGACTATAGGTGCTACAAAGTATGTGAAACGTAATAAATTAAAAAAAAATAAAATTAAACTCGATAATTTTTTATATAGTATAAGGGTGACAAATAAACACACTAAATGATAAAAGAAAAAGATAAGTATAGAGATATATTTGTATGTGATTTAAGTATCTATGAGATAATCAACTATTAAAAGTAAGCCCGGAGATCTTGTCTAGGTAATGATTTTTTTTATCGAATAAGGATGACAAACAAGCACACAGCCTGCCTGATTGTAAGTAGATGCTGTGGCCTATAGACATCTACATTTATCCTCTATTGAGAATCAAAACGCAGATACATTGTCAACCCTGAGGACTAAGATGGAATACCTCGTTTCCAGTAAAAAGGGTCTCCGGATCTCTACACTCACCATACGAAACACAGCAGCATTAAGCTGTTATTTTACGTTGGTATTCTGTGAGAGCGTGGTCCTTCCCCGGTCGAGCCGACCCATTCGTGCTACAACTATAATATAGCTGCAGCGTGCCTCTACCACGTGTAAAACTACATAAGAAATCCGTAACATCAGTTGAATTCGTGAACGTGAAATTTTTCCATTACAAATTACTCTTAACTTTTCTGTTTAAATTTATTTTACAGTCATAAATCAACCTTCTTTCGACTCTCTCTTCAAGAGATGAGTAATGTGTGGATGTGAGATTTTTTGTAAATCAAGTTTTGTAGATCACAGTCCGACAAGGCGAAAAGTAAGTTGTTTCACAACTGGTGAAATTTTTATTACACGTATGAATGTTAAAGATTAATCGCTGTTGATAATGGGGATAATTATGCTATTCTTAAGCTTACATGAAGTAAATATCCATCAGTTTTATGAGAAATTTTCAAGAAAAAATAAATTTAACAACCGCATTATGTAATTTTTTGACATATAGTACGTGAGGGTAATATGGTCATCCGGTTAATATGGGCAGTTTCTTATAACTCAGAAACTTCAGAAGAAGCTGAAGAATAAAATAATAAAGGGTCAAAAGGACTCTGCTTTTTCGACACCATTTTAAAAGTTGATATTATAGTAAAGAATTTAGTCCATTAGTATTGTGTAGTGCAGTTAATTTTTTTTATAGAACAAGGGTTATAAACGAGCACACAGTCCACCTGATGGTAAGGGATTGCTGTGGCCCATAGACATCTACATTTATCCTCGGTTACAAATGATACCGCAGATGTGTTGTCACTAGTCACCCGTGAGTACTAAGATGGGATGCCTCGCTTCCAGTAAAAAAGAGTCTCCTTATCTCTACACTCACCATACGATTCACAGGAGTATTAAACTGCTATTTTACGCTGGTATTCTATGAGAGCGTGGTTCTTCCCCGGTCGAGCCAACCCATTCGTGCTACAACCATAATATAGCTGCAGCGTGGCTCTGCCACGTATAAAGTTTAGTTTTTTTTTTCAAGTGATTTTCCTAATTTTTGCAAATGCTTTTTTGTTATTTTTATTTAAATATAATAGTTATAGTATAAGAATTTGTATTTTATTCTCCTCCCAGTTTTGGTTTTATAGGGCGACAAAGCTTAAGATGTCCATATTACGCTCACGTATCTTCCTATGCAATTGCTTACAAAGCTCATACTATTAAAGACAACTTTTTGCATTCTGTTACTTAAATATAAAATAATTAATTTAAGGACATCACTTTTTACATCGTAGTTTTGAAGTTTCCTGATTAACGTTTCACGGTGAACACAATCGAAGGCTTTGGATAAATCACAAGATAGCATCCTGTGAATTCTTCAATGCATTTAAGATATATTTATCAGCTCAAGACCATGACCATCGTTAGTTTATGAAAATATTAAAAATTAATACAGAAAATCTTAAATTTTACATGCGATTTTTATATAATATTTAAATTACGTCTAGGTTATTACTTTATAAATGATGCTGTGAATGAAGAAACAAGTTTTATTAGAAGATACAGAACAATTTAATCATAGACATCTTTATGGAGTCACAGCAATAGGGAATAAAGATAAAATAATTACGACTGCAAAAGCACCCGAATGAAAAGCTTACTTCATGTATCAGTATGAGAGACAGACAAAACTAACTACATATATAATATTATAGTTTTTAACATTTAATTATTTTTTATTATTTAATATACTGAGGAATTCGTTATATATCCAAATATTGACACCATGAAATAAATTGTTAAGGGCTATAAATTTTTTGTAAGTGTAGTGATATAGTCGAATACATACCTATTACAGAACAGTTGTCAGAACCTTAATACAAATCTATTAGAATCAAGCGAGACCCAGTTCCTGGTAAAGTATTTAGACACGTCTAAATTTATTCGAACTAGCTTCGCACTCGATTCTCTGACAATGAACTCTTATCGAATAAACAATCGATCACTCAACGCGACCTGGCGCTCGTCTCTCAACGCTGGCCGCGGCGGATCGTAAATCGATATTTACCGGCTTAAAGTACAAGACTAGTTGTAGTAAGTTACTCGAATTTAACGATCGTTTCTGTAATCAGGTGATTTCAAGTTTAGAATCAACAAATGTAAAAGCAAGAAAAGGAAACTGGCTTTTGATCCACTTCTTACTACACTGATCTAGTTTTATTGATGTTAATATCAAGGAGAATAAATAGATTTATAATTATAATTAGACATTTTTATTGTTATTTACAGCGTTTAAGTGATGTTGCATTAAAAAGTCAGAAAGTTGATCTAGAAATGAGAAAATATGTTATTTCTTATTAATATGTTTATAATTTTATTACTCAACTTTTTTATTTTAAATTTAACTATTTTATAGAATAAGGTTACAAGAATCGTGCACATAGTCCAACTGATGGTGACATCTATCCCCGATTGAGAATCAAAATGCATATGCGTTGTCACTCCTGAGGACTGAATTGGAATGCGTCATTTCCAGTAAAAAAGAGTGTCCAGTTCTCGATTCTCAGCACACGAGCAGCATAACACCGCTATTCTGTACCTTTCACCGGTCGAGCCAACCCATTCGTACTGCAACTATAATATAGCTGTAGCGTGGCTCTACTACTTGTAGATGTAGGTTGACTTGTAAAGAAAGCCCTTCAGAACTAAGACCGAATGCCTTGTTTCCAATAAAACGGAACCCCGTTTCTCTAAACTCTACACGAAACACATCAGTATTGGGCTGCTATTTTACGCTGGTATTCTTTGTCCTACTCCGGTAAAGCCGACTCAATTGCACCGAAACCATAATGTAGCTGCAACGTGACTTTACCGCGTGTTGAACTGAATAAAATAGTCAACAATACTAATTCTCACTACTCCATGGGTTGACTGGTAAAGAATGGTTGACATTAAGTCCGCACTTCGTTTCTTTTTGTAAAGGAAATGCAATGAGGCATAAATAAATTAAAAATTAACTAAAAAAATCGAAATTAAACATCTATCTTCATTTTAGTAGTAGTAGACTCTAAGTTTTTTAATGAATAAGGGTGACAAACGATCCATTAAAGGGTCAAGACCAGCATTGAGTCGACCCATTCGTGCTACAACCATTATACTGCATGACCTATTATACCGTCTGGAATAAATTGGGTGTAACATGTGAACCGTAGGCAGTGATATTTTACAAAAAAGTAAAAACAAAAATTATGCATTAGATAAATAAATAAATTAAAATCTATCGAAATTCAAATCATATCCACCCTACTTTATGAACGGCAATAAAACAATAAATTTAGTAGGCATCTTTGACCTTGTCACTTCGCAGGGTCGCAGGCTCAAGGGCAAAGGGAAAAGTAATTTTCTAACGTTTAATTCAAAATTTTAGTTTTTATTATTTGTAAAATATCAGTGACATAGGCTTCTACTCCGTTCACATGTTATCAATTTTTTCCAGATAGTAAAAGACACAGAACTCGTAATATTATTATCTGTGGTAAAAATTTATATTAATCATAGTTTTTTTTTGTATAGGGTAACTCACTAGCTTAGATAATCCCGTATAAGTATTGCAATGTAACATTCATGTGCTGAGTAAATAGAATTAAAAAAAAATATTCTTAACATTACTCGTTCGATAAGTTTGTTCTTTCTATATCACGTAAAATTGATAACTGACATGGACGAACCTTTCTAGTCAAAATAATGTGTGTGTTCAAAATATATAAATATAAAAACATACATTACTGTGATGGTAGATTTTATATGTATATTCTTCGCTCCTACGTAGGCTTTAACTTGTTGTTATTATTGTTTTGTTTTAATTATTTCTTAATATGTTATTAAATAACAGGGCGTCCGGCAGCGCAGTGATTCTAGACCCGCGCATGGTTTGCAAGAAAAATCGACGGACGCGAGGACGCTTGGCGCAGATTTGCAAGAACGAGACGGGTTTGCTGAAGGAAATTACCAAGGGCGTGACCCTTGGAGCCACAGAGTGCGCATATCAGTTTAGGAATCGAAGGTGGAACTGCACCACTCAGAGACGCAGTATGAGGAAAATACTGGTGAGAGGTTAGTAGGTACCTTATCGAAATCATTATTTTTAATATTTCTCATAGTTTATTTTGAGCGTATTTAACGGCAAAGAACTGCCTAAAGTTGCTCTCTCTCTCTCTCTCTCTCTCTCTTTTGACTAAATGACAATAGAAAAAGACAGGTATAGAGATCTTTTATATATAATTGAAGTATTTATGCGATAATCAACTATTAAAAGTAAGCCCGGAGGTGGTGTCTCTAAGTAATGATTTAGATGTCAATTAAATAAATTATGTAATGCATAATATCGTGGAGAAGTATCGTGGAGAAGATTAATTTATAAGTTTAATAGCGCGATAGCTATGCATTTGACTGTGGCGTTAGGTGATCGCGTGTCCGAATATCACAGGATATAAGTATTTGTATAGCACACACATAATTGTTTCGGGTCTGGATGTTGTTTGTATGAAAATGCCCTCACGATACAGGACAAAATCTAGGTGTGGATATACTGTTTTCTTTAATCGAAAACAATTCAAATGAAAAACCATTTTAATTACCACTTACTTCATTTTTACGGAATAAAATGTTTCATTAAAAGTACAGATTTTACAAGATTTTTTGCGCTCGCTGGATTATACTTGTGTAGGAGTTCCTTCATAGACACCGCCATAATGATCCATATGAGAATCATCACATCGTCAGTTTTTCACAGACTGTTCTAGAAATGAACCATCTACGCATTTTTATCAGATTTGCCTAGTGACGATGCTTCTTATCACAATTATATCAAATTTCGATTTAGCAGCTTTGTAATTAGTTAACAAGTTAAGGAAGCCTTGTCTGTCACTCAAAAAGGTGCACCAAGGGCTGGAAGTGGTGCATCTAATTTAAAAAAAGGCTACAGATGTAATGTCAACTATTTGGACTAAAACAGAATTCCTCAGTCTCTAAATATACTGGCTCTTTATACACTGAAACACATAAGTGCAAACACTGCCATTTGGTGGCAGAAATAGATAAGAGGGTCTCCTGAATAAAACACGTCTGGGTTTTGATTATTAATCCAGGATAAATGTAGATGTCTATAGGCCACAGCATCCACTTACCATCAGGTTGACAGTCTGCTCTTTTGTCACCTTTATTCTATAAAAAATAAACGTACCCAGACTGACTCTTGGCAGAAAAGAATTTGGTATCTTAAATGGAATGGTTCATTTTATTAGTAGGAAATTATATCCTATAACTAAATGATAATTATCCTCATAACAAAAAAGAAATCAGAGGCCCAAGAGCTACAGAAAATAATAATTAATTGATTTAATAATGCATAAAAAATCATCAAAACGCTTATAGAAGGAAAGGCAAGAGTAAATTTTAGAATTGCCTTCGCGCGGACATGCCTCCCGCTGTGTTGACCTTAATTTTCAATGTTTATGGATAACAAATTATATGATAATATTATAACACATACCTATATTCATAAAAGCATTGAGTCACGTAAGTTTGTCCTCTTAAATTATTTATTGTAACAAATATTCTATTTAAGAGCAATCAACGCAAAAGTTCAACAATCAATAGATTTATCGGAATTGCCTCGATGAGTTCATCAACATTTAGGATGTCGTAAAATGTGGGCAGGGGTTTGCTACCTGCCAGGTTTATTAGTCCATGCACAAAAGAATCCAAAACGTGTTAAATTGCACAGATGAATATCGGAGCCTAATTCGATTAGCCCAAAAGCGTTGATTTTTATTCGAACGCTCGTTTATCTAAATGTTCACTTTATAGAGATGGCATGCTAAACGACTTATCGATATTTTGACTATTAAAAGAATAAAGTAGAGTAAAGTTACAACCTATATACGTCCCACGGCTGGACACAGCCTCCTCTAATTTCCGAGAGGGTTTTAGTGCAAGGAAGTGTCCGCTGCGCTGCGCCGCCTCTATGCGTGTTGGCGAACTTCACATGTCTTTGAAACATTTTTTTCTTATTTCTCAGACATGCAGGTTTCCTCACGATGTTCTCCTTCACCGCCGAGCCCGTGGTAAATCAGCACTTAAAATTGCAATGAACAATTTTATTGTTGTCGCCACGGCGGAAATGGAACCTAAGTTGCTTGCGTGCTGTGAAATTTACAGTTACCGCTCACCATCTGAGCTACCACGGCTCATTAGAAGAATAAAAGTTTTTATTTTTTTTAATATTTAATTCATGGGGCAGAATGATTGGTGAGCGTAGTATTTATACTTTTGCATTCAATAGCGTGTTTATGGTCACCAGAATCTTGTACGATAGTTAGCATACCTCGGTCGAGGTTGGTATTTAAAGAAATTGTTACATCCGTTTTACACTCGTATATTCTTCTTAAAACATTTTGCGATTACAATTCTTTTATTCGACTATCGCCTTTTTTGTGGACGATGCTTATAACGTTTATATAATGTATATAGAATCGGTACTAACGCAACGTAAAATGTAGAGTTAGCATGTGTGGTATTGATAATAAAAATATACTCAAAAAGTTAAATTTCTAATAATTGACAAGGCGCATCGATTTTATCGATATTTTATCAGACAGTACAACACTTAACGATTTAAGAACGACCACCATTCGTTGTCGACGTGCATTCATTTCAGATTCATTAGTGTGAATTAAGTGGTATTTGTCAAAAATTCGGTCGCAAGTGCAAAATATTTATAAACGTTTATTTTTTTTCCTTTGTGGGCACATTTTTTTAGGAAGCTTATATATTTCGGTGAAAATATCTATAATACTTGTCAAGTATTTTACCAGACAATATTAAATGACAGCACTTTTTTACAACTTAAATTTTTGGGTTATCGCTACCCATTTGGATAATGTAAATGTACATTAATTAAGTGTTTTATGGCTCAATAGGTAGGTAATATCTTAAGTTAAAAAATTTTGCGTGGGCGTTTTTAATACTGTTTTATTTCATTTTATTTATATATTATTTGTATATTAAAATTTATATCATTTATAGGATCAACATTCCATTTTTATACCTTGGTTGAAGCATCCACTCGTTTTTAGATTTAAATGAGATGTAGCTATTTCACTCCAAGATTTAATTTAAATGATGCAATTGATCAATTTAAGGTCAAGTCTCAAAATTGTTAAATGATGATAATATGAAGCTGCCAAATTAAACCTTAAAATTGTCAACGTGTGTTTTCAAATTTCATAGCATTAACCAGTTACAATTCGATTTATATATTTAACATATAAAAAACTTACATCAACGGAAGTAATCGGTGAAAGTTTAATAGAACGATGTCAGAAATAGTAATTAAATAAATTTCTCAAGCTACGAAATAAATTCAAGGCAATATAAATAAAAATATGCTGTTGATATGTATGTTTGAGGTCGCGAAATTAATCAACTTGGGTTCTTGAAAAAAAGTCGGTTAAAAATTCATCATCATTATTATCACACATTCCTCATTAAAATTCTCATCTGGGGTTCAATAAGGAGGAAGTTCAAGTCGCCTCTCTGAAACCTTGAGTTCCGTGTACAATAATGCTGTAAAGCCGTCTTTGATAACACGGTTAGATTAAGATCAAATCGTAAAATTCTCATATAATTTCAATTATGTAGCCACGAACTGCCGTGTGGTGGCCGCATAAGATAATCTACTATCCCTTATCATCCCTTTTATAAGAGGCAATTGGGAAATATGAGATGAGCAGCATCATCTTCACAATAACGACTCAAAAATGATAAAAAAACTGCGGCTTAAAATCCGCCCACCAGGCGTGGAAACTATGGCAGATATCTTCGCTATCGTCCATATTTGTCTATTTTCAGTAGTGGTCCCTGCATCGGTTGTAATAAATGAAAAAAATAACAATCAATTCCACAAACATAAGTTGTTTAGTTCTGTATTCAAGTAATATCTCTTGTCTATACATATAGCGGTCGTGGAAATGACTGTTGATCACATCCCTGGATGGGATTGGGTTTACCTGACAATATATTCTAAGTACCAACCCAGAGGCAGGAGGCTGGCGGTATTTTACTCGCATGCTTTGGAAAGAACGTAAAGCCGTTGGTTCAGCGCCTGATCTTTCTCCCGTCGTGTCGGTTTGCGTCGAATGGAGAGGTGTGTATTATAGTATAGTAGTATCCGTAGAAAAATTCGGTTTAGAGGCAATTGTTATTATTCTAAATTAAAAAAAATACAATAGTGAAGTCGCCTTGTCTACACAAAATTATTTGAATTATGAAAGATACTTTATATTTTTACAAAGTTTTCCACCATTTTTATCACCTGTAGGATTAGATTCGGCTATAAACTGTAAAAAATCATACGCTGCGTTTGATAATGATTTTAAACATACTCGTGCATGTACAGATAGACCAGACAGAATGTTTCAAAGTATTCTATAACTTAAAACTTTTTGAAATATAATTACGACAAAATAACTGTCTCAAATTATACAAACGAGTCTATTAAATTGCAATAAATTTAGACCGCGTTATTCGCATCGCCCAAAACTTGTTTTAAAGTCAAAAGTTGTCAAAGTTATAAATAAACGACTATAACATCGATCTTTTGAAGGCGTTATTTTACTTGTAAATACAATTTTCAAAGGAAATTAGTTATATTTAGGTTCTATATTGAATAATTTCTTTGGATTTCGGTAAACGATGCTTTAATCGACCGCTTATTCGCTTATGATACATTAATATTTCGATACTTTCCATTGTTTTACTTCAAATAATCTGCGATTGCTAATTTCAGATCTAACATCTGGTCTCTCTGGTCATTTATTAAAGCGTTTTTTTTTTAAATCTTTGTTGAACATCTGTGTTCACATTGTTCACATTCTGAGAAAAAAATTGTTTCTAAATCGAATGCAAGATATTCACTTTTTACTTAGGAATATTAGAAAACATTTATACTTCTTATGTATGGATTTAACATTACCCTCTATTTATTTTTAAATATTATGTATAAAAACATATTCGTACATATAATTATTATACGTGGTAGAGACACGCTGCAGCTGGCAGCTTGTGGTTGTAGCACGAATGGGTCGGCTCGATCGGAGAAGGATCACGCTCACACGGAATACCAGCGTAAATAGCAGCTTAATACTGCTATGTTTAGTATGGTGAGTGTAGAGACTTTTTTCACTGGAAACAAGGTATATTCCTTCTTTGTCCTCAGGGGTGACAACGCATTTTCGTTTTGGTTCTTAATCGAGAATAAATGTAGATGGATATTGGCCACAGCATCCACTTACCATCAGGCTGACTGTATGCTCGTTTGTCAGCCTTGTTCTATAAAAAAAATTACATCCTTAATTTCTGAATAATTTCAGATGAGTAACTGATGTCATTAGTTTTTAAGAGTATTCATTTACTTGGGTACAGTGGAGGTGTAGAAAGGGTAACAAATTAGGTTAAAAGCCTATAAATTGAGAGCAATGGGTGGCAAAGGAGCAACGGCATACAGAACTGAATTAGTCCCTGACTTTTTATCATTCGGTGACAGGAAAAAATCTCGTACAGAGTGTTCCAGTTTTTGTAACTTATCAATTAGCATAACGGGATTGCCAATTGCCAAGGCTGGAACGCTGTGTATTTGGGTTGACAACCGCAGTTTTTATTATGTTGCGTTGCTATCAGGAGGATCCCATCACCTATTTAATTTCCCTCTGTCAATTCTTACGACACCCACGTAATCATTGGGTTTAATGGGTTTGTTGGTGGAAGTAATTTTGTACTTCTTTGAGAATATAAACCTTGTGATTTATTTGATAAGCTACATGGCTGCGTAAGTGAGCACCTAGGACGGCTAACATTCAAAACTGGGATAGTATGAATTTCATTCAACATTTGCGTAATACATAAATTGTCCTTGCATTTCTTACAACATTGTTAAAATATTTGTATACTTAAAATGCCATAAAATCGACGACTATGAATTTTCTTTGTTTAAACACATTTATTATCCTGAAATAAGGGCGACAAACAAGCACACAGTTCACCTGATGGTAAGTGGATATTGTGTTCCATAGACACCCGCATTTTTTATTAAGAATCAAAATGTCGACGTGTTGTCATCGCTGATGACTAAGATAGAAAATGCTTCATTATCATTACAAAAATTCTCCGGTTTTCTACACCTACCTCACTAGTGATCCAACAATAATATAGCTGCAGCTTCGTCGCTCAAACACGCGTGAAAACCAATTAAATGTTATTTAGTAAACGTCTAAGGATATTATATATATATATATATCTTTATTTAAAAAACCGTTTCCAGTATCTTTCTCTTACCCATAATCGGTTCCTTCGATCCTCTGTCAATCTTTCTCTCTCTACACCTTTGCACTCTTCTTCCTTTTTGAAGAAATCCTTCACCTTAACCGCTGTGCGATTGTGGAACTCCTTAGCTCTCCATATTCGTCGTGCTAAATCTCTTCACTCTTTCAAAAGTCTTGTTAAATCGTATTATTTAGAACGCTATTAGATAAATTACTTTACCTGTTTCGTACTCTTTTTATTTAATCTATTATATGATATTTTATATATAACTTTCACTTATTTTTATTTGTATGTATTATTTATATTATTATAATATTTTTTTATTATTATTTTGTATGCCCCCCCTCTGTTTGTAACTTTTGTTTGCATCATTCCTCTACGCAAAGCTTGTCTGGAAGAAATCACTTTCAGAGTGATAAGACCGCCTATTGTACATACTTTAATTCGTTTTAACTATATTTATGTTTCTGTATTGTGATGTACAAAAAAGAATAAATAAATAAATAAATTATATATATATATATATCTATATATATATATATATATATATATATATATATATATATATAAAGTTGAAACAGAGACATAAACTTTTTATTCAATAGAAGTGACTTTCAATAAATATAGATTAAACTAATATTTATTGACAGTCACTTCTTTTAATTATTATTGATTCTGAAATCATTGATTCTGAAAAAAATCACAGTCTTGGGAGGAACCAGCGAGAAATCTGGCAGGATTTAAAAAAAACAACTCACAATCATCATTATAATTAACGATACAACAAATTGGAAATAGCTTGGTAACGATATCCCTTTCAAGGGATTATTATCATCCATAAAGTCCTTAATATTATAATAACTCCTTTTATACAAAATTTTTGAACTTTGTGCTCGTCAAATTTTGTATATTTTCTGGGATTTTGTTGTAGAAGTTACAGCCTATATATCTACCTCCCTCAGCTGGGCACAGGACGTCTCCTGTCATTTTTAGGAAGGTTTTATTTTTTGGCAAAATATTATTTTCTCCAAAATATTTCTTTTGAAATTTCTTCGTCATACAGTTTTTCTCACAGCAGTTTTATTTATCACCGAGCACGTGGTTAATCAGCACTTAAAATTTTAATTAATTTTTAATTTGGCCTGGGGGGGGGATCGAAACATTGCTAGCATACTGTGACATTCACAGCTTAGCTACTGAAGTTACTTACTACCTGAGCCACCACAGATAAATGGTTATTACAGCCTATTAAAAGTCTGCTGCTAAACAAAAAGCTCCCATAGAAAGCTTCATAGGGGGGATATTTGCCATAGCTGCGACGCTTGGCAGGCGGGCTGGCAACCAAAGTTTTTTCAATTTTTATCACGAAAATGCTGCTCACCATCTACTCTTTCATATCCTTCAGTCGCCTCATACGACATCAACGGGATAATATAGTCCATAAATATTCACCTGAACTACACGGTTGATTTTTTTTAAATACTACTAAAAAATTCTTAAAAATTTTGTAACACAAATATTAGCATTTACATTTAATCTTGTAACCCCCTGTATACAACAAGTCGTGAGAAAAAATAATCATTGTTAATTGGTCCCCTTCATTAGTAAGTCGGTGCATTCTCAACTTCGTTGTTTTTCGGTGTCAAATCTTTATCAATGAAAAAAGGATTTCATTCTTATTTAAAGAGTCTTATCATACACGTACTTACTGTCCAGTGATTGCTCGCCTTAAGTAATATTTCATTTAATGAGTTCTCGTATTTACCAATAAGAAAGTGGAGACCTAAATAGCCTGAGTGCTTGTACTAATAATTTACCTTGATAAAATAAAACCAAGACCAATACGGGGATATGTAGTTAGTAGTTTTTTTTTTATAGAATAAGGATGACAAACGAGCACACAGTCCACCTGATGATAAGTGAATGCTGTAGCGCATAGACATCTACATTTATTCTCGATTAAGAATCAATAATTAAAAATTAAATTAATTATTAATTATTTTATCTTAAGCACTTATTCTGTGCGGGCTCCGAAATTACCACACAGCGACTCACCCAAACGCTTAACTTGCCACCGAGTCGTCAAATACATAGTAACACATATCACACACACGAAAACAGCTTTTTGAAGTCGCTCGACATAGGTATTTTCAAGCTATACCTGCTGGCAAATATTACTGGGATGATTCGCTCATATTCAACGCATTGGCCATTTCTTTGCACAGGTATCGCTTCTGCCATCAGCAGGCTATCCGGGAATCTAATCCGGGTTGCTCGCATATCATAAAATTCATGGCAAGCGCTTATCCCTTGAACTACCATGTCTCACGGCTTTTGTAATCGATCACTTACTATAACAATACTGTATAATAAAAAAGTTTATTCTTTGAAATACGGAATCGGTGGATTCTTTATTAATTCAAACGAAGCGTAAAACTCTAAACAAAACGACTACATAAAACCTCGTAATCAAAGTCAGCACTACGATATCCAATCGTAAATACCTCGACACCTTATCGGGCTAGACTCGACGCCGGTACCAATTTCCACTTATACAAAACAGCCTAATTAAGCTATAAACAAAGCCACAAACACGGGCTCCCAAAATATTGGGGTCTAAGGCCTTATACTAATCTCAGCGGGCCATTAAGTGTCGACAGGTCGCAGCGAGGGGTCTCCGGGGGCCCATAAAGATTACCACACGATAACCCGACTACTGCAGCACTTGGACCTCACACATACCTCGAGATCCTCACATAAATACTCGAGAATGGCTTCATATCGACAAAAAACTCGGCGATAAATTTGGCGCCCCAAACACGTAAATGTTCTTAATTATAGTGTAATTTCCGGGGAGCATTTCGTTATATCTAATCTTCTCACTCTCATGGCCAATGTCCATCCAGCCTCACTTCTCTCAATGCGGATAATGGTCGTAATTTTGTCGATATCGATTATTGGTTTGGGTTCAGCCACTTATAATACTTAAGTTTTCGGTACCTACATCTTAATAAGTATTTTATTATGTAAATTATTTAAACCGAGCTAACCTGGAAATTCGATATGGACAAGCTTTAACTTTAGGTTTTATGAGATAACGGATACATCAAATTAAAATTATACAATACTTACGAATTCTAAATAATTCTCTTATACTTTTTTCAATTTAATATTGTCTTTTAATGTTTTTTTTTAAATAAAGCAATTCGGTTTGTTTTATATAATATAATGAATCATTTTAGAGTCATAAATAAAGATTACGCAAGATTGTTATTAAATTATTTAATCCGAATCCATTAATCATTATTTTATTTATGTTCTCGATCTGGAGCTTATAAATAATTTGCAGATCGACAAATAAAGCTCAGCTACATATTTATAAGATCTTAATATAGCACATGTCAACTCGTAGCCTCTTACTGGAATAAACAATGGCTCTTCTAAGTTATTTGAAAGTCAAACATCAACCTGGCGAAGAGTAATCGACGTCTCAAGCACAAAATTGTTGGTGGAGGCGATATCTCCCGACCATCACGATAGAAAAGCCACGAGATTTTTCCACATAAAATTCGACTGTCTTGCTTTAGCATATACTGACACCGATAATTTGTTCTCGCTCGCTGCCGAGTTAAATCAACTTTTTTTATTTCTTGAGGACAACCGACTGTCTGTCCGTCACGAGTGACGGACGCGCGAGACTCCGTCGTCCCGCACTTATCACCGTCACCCCTTTGCCAAAGTTAATTTAATTGAAATTCCACAACGACACAGTACAGGATTAAACCATAAGTTACTTTTTTATATTAATAGGAGGTTCGACGAATCATTAAATCCCTGCTGCATCTGTGCTCAGTTTTTTTTTCCTTTTGGCAATAAAATAAACTGAGGGAAGTACTTAGTTTGGAAAAAGACATTTAGCGTCATCACTGTCAGTCAACTTGGAGCCCGCAATTACAGTGTTATATATAACAATAAAGAAATTAGTGATAGCAAAATTAACGGTCAATTATTTTCTTTAGAATTCTTGTGTATATTAAACCACTATAATGTAACTGACCATAATGACTTGAAACGGAGACATATTGTCACTATCCCGTTAAAGCATGATGAAAGAGCTAATTATTCTTATTTAATGGGCAAAATCCATTCAAATTAGGCATCAGACGTACATTGAATGAAGTATTCGCGTTTTGTGCGCGGCTGAATGACGCTCGGCCTCTTCCGGTGGGTGGCTGCTGTCACAACACGCAATGCGCGTCGCGGACGCAACGCACCGCATAATGAGACGCTTACTCGCATTAGCTAAAGAAATTGACAAGTGAACAATAGCGGGCCGAGACAAAAAACGAACGCGAAAACGACAGAAAGAGCCGGACAGTGTCGTATCGTATTACCCGACGTAAAATATCTGGGGGAATGGAATGAGAAACGATCGTTCCATTTAAATACGGGTAAGGGACGGGAGCGTTCGCGTGCGTTCGGTAGCGTGAGAATGCGCTTTATTCGGGCGGCGACAGCACGTCCCGCGTCGCCGAGTTGGGCCGGGATGTCGATAAATCAGGTGCACGGCAGCAGCGAGACGCTCATATATCGGCCAAAGTCGCCACAATGGTCCTGCGTTGACACGATGACACTGATGCAATTGCTCGCATGCGCCGTCCGCCGTCCACCGTCCGCGCTTACACCGACGGCCGGGACAACGTTACGAGTCGCTCTACGCAGTCCAAGGGTTCTCAATTTAATACAAAGGGTTGCTAAAGATCCAGTAACTTAGACTTTAATTAATAATATAAGTAACAATGAATAAGTAAATAAATCAATATCAATTTAAATTTTTTTTATTTACATATAAACTAAGTACTTTATTTTTATTGCAATTAAGCAATAGAAGATGACTCTACACTGGATTGAGGTTCCGCTGGTTTTCAGGCACTCCATCCTTCCAGAGTTTACCCTTTCAAAAGGTATATATTGAAACCACAACAACAAACGTAACACGGCGTTTTCAAAGTTTTATAATAAATGTGAAGCCAGTCAATATCCAACGAAATTTTAACATGATATGATGCAAATTTACTTTCAAAGATCATCGTATAAATATCTGAAAATGTAAACTTATAGGTTGCTTTTCAACAAGACATTGAAAATTCTTGGAGGATCTCATTCTGGCAGTTTATAATCTCTGGTTTTATTCATACTTCATAGTCAACCCGCAACACTGTATTCATTGCGCTAAATATTTGAATTAATCAGATGAGATAAAACGTTCGCGTTCGTTTAAACATTCCGTTGCGGTCGCGTTGACAGCCCGATGTATTGTCCTCGTATTGAACTGATCCAAGTTTAAAGAAGTCATCTTTCGTCTTTTTGCGCTGCTCCGTTTATTTAACGCGCACAATTTACTATCTGTTTTTAAGTCAACTTTACTTTTTAATTACTCATGCTTTTGGCAAAGCTATCTCAAAACATTATAATAAATCACCAATATCTTCAAATTCAACCAAAAAAAAACAACTTCAACATTTATTTCATATAAATAATATATGAAGAGATATAATAATTTACGCCGGTATTCGGTGAGAGGGTAATCCTACCACGGTCGAGCCGACCCCATTTACGCTACAATCTATACCAGTAATATAGCTGCAGCATGGGTCTACCACGTATTACGGTATTACATCCTTAGACATTGGGTGCGTTCGGCAGAAAAAAGCGCTAGCAAGCGCTTGTAAGCAAAATGGCGATCGTAAGCGGTAAGCGCTGTCAAATCGTAAGTAGCTATTTTCCTCCAGGACACGATGTTAGTTTTAACCGGGGAATCTAACCTAATTTAAATATATGTTTGTAAAGTATTCATATTAAAAACTTACCAATCATGAGTTTTTAATAGCATGTATATGTTTATTCATGTCATTATATTACTTAAAACTAATATTGCACAAAACAACTTATAAACTCTACTTCAAAACAAACAAATTAAATAAGCAAAATGGCGGATTGTGTCAGCGCTACTGAAGTAGCAATTGTGTCCTGGCCGAAAACTATTTTAGCGCTTATAAGCGCTTGCTAGCGCTTTTTTCTGCCAAACGCACCCATTATATAACGTTGCCTTTTTTGTTATTACAATCCATTTTTCGTTCTTTTAATAAAAATCAATGTTTTGTAAAAGTAAGCAACGAATAAATATGTTCTTTCTAAATAAATAAAATTATTATTTTATAGTTTTATTATAATCATTAAATTGGTATAAAAACTATAATATTATTCGTAATTTCCAAAATTATAACTTTGGTATTCGATTAATTAGAGAGACACGACAATAAATAGGGTAAAAAATCAATAATATTATCATTTCAGCTGATTATAATTAGGATATTTACCTCACCGAATTTGAATATAGTAATGTCTTCCAATTGATAGTTTTTACATTAGAAATTATCAAAGTTTCTAAAATTATTGTATTTGATCAAATGTTGGTTCCGGCTAGGATTCAAACCCGGATGTATGTTTAAGTGAAAAGTTTGTAATCCTAAGATTATTATCGGGTTAACTTTAAGCACCAGCCCTCTAGTGTATAACCGGGTCGGGAGAGAATGCCGATAGGCATTATGTTAGTAATCCTTTTTATAAAGGTATTTTACAACAATGTATAAATCTTTTTTTTGACGGCTCCATGGCGCAGTAGCATAACATTGAGCTGCGGCGTTGAGGGCCGCGGGTTTGAATCCCGCCCTGGTTCCAGGACTGGATGTTTGTCCTTGTGCAGTTTATGTTTATAAACTACCTTCATGATACAGGAGAAAATCCTAGTATGAAGGTAACGTTTAAAAAAAAAAAGAAAAAACACTATAGTATCTTACGACACCTTCGTTAGAGGTAGTTGGTATTTATTTATTAAGTAACAGATGATAATATTGGTAGTGAATTTTCTTTCGCCACCACTACAGTGACTGAACATAGGTCTCAACCATAGATTGCCCAAAGGGGGAATATTTGCAATAATTCCCACGTTTGGCAGGCGGGTTGGCAATCACAGTTTATTTTTCAGTTGTCGTTAGGAAGACGTTGCTGCCCAGTGTCCCTCTGGCGAATCAATGGTACCCGTGGGACGATACGGAGTAGGATGTTCTTACTACACAGCGAGTTTGATATTGATTTATACGTGGTAGAGTTACGCTGCAGCTGTATTATGATTGTAGCACGATGGGTCAGCTCAACCGGGAAAGAACCACACTCTCATAGAATACCAGTGTAAAATAGCAGCTTAATACTTCTGTGTTGCGTATGGTGAGTGTAGACATCCAGAGACCCTTTTTTACTGAAAACGAGTCATTCCATCTTAGTCCTCATGGGTGACAACTCATCTGCGTTTTGATTTTTAATCGAGGATAAATGTAGATGTCTATGGGCCACAGCATCCATCTACCATCAGGTGGACTGTGTGCTCGTTCATCACCCTTATTCTATAAAAGAATATTTATTTATTTACATTTTTTATTTATTTATAAAGAATTTAAATTTAGGATAGTTTGTTATTTAAAAACCTCTATTTTGCACTTTGGGGAAGACTTAGTTAAAAGATTTTTATAGAAGCAAGTGCGACAAACGAGCACAATCTCCACCTAATGGTAAAATACTGTAGCCAACAATTATTCTATCCAAGAATAAGAATCAAAATGCGGACACCGTGTAACAATTAACGACTAAAATGAAACGCCTCCTTACCAGAAAAATGGCATATATCGCACCTACATGTAGTTTCGTTAAATCATTTATTAGACATATGTTACTGCTATTTAAAATAAAATTATGTTAGTAGCTTGGAATAAGTATCCGAAACAAGAAATTCTTCTTTACCACGTATCCTGTTTGGACAAATCGTAACACGTTATGATATCTTTACGAGTCAGCCGAGGTACGGTGTAGGTAGCGTTTGTGACATACGTGTTTATGACACACGACGTCTCGCGACATACGATACTTGGCAAGAAAACATTGCAACGCATGATTCACTCAAGCAATAAGAAATGGGGATGGAGTTGTTACGTGTTGGAATTCAGATTGTGTCAGGGTTCATATTGCCAGCAAGAGTAAATTATTTTCTGTAGACTGACTGCCTCGTTTGTCTAGTAGTCGTGAGCGCGACTGTTGACCATGCGGTCTTGGGTTCGAAAACTGGGACGGGCTAAAATTGTTTATTGGCTCTTTCTGACAAGAAATTCTTAGCAGCAGCTCAGTGTCAGGAAGTTGACAGTGTTTCACCTCCTTGCCATGGAAAACAGGCAAAGTCTTTGGTCCTGCGCCTGATCTTCTTCTTCCAGTCGTGGAGGAAGAAGATCAGGCGCAGGACATTTTTTCAACACATCGGACAATTAACGAGTGAGAGAATATAGAATGCATCTGGTGTTTGCGCACACACTCATACACTATATTTCTGTCCTGTGTAGTTGTCTAGCCTCCATTGATATTGGCCGCTAAGACCGAAATACGTCCTGGAGAACATTATTAGGGGCGAAATGGATAGTATGGAGATTGTAGCATGGTTTGAAATTAGCTTCAAAATTTAAATATCTTAGTAGTTATACATCTAAGTATACATTTTTAATTAGTTTTTTGAGAATCCTGTTTGTATAACTAAATCCAATTTACTAAAAGCCTAACTTGTGTAACACTTTGATCAAACTATCGATAATATAAGCTCACAAATAATTAAGGTGCAGTTAACGCTTGTGTTAACAGCGAAGATCAAGCAACAAGTGTTGCGGTGACATCGCCCCCGTATCAAATCTAAAATTCCTGTACGGGAGTGCGTGAACGGTTAATTTAAAGTCGCCTCAGACGAGCGAATGCAACTGCGATCTGTATCGGGGGAGCGAGTTTCAGTTTATCAGTTTCTAGCGGGAACGTCCGGTCGATTCATGTTGTGGTCCAAATACGTTTAGTGATTTCGGAATAATAAAAGTCTTAATATTATGATGGTTGAAACTGGCAGATAAACCTGTTATAATATTTACAAGGTAGTAAGACATTCAGCCTAGAGCCATTTCAGTGTAAGAGTCCGTCTGGGTTTTTTTGCTCCCAGAAGCAAAAGTAAAGGGCTACCCTCCGAGAAATGTTAAAATGGTGAATGCTTTAAGCTTACCACGCAGCCGGCTGCGTGGTTATGTGGGACTTACAATAATACCTAGAGTACCTACCCACTAAACACAACCTGAGACTGACTTTGACCCGGGAAGGTTCGAGTATCGGAGGATTTGGAGGGGGGCGCAGGTCTATCTGAGTAAGTACCACACTCTTGTATACTTCTGCTGGTCTGAAGTACCTATATACTCGTAGAAGGCCCGTATATTGGAGGCATGCCAACTAAGTGGACTGGAAACATGTTTATCATTAAGGTTTTATAAAAAAAATAGTGAAATTATTAGCAGTTGATTCAAGGAACAAAAAGTTTATTGGTTTCTAATTCCATAATTGTCCATTTCGCTGATTCACTGTCCATTTTTCTTAAAAATGGATTGTTTAATTATTGTTACACTAGTATATGTGTAATGTTTTTTTATACTTCGATAGCCAGCAACTGATGCAAGAGATATTTTACAATAATGTGTTTTTACGTATCGCTTCTATCGGTTTTATACGTCCATAGTAGTAGATAGCTGCCATCAGCAGCTGGTAGCAAGTCACTTCTAACGTTATAAAGAAATTCAAACCGGTGCAACCTATAGTGTCCAAGTAAGAAGACACTTATAACACAACCGGACTCAAAGCCAATAATTTGTATTAGCCCTCATATTTTGACACCGGCCGACTACAATTGATACGTGTGACTTAGTAGCGGATACTATAAGATAATTATGGCAGACAGTAGCCTTCAACTGATGCGCATACTTGTATGGTTTACACACAGATACCTATACCTATACCTAATTATATCCGTTGTAGAGCCACGCTACAGCTTTATTATAACTGCAAAGTTAGCTCGACAGGAAAAGGATCATGTTTTCACAAAATATTAGCGTGATATAGCGTCGTGGTAGCCCAGATGGTTAACGCTCGCTGTAAATATAACAGAACGCGAATAACCCGGGTTCGAGATCCCGCCGGCACCAATAAAATTGTTAATACAATTTTAAGTGCTGATTTACCACGTGCTCGGCAGTGAAGGAAAACATCGTGAGGAAACCTGCACGTCTAAAGGAATCAGAAAAAAAATCGAAGACATGTGAAGTTCTCCAACATGCATTGGGGCAGCGTGGCAGACACTTTCTTGCCCTAAAACGCTCTCAGAAATGAGTGGAGACCTGTGCCCAGCAGTGGGACGTATATAGGCTGTAACTTTAGCGTGATATGGCAGCGTAATGCAGCCATATTTCGTATGGTGGAGTATAGAAACTGGAAACTCTTTTTACTATTAACGAGGCGTTCTATCTTAGTCTTCAGAGATGACAAGCATCTGCATTTTGATTTTGAATCGATGTAATAGATGAAGGTATTTATGGGCCACATCGTCCATTTAGCGTCACGTGGACTGTGTTAGACTAGTGTAGGCAGGTTGGTGAAAGCAGAGCTGACGAGAGTAACCTAGCAGGAATACTAACTTTCATCACCAATCTTGGAATTTTAATAAGCCACTTTTGAATGAATATACTAAAATTTTTATGTCTCCGAAGTGTCGCTCGTTAATTAGTACTATACTCGATCTAATATATAGTATATAATATATAGGTTGATGTTAGACAAAAAAGTTATTACAACTCTTTATACTCACACAGTAATAAATGCATAAAAATGACCAGTTACAAATTATGTTGTAATAATATAAAAAGAAAAAAAAATAGTACGTGAATTCCGACAGATGAGGACATGGAAATATGCAACTGTCACAAACTTGAGTATAATTAACTCGATCTTTACAGTTTAAATAACAGAATATCATTTTAATTTAAATACCAACATTTTAATAAATTTTCCATTCTTGCGTCCACTTCGCTCATGCCTTGAATTGCGTCCTTATAAATAAAATTAAAATTACAAAATCCCCAACAATTTCACATATGGGCAGCGCGGTAGATGATCTCGCGGACGTCGGTCGCCGCGTTATCGCGTCAATTTGACGCTTCACGAACAATTCGCACTGTTTTATATCGAAATAATTTATGTCGCCATTGCAATTGATTAATGTTGTAATAGATTGCATACTACATAAGAATGTTATTAAATTATAATTAAGTTTATTTTGTCCGTAATTCTTGCATTTAAATTTAAAAATATTTTCTACAATGGCGCACGCTGTCCGTTTCGTTAAGGAAATTAGGGTAAAATCACGCAGATGAACTAAACCGTTTAAATTTAAAGTTATTTGGCGGTAATCAACAAATTTTCGAAATAAATACAGCTTAATATCTGTAAAAGAAATGTTTCTGGTGATTGCATCTATTTCATTTATAAATATCTTAAATACATTTAAATATAGTGGGGTGTATAAATAAGTAAAGCGTAAAAAATGACGTTGAATTCTACACATTACGGGACAATCAATTCTCACATACCAAAATATATTAATAATGTCATTTCCGACAAGAACTTGTTCTACGGTTACACCTATTCGTTAAATAGGCACTTATATTTCAATTAACCAATGTAAGAAAAGTACGAACAGCATTTTCATGAGCTCCCTACACGTGCTTCCATGATTGATTGAAGCGAACAGAAAAATATTTGGACTCGGCAAAAACCACAAGCCATCAACGCATTAAGGACGCCATACAACCTTCAAGTGTGAATCAATTTGATTCAATTGGTTTCATTGATTGATTGAAAACTTCGTTGAATTATTTATACGCGATTGTCGACATGCCGCGATCGCTCGTGGCAGTGGAGGCAAAAAGTGATCGCCATGAGCCCCTGAAAATAATCGGCGGTGGACGTCGTGGGAAGTGCCTCCGCACCGGATTCAAGTTGGAACGGGGATGCTAAAAAAAGCCTAAAGTTTGGTGATGAGAACGTCATGTCACTCGTTTCCGACGACATATTTGCGAGTCGGGGCTGAGTTTTGTGATAATTACAGCGCATAACGCGAGTGGAGCGCGCGGAATGCCCCGCTCTGAGCGCACCGCCATCACCGCGGATTTATAATGACGGTCGAGTGTCGCGACCGGGCCGTCCT
The DNA here is from genome assembly GCA_907164705.1 of Parnassius apollo. Classification (NCBI taxonomy): domain Eukaryota; kingdom Metazoa; phylum Arthropoda; class Insecta; order Lepidoptera; family Papilionidae; genus Parnassius; species Parnassius apollo. The sequence continues at coordinate 2,444,663 of CAJQZP010001607.1, read as the reverse complement.
ATCGACAGCGCAGCGCGCGTCGGGAAAAAGCAAGGCACCCGTGGAATCCGCGCGGGGCGGACGTGTTCCCATGCGTCCCCGCCTCGCTTGCTCGCGTCGCCACTTTTTTACCCCTAAACGACTAGCAAAATATCTCGAAATTGACATTCCTCTCATAATTCCAACCGAGGACGCATCCTTGGCGTCTCCTTGCAAAATTTAATCACTGTCTGATAAAAATACCTATGTGTATCGTGGACGACAAGCGGTAACGCGCTGTAATTACCGACTGAATTCTGCGTCGGATGGGTGTGTACTCTCGCTTTTTTGTCGCACGTCAATTATATAAATTGTTTGTGCAATAAATTTCCCTGTATCTCTTGGGACGGGTGGCAGGCTGGCGGAATGCGAGGACGATACGGCGTCGCTTCACGGTATACGCGCCCAATTAGCATGGGATCGATCGGCGAGGCCGATTCGATCTCCTGTCAACTGCAGCGCACTGCATAAGCGTCTCGGTTATCTAATCTTCATTTAATGAATGCCTCGCTACTATCGCCAAACCACGTTTATCGCTAAAATAGCTATCATTTATAAGCTAAACAGAACTAGAACTAGAAAAAACTACGGAGAGCCGTGGTAGCTCAGATGGTTAGCGCTCGCTGTAAAATTTCACAGTACGCGAGCAACCCGAGCTCGATCCCCACCGGCACCAATAAAATTGTTAATTGCAATTTTAAGTGATGATCTACCGTGTTCTCGGCGGTGAAGGAAAACATCTTGAGGAAACATTCTGAGAAATATGAAAAAAAACTCGAAGACATGTGAAGTTCGCCAACACGCATTGGGGGGCAGTGCAATACTCTCTCAAAAATGAAGGGAGGCCTGTGCCCAGCAGTGGGACAAAGGAGTAATGTGGTCCACAGACACCTTCAACTTTTATTTTTAGAAGAAGGGACAATACATACGAGCATACGGCTCTACAACACCAGGTGCGTTGCCGGTATTTTAAGAAGGAGTAAGCTTTTAAAGGTTTGGTTGCATTTGCCGGCTGGAATTAATTAGAACAATCTTGTTGTGATTCTTTTCTGAATAATCTGTGCAGAATTGTTGTCCTTGCCTACCATGAGGACTAAGATGAAAATCCATATTATATTTAAATTTAAGGGCTTTTTTGCCATTTAGCACATTTTTAGAGGTATATCAAGCCTAAAAACTTTAATCATACCTACATTTTAGGTAAATTTTAAATGTTTTTATAGAAAATCGAGTTTGGTACGCCTGATTGGTGACGTGTTGTGTGACAAGAAATAATATTAAAGTTCTGAACATATCAGTGTAGAAAGAAAACTTAATATTACATAATATAACCTTCAAGGTGGACAGTCGTAATTACAGCGGGTGACATTTCAGCTACCTAACAAAAAGTGGTCTCTGTTATCAAATTTTCAAGTAAGAAAGTGGAATGCCTGTTATTTTAATAGCTTCCTCACTTTAAACCGGAAAACAGTAGACGCACTGCTGTTTAGCGGTGGAAATGAATAAGAGTGCTGTACTTACTAACACAAGGTGGACACCCAGGTATGAATCAGTCCCGTCTTTAAGTGAAAGCTAAAAGTATAATTTAGTCTAATTAACTAAGTTTACCAATATTACGCAGATATGAGCTTTTTTTTTATTTTTATTACCCGTGTTTATTGTATACGACAAGAAAAATTCAAAAAATTACTAAAATGAAATAATGACTTGAAGTTTTTATGTTCTAAATACTCAAACATTGACATTCTGCGACCTTCAACATCATTTTCTTGTCCACTGTTGTACATAGGCCTCCTCCAGTAAATGCCACTAAGCACGATCTTGAGCTGCATCCAACGACATCCTGCAACTCCTCCAACCACCAGATCGTCACTCTATTTAGTGGGGGACTGCCCTACACTGTTCATTGGTAAACAGACTGCCCCTCCACTCGGCCACTCGAGAACCCTCATCGGTTGTCGATGCTTAACCATAACTTTGTATCAACAATAATATTATGAATCCTATTTTATTCAACCAAAATGCATCGTACAAACTTACTGTTGCCGTTACGGCCTATTGAAGTCCACGTCTGCCACGTCTGAACACAGGTTGCCCATAGATTGCCTCATAGGGGAGATATTTGCCATAGTTGCCACGTTTGGCAAGATGGTTGGCAACCGCCGTTTTCTTTAACCTTTCAATGGGCACACGGACAAATCCGACCAAGGCGATGTTCCGTCAAAATTCAAGCGGTCGGATTCGACCGCACCCACCCAAAGCACTTTAACCCAAAAATACTTTAATTTAGAGACTACTTTTCTGTAAAGAAGTTTGGCATTATAGAATCTATACAAAATTTTCTATCCTGTGGTCTAAACAAAGGTCAGTAATTTTATGTATTTTTGTTTTTAATCTACTGTCAATTTACGACATTTGCTGACCATATGAAAATGGCGCAATATTACGGTAGATTAACAATAAAAACCCATACAGTAATTTATTTGTTTGGACCACAGGATAGAGAATTTTATATAGATTCTATAATGTCAAACTTCTTTACAGAAAAGTAGTCTATAAATATAAGTTTTTATGGTTTAAAGTGCTGTGTTTTATAGTTTAATGTGTCGTAAATTGACAGTAGAATAAAAATGAAAATGCATAGAGTAACCGACTTTTGTTTAGACCATAGGATAGAGAATTTTGTATTAATTCTATGATGCCAAACTTCTTTATAGAAAATTAGTCTTTAAATATAAGTTTTAATGGTTTAATATGCAACATTTTAATGGGTGGCAGGGTGGATGATTTGACAGAAGCATGCGACCGCATGGGAATTTTATGGGGATTGAAGGGTTAATCGTTATTAGGAAGACACTGTTGCCCATCTCCTGATTTATTTACCTTTGTCGCCTCTTACGATACCCACGGGATAATATGGGTTAGTGGATATTTTACACTTCCACTGCACGGTTAACTTAAAAGTAAATTAAATACGTCCACCGTCAAAGAGTACTTAATGTTCAGAAAGTAACAGCCTGGGATTACTAGCGAGCGCGCGCAGTCAGAGCAGATGTTCGGCCGTGATGAGTCAGTACGAGACACAATTGAACTACCTACTCATTATATTATGGACGTTTAATCTTGCTAATGACAGTCTTTCACACCAGTATGTCATTGTCAAAGATAGCTTACAAAACATTACATAGAGTAAAATTAACTAAGTAAGGTTTTTTTCTTTTTTCCAAACTGACGTATCTATGTGATTGGTCTAATTCAACTACAAATATATCTTCCAAATGCTGTAGAAAAATAATAACTACGCTATCCAAAACTACTGTACAGTATTTTGTGTTTTTAACGTTTAATATGTTGGAATACTTTGACAGTACGTTTGCACTGAGAAACATCCAACCCGTAATGTTTTGAAACAAATCGCATAAAATAAATCACACAACATGCTTTGTTGATGGTGGCGTTCGCACTCACAAACCTGTGTAAAATTCTCAACAGATATTCAAACTTATGTTTCAACATGACAATATTTCTACAAATTTGTTCTCAAACATTTTGTTTCTGTGGTTATAATGATATAATATAGTTAAATTTGTAATGTACAATAAACTGTCAAACATACTTCACTACAACATGTTTTTTGAATATGCAAACGCTTTTTGATACATTGACAGAAAACAGTGTTTAAAACATGTTTTTTTTTTATGAAAATCACGTCAGCGCAAACTCACGGTGAGAAACACAACACGACCAGACTGGAAGCACATACAATACTTGTCTTAACACAAATGCTGTCAACCAGTGCTTGCAACCTAGTAGGCAGGTGTTATTAGGTCCCGTAAGCTCCGTAATATTGAAAGTATAATTTTTTTTATAGGATAATAGTGACAAGCAAGCACACAGTCCATCTGATGGTAAGTGGCTGCCGTGGCCCATAGATCTACATCTATCCTGGCCAAGATGCATTGTCAGTCATGAGGACTATGATAGAATGCCCCTTTTCCATTAAAAAGGTTTTCCGGTTCTCTACACTCACCATACGAAACACAGCAGCATTAAGCTGCTATTTTACGCTGGTATTCTGTGAGAGTGTGATCCTTACCCGGTTGAACCGACACATTCGTGATACAACTATAATATAGTTGCAACGTGGCTCTACCACCTTTTTAGACCAAAATATCTCTAATAATAATGATAAATTTCATATATTTTGATGTTTTAAAATATTTCCGTGGTAGCTCTGGGGCTAACCGCTTACTGTGAATTTTATACTACAAGAACAATTCGGGTCCTATTCTCGCCGGAACAAATGAAATTGTTAGTTACAATTTCTAGTACTGATTTAATATGTACTCGGCGGTAAAGGAAAATATCGTAAGGAAACCGTGAAAGACGTGAAGTCTTTGAAATAAAATATTACGAGGACATTTGAAGTCCATGAATACGCCCTTACGCTTAAAACGCGGCGGTCTGATTACTCTATAAAACTAATTTTAAGTTGCAGCACAGTCTCACTGCTAATTAAAAATCTTCTCTCATTTCCAAAAGGCTTGCTCTTTATCCCTTTTAAATGAAAGGAGGCCTATGATCAGCTATCGGACGTTAGTATATGTATAGAGGCAGTAACTTTGCGTTCTTTTCTTTTCTTAAATATTCGACGGAATACAAATTCTTTTGAACGACGGTGTCCAATATGCTAGTTTAACAGTTATTAACGGCAAGTCCTTAACTGCATAAATTAAATTAAAGTATTAGCACAAAAACTCATATGTACATTCAGTACCATAAATTACTGGTTATAAAGTTGCACAACAAATGTAACATACATATACTAAAATATTAATTTGTAAGTAAAAATATTATTTAAATATGGTCCAAAAAAGTTTACAAGTCCTCTGCTGAACAAAAAACGTCACGAAGCAGTTAAGTAAGCTAAATTAATAAATCCGTGTAACTGAAGAGAAAATGAATGCTTCAAAAATTACTTTCGTAAATTATCACTTTTATGCGATCTTCTACCTCAATCTTGTGGGAGCTCACTGTAATTTGGATAGTTCGAAATTGAAACCAAATTCCACACTTTTCGTTAGCGGTCTCCTTTATAAATTGTCGCAAAGCGACTGTTGTTACTTAAATAAAACACCGAATTAAAACTAAAGTCAGTAAAATTACTACGATATACCACGTATGATAATAAAAGGAGATTTTCGAATAAATAATGTTAGATAAGATTCCAGATAAAAATATTTTCTTCTACGATTTAAAATATTTAAAACACATGATAAACTTACAATATAATGGAAGTAATAACAATGAACCCGGAATACTTCGTGCAGCTAATCAAACGGTTGTAAATCAAAGCAAAGAAAGCACGCTAATCGATGAGCTAAATCAAGTTTATACGAAACTAATCCCCGGCAATATAATTGAAAGCCATCAATATAAAGTCATCGACCTAAACAAAAACAGACTCCCATTCAGTTGATGTCCGGCGCATATTCAGTAGATGACTGGTGCAGCAATTTTCACATTATTCATGCCGTCTGAATATTCATCCAGCATCGGTTGACCCACCATTAATTGTTATAGCCAGGTGCCGTGAACTAACATTTTCATTTCACTTCATTGACGCGAAGAACAAGGCACATTTATGTTGAATTACAAATTGCTAAAATATTAAATACATGTAGAATAAATAATAATCTTAAACGAGTAGTTGTTTCACCGTTATCTGTTATAAAATGCAACATCTGCTTGTACGTTTGCCTTTTATGATTATCATTTAAAATAATTGTAGTGCGAGTAGGTAATCCAATTCTCCCTATATCGACATTTTAATAATCTAAAAAAAATGACATATGTAATAAGCGATTTGTAAATACGTAGTTGTATGAACAAAACTCATGTGTTTTTTATAAAATATTTTAGTTTGAAACATTTGTTTGCTTGTCCATATTCATTAACTAGGTTCGACGAAACAGGCGGCCGTGTCTCACGCTTAAATGTTTTATGGATGAAACCTTCGATTCGTAAAGCTCATCGATGTTTATTACAACAGTCATGTGAATATTGATTTTTGGGTCAACAGCTTCACTTTGTATCATTGTGTAGGTGCTTTATGTGCCGTCTTTTGCATTTTATTTCTATGCTTTGAGGCGTACCAATGACCACAGCGAAACATTTATTATGTGATGATGTGTGCATGTGACATAACAAACGCTTGCCTAGGAAAATAAAATCAAGGGATTTCTAACTTATAAAATATATCACTTTAAGTTTACTTACTGCGCGCCTTGTTTGCAGTTCTTGCACAACGGAGAACTGATTATTCTACATGAAAATTTATATAATTGCCGTTTTCAACAGATTTTGTCGTGATTTTAAATGTGGTTAAAGTACATTCGCAATTGAGTTCGTTTCCAAAATGTCATAGTGATTTATAAAATGGTGACATAATATGAGTTAGTAAAAAAAGGATCTAGGTATTCAATACTACGATTTGTCGATGACTTCACTTCTATCCAATACTATTGCATTACAACCTATAAAAGACCACTGTGGAACTTTGGTCTACCCGCATAGATTATTTCTCATTTTGTTGTTTTATTTTCATTTCAGGATTATTTAATTCAATACACAGAAGCGGTATTCTCGAATGATATATTTGTTACACCGTTATTAAAGTTTTTTTTAATGGGATATGATGACTAACGAGCACACCGTACACCTGATGTTAAGTGGTTGCTGTGGCCTATAGACATCTACATCTATCCTTGATTACGAATCAAAATGCTGATGCATTGTCATCCGCGAGGACTTAGGTGGAATGCCTCGTTTCCAGTAAAAAGGGTCTCCGGTTCTCTATACTCACCATACTAAACGCAGCAGCATTAAGTTATTATTTGACGCTGGTATTCTGTGAGAGCGTGGTTCTTCCCCGGTCGAGCCGACCCATTCGTGCTACAACTATACTACTAATATAACTGCAGCATGGCTCTACCACGTAAAAGTCCACGTAAAGTCCACTGCGGAACATAGACCTCCCCTATACAGTACCTCCTAAACAACGGAAAAAAAATCAGTAATTTTGTATTAGTCTGTGGCCTTTATAGGTAAAAATTTTCCTTTGTGTCAGACTCCGTATGAAATAAAGTTTATATGTTATTAAAGTTATAAGTTACTGCGTAGTGGCGGTTTAAGACTATTCTCTACGCCATATCTTCCCGCGAGTGTCGTAAGAGGTAACAGAGGGATACATATCAGGAGATGGGTAGCAGAGTTTTCCTAATCATCATCATCATCACCATTATATCCCTTCACAAGTCCTAAAGTTCACTGCTGCACATAGGCCTCCCCCAAGGTATGCCACAAAGCATACCAATATCGACTAAAAATAAAAACGTGCTGTTGCCAACCTGCATGCCTAGCGTGGCAACTATGGCAAATATCCCCCACCCCCCTATGAAGCAATCTATGGTAGAGGTCTATGTTCAGCAGTGAACTTTAGTAGGCTGTAACGGTAAAGGTATAATAATACTCGTAATTTATGTTATAGGTTCCATTCATAAATGTCTTTCAAACCAAAAGCCGTGTTATGACGGATTACGGTGATTATTAGAATTTTCTCCGCATCCCATCCCTTCACTTTCCTTTATTTGGGTGTCGTAAAAGTCGATTAAAGAATTTTTTTGCGAAATCTTGCCATTTTACCTGCATTAAATTGTAGAATTATGCTTATTACCTGCACCTTCATAAAACAGAGCAGCGGTGGTAATATAGATATTATAAAGATATATTTATATGAGTGGTAAGCAGTAAAAAATTTTCAGTAGTATATTAACATGATAAAATAAATTAGATGAATATATTTTTATACAAGCGAAATATAGTTTAGTGGCCCCGTTGGTGTCTTACGAGGCGACATATGGAAACTAAAACCAACAGCGCAACAGTATCTTCTTCATAACAACTTAAAAACCGCATGTCAAGCGTGGCAACACTTAAAAAACACAAACTAATTCATTCTACTTTGGGAGGAATGAATGTAAAAGTCTTTATTTAAGTGCGATGCGATATCAGTAATTAAATAGCGACTTCTAAAAATTTCCTATTATCTATTTTTAATTATGTCAGTAAGGGTTAGGAAAAGTCCGCCGCGCTGCAATACTTAAAAACTTCTCAGGAATGAGAGGCAGCCCGTGCCCAGTTTTAGGATGTAACATTACGTAACTTTTTACTTTTAATTTTTGTTTTTAACAGATACGCGGGAAACTGGCTTTGTGAATGCAATTACTGCTGCTGGAGTCACATATGCAATAACGCGAGCTTGTACTGCCGGAGCACTTTTAGAATGTTCATGTGAAAAGGTAATTTATTCGAATGTATATCGATATAATATTTATAAATCCTGCTTATTTCTAAACTCAAGTGGAACAACGATGCGTGGAATATTTTTATTTAAAATGAAATTTTATTTTCTGTATAAATGATTTGACTATACTATCTAGCGGTTTTTACAGGGAGCAATTCCTAACTAATTAATAATTGAGAAACAATCTTTTTCATCTTTTTCAGGACGTTACTAAACCCCGTCGCGGGAGGATTTCTCCAGTTCCGCTCCCCCCATCCTCAGTCGAGACGGACCGATGGCAATGGGGCGGTTGTAGTGACAATATACGCTTCGGTCTGCAAAAGTCTAGGGAATTTATGGACAGTCGTTATAGGAAACGAAGTGATAATATAAAGACTTTGATCAAACTTCACAACCACAACGCTGGGAGGTTGGTTAGTAACTATTTTAATAATATCTTATGTTAAAAATAACTTAATGTAGAAATGTCAGGTAGTAGATAAAATTCATATACAGCGAGTAAATAACGGGTGATAAAATGGTTAATTTTATCATCATAAAAATGTTTTATTAATTTCAGGCAATCAAAAACAACATGAGAGTTGAATGTAAATGCCATGGACTATCAGGTTCATGTACTCTTCGTACTTGCTGGTGGAGGATGCCAGCTTTTAGAGAAGTTGGTAATCGACTGCGCGATAGATTTGAAGGTGCTTCGAAGGTAGGTAGGAAGGTATAATTATATATATATATATCATTGTGTGTGACTTTATTACCCCCAGAGGAGGTCAAGCGCTTATCTCAAATTATCATGGCATGGTACGTGAGCAATTTGAATTTGATTTTCACTATAACTACAAACTATTAATGGCAATTGATGCTCTTCCAAAAAAATTCGTATATAATGGTGATTAAAATCTTTAACTCTTTACCCGACGAGTTTAAAAATTTCCCAATGACAAAGTTAAAAAACCAACATCATGAATGGCTTTTACTTAATTGTTTCTATACTGTTAATGAGTATCTTGATCACAAAAATCAAAACAAATTACATATTTAAAAATCTGTATCCAAAAATGCTTGAATTTTTTGCTGTGAAATTATAAAGGATTTTGATAGTTATAGAATAATTATTAGTTAGTTAATTTTACTGTTTTTACATATGAACATTTTGATATTTGTAAATAAGTTAAATTCATCAAAAAAATTGTTATATCTAATTAGTCAAAATTTGCACGCCTCGACAAGGCAGAATGTATAGGAACTTTCATGTTTTAATAATACTATTGTAATATCTACCTACATTCTATGCAAATAAATAATTATGAATTATGAATTAATCGCAAGTTTAAAAGATGCTTCACCAAGTGGTCTGTGAAGAAGAAACAGCCCATGAAAAAAAACTGCATGTCTAAGAAGCTTTTTTTATAGGATATGACAAACGAGCACACAGTCCACCTGATGATTAGTGGTTGCTGTGGCCCGTAGACATCTACATCTATCCTCGATTACGAATCAAAATGCAGTTGTCACCCGTAAAGACTAAGATGGAATGCCTTGTTTTCAGTAAAAAGGGTCTCCGGTTCCTTACACTCATCATACGATAAACAATAAACGAATACCGGCTTAGTTTATAAAGTAAGCTGTTGGTGTAATTGTTTGTAGTCTTGAATAAAGAGAAAAACAAGTTACTCGGATAAGTGAAGTCTCCCATTAAGCAGACCAGTGAACTCTTCTCGTCTCGGCATTAAGAAAGATCGTACTTTTTCATTCGTTACTCACAAGTCCGCTGCTAAACACAGACCTTTCCCGTAGCATGCCGCAGAGCACGTTCCTGAGTCCTGTATCACCGCTTATGCTGCAGCTATAATATGGTTGTAGCATGATATGGCTCTAACGGGGAAGGACCACGTTCTAACAGAATACCAGCGTAAAATAGCACCTCAATGCTACTGTATTCCGTTTTGAGGAACCGGAGAAACTTTCTACTGGAAACGAGGCATTCTATCTCAGTCCTCAGGGGTGGCAATGCATTTACATTCTGATAATTAATCGAGAATCGATTTAGATGTCTATGGGCCACAGCATCCATTTGCTATCAAGTGAACTGTATGCTCATTACTCACGCACATTTCATTAAGAAAAATATATGTATTTATACCTTTAACATCCAAAGAGATAATACATAAGCAAATAACAGATATGACTGAACGACCAAGTGTTCACGTACCAACTTATTAAACGTTAGATACTAATTACGAGCTTCTCTAATCTTACAATTATTATTACGCATTCTGATTTTAACACAATCGTAAAAGTCGTTTCAAGGAAATAGAGGAAAATTTAGATGTCATTTGACAAATTATCAAATTCTCGTTATCATCCAGTATATGGGGAATGGCGTCTATAGAATATAATTTAATGCAAAACTACCAATCCGTCGGTCAGTAAAAAAAACAACTATGGTCATATATCAAAAAGATGTCATTTAAAAAAGGGGCTATTCATAGGCTAGTTATGATGTAATCCAATTATTAAGTTATGATGTATTAGAGACTAAATAGTAAATTTTATTCTACTAGGTAATTTCGAACAACAACGGTGAAGGATTTATGCCAGAGAGTCCAAATCTAAAAAATCCTGGCAAAAAGGACATAATTTACTCAGAAGAATCCCCGGATTTTTGTACTCCTAATATGAAGACTGGTTCTCTTGGTACAGAAGGACGTCAATGCAACATAAGTTCTGCGGGAACAGATAGTTGTGATCAACTCTGCTGCAGACGAGGATATGTACAAAATACGATAACTGAATCAGAAAATTGTAACTGTCAATTTAAATGGTGCTGCGAAGTTATTTGTGAAACATGTTACATAAAGCGAGACGTACAAACATGCCTATAATGTGATAGATTATTAAATGGTTATTGCAAAAAAAAAGTAATAAATAAGTTATTTATTTTCATTCCTTTATTTTCCTTTGTTTATCCATTTATCATTTTTTTAAATATTTTATTCAAATTTTTTGTTGTCTTCCAAGATTTAAAGTGAGAAGGATTATTAACAAACGGAGCTTTTAATTTATTAACATTATTTAAAATTTCGATTCGTTCCGTTTTACCAGATACAAAATGGTCTCGGTTTTCACTGGTATATTCTTCTGTTTTGTCCGAATTACTTTCGTTTAAATTTTTATTAATTTCTTCTTTAGCATTTTTATCTTCTTTCTCTTCGTTTTCGCTATCTTCCTCAACTTCTTGCTCTTCATCTCTATTTATATTTTCAGGTAGCCTGGGTAACTTTGGTAACTTTCCTTGTATTCCTAAATATTTATTAGGCTTACTTCTTGGTTGGATTTCATCATCTATGAGCGGTTCGTAATTACTAAAATTAGCACCAGGCTCAAAAAGCTTTAAACAATCGGAAGCTTTTATAGAATTAGCCTTTTTCTTGACAATATAATTATAAAGCATTGTTATTTTCCAAATATCTTTGTAACTAAACCCCTTACCTTCTCCAACAAGAACGTTTGTTGGTTTCTGAAAGCGTCATAACGTGTTTAACAATAGTAATATTTACTTCTCGTGTGGCGTCGACTTAAGATAATAAATAAAAGAAATAGTGATATCATTCCATTGATGTCGTAAGAGCCGGCTATGGAAAATGCTAGAAATATTTCATAGCCTCCTATAGATGGCAGTTTCTTCATCTTCTTTACACCAGATGTAAAATATCCAAACTGATGACGGATTAGTGCTAAAGGTGCAAGAACCGTGTCAGTTATGGTACATACTCCATAAAATAGAAGATATTCAGACCAGAAATGGATTGTTACGAACTGATAAAGAAGAAATATAACTTAAATAATAATTTTGTAATATATTTAGATGCTTATCCTACCTTTATTTCTATAGTAGCAAACCCATTCTTTGAATACTTGTGAAAATTATAATGACTAGCACTCACAAAATCATAGGGAATATCGTGAAATAACCACTCGTTATTCTTCAGCGCAACAAACAAATGCTTCTTCTCTGTAATCAATTTAAGATAATCTAATACAAATATAATATTTATCGGCAAAATGTATAAAAAGCGAATGTAGAAATATTAATACACATTATAGTAGGTGACGTAAGTATTTGTGTATATAATACGTGGTAGTTCAGGAGTTAAGCATTCGCCCTACTTTTCACAGCAGGCGAGCAACCTGGGTTCGAACCCCCCTGGCGATAATGAAATCGTTAATTGCAACTTTACGCGTAAATCAGAAATTTACCGCATGTTCGTAGGAAAAGTCATCTCAAGGAAACCAGCATCTATGAAAAAACTAAATTAGTGTGAAACCAGCCAATATGTATTGAGGCAAGGCATAAACCTTCTTGGAAATGAGAGGATCCCTGTAATCAGGAGGGTGACTATATATACTGTAACCTTAGTGACTTATATTTTTATTTTATTTATTTTAAAATCTTTATTGTGTCCCCTTCGAAAAAAATACAAAAAAGATACAAATGGCGGACTTAATGTCTAAAGGCATTTTCTACCAGTCAACCCATGGAGTGGTGAGAATTTGTCGTAGGTGTAGCAATTAAAAGAAAAAAAAGAGAAACTAAAATTATATATACATTATATGTAACAAAACAGGTTATGATTTAATATTGTAAGTAAATGCATGTATATATATTCGTACATTCATATATATTAACACATATTCATAATATAAATACATTTATATGTGCCTTTAAAATAAATTTTAAAACCATTTTAATTAATATCAAGTAACATACATACAAAAGAAAACAAATGCTCGAATTAAGATCCTCCTGCTTTATTTGAAATCGGTTAAAAACTCGGACCACTTACGCTGCTACTGGGATGAACTAGGTGGAAGTGGTATGACAGTTGCTGAGGAGGGAGTGGGGTGTTGCGATAGAACAGGTCCGAACTGACGAATATTATCGGCACTATTTTAGCAGACATATCGTTTGGAATTACAACAACATAGGGATGGGTTTATATAAAATACAGAATACATTATATAAAATATTTCCAAAAAACACATTTTTTTCTTTCAATGGTATTAATTTTATTTGAAGTGCTGCAGATGGCCATGGACTTCAGTAGCCATTTACCATCATGTTGATTGTAACTTCATTTGTCATTTCACTGACATAAAAAATATCACTAGCAGTATCGTGTCAAAAAACGCGTCCATACCTACCATTTATATTGTATCACTGATATGATATTAGGTTAGGTATTGGTATAACACAAGTACGTTTATCTGATACAAGGTGTACCAGATATGAGGTTTTGTGCGGAACGGGATGTATCACAGGATCGCGTAATATTTTCGTCAGAACTAGCAATTAGGATACATGTCTGCGCAACGCGAAGGAGATACGATACACTAATATGATCTAATGTGAATCTGATATTAGCGATGAAAATTTGTACCATGATTACTGGTATTAATTCAAAAATATCTTAGAGTAATTACATACATACGTATACATCGAGAGAACTTACAATTCTACATAAACTGAGTCAATATAATTGTCCCGCTTTTTCTAATTCTAATTTAATTTTCAAATAAGGCAAAAAGAGAAGTTGTAATTCATCGTGTAGGTAAGTAGAAATGCCAAGTGGTCATCTTTGGTCTCTTTGCACTACGCCAAATATAAGAGTAAGTACACTCATACCTTCTGATTTAGGTACTAAAAAATGACATCCCTATTATATTAGTGTAATGTTTTTACGTAACGTTACTTTACAATATGTGACGTCTTTACATTTAATCGATGGAGTTTTTTTCTCAATGTTAGAAACAAACGACATCGATATACTCGTTTTTATTTAGTTATTTTTATTTTTTTACTTTATAATATGCCTAAAATATAAAGAAAATAGGACTAGACTTATTGTTAGAACGATCAAATAAATTGTCTTCTAAATCAAGTGATGATGGTTATTATAAACATGCAAATATTAGTTTCGCTAACTTTAAAAACTAATAGTTAGGGAGGTAAGTATACTAAGTCTTAAGGCGGTTCCCCGACCAAAACCTTGCAAAAGTGCGTTTTTCAGAGACTATTATCTCATTAGTTATGAGAAATAAGCTACATCTAAAAGAAAATTATTAATGTTCGATATCCTCTATCTATCATCGCGTTCCATGTTCTAACTGGTTTTTATGTATTATAAATACATTTAAAATCTACTTTTAAAAATGACTAAAATTATTGATTACATTCATCTGTTGTTAAAGGCAACGCTCTTATCATTTGAGGATTACACTAATGGATAGATAATTTAAAAATCTATATAACTCACGTTTTATTTAATTTCTTAAGGCCACTTTTCTGTTAATTGTAATAATTCCAAAAATTCGGGCGTATTTTTACGCGATATATTGTAGTGAGAGCGCGTGGGTTGTATAGGACTCAACGCTCAAGGTCGTTTGCTAGGGGAAACGCCTTAACAGATACATGGAGCATTTGCAAGTTGGATCTCATTTGTAATCCCAATTTTACGAGTATATGCTGACTAACGATCCGCCCCGGCTTCGCACGACTGTTTTCTAGATCTCAACAACAACTTCACTTACCGGGGCCAATTGTGAGTGTGAGTCTGTGTGATGATCTCTCATACATGCACGTGATTTTTATTTATATAGATTTACCATTTGCTTAGCGAAAAATGAAACCATTGACTAAATTCATCTTAGCTTTAGCTGATTGGATGAAAACCTTCCGAAATCATGAAGTTAAGGCAGGATCTTGATAATGCCTTGTAGTGGTGGCATAAATGAATCCACTACTCCTACCAAATGATATACATATATTATTACTTAGAAGCTCTTAGTCCCCATACTATCCCGTGAATATCGTAAAAGACTACAGAGAGACACGAAACAGGAGATATGCAAACATATCTTCCTAATAACAACCAACCCACTTGCTAAGAGAGGGAACTTTAGCAAATACCCCCCCGACGTTCAGCCATGGACGGCGGTAGGATAATATCTTGAGCAGAGAGGAAAACGAGTAATACGTCCGTAATCGATTTATTGGTCGATGTGATCTAGCGATAAAAGAGAAGGCCGACCGCGGTTGTGCCGCTGTTATTGTACTCATGGAGTGTAGAGGTAAGGAGGACAATCTCCCTTATGAGAATAGTTGAAAATGATGTGTCCATCCGTAATAAAATACATTGAGAGTGATTTTGAAAATAAAAATTTTGAAAGCAATAAAATAATTATTGTGAAAAGAATTATGGTGAAAGTCTGAGCAATAAAAAATTTAAAAAGTTCTTTAAAATTTAGACTGTAGCTACAGTGGCGCCACCCTTATTTAGCGCTTTCCTATAGACACTTTTTTATTCAGAGTCTGTATTCCTTACATTCCATAATTGTACTATTGTAGCAGTGCTCTCTATATAGGTACGTTCCGTGAAGCAAACCCATTGTTGATTAAACAAACACAGATATTATTCCCTGTGAAAGCCATAATAAGTCAGTCATCAATTTGGCAGAAATATACCGGCTTAAATTAACTAGATTTCATAGTAATATTTTCACGATATATTTTAAATTGTACAACGATAGTATGAATTTCCACATTATTCGACTACAATTTTATTGTAAAATATAGAAGCTATCATAGATTTTCATTATTGATATTAATATATATTTACAGCTCAACTATCATTCGATTATCACTGTCACCACAGATTACGTACAAAAAATCAAACAAATCGAATGAATAATTTATTAATTTTTTTTCCATCTCGTAGCATGTCATTTTTTTCAAGATTTTCATGATTTCAGATAAAATTGACGTGCTAAAATTTATTTGTAAATGTGTCATAATAATCTAATATTTTATCAAAAACTTTTATTTTGTAATGGCAACTTTTGTGTAAGAAATCGGACATAGCCAATGCCAGTAGACCACGTAAAAGAATTCTTTAGAAAGGATTTCGATACCGATTGCCGAGTATATCGATGATAATAACAATAATTATTATTATTAATTATTCCGTATGACGACAAGCTCGTGAAAGCCGAAACAAATAAGCAAATTAAATAGGAAATGGACCTGGCTCACGAGGTGATCAACAGGTGTTTTTTTTTTTTTTTTTTTTTTTTTTTCTTACATGCTTTATGGCAAATTTACCTGGGATTATATGATCGTCTTTTATCGTGATATACTCATCACGATCAGGAGAATTATGTTGAGGCGGTACTCCAACTAGGGCCAAAATTGCTTGGGCGAGTTCTCCACCGGTGACTAAGCAGTCATAGCCCAAAAGCACTTTCTACATTCAAAATGACAAATAATACACATATTATTCTTGTGTAGATAAGACATATCGGAACCTTAAATAACTTGCGTTATAAGAAAATTGGATACCGATCACTATTGCGTGACCGAGTAATTCAAATGGTTGCTATATGAATTACTCGGTCACGTAATATGTCACAGTTCACATGTTCGGTTCGAATGCATAAAATATAATACAATATACACGGTGCAGTCGGTCTGCTGCGTTCTCAGGTGAAAACCTAATTTCTAATAGCTTTTGTGCCTATCATTCAATATTTTTCAAACCAAAAGTCGACTATGTAAACATTATAATGCTCTCCAGACCGAACTTCTGTCACTGCAGCCAATCTCAATGAGGACAATACATCTGCACAGGATAGGGTTAGAGTGCATTCTGTGCAAAAACACAGGTGCTCTCTCTATTCTCTCACTCTCATGTCCGATGGGATGGCAACGTGACGTGAGAGACGGAGAAAAATCAGGCGCAGAATGAACTGCTTTACATGTTTTCTAAGGAACGTGGTAGAAGCACCGCGAACTTGATGACTCCGAGCTGCTACTGAAAATTTCTTGACTGAAAAGCCCAAAAAATAATTTTAGGTGAACCCGGGATTCGAACCTCGGTTCTCATGATCAGCAGTTGCACTAGACTTACAAAGCAGTCAGGTAAGCATCATTTATTAAGTTACTGTAACTTCGCATAAGATAATAACTCACCTGTACACCTTCGTTTGTAAAATCCTTAGTAGAATGATCTGCGCAATTAAGCAGGCCTTGTCGATTTAAGAAAAGCACCCATCTAGTTTTCTCGTCAGTGGGTGGTTTTGGTAGTTCAATAAATCTTAGACCAGTGACGCGGTTTGTGAGATCAAGGTAATTGCGAATTCTATTGCGTAGTACTTTATCTATTAAACAAAATATGCATTTTTACTTTTTGGGATGTGAAGGGTATTGAACAAAATCTTCAAATTTAATCCTAACTCATCTGCACTCTAATATCTAGCAAACGAAGCTTTAATGACCGGCAATGGGCGGTATATTCATTCAAAAATATTTAACTCAAGTCCCAGACTGGGAGCATTTGACGAAATCGGCGCTATACTTACCAACCCGCCTGCTCAGTCTGGAAGAGCAAGTATCACAATTAATGCATTCTTAAGAAAATTACCATGAAGGAAATGAATGAAACTAGTTTTTACGAATTTTATCGCAATTTATTAGTTTTTATATTCGTAACGTTTCGAGTACTTTAACGCACCCATGGTCACGGAGACGGTTAATGGAGTGAGGTGTTCAATGTCCCAATGTTATGGTTAACTACGGCTACCTTTGTTTAATATAATTAGTTTTTGGTCCTATCTACGCAGAAAGATCTTATCCTGAAGTCTTGCTGAGGTATGCTTAAGATGAGATTAAATTTTGACCATAACTATGGGTGCTGTTAAGTACTCGAACCACCTGGAATATAATAAAATATTAAAACGCAATAAAAATTGTAAAAACTAGTTTCATTCAATGTGAAGTGTTTGCGAAAACATAAGTAATGACCATGAAGAAAGGCCGATAATATAGGAGGGGGAAACGAGCATTCTGTTCACTTGATATTAAATGACTATTGCCGCCTATTAACAACAGCGAAATCAATGGAATTGCAGGTACGTTATCGTCATTTTAAAAAGAAGTAGACGAAAGCACAAAGAAAGTAGATGAAAGTGAGAAAGGAATATTCTGGCCAAGCCACCCATACCATCTGGACAGATGGTATTGATGGCGTCGCGTATTCTGTCAGAATGAGTAATGGTGGAATTCGGTGGCTGAAATTGTTTGGATTACTATTTCTTTTGTAAAGGAATGCAACATATCTTCGCAACACCAGTAAAATGAGTCGATTAGAAAGAATATGGTCACCAGCGATTCGAGCTGCTCTTCGCCGAATACGGTCAAGTTAAAGAAACTGGTACTGAAGTGCGAACTGACTGAGATGAGAACAGTATTCCATGTGAGGCCGAATATGTAAAGTTGCAAGTGGTATGTTAGTATGAAATAATGTCATGAGTAACTTTCCCTTTCAAGTAAACGCGGAACTGAACATCACTAGATATCCCTGAAATTGACGATACTTGATAAAGGGGTTCTACGTAGCGGAGTGAACCAGATTTAGTCGTCCCCAATTTGAAACTTTTAAACAAAGATTCGACTTCAGACACAAGTTTGTTTCGGTACTCTTTGACGTGTTCCTAAAAATATAGGCAAAGCAGATGTAAGAAGCATCATCAGTGCTGTCACCCGCAAAACAATAAAT
Source organism: Parnassius apollo (assembly GCA_907164705.1). Taxonomy (NCBI): domain Eukaryota; kingdom Metazoa; phylum Arthropoda; class Insecta; order Lepidoptera; family Papilionidae; genus Parnassius; species Parnassius apollo. The sequence goes on along the minus strand of CAJQZP010001607.1, from coordinate 2,425,670 downwards.
GTTACTGGCTTACAGCCATTGACATGCAGAAGAAACAGGCATTGGCGATAGCACGCGGGCTTATGGAACACCAGAGTTAATGGGCTTGTTGTTGAAGCATGCACCGTCCACTTCATGATCATTAAGATCATCATCATCTGCACGATCCTGGTGATCAAATAGCATTATTTCTCGAAAAATCCATAACAAAGCTTCAAAAGAATCGCTTTGTGTCAAACCCAAAAGCCAAGACCGCACACTTGGACTCTACTGTTCCCGTCTGTTTATGAGTTAGGTAAGATCACGAGCTGAGCAATCACGACGAAAACCGTATTGGCGGATGCAGTATTACATAAATAGTACTTACTTACTTACTTACTTATCTTCACGCACAATCCCTAACGGGGTAGCCAGAGAGAACAGATCGCCAAGTGTCACGATCCTTACATACCTCTTTCGCTTCTTTCAGGTTCATTAACTTCTTCATACATGCACGTCTAGGTATCCGAGTACTCTTGACCCTCCCCTCTTCGAGCAATTTGCTCACATGGTCTTCGAAAGTTAGTCTCGGTCTTCCTCGACACCTTTTAATATTTACTTTCGCTCTATATATTTTCTTCACCATTCGGTCTTCACTCATTCGTTCAACGTGCCCAAACCATTGGAGTACGCCCCTATCAATTTTTGTGATAAGGTCATCTTTCAATCCTGCCATATTGCGAATCTCTTCGTTTCGCTTTCGGTCGGCTATGGTAACGCCACACATTTTACGAAGAGATCGCATCTCCACTGCATTCAACTTGCTTTTATGCTTCTTCTGGCATACCCAGGTTTCTCTGCCATATAACAAAGTCGGTACCAACAGTGCGTTATGTATTGCAAGGCGTGCACTCTTCACCACGCCTTGCCTTTTTACTAATGCATTCAGGGCACCATTGACTTTGTTTCCGGCAGCGACACGCCTATCCACATCTAAATCCGTCTTCCATCCCGGCTGAAAGCACTCCCCAAGTATACAATTTCATTTACCTGTTCTAGACATTCCTGATTTACCCATATTTCACATTTCGTTCTCTCTTCGTCCTTTTCAAATACCAGAACCTTAGTTTTATTAGCATTCAAACGGTGACCTTTAATTTCACATTCCTCTTTCATACACGTGACTAATGCCTGCAGTTCTGCTTCTGATGGTGCAATAAGCACTGCATCATCAGCATACAGCAGACAATTAACTTTTATGTCACCCAATTTCACACCCAAACAGCTATTTTTCAGCTTCTGTATACAGCTGTCGAGATACAGTATGAACAGCCAGGAAGACATGACGCAACCCTGTTTTACGCCCGCTTGGACTCTAAACATGGGTGACAGGTTATGCCCTACCCGCACACAGGCTTTACAGTCATAGTAAAGTGACTACACAGCCCTTAACAATCGACCATCCACACCATATCCCGGCAACATTTTCTTCCTTATAACCTTATCAAATGCTTTCTCCAGATCCACAAAAGCACAGAAAATCCTCTGGTTAACACTCAGAAGCTTCTCCGTGATCATGCGGAGAGAAAACATTTGATCCGTGCATCCTCTTTCAGGTCTAAATCCGCATTGTGCCTCCCATAAGAATCTTTCCGATTTCTCTTGCATCCTACGTGTCAAAACCTTCGAGTAAACTTTACTTGCTAAACTGGTCAAGCTGATCGCCCGATTGCACCCGCAGTCAAAATGTGAACCTTTACCTTTATATAAAGGCACAATGACCGCGGATCGCCAATCATCCGGGACATCTCCCGTCCGCCAGCACAAATTGCACAGCAGATGGAAGCTGTCCCAGACGCGAGGCCCACCGTACTTGACCATTTCAGCAGTAACTCTGTCTAGTCCCGCAGCCTTACCACATTTCAAACTTCGAATCGCACGTTCAATCTCTTTCATGCTGATGACCTCAGTGTCATCGAGGTCCATGTCTGGCGTGCCAGTCACGGCGTCAACCCCGGATCCTTCACAAAGATCATGACACGCATACATTTCTCTATAAAATTCACTCCATCGCTGCATGACGTCCCATTTTTCTGAGAGGACGTCATTGGTTCTCGAAAGCACTTTGTTCATTCTTAAGGCTGTCGCACCACTCCGGGACCTTCCAACCTCTTTCCAGAAGAGTTTGGAGTTTTCCCTAAAGTTGTGCGACAACCTCTCGTCCGCTTCTATTCTACACCTTTCACGTACTTCCTCAATCAATGTTTTTGCATGAACTTTCTGCAGCTTATATCTTTCTTTCATCTTCTCTCTCATATGCTTATCGTTACTAGAGGCCAAGTAGTCTAACCATGCTTTTTTCTTCTTTTTTACAGCTTCTCTCACTTCATCATTCCACCATGCATCTCTTCTTTTACTACTACGTCTTTTTGTCGTACCACATACTTCTTCCGTTGCACTTACCATTCCATCCCTAAGGTTCTGCCATGTTCTCTCCACACATTCTTTCCTGCCATCGATGGTGTCGAGCTTTTCGGCTACCCTCGTGTGATATTTGTCCCTAGTATCCGCTTCCTGAAGCTTCCAGCTTCGGATGCGACAGACCGACTGTGGTTCTGTTACTGCCGTCCGGTAGCGCCAACCCGCGAACAAACCCCTAAATCTAGTAATTACTAGATAATGATCCGTTCCCAGGTCAGCAACCCTGAACACTCGTGTATCCATCACCTGTTTTCGCAGTCGGTCATCCACCAGGAACAAATCAATCATACTTCTCTCATTCTTTCTTTCTCTAGTGTACATATGGATTTTCCTGTGATTAAACATAGTGTTTGTCACAAGAAGACCCTTTTCCTTGCATACAGCCAGTATAAGCTTGCCAGTATCATTAACCCTTTTATCGCCAAACTTTCCAAACACCGACTCGTATACATAAATAGTAATGTGAACAAATGAAGAAATTGTTATTTGCTAGAGTTCGTACCTAAAAACCAGAAACAAGCAGCTGAAACGATTATTATAGATTGTAAGACGAAAATTATTATTCGAAATATAACTGCTGATTTGTCACAAACAATAAATCTACAAGTCTTAGAAACGAAAAACATTGTTAGAACACATTACGTGGAGCAATTTGCGCTTCTGCACCGCGGCTGAAAATTTTTGTTCTATAACAAGTTCAGTAGTAACCAGAGGAACAGCGAAGCGTATGACTTTACTTTCTTTACTTTTAGCCATTAGTATTACCAAAAGAGAAGTCGTCAATGTAGTATGGAATGATTCCTTTCGCCCAGATTTTGAACTTGATCATTTCTTCTTCAGTCAGATCGAATCCTGGTTCAGAATGAACAAGTTCTGGATCCAAACTGCTCTTGTCTCTGACGACGTTCATAGACCATTGTGCTGGCGAATAGTTAACGATATGTTTTAAATCTCTTCTGAAATGGTTGCCTGAAGAACTTGCTTGTACCTGAAATTCTAAAAAAAACAAAATATATGTATTAAATTTTAAAGAGAAACTAAATTTATTTCTTTTATTAAAATTAAAAAGTTATAGGATTTTGTTTCTTATAACGAATCTTAGGAAGGTATTTTGTAATCTTAGTACACGACCTCCTGTGTGTGGCTATTGGATCAACTGATCCGAATAAACCACTTATACGTTATAATTGTATTTTATACAAGCTCTCAGAATAGTAATTAGACCCCTGTTGCGCCTACTATGTCTGGTGATTACAACATAACCCAATTAAAAAAATCGCAAATATTAAATGCAGCTAAAGTTTGTCCTCTTCCCACAGCGTAAAATGAATTGAATTTCTGCCGCGGTGGCCTGCGCCGATGGAGACTAGCCACCTGCACAGGACGGAATTATCAACTTTATGCGCACAGTTGCATTTTCTATCCCCTAATCCTCATAGTCCGATGGGACTGTAAACCGACATAACCGATGAGAGATCAGCCGCATCACCAATGGCTTTACATGCTTTCGGAGGCACGGGGGTCAGATACCGCCGAATTAATGACTCCAGCCAGCTACTGAGAATTCCTTGACGGAAAACTCAATAACTGATTTAATTTTTGCCCGACCCAGGATCCGAACCTACTAGAACACTGAGGCAGAGCCAGAATAAGAATTAATGCACATGGAAAATGCTTCCTACAAGGGGTGAATCCCATCTCCAGCTGTGAACTTTTATGGGCTGATGAAGAAGAAGAAGAAGTAGATGTAATCCTATAAAAAATTGTTGTCAATGATTTTTGCACTACCACTAAACCTTATAGTGGTGGTGCAAGAATATCTACCACTCCATATCGTCCTAGAGATATCCTAATAGGTAACATAGGGAAACTGAAGCAGAACTTGAACAGGATCTTCTTGACAAAAACTCAAAAAAGAAATAACTGTGGTTTGTAACTCATCTGCCAAGCGTGGCAACTATGGCAAAATCTCCCTGTGATGCCATCTATAGGGAGGCCTATGTTCAGCAGAGGACTTTTATAGGATGAATGGCTGTATGGAAGTAAAAAATATAACAAGTTATATTCCACGGCAGACTTTTTAGTTATTTCAAAATAAATGTTTATTTAAGTGTTTAGAATTTCTATACGCTGTCGAGCTTCCTACCGCGTATGAATAAAGAAAGCCCTTTCATTGGAAAGAGGCTTATGATCTGACCATGTTATCTGTAACTTTTTACATTCGATACTGGTTCCCGTGGGATACGAGTTAAAAATTTAAATTGCAAATTGTTTAGACGTACAGTAAGTGTTGTAATTTATCCGAAATATAAACTATTTTAGCGTCCGCGCTTAATTTATTGTGCGATACAATAATAAATATTTATTTAAAAGAAAAATTCTCAAACTGTGTTAACAATATGCATTTATATTCTGTACGTTTTTGACAGTGACATTGACAGTGACAGTGACGTCGTGTAGTGGCGGTGTAAAATATCCACTACTCCAAGTATAGACATCTACTAGATAGTATTCTAGTAGATGTCTCAAGAGGCGACAGAGGAAAACTAAAATAGAAGATGACGAGCAGCATCATCCTGATGATAACTGAAATTAATAAAACCTATGGATAGACTTAGCATCACAGCAAGTGACTTTTCAATGGGCTGGCAAAATTATAATGAATGTAAGTATATTTAGTATATACTTAGATATCATAGCCATCCTCATAGAATTTTTCATTGTTATACGCGGTAGAGCCACGCTGTAGATATATAATGGTTGTAGCGCGAAAGGGTCGGCTCAACCGGGGAGGTACCACGCTGTCACAGAACACCAACGTAAAATAGCAGCTTAATACTGCCGTGTTTCGTATGGTATAGATACGGAGACACTTTATAACTAGAAACGAGGCATTCCATCGTAGTTCTCAGCGATGACAACGCTTTTATTCTTAACCGAGGATAAATGTATTTGGGCCACAACATCCACTTAGCATCAGGCGGACTGTGTGCTCGTTTGTCTATAAAAAAGAATGCCTCACAGGGGCGGTTTTTGCCATAGCTTTTTGGCTAACGTGTTGGGAACCGCAATTTTTTATTATTTTTTAATGTTACCAAGAAGATGCTGCTAATCATCTCCTGTTTCATTTACCTCTAACACCTCTTACGGCACCCATGATATGATACGGAGTATTAGATTGTCTTGCTCTTTCACTACATGGGGGAGTCAATTATTCAGCTGTTGACAGCTGTGGAAGGAACAAAAGAATAAACGTTACTGCGTTCATTCTTTTCTTCATTCATATAGCAGCAAGATCCAGAGCCAGAGGTACGAAAGTCTAATTCTGTTATTCAATCCACGAGGTAATTGTGGCGATTACGGAAAATAGTTACTATGCGACATTAGGGCAATGTGGTTTAAAGAACACTGGACATTTATTTTTATACTTAACTCCGAATGTTTTATTTTTTAATTTAAAAATTTTACAACTGCCTCGTTGTTATGGTGGTTGTAGTAGTGTGACTGCTGACCATCAGGCCCTGGGTTCAAATCCCGGGTCGGACCAAAAATTCATCTATTGAGTTTTTCCGTCAAGAAATTCTCAGTAGCTTCCCGGTGCCCAGGGTCAGGAAGTTGGCGTTATCTCAACCCCGTGCCACGAAAAGCATGTAAAACCTTTGGTACTGCGCCTGATCTCTCTCCGGTCGTGTCGGTTTACCGTCCCATCGGATTATGAGAGTGAGGGAATAGAGAGTGCACCTGTGCTTGCACTTACACTTGGGCACTTTAATCCTGTCCTGCGCCGATGGCTAGTCTACGTTGTGGCGGGCCACCGTGACCGAAATTCGGATATTATATTGTTTTACAGCATAGTGTAGCGACGTAAAATCCATCAAACCGTTTCTAATGAAAAGGAAAGGTGACCATGGTCACCTTTTCTTTTCATTAGAAACTTACCACAGTAGAAGCCAGAAAGATATCATTTATTCCGATTGATGACAGTATACCATTCGTGTACCAGGTATTAGGTAAATATCTAAACTGACAACGGGTAGCAACACCATAGGTGACAGATGTTTGAGCGTTAATACCTTTTACGGCAGACATTATTAGTAAGAGACGATATTATAAGTAGACGAAAAAGAAACATATTAATAAAAAACTGTCCATATGTCATATGCTTACCTTATGTGACGGTTGAAGAATATTCACTACCCTATAATGTCCGTGGGCGTCGTAAGAGGTGACAGAAGAAAAAACAGAAGCTAAGCACCAGTGCTCTCCTATAAATAAATAACAGTGTTTGCCAACCCACCTGCCAAGCGTGGCAACTATGGAAATTATCCTGCCTTTGAGATGATCTATATGGGAGGCAATTGACTTTGATATGCTTTAACAGAAACGGTAGCGGTCCTTATGTACTATGCAGGTCCTCGTGTTAGACATATGTACCACAATACCGTCACGTCACGCATTAATCATATTCGTGGTTAAAAAGAAGAGACTAAACATTTGTCCTTTTGAGTTTGTATCTACATCTACCTCCACTTTCCTTTATGTCGGATAAATTTGGATGAGAAAACATTGGGATTACACGAACTCTAAAGTCCACTTTTCATAATTTACCAGAAAATAAAACTTATTTATTATGATAATTTTGCTAATTTATTACGCAGTGAATTATGCTATATTTTTAAATGATAACAATATGGTACACGACGCCATTTCATTCTGCCCCGACCCCAAGTTCCAGCCAGTCGCTCCGGCAAGTACCTACCTATCTGGTATCGAATGTAAAATATTGTCTAGTCCTACTGTTGTACGTATTTAATTTGTGGATTTCAAATTTTAGTATAATAACATTTACTAACAAACATAAAGACAATAAGAAAACAGATGTTTAAAAATAGAAAAGTAATATAAAATTTCTTACTGTTTATCGAAGAAATAAAAAATAAAAAAATTAAACGAAAACATTTCTGCAAACGTCTGGACATGTCCAAATGTAAGTGCAAATATCGCAATACTCTCGTCGATTTATTGCGAAAATATCAGAACTAGTGATATGGTTTAAAATTCAACTTCAATAAGAAATAAATCTGAAATGTATGTTGTTACATAACTACGCGTGTCTGGCAAGTATGTGTAACAAGTAAAAATGTATTCATTTAATAAAATAGTTTTATAAACCCGGTTTCGCACAATTGATAAAATAATATTTTTCTTAGGGAAATTTGCAGTATCAAGCCTTCGAAAGCGTGATCCTCTTTATGAAAAATTATTCACGCTATTTCAGATTCAGGTACGCCATTCGTATCTCTTATGACAGATTTCTCAGTTCATAACCATAAATTTTCCAACGTGCGCGATACTCGTGGGAACAGGCCTCAGGGCTCCCCGACCACCAACACCGATCGACTTTTCACTTTCAACGTTAAGTGTTGCTTAAAGTAAACTTTATGCTATTGAAATAAAGCCGCTTTTGTCATACAGTTCTGTTATATTTGCTAAGAAAATAAAGCCGTTTCAGAAAATTGCGTACTATCAAAGCATGTTCAATGATTGTGCTAGCAATAAAATAAAATAGTGAAGTTAGGACCGAGTTTCGTTTTGAAACCCGTTCATATCTACAACATACACTCTTTGGTTTTTATTAAACATAATCTCATATAAAATTATTGACTTACCAATAAAAGGCTTTAAGCCTTCTTGGCTTGTCGTGAGTTTATTTGTGTTTAAGAGTGTAAGCGAGACAAAGTATTTAAAACAGCGTAGCGCCAATATGTGCACGTTAAACATACCCTCAAGTACGATAATAATAAATATCGTCTTTCAAATAAACAGTGGTACTACATACCCTGCTCAAATAGTTTTATTTTGCACGAATTACAAACAGTTCATATTAAGTTCATATTGTCATTAGTGAAAAAAGAACAGAAATTTGAATTTTTTTAAGATATTTGAAAATGGTAAGTTCCATTTTAAGCTTTAAAAAAAGGATAAGGAACATAATTTTATGAATTTTAATGGATAAGTCTGCATGTGAACATGCTGCGTTCCGACGAGCGAACGAGCGTTAAGAAATAAAATAATTCAAATATAAAATTATAAAAAAATACATTAAAATAAAATTTTGAAAACCAACATTTTAATATATTTCACGACTTATTTTCACACACCGTATAGTAAATGTATTGACGCTGCGGGGGTTGGGTTTAGAATCGTTTGGCAGAAATTTGGATGAGCAAGGTGTTATACTTAGTAGAGGTTTGGTCCCCCGATTATAACAATACCACTTCACTGTTTTCGAGAAAATAAAAAAAAAACTATTATAACCTAAAATGGTTTAAACATGGAAAAACGAATGCAATATTACTGTGAAACTGAGCATACTTAATTTTGTGTGAGTGCGACAAGGACGTGAGACCATGTCTTTTAGTGTCACATTATTATAATTCTATAGTATTTTTATTCTTCTGTGGTCTGTAAAATTCTCTAATAAATTACGTTTACAAACAATAAAGAAATGACTATTACATACTTTACACCCAGAAATCCTTTCAGTTGAGTTAGGTTAGGGGTTGCGCGTTTTACCGCCTAAAAATATTTGAGCACCCAGAAATCCCAGAAAACCCGGAAATCTGACACCCCCTGCGCCCCCCTCCCCCCCCCTCTTGCCGTAGAGAATAAATATTATCATTTTTTTTTGGTTGATATTGATAAATGTTATCATTGTTTGTTGGTATAAGAATAGACCTCGTCATCTCCTTCGTGGTTATTTTTCCATAAACCTCTCAGAAGTAGGAGCCCCGCCCCGCGAAGCAGAACTCCGTCGATCGGGCTTCCCTTGGCTGCGCTACGGGAGAGAGTCGGGGGAGGGAAGTACCACGCCACTCAACGTAGTGCAGTCGAGAGAAGCGCGGTCGACGGCGCTCCTACTTCTGAGTGGATTTAAAAAATTCATCGAAATCGAATGATAAAATGGTTATTATCTCTTATAGTATAAAATTACCCATTTTGAGGTTAGATCTATAAGATTCTCTGTTTAATTATTTTCAAGAACGGTAGGTACCCTACGGGGTGTAGGGGACACTCCACTCTCCACTCTCCCTAACCCCCTCCTGCCAAACGATTCTAAATTTTTACTGCTCATCTCTTATCAATCCGTTTACTTAGGGTGGACAAATCTTCCAAGTAATTCCAGCGAATATATATATATATATATTAATATATATATCATTTTTTTATAAAGAGAATAAGGGTGACAAACGAGCACGCAGTCTACCGATGGTAAGTGTCTTCATGCTCAGTCAACAGTCAAAATGCAGATGCCTTGTCACCCCTGAAGACTAATATGGAATACCTCGCCTCCAGTAAAAATTGTCTCCGATTCTCTACACTCATCATACGAAACTCAACATCACAAGGCTACTATTTTAGGCTGCTATTCTGTGGGAGCGTGGTCGTATCCCGGTCAAGCCGACGCATTAATGCTACAATAATAATATAGCTGCAGCATGGCTCTGTCACGTATAAACAACTAACACAGTCCTGAAGATTTTGATCATGTGATATGAATTAATTAACTGAGTATCCTATCGTCAAACATAATGGTTCACTGTTCTCCGTGTTTGGCAAGCAGTGCTAGTTTGTTGACCATTCCACCAATTAAGCCTCCACTATATTCTGACCTACATCTCCACTTTGTAGTGCAAATGTATTTTTTTCACTCTTCTCTTGAAGACACCCACGTTGTAATGGATAAAAAGCAGATGCTGACAGATTACTCCAATCATTTACTGTATGCAAGGCGAACGGTGCAGCAAACCATTTAGTTCGAATACTTGGTACGTCGAAAACGAAGGGACGGACGGCGTGGTACCTGGAGACTTTACTCGTCTGATTGTCCGGTGGTGGGAGGGAGAAGGAGGAAATTAAGAGATTTATCTTTTCCTAAACGATGAGACGAGTGGGAGTTTCTATTTATTTATTAATTTATTATTTATTGGACCTAACAAACTGTATAACATCAAAGGCGGACATAATGCTTATAAGTATTTTCTGCTAATCTTTAACTATATTGTAACTTTTGGCCATGCTGACCACGATAAGTATTTGAGTTTCTAAGCACAATTCCCTATGCTAGTAAAGCTGCTCATCACTGCCGGTCTGTGGATTATCATCATCATCATAATTACAGACGCTCACAAGTCTACTGCTGAACACAGGTCTCCCCCAAGGAATGTTACAAATTGACCTGAGCCACCTGCATCCATCGACTTCCTGCATATCTTACCTAGTCGTCACTTCATCTAGCGGATTTTACTTTCAGTTAAAAGTAAAGTAAAGTTACAGCCTATACACATCCCACTGCTGGGCACAGGCCTCCCCTCATTTCTGAGAGGGTTTTAGGGCAAGGAAGTGTCCGCCGTGTTGTCCCAATGCGTGTTGTCAAACTTCACATGTCATCGAAATATTTTTTCTTATTCCTCAGACATGCAGGTTTCCTCACGATGGTTTCGTTCATCGCCGAGCACGTGGTAAATCAGCACTTAAAATTGCAATTAACAATTTCATTGGTTCCGGCGGGGATCGTACCCGGGTTACTCGCGTTCTGTTATATTTTCAGATCGGCGGTGAAAAAAATATCGTGAGGATACATAACTTGTAAAATAACAGCTTTCACCGACTTCAATTTACTGTTGACATATTTACGGACGAATACGAGTAATCGTTTTTATAGTAGTTTGTACAGGATCATAATGATGCTATGGCTTGCGACGCCTTCGCCATCAAAAAACATCACAATTTGCAATTTACACTGGAGCAACGCTTCTGCCATTACTTTATAATGCAACTTGGAAAACTGAAGCAGGAACATTGCTTTTATCCCTTACTTTAGTGTATTAATCTTTAGTCAGTCGTCAATTTGTTGAGTAATGGGGCGCAGTGTATGTAAGTATGGTTGATCTTGGAAAAGAAGATAACCAAGGCAAATGCCTTAAAACCCCACATATGCTATCCTATAATACGTCCTTCGTAGCAATAGTGTCCAGGAGTAGCCCTATTATCGAAACCGACAAAGAAAAAAGTATTTTTATTTTGGGATATTTTATTAAAACAACATATTTTTTGATCAATTTTGTATTTTTAGTAACAGCTAATCAATATTTTAATCATAAATAGATAATGCTAATGTACAACCAATACCATTACAATAATGTGTCAACCTCGATGCGGTCACTGGACGAAATATAATTTCAAAAAAGGTACATTCACTATACAAACAATAGGATTTGAGATTCAGATTAGTTCAGCTGATTTCAATTGTATTGTTTACCTAATATTAACAATTAAAATACTAAATTCACATAAATAACTTAAAAGATTGAATTAAACAAAATATTTACATGCATTAAATTAAATTTAAAATGGCAATATAATAAAGGCAAGGTATTTCGTTAAAACACTGTCAGAACTAAAAATGATACTGTTTAATTTGTTTTTAAAATTGATTTAAAATGGCACTGTTGTTGATTAATGACAGGAGAAAGTTTAAAATAGAATAAAATACTTTTTATCACAATCGTTTCCACTTTACAAACTTAATCATGGTTTTATAAATCCAGTCAAGGATATTATAACTACGATTAAAAACGCTTCAGTCTTTTAACTCCGACGTGGTACTTAATACTTTAGAACATAGAGTGCGTCATTGGTGAACACAATCTATCACAAAAAAACACCTATGTACATTTAATTTAAATAGAAATGTTAAAATGCCTGCTTTAAATAAAAAAATAATACAATGATATTTCAGCATCGGAATCTTTTAGAATTAAAATTCATTTTACTCTAACATTAAATTAGAGCAAAAAGTATAATTAAATTAAAACAGTTTAAAATAAATATCTTATTAAAATACGTAGCGATTGTTTTAGTACGTAATATATATCATACATAATTAAGCTCAGTAATGCAATACTATCTATCAAACAGTAAATTCATAACCTATTATTATATCACATTTGAAATATCAATCTTCTTCATATACATTAATTATTAATAAAGCTCCTCTTGCAAACTGTCGATATAGCCTGCCATTAATTTGGATTCATCAAATGATACGTGCCACCTTTCTTGAATATATTGATAAATTGTCAAAGAATTTTAGTATGTAAGGAATTCACAATAGTGTTGTCTGTTTAAATCAACAGTTTGCAGTACAGTAGTAGTAAAAGTAAGTTACACTATAATAAGGAAAATAAAGTTATTAAACATGCTACTGTACTTTATGGATAATTTTAGTACTCGCACGGTTGCATAAAATGAATGCGGTGTGTCAAATGACTACACGTTATCATATATCTATCTTGACGTATCGGACGCAACACACATACAATATTACACGTATAATACTGATTATTTAATTCGTTTAATATTTAATTAAAATTCTCGAGAGCGTTTATCTCGTAATGTGGGACACTTTTACGATGGCGCTACTTACTGACCGATAAGGGCCGAATGTAGCCTTAGCGAATGAACACCCAAGAAGTCACTTTATGTAAATGAAGTTAAGTCACATATTTCATTAGCTTGGAAAATAATTAATACAAAATTATAATTACATGATAATTTTGCTCCCGAGACTTAAAACAGTTATTGCGCCCGAGCACCCGACGCATGCGTCGATAAAATAGAAAATATTTATTAAACAGATATTATTATTGTTGTCGTAATATAATGATAATGACGTATATGTTTAGGATTTAACTTTGAAATGATATTATTAAATATCACTTAAAGTAGTCTTTAGCGTTTCTTTTAATTTGACTCCTTTCTTCGAATGACCAGTCGATAAAGTACATACGATAGTTAAAATAAATAATTTGTACACCTCCAAACTGCGTAAGGAAACCAATAAGTCCAATTTCAATTTGAAGCTAAAGTTGTTATATTTGACAGAAATTAATTGACGTAAAACTGGTCTCATTAGAATCCCGACTCAGTGTCTACAAAAAGTAACCTTTGTAGATCACATGTTAAGCATTTAATAACCAAATAAATTAACTAAACGAGCAACCGTTTACTTTAATTTTAGGTCGAATCATATACAAGCCCATAAAATAATAGGTAATCAATAGCAACATAGAACTATTTACATAAGTCTTCGATAGAAAAAAAAGTGACGCGATTATATACACCGTTTGTTATCTGCTTATGAAAAAACAGGTCCACTCTCGTATCCGAGTCACAAGCGTCCGACACTTGTGAAGTTTCTCTTGTTGATCACATACGTGTACACATCATTAGCGTTCGAACATTTATAAACATGTGTGAACCACTTTTTCCGTGCGACATGTTTTACATTTAACTTCGCAGCACCAGTGAAAGGTACAATTGCACCTTTCAACCACAAACTTGGTCTCAGTCTTGTAACCGCGGCCGCAACACATTAGGTCGCAACCATCAACACCGATGCTAGTGTCGTTGCATGCACGACCGTGTGTACCCGGAATACCTAACCTCGGATTCTTTTCGCAAAACCCGGGCGAAGACTCTAAGTAAACGAGGTCTTTTGTCCCAGGAGCCTTGTGATCAGGGTTGTACGGTCGAAGTTGAAACCTATATCGATCCCTTCGCGGCACCCTGTGCGACGTTGCGTCATTCCGTTGCGTAGGAGCCTCGAGGTCGGTGTTACTCATTAAGACTCGCGATGCACCATCGAATCGGTCTTTAAGCGCATCCCCTACGGAACGAAAACTCGGCAGTCGCATCCAGCATGTCTTTACTGTACACGATCCGGACATGCCATGGCACTTACACTCTTGTCGCATCTCCGACTGCACGTGCTGTGGACAACAAAAATTGAGTAATTATTAAAACTTATAACAAAGAAAACTTAATTTACTTAGTTATATAAGGCGATCTATAATGATGTCCAAATATCCATAAATTCTTTTGATAACAGTGCACAAGTGATCGATGATCTATTAAGCGCACTCCATCGATCGAATCTCACGATCGAGCAAATTGTTACAAATCGTGGGGTGGTGGGCCAGTCGTCACCGCGCGAAGACAGATCATAAATCATACTCGAGGGACATTCATCATTCTTAGAAGGTAGATAAATGACGCAGGGATGGAGATTGTAAATATTTTACGAGACCCAAGCGCAGGCGCTTCGTAGAAAGCAGGCAGTATTTATTCATTCACATGTAGATAGCTGTGTCGTGCGGTCTAGTGTCCAAATATGTGTTAAACAATTGACGGAATGCAGTGAATATTCATCGCACGAACACCCAGTGCGTCTGTCGTGACAGGAATTAAGTTCATCAGTTAATGATGCGTCTGGGTGGCTCAAGGCGTCCGACGACCCCTTTTGATGAATTTTAGGCAGGAACGGACAGTGGGTATGCAAATGTGGGTGTGCAGTGGGAGGGAGGTGCGCGAGCGCAACGAATGGGTGCCCGATGCACGTCGCCACGAGATGGGTTGAGCCGACTGACGCATAATTAATTTTAGACTTAAGCGACATGTCAAGTGGCTGACAATCGATCGGCACCCGTAATGGTAATGTAAACACGGAGCGACGACATGTCGCGATAGCGCTCGAGTGCGATTGTTTTATGGATGTTTATAAGCAGCTCCCATTCAAGTAGTGATTGGACAGAAAGTGTTGACTGTTCGATTTATTGATATCCAATCACCACTCTGAGACTTTTACTCGCTGATTGCCTTGGTTTTTGTTTGCGAAATTGCGACCGTAACTTGACTTCCCGCAATGAAAGTTAAACTGGATTTAATACTCGGCTTACTTTCTTAAATAAAATGCTTGAAATAGTTTTGACCGGATTCCAAAAAAGTATACAGTTGTCAATTTGACTGTATGTTCTTTTTTGTAGTCTTAAAAATTAACCTTAATTTTATATTAACTTACCGCCCTGCCTGCTTCGTTATTATGTAAATTCATCTTCTCTCGCAAGGTTTTGCCTCGTTCACCTGTGTCTACGAACTCGCGGCTGAATCGAAATCCGAAGCCGATGTTGTCACTACAACCGCCCCACTTCCACACTCTCACGTTAGCCGCTGCTGCAGCACGTGTGCGATGCGGTGTGCGGTCTAAGTGCGAGTAGTCACAAGTACATGACTCTATAGAGCCCTCAGCACAGGCGCGTGACACAGCATGGGTCACACCGGCGCTCGTTATAGCATATATAAATGCGGTTTCGCGGCACCCTGCGATAAAACAATAAACACAATTAACAAATGTTTCTTCATCATCACTAATTACAAGCACTATTTAATACGGTGATAATGATGTGCTGCTTTGTAGCTTTTAGAACTAATTTTGTTTTGGGATAACTTGTTTTCATTGCTAAAAAGATCTACTATACATATGATGCGTTGATTTATTACGCTGAAATAAAAATAGTTTTTTTTTAATCAATTTAAAGTCCGCTATAATAAAATTTTAATTACATCAGAGTTTTAAGCCGTATTTGTTGAGAATGAATTGCGTGGGCGTGAAGAAACAAACTCCTATCTTAATATTGTTGTTTTGATAATAAGAATGCATGTTTTATGGCATTTTTCACATAGGTATGTTTGGCATTTTTATAATTAATTCATATCAACATGTGAGGGTCCCATATTTTAATTAAATTTTATTATTGCTTGGGGTTACGAGAGCAAAAAATTCAACCATATCGTTAGCTCGATAGGTATCAAATTTTTTGAATTCAAAACGTTCGGGCTCATCGGTAAATTGCAGTGGGTAAGTCAACGGACGCTAACCTTCACTGAATTGGTATTTAACAGATTGTTTCCCTTTTATAATACTGTTTATATTTTAACATATTATGGTTTTAAATTAAAAGGAGGGCATTTTTACGCGCATTTTGACGTAAAGTAATAAACTATAAGTTTTCAAGTTTTTCAACAAAGTTCACAAAACAATATATAATAATAAATCGAGTTCATTCATCTACCATCGCACACATAAATCGATGGGCTCGTCTTGTATCGAATACTATAAATAATTAATAGCTCGGCATTAGAATCAAATACTCATAAAATACAATTAAAAGAGAGAGGGTATATCTCGACGATTGAAAATAAAAGAAGTGCCTCTTACCTACACGAGAGATTATAAATTTGATCATTACAAGTGGTACGGCGCGCGCATCGAATTCTCTTCCTTAATATCGATTTAATAGCCTACGTACTTTTTAACGATTAATATCGATATTCAAGGTGATGTCGAACTATATCCAAGAAGATAATTATTTTATATTGTAAGAAAATACATAATAATTTTGTATAAATTTAGACAATTCCATTTTACAGCATAAAGTCAATTAATAACTTTGGTCATCAACCTGTCCCAAAGGCTTGGCAAACGTTAACGATTACAACCCCGTCTATTGTTTTCGTTTAGCGTAGAAACATGGACGCCTTTGGTGGTCCAATTGTCAACATTTACAAATTCCGTATATCAACAACTATATAAAATGAAAACGATAAACTTTTATTTGTTAATATTTATAGTAATAAAATATGAAAACAACGCAGCGAATGCTCCAGCGTTATTAAGGACTCAATAAGCAAATGAAATCATTTTTTTATTGAGTTGTCATCGTGCACCGATATAAATTACGTTGAACGCACAACGCCGCGGTCCGCTTCGGATTCGCTTTTTGTGCTTTCCTTTGGGATGTTACACAAAAGTATTTTATTCAGCAATTACTTGAGATGTTCGACCGGGAATTTTAATGTCAATTTCGCCATCATTCAATGCTCGGACGAAATTAATTCAAGATACGAATGCGAGCGGTCGCAGAGTCGGGCATTTATCTTCTGTAATGACTTGGAAACGTTCTCTCGCATTAACTATAACAAATAGGTGCGGGCCAATTAAATATGGCACGCGTAAATTACACTCGTAAAATAACAGCTTTCGGCTAATCCTATTTACTGTTGACGTCTTAACGGACGAATAAAAGTTGTAGTTGTTTGGACAGGGTCATAATGATGCAATGACTTGCGACGCCTTCGCAACGAATCATTCATCGAAGTGTTCTACACTTATACTTCTTGTAAAGCTATTATTTATTCTGTGCTTATACTCAATATTATTTTCAAGTAGTTTTAAAAAAAATAGTAGAAGCATTTTATATACATAAATTGGACATGAACAAAAATCCACTTTAAAAACATTTATTTTTAGCCTTCTAGTTGTTTCGTGTGGACTTGAACCCGCAGTCCGGAAAAGAAACCTTAAGCCACTATTCTCCTAAACCATCCTTATTTAGTAAACCGAGAACTGATAATAATTTTAATCCACAAATAAAAAAAACGTTTAAGTAGCGGTAGAGGTCACAACGTCTTTGTATTATTAGGTCACAAACGTATCTAATAAACCCCGTACACTAGTACCTACAAATATACATGGAATTTCAACAGAGTGGTTTTGAGGATGGCCGAGTTGAATTTTGGGCAAATCAAAATCTATATTGTGGCCATAGTGTACCAACTGTGTGTCCTCCACGCAGCGTTTAAGATATTCGAGCGTTTGAATTAGTAGCCGGTCGGTTTGTCGGGTCGGAAAGATTGTTCCTGTGCCAATAACAATTTCCAAAGCAGTGGCGTACGCAAGGTACAGCGACAGTAAAAATGGAAGTAAAGTTACAATTCTTCAAAGACCTTCTCTCACTCCTGAGAGGGTTTTAGGGCAAGAAGTGTCCGCCGCGCTGTCCCAATGCGTGTGTGCAGGCTTCACATGTCCTCGAATTGTATTTTTTATTTCTCATACATGTAGGTTTCCTCACGATGTTTTCCTTTAACGCCAAGCAAGTACAACAGCATTTAAAATTGCAATTAACAATTTCATTTGTGCCGGCGGGGATCAAACCAGGGTTTCTCGCGTACTGTAAAATTTACAGCGAGCGCTAAGCCCCTGAGCCACCAAGGAGCTTTAGTTGCATTGAGGCAATAATAAATTGACTAGTGTATAATCACCATCATATTGATTGAAATAATGATAAATGTTATTATTGAAAAATGTGTGTATTGTCTTATTGTAATCTGAAGTTGTTCAATATACTGTCATATTGGTTTACTCTCAGTTTTTTTTTTCTAATTTAATTGTAAAAATAAATAAAACAAAAAGTTTCTGCTCGTATAAATAATTCAATAATTTATTTTGCTGCCGCGGTTGCCCATCGATTTTCTCGACAACAAAGCCGATTGTCGCATTTTGCAAATTAATCGCGACGTAGAAAAATTATGACAGATGTAAGGAGCCTCCATCGGAGGCTGCGCATTAGTCACAGTATTAATAAAACGTAAATATATTGCACAGGCCTAATTAACTGACCATATAAAACGGTTATCAGATGATGTGTATAACTTATTTTCGCCTATAATAATACAGAGTGTCATTAAAGGAGTTAATAATAAAATCCTATTATTTTATGGAGGTAATTTCACCCCATCAACCCATAGTCAAATAAAAACAAATATGAGTAATGTGAACCAATAAAAGTAAATTATTATTATAACTGATAATAAAGTGCTGTCGGTAGATTATCTGTGCGGATAATAAATGATCCCGAAGTCGGTTTACAACGCGAGCATCGAGCGATAATTCCATCCCAGTGGATTGGCAGTTAAGGAGAGGCGTTGAGAATTTATAAAAGTCAGAAACTCGTAAATCCAAGCGTGCGTCTTCCCGGCCGGACTGTAAAATAAAACTTAATCACTGTTGACATTTGACGAACACCCGGGCCCACAAACAGAGCCATTAAATAATTCAAAATTAATGCACTAATTAAATATGTTCCCGTCCGCATTAAGTCGTCAAGAAGAGGTGTTTCAGTAAGATTAATTTGAAAGATTGACTTATGATGGTTTCGCGCCTCGGTCCTCTTGTACTTTATTATTTATGGCGACTCGCATTATTCAAATTTGATGAGACGTGATTACTCAAAACATCCATAAATCACCCGTTTGGCTGGTTTAGACCATCCTATCGAAGACCGATTTATCGGATGAGGTCATTATAGTCGTGTGTTATTTGCTTTTAAATTTTATTAACAACAATTTAAGAACTATTTATCTACTACAAAATTAATATCAATTTAATTATTCAAAAATATTAAAACAACCGTATTAAAGACAGTCGCTTAACCGTATTCGTTTATTTAACTATAAAGCTACTCGATGGAGCCAGATGTGTTTCTTCAACATCATTTAAAAAAGTCAAGTAAGAAGTTTGGGTTATAATACCAAAACCTTCAGCATTATTATTTTATGTAAACAAAGAAGAGCACTGTTGAGGTTTTGTGATCAAATCGTAAAAAGTTAACACTACACTGGTGAAACGCGTTCATGCCATGGAGGGAATTGCTAGTTCACTTTAAATATTTTAAGGTATAGAAAGGTATTTAAAGTACCTACTTTAACGCAAAATATCGCTATGGCTTTTTCAGATAGCAACACTAGAGTAATAATAAAAAGTAATTTTAATATAAAGAAACGACGAGAATAGAGATAATAATGTGCAGTAATTCATTTTTAGTTATGCTGCGTATGGGTGATAATTTAGCATTGAATTCCAAGCCGAGAGAACTCTTGTGACAATTCAAAATTACGTCGGTCATATATCACTCATTGTGAGAGGCACAAAGCATCCGGAGCTACCACTCGCTACCACCTACCACTTGAAAATCCATTCATTCCAAACACAAAGACATTTGTTTTCAAACTCTCTGGAAAAGAGCACTGATAATAATTACGTTTTTAGTAAGTTCTCTGACAACAAAATACAATCGTGAATACTAGTAGGTCGCGCAAAAATCACAGCATATTTGCGTTGATCAGCAATATCTCATTAACGTCGTCCAGTTTTGGATTAACAAATCGCTCGTATTTCAAAAACAATTTAAACACCACGAACCTAAAACGCTTATCTAATTGAGCATTAAACATTTCGTCGAAGACATTTCATATCCGTTTTATTTTCGGTGTGGAACATTTTATACGTTTTATCCACCCACGACGATAGAATCTCGGGGGCAGACATGAGAAACCTTTAAAACAGGAAATATTTGAGAAAGGTCGCTTTATTGGCCGAGTTACCTGCTATTAGGGCCTGCGTTAGGTGTAAACGGGGCTTCCGTGGAGCGTGTACGCATACTGTCGCATCGCTAAACTACGCGGCAGGAGGCCTCGCCGCGGGAAACCAGACCATATATTTTTCTATTCTCGGGTCAACAATGACCCATAGCATAAAAGCATAACTATTGTACCGTTGTCATCGACAGTGTTAATACGATCCTTGAGGTTTATTACAATGAATTGACGACATCGCTTCAAGCGTCAATGGCGTGTCGACATCTATATTAGTAATAGTTGGTCCTCCGTTTGGAGGGGCTTTGTATTTACAAGTAACAATTAAGGAAATGGACCCTATTGAATGGTTGTGAATAACGATGAACTGTGAAGACGTAAAATGAAATATATGACCTTTTTTATTAAACAAGTAGCTTTGTGACGGGTTCTTGCGGAGATTCATGTTGTTGTTTTTTTTGCATTTTTATGGACATAATTACAATGTATTAAAATATGTTTATCGGAGATTTTTGCGACCGACCCGTTGTGTTCGTCTGCGTGATTCGCCCGCCTTGTCTGCTCTTAATGAAGCAATATACTCTAAATGCATCAGCATATAGCATATAAATTTTATAATCCCTTTTGCTCTTTTTATAAATTGAAATTATTAACCGCGGTGGTCCGAGGCCTCCCAGTTCTGTAACTTGCTTTTAATTTGGAAAAATGTTACTCGACTTTCACAGTTTGTTGCCGCTTCAATATATTTTTAACTTTTATTCATGCTCTAGGCACAATCATTCTGATCGGCTCTTGATGTAATTGTGCATTGAGGGCGTAATTTTTCTTGTCATATATTCAAATAAAATAAACGTTACCCTTAGTAATATCAATTTAACTTCACTTTAGTAAATTCTGTTTTATTTGTAAACCTAACTGAAACAAATTTTATGTCTGTCGAACCTTTTAAGTAAACTGTTTTGTTCTGATTTTATTCAAATAAAAATATAATGTAAAAAAATTGAGAAAATAGTATTATAATGAATTAATTCCAAAGATGTAAAAAATAAAACCTATGAAAGACATTTTACATACATAAATTATACTTGGATAAACATTCAACGGACGAGTGTGCTGAGGTGAGAAGAACCGACTATTAATGGGGAAGAAAGTTTCTTGTGTAGCAGCCTCGTATCGGAAACCGAAGTGTGTGCGTGACGACCTGGTAAAAGACTCAGGAAGTCGATGGATGCAGCTGAGGCAGGACCGTGGTTTGCGACATTCCTTGGGGGAAGCCTATGTACAGCAGTGAACTTGTGAATGGCTATGATTATGATGATAAAACATTCATATTCGGAATTTGTAGGCCATACGTTCGGGATTTGAACCTGCGTGTCACAGCGCATCAGCTACTGCACTAGCCGTCTATATTTTAAGTAGCCCTACAAAAGAAATTGTAAGATATATTTTATACTTGTCATCAATAGATTACTTACGTTTAGATTACAAAAAAGTAGATGCGTCGATTTCTTTTACGCATCGTCTTTATTAGAGCCCTAGGCCCTTTTCTGTAGCGGAGAGACATTTCGGAGTGTTCAAGTTAATAGAAACATCGTTTACCGAAAGCGTTTGCGCATGTCATTAACGTATAAGAGGCGGAAAGGTCAATAACCGGACCGCATGGTACGTCAGTACAAACCAATCCCAATATCATGCATACCAAATTCAAAATGAGATCGAATTAGACCGAGATATGGGAGCGAAAGCTCTTAATTTTGTAGATAACCTCTAATGTGAGCTGAACTTCGATCTAAGAAACGCCTTTTAGTGTTATTCGCTTTTATCGATCCGGATACATTTCTCATCTATTTCAGTCGGTAGCTTTATTGTGTCAACAAAGTAGGTCAGGTTAGATTCATAATTATTTATAAAAGATCGAATTTGATTAATTTTTGGTCTTTAAAAATAATAATTACGATATTTTACATATCATTAATATTTTCTTGCGTATTTTGGATTTAGGTAACATACATCTAACTATCATAAAGTAAAATTTGCCTACATTACTTTCACCTTACGATAGTTGGATGTATATTCTAGGATTTTCTCTGTTTTGGAAAATTGCGATCTCTTGCGGTCCGTTTATTATATTAGATCTGTTATCCAATTAAAACTAAGCGTTATTATTTTTAAACATTTGCGACTGTTAGTAAGTAAAAAGTAAAAAGATTAAAAATTATGAATTGATTGCCCAAACTGGCCTTTTTGCCGTAATTGAGAATAATATTGAGAATAATATAACAAACGTCCCGATACCATCCACACCATCTGGATGCTTGGCGGTCCACCACTGTACGTTTCAAAAGGAGTTTTCTTCCGCGTACAACCTCTCTGTGGAATAATTTACCACCGGTGATTTTTCCGGACCGATACGACCTGGGGACCTTCAAGAAAAGAGCTTACTCCTTTCTAAAGGGCCGGCAACGCACCTGCAATTCCCCTGGTGTTGCGGTTGATCATGGGCGGCGGTAGTCACTTAACATCAGGTGAGCCACATGCTCGTTTGCCCCCTCTTCTATAAAAAAAAAAAAAAAAAAAAAAAAAAAAAAAAAAAAATAATATGCAATGTTCAAACCAGATGTTCGCGAAACTATAATAAGGTGTATCGCGTACAAAGCATCGAAATCGGACACCGGAGATAGAGCAGGTCTGACCCAAAACAAAATAATTACTTCATCCTCAAACTTCAGTTCAAGCAAATCTGAATCGTATTTCTAGCCATTAGAAGTCATATGAAAATCGTAAAAACATTATTGGACAAATAAAAGTTGTTGTAAACATTTTCATTTTCGAGAGTGCTTTATGAATTAATCTCGCCCTTATAATGTCCTGTATCTTGAGCGATCGATGTTAGCGTTAAAGAAAAATATACGAACACTCTTTTTACCAAACAGACAACGTATTCAATTTTGTAGCCAAACTTTTATTGTACAGCTAATGGGGATCAGTTCGCGATTTGTATCTATAGATAAAATCTAATGCTATTGAAATGGTTGAAATGGATCCTACGATGGCGCAATTTCGAACTGGTGTTAACAGGATAAAACGTGTTTTAGCTTTTTCTCTTTAACTTATCGAAGTGAAATTAATACGGATTAAGATCTGAATCTAATATTCATTGCCAGGTTAACTACCTCTGAATATCTCTAAATATACTAGTAACAATATACTCTGTTATTTAGAACTTATACTTTTTTAAAACATGTAAATATGAAATGATTCTATTTATTTCAAACGAAACATCGAAAATTCAAATAAAAAGAGACATCGACAACCGGGAATCGGAACGTCACTCCGTCGCATGTAATTGATCCGGGATGTTTTATCTTGATGAGCCCTTTATATGTGTGCCCCCGACGCGCTACCCTCCCGTTGAATGCAGATAAAATCTTTTAAAAGGGTTGCCAACTAAAGATATCACTTAATTTGTAGCTACTCTTTGTAACTGGGATTAGGGGACTTGTAAAAAAAAGACCGTTTTCGCCGTTTACTTTTTTTTCGTCATACGAATTTTAGATTTAGTGACAAGTTATTGGTTTCATTTTTTAAAGATTATAACTGAAGTACTAAAGACAATTTTTATTTTTAATTTTGCAAAGGGGTTTGAGCTTATCTTCTTATGCTCCTTTTTCTTGTTTTGTTAGCTTTGTTTTGCGATACTAAAATTGAGACAAACGAATGACGCTTGTTCTTAAATTTGCAATTTAAGCGTTGAGTTTTTTATTGTCCACTTCTTTAAATATTTTATCGGAGCGATAAACGTGACTCGGGTATTAAATTGTCAGCCTATATCAATGTATCGCCCTAATTAAGCTTCTACTAAATAATTTTAATATTCAGTTTCCATTATGCTTATCGTATAAATTGTTGGATTTAAATATTTCGAAACATTCAATTTGATATATCTAACATGACATACGATATCAAAACGCTTCTTACCTCTGTCGACAATTTTGCCGAATAAATTTTTACCACGTAGAAAATTTCTTGTCGTGCAGTTCCATCTCCTGTATTTGAACTGATGTTGGCACTCCGACACGGCCATGTTTGCACCTTTTGCTACAGCTGTTAACACCCCTGGGTTCTCTCTAGCAAGGCGGCGTTGCTTCCGCCTCAACGTCGAATGGACTCCAGCGTCCATATATAAAACTCCAGGTGACATTGGTGAAATGTTGTTTGGCTCTCCTGCCTTGGCTATGCCCCTGTTAAAAAAATGTCACATGTTATTTACAAATGGTAGGTATATAATATATATTGTCACAAATAAGGCAATCAAAAGAAATTTTCTGTTTTTTGATTAACTAATTCTCCTATATAAAATGATAGTTTGAAAAGCTGAGGATAAATTTAAACTTTGAGCAAAACAGCTATTTAAGATTGGAATTTGGAAACATTTAAAACATTTATATCGAAAAACAATTTCACATAAAAATGCTTAACATAAAATATGTATGGTAAGTATTCTTGGGTCAAGCGAGCCAATTAGAAATAACGTCATATAACTAATATTTGATAAACATTGTCTAAATATAAATTGATGATTTTATATGTTTTTTTATAAAAACTCCAAAAGACCGAATGATTATCAGTCTTTCTAATAAACTAGTTAACTCGGCAGAAATCGTTCTGTCCTCTCCGGTAGATGGCGCGATGAGTTTCACTCAAAATTAACTCTGTCCTTTTAACAGGGTGAATAATATAAAGCTTTTTTAATAACTTGGCTCAGACAGGCTCAGTCAAGTTCAGATTTCTTAATATATTGTAAAAAAGAGGCATTTTGATCCATAAATATAGAACTTCTTAAGGAATTTACCTATCGGATCCTAACGTAGCAATGGATGGTCCATCTCGCCGTAACAAAAGTGTGTCTAAAACATCAATCGGACAAGTCATTTAGAAGTGATAGTGGTAAATCACTAAAAGTTTTCATAACATTTAAATTATTAAACGACAGGTATAATACAACAAAGGTAATCAACAATCACGATTACCTTTTGTCACCATAATGAAAAACAATGCCAAGATCGTCACCCCAACCGTGCGACTGAGTATTAAAAAAAAATTAAATAAACAAAAACTGAACGCCACTTAAGGCAATGGGTGCAACTCGAAATGAAATGCTCATTTGAGAAGGCAAAGACAACAAACAATTGACGACCGAAATGTCAATCTGCAGACGTTTAGATAAATATTTGCGTCGCGCATTAATCTTCGAGGGCCGAGCGAGTAAACATAGGCCAAGAGCGATCGACATCTCGGCCCTGTAAACGTCGGCTTCGCCATAGTATGCCGAGTACATATTGTTACCTCTATATCGCTCAAGGTTCGAACAACGGCATTGTACATTCACAGCTTCGTTAATAATATTGCCTATTTTACGCTAAGAGAACAATCGATGAATCTCATTCATTTCCAAGCTGATGTTTTAGGAGTTTTAAGTTTCTTGTTAAAGGTAAAGGCTTTAAAAAGATACGTGCGCTCTCTCGCACAACGCGGTGTCTAAGCGCTCTGGAAATCGTATTACTTTTCTATTTGTCTTTCTTTGTAGTCAAGTGTAACGTAAATATGAACACGCTAGTCGGAAATTCTCATTTCCTTCGAGAATTCATGGAGACGCTGCGGCAGTTTTGGAGTTTAATGCCGCTATTCAAAAGCTATGATATGACCTATGTACCTACTAACACGCGTTTTTAAAGTTGCAGAAGTATTTTAGCGAAAGGAATACTATTTTTGTACTTTTGAATATTTAATAATAAAAACGTTCTATATATACGTTTCTTAAGTAATGTAAATTTTTATTTTTACATTAAAATTAAGGTTGTCTGGGTTATCTGACACGGATGTCCGACACCTCACCCCTCGTGAGCGAATACATCGCTCCAAAGTACTGGAAAATATAAAATAAGTTAAAGCTAAAAACACAAACAAAATATAAAAAAACACAAAATCCTGAGTTTAATTTTTATTCAAAACATAGTAATCGCGTTCCCATAGTTTAACAAATTTTTTGCATGTTAACCACAATCCCACCTACTGGCAAAAAAGTATTAAAATACTTTAATTTATACTTTTGTAGCGATTACTATTCTGTAGAGAAGTAAGTAACTACTTTATTCTTTAATATTGGAGAAATATTAAGCAATACAGTATTTAAGCCCATGGTATTAATAATACTAGTGCTTTGAAATACAATTTATTTTTTCATAAAAAAAACCAAATGAATTTACTACAAACGTTTATCTCTCTTGGAACACTGCCAGGGATGTCCATGTTTGTCTGTCGATGAGTAAAGTCCTTTACACTTGTCACTTTGGTAGGAAACCAAATACAAGACACGAGATGCCCGGGAAAAAATCGTGAATAGCTTTCACAAGCAAACGTGATGTTTGCACAAAGATAAAGCCTGTGTGAATGTGTCAAAATAACAAATATTGTCTTAGGTGGAGACTTATGGCACTTGCTATTCAGGTCATTAAGGTCTTTTGCGACTTTTATAACTTATGTATCAAATAAATATTTTAAATACATTAGGCCGTGGTAACTCAGAGGCCAAGCGCTCGCATCATCTAACTGTTTTCTGTGATGTTGGTGCAGTAGCCTATACGGCTCTTACTTCTTCATGTGACTTTAGGGCCTTTCAGGCCGCAAGCTATGTTCAGCAGTAGACTTTTCATAGGCCGTAATGAATAAATTATTGGTTCAAAATAAAAAGGAATGTCAATGCAACACTATAATCGCGGTAGATTATTATTGCCCGATTTGTGAAAAGTTAGGGCCAAATTAGGAGTACCCTTAACCGGCGAGCATGTATGCGTAGGTGTATGGATGTGAAGGAGGCAAGAGAGGTGTGTCAGGATCGTGCCAAATGGAAGTCTGTAGTCTCTGCCTACCCCTCTGGGTGACAGACGTGAGTGTTTATGTATGTTATGTTATGTATGTTGTGAAAAGTTCATTTATTTTAAGTGTTACCGTAGTGACATTTTTTCTTAAAACTGCCTTACCGTCTCAGAAGGCCCCTAAAAATGCAAACACTTAGATGGAGTTTGAACGGAGAACGCAATATCCACACAATCCGGGATATCAGCTTCATGAGGTTTGACACGAGCGTAAAGAACGTGATGACATGAGAGGTGTATAGCGTTGATGTCAAAAAGATTTTGTGGACTACGACAGACATTGGAAACGGATACAAACAAAACTATACATATCCAGATAGGGATGAAAAATAGCGCGCTGTTACTATAGGTAATTGCTAACCCGGATGACACGTTTGGTTCTTCTAATTATGACAGAGACCAACTGGAGCAACAGACAGAAAGAAAACTTAATATGGCTAAACTATATATTATATTTTTTTTTTCTAAGACGTGTCAGTTCCCTCACGAAGTTTTCTCAATAAACAATTAATTTAAAAACTTAAAATATTTATTGTTTATCGAGAAAACTTCGTGAACTGTTTCATAGATGCCGGCGGCGATTAAAATGGGTCGACTAATAGGTTCCTTTGTGTTTTGAATTATTATAAAAATATTTAATTTTGTTTAACATGTTCTTAAATATTATTAAGTTCCTTATATGGTAAATATTTATGTTAAGATTTTAGCCACTTATTATCAATATACATATAAATAAAATACATGCAGCTTCCTTTTTAAAGTTTGCTTTGACTCATCGCACGCAATTCGCATACAAATTAACCCCTTATTATTTAATTTGTTGGCATCTTACGAGGCGTCAAAATATTACACTGGTACGACCAAGTTTCGTATACCAGAATCTCGCCAATTCCGACTTTAAATTTTGAAACAACCAAGCGATATAAAGCGAAACCGGGTTTCATGTTAAATTGGACACTGTTATCAATTCTATCGTGACGCCGCGCCGGCACGCGATTTCGGACGTAATGTAATATGGACTACGCCTGATGAATACGAATTAGCTGAGGAGTGGCAATTTTTTTTAAATCGAGATTGTAACATTCAGCAAGATTGATTGTAACTGAGGTCAGCAGGTCGAAAGGGTTCTAAATTTAGCCGAACGTAGATCTAAATATGGTAGTTCTTATAATAAATTGGTGATAAGACACAAAAAACAATTTGGTGTGAATTACTTTTTAATTTTTATTTCGCTGTCTTAAAACTATCTGAAGTTTATTTCTTAATAAAAATAGTATAGTATAGTATATAATTATAAAAGAAAGACAGCGTTATTACCTCTGTCTGTCATTTGTGTTGGGATTCAAATGTCAAAAATGAAACACTAAGGAAACACAAAGGACATAAAGGAAGAATTCTATTTACACTTGTAATTGCTGACTATTATAACTAAAAAGTGTAGAATTTTTTTTTACCGTTTACTTTTTGAAATCTATTTTCGAATTCTCCGAATTACAAATGTAAACTAACGTATTTATTTTTATTTTTATTACGTAACGTCTTTCATTTAACGTTTGGCCTTATTCGATTATATTGGGAATTTATACCCTAAGCACATTAGGCGACGATCACGAAAGTTGATTTTGTTGTACATACAAGTAAAAATATATTTGTTTAATGGAATGAGCACGAGCCACTATGATACTGAGTGATTATGATAAGTGTAACTGCACCTTACAAATTTATTAGACACGGTTTTAAAATTATTTCATATTGTATTTGTTCAACCATCATTATAATTTCATGTTGATTATATATGGATGAAAAATTATAAGGTTGTGAAAGATTTTTAATGTTTTATTGTTTATTAATACATTACTCACGGTTTTGTTTTATATGCAGATATATTATTATGTAATTATTAATAAAGCATTTTAACAGTCTACATCCATTCTAAAGCTGGATTTAGATCTCTCATTTATGAAATAATTTTAGAGCCGAGAAAATTCTCCCCAATTCGAGTGGCGTGTACCTGTGTGCGTGTGTATGCAAGTCGATGCAACAGGAGAGAATGGATATAACGATAATCCGCTGCGTTTTTTTAAATTTCTCCTTACGGTGATAAGCGTCTCCTGTTGTAGTAGGAATAGAAGTACAGTACAGTACCAGACTTCTAGGATCTTTGACTCTACTGACCGACGTTGGCTGTACCGTCATCATATTTTACGACAACCAAATACTGCACAATTTAAAACATAGGTATAAAAATTAAACCATGTAAGAAATATAAAAGTGTGTCTACGCCTTAAAAATGATTAAGTATATGTGTATTGAAAAAAAAATACAAACACTAGTGTGAAGTGAAAACGAAATTTATCACTTTCGTTTAAGCTTTTTGGCTACTTATCCATACATATTCTATCCAGTCTTATAGTTTTTGTATTTTATATGCAAGTATTTTACATTCATTAATTTGCATTTATTATCATAGAAACAATTATTTATTAGTATTGTATTTAATCAAAACGTACATTTATATACCAAACGAGAACTTCAACTACCATTTATTAATTTATGTGCCGCCGGCGGCCACCGAATACAGCTTCAACTTTGAATATTGTAAATCTTTTGTAAATGAATCGCTTAATGTAAACTTTTCGTTATTTTTAATAATGATTTTTGTTTTAGTTTAATACAGACATGTTCCTACAATAACTAGTTTTTCAATATATTAAAAACTTTTATTATAATTCTGTTTGATATTGAGATTAAATTTTTTTATTGCATAAGTGTAATACATGTGTTTTATATTCAGTTTACTGTTGTGGAGATTACTAACTATTTATCAATCATTGGACAATTAAAATTTAATTCATAATATTGATTCAATAATTGGATATTTTAATTATTACTCAGTTAAAAGAATAAGGAACTTATTCCTGAGTCGCGACTATTCATTTTATCTTTACCTTTATTTAAAGTTGGCTGTAGGTGTTCATATATAGACAATATGATTTACATACCATCAGATAAATTTTTACTTCATCTGCCACTCTAATATTATACCTGTTTAAAATTATTTTTAGGACTTAATTAAAAACCCACTAAAGATTATGTTTGTAAAAGAAATAGTGTCAATTAAAACTAAGCAGTAAACTTTTTGAGCAAAGACATTAGTTGCGAGTTGCGACAAGAGTCATTAATGTTTTAGCTTCGATTGATTTCATCGCTACCGATATTAAATTTAAGCATATTCATAGGTACCTAAGTAAATTAAATTACTTTAAGTTAACGATTGGCTCAGTGGAGGCGTAATCAGTGAGATATTATAATAAAAAGTGATCACTACTAAGCTATTTCTAACTTGTTTTGTGTTGTTGTAATATAACATACATGATTGTAAGCTGTTTTTTTAAGTTCCTCTGGGTTTCCTGCTGGTTCTTCCCAGGACAAAGTTTTTTTTTCCAACCAGTGGTAAATTAAAAAAGTAACATTCAATAAGTATTATTTAAAATAAATATTGAATAAAAAGTTTCCTTTTCTGTTTCTGTTCCAATATTAGCGAGGGAAAATATGGTTTGAAAACTAAGATCAATGTTTTTTTTAACTTTAAATTAAATAAACCATTATTTTACAAGTAATTTTTAAATTTAAAACTAAATAAAAATATGCCCGTTTTAAATTTTAATCATTAAAATTTGACAAAAGACTTAAAGTAAATTAAAATTAACTTTGATAGATACATATTTCATTTGATAATTGTATAAAATAATATTTATTTTTTGTTAAATTAATATTTTCTAATAAAATCAAGCCTATATAGTAATTCTGATAGAATCTAGACTCTATAAAATAGGGATTAGTTAAGTCGCATACCAGGAGCCAGGTGATAGTAGATAGTAAGCGCAAATATAAAGTTGACGCTCCCGTCCATCACCCGGGAAACGTTGTACACGCGTCTTTAAAGTACCTAGCATTTAAGTTTATATTATAGCTTTAACAATGTTTTGTTATATTTTTCCATTGAATATCATTTGGAGTAAAGAAAACTTTAAAATACCTACTTTTAGGTGACTCTAAATGAATGAAGAATGCTAAAAGCTACAATAAAATTATTAAATAATGTCATATCCTTACGTTTATATTTTAATATCGTTTAGAATAAATATTTTAATGCCTTAAATCTACATTATAAAGAAAACACTTTAACTCCTGAATGTTTTTCACCAAGTATTTGTTATACCTAAGTATAAAATTTGATTTATATTTAAATATATCTTAAGATATGTATATAGAGGTAGGTTGTTTTTGTAAAATCACATAGGATTGTCAGAAAACAAAAGTTCAAGTCGACGAATTTATGAGTACAAATGATATCAAATTCTATTTAATAAGAACATACTAAGAGGAAAAATAATGTCAAGGATTGAGATTTACTTTTTGTATCATATAGTATAACAGAATACTACGTCGTAACATAGTAAAATCTTGTGCTATGTGCGGGTTAAGAATTTATCTTTAGTACACCATTATCGATACCTCGCGAGAATGCTAACGCCTCGTTTAATGATTCGCTAAATATCCGCACTTGTATTATAAAAGAAAGAATCCACAACATCTGCTTAAATTCAACACAGTGGATACTATGTTGCATACCATGAGTTACTGTGCACTTTATCATACATGTACATATAATAGCCTAGCTATATATATATTTAAAAATTTTAACTAGTACATATATATATATTAGGCACTAGCAGAGCATGCTTCTTCTTCGACTTTAATGCAAATTTTAACTTATAAATAATTACTTATAGGTCATTGTAACATTTAATTTATTAAAAGATAACGGAAATGTAAAGCATAAAACGACTTGTACTATAGTAATGGGTAATATTAGTATTTATTTCGAGAAATGAATGAAATTTTAAGACATCATTTCATGTTACGCATTACAAGGCACAGTACTGGCTTTGCGTAAACACCGTTTGCAGTCATTCGAAATTAGATTATAAATATAAGTGGGTTAAAGTCAAAATTCCAAAGACATATTACGCAGAATTGACAAGTAGCACTCCTTACCACCACATGCTGCCGCGTCCTCTCCGAGGCTTGTTGCCTGCGGCTTCGCACCTTATACACAGAACAGTGAGCACAAACAACCACAGACACTTCATTCTGCGATGGGCGGACCCCGCGTACCTTCACATGAGCGCGGTCGGTCGTAGCACGGTAACGTCTGACAAGCGGACGGCTCGACTCCCGAGGCGGAGTCGCTTATGGTGGGAGGCCGTACCTGCCTTACCGCCCGATTGGTCTCACACTTCTGTTTTTTTTGTGTAATCTTTGTCGTGTTTGGGTCATTAGATTTACGTTATGCAATTCGGCTCCATGGCGTTAGATAACCTTGCGTTATTGGATTACGATGGCTTGTAATCGAGCTTCATAATACTTTGGCGTCATTCAAATTACATCCAAATATAAAGTACTTTCATTTGAACTTATATCAGCTATTCAAATTCTCGTTTTATAATTGGCATTTAGAAATAAGTCGTTGATAATGTAGAGTAATGAATTAATGAATTGTTTCATGTATTACTCGTAAAGTATCTGGATAGTATCCTGGGTATGAGATGAACAAATTAATAAATTCTTACTTGTAGAATAAACATTTTTCGTTTTAAATTTTTTAATTGTATTATTAAAAAAAATAAAGCTTTACTAATATTTCTGTTTATGCATCTCGTACCTACGTAAAACAAACTTACAGTCTACAAGGGCTTTCCTGAAAACGCTTGTAAGATTAGCCCATGCTGACGCCATCGGGCAAACAAGTTCCTCCAATACCAATATCCTCATAATGATAATGGTGCCCGTTTAGCTGGCACTAGCCTGTAAAATCTATCAGCAGCGTTAGGTGGCTTTTTCATCCACCCAGTCATCCACCCAGGAGATGGAAGAGAACAGGAGGCCAGGCCATCTCTCCTTATTGTGTATATTGTAACAGAACAGGGTGCTTGTGTGCAATCTGATTATTTACGTATTATATTTTTAAAGAAGTCCATATATCTATCTACTATTATATCTTCTTTTTCTGCCCGTTAATCCTACTACTGGGTCTGAGCCTCTTCCTTTGTTGAAAGGATTTGCCTTAACCTTCACGTTTGATTAACGATCACAGTGGCAGAATTCTCGCACTCTTAACCCTGCTGCCCGTCGCCGGTCTCAGTATTTAACTTCTGA
Source organism: Parnassius apollo (assembly GCA_907164705.1). Taxonomy (NCBI): domain Eukaryota; kingdom Metazoa; phylum Arthropoda; class Insecta; order Lepidoptera; family Papilionidae; genus Parnassius; species Parnassius apollo. The sequence goes on along the minus strand of CAJQZP010001607.1, from coordinate 2,391,960 downwards.
CATAAACGAGTTGGTTATATCCCATCTATCGGAAGCCGAATGATTTTTGTACCGTTTTTCAAAATCGTATCTAACGCACCCACGAGACTAAATGGAGTGATGGATTCTCTTAGACCGCTACCACACGAAAAATTGGATCAATTTAATTTAAAATTATACTATTTATTACCTATATATTAATTTACTTTTTTGCGGAAACGAGGCATTCCATGTTATTCTTTAGGGGTGACATTGCATCTGCATTTTGATTCTTAATCGAGGATCTGTGTAGATGTCTATGGGCCACAGCATCCACTTACCATCAGGTGGACTGTGTGCTCGTTTGTCACCCTTATTCTATAAAAAAAAATTATAACAATTGAAAATGCTATGTAAATCTTTGCCTTCTATCTTTAAACGGTAACAATTTCTATTGATAATATTCCTATAAAAATCCATAATTCATTCAATCGAAAAACTGTAAATACGTGCAATTGCATTTTTAGTAAAAAAAATCCATCCGGTTGAATATTTTTCTGTATTGTACCATATTTTTTATCCACAATGGTATCACAGACATTTTTTTAAATCAGCATAATTTATATGATATAAGGTATTAAATATTTTTCAATGACTCCGTAATCTTCTGAACCCTAGTAGTTAAGAACACTTTTTATTCTTCTTATTCTTTTTTTAAATTTCTTACTGATTCAAGAGACTGTTAATGTTTCAGTTACTGTTTACTGTAACTATTTCAGGGGCCATGGCGCCGTTTAATTAATATACCAAATGGGGATAACCTTTATCGCAATTTCAAATTTGTTCTATTTTCAAGTTTTCAATACGTAAAATACTATAAAATTGATAATTTTCATCATTATTTTTTTTTTGTAATAAAATTAATAATTGATTCGATATTAACAAAAACTTTTTCCACTAAATTTATTTTATATGAAATATCTACAAATGCTAAATTAACGCAATCTTGTCTCAAATTCCTCTGGAATTACAAAGACCGTCAATAAACGAGACTGTAGACTGTACGAGTAGATGCGCGTGCGCCGCGATGGGAGGGGCGGTGTTGGCCAATGGCAGCGCGCGAGCCCCCGAGACCGCCGCGGCCTGCGCAGAACCACGTGCTTCCACACAAGACACTCGTTGAACCTCGTGCCGTGTGCTGTTTATTACATTTATAATATTTTAACTAAATACGTACACTCGCGACTAGATGATCTATTAAGATTTTTATGTATATAAAACGCCTACAAGACAAAGGAGAAACTCCTAGCGTATTTAACATTTTGTCTCCTTTCTCTATTTTACTTGGCTTTGACTTGTCGCATAATCTTTTAAAACCATAAGCACGTAAATTTACTAACTTTCTAGATTTTACGAAACTTTCTAGATTTGAAGTTCTCTCTCTCTCTCTCTCTCTCTCTCACTCACTCACATCATCTCAGTAGGTGTGTATATAAAACAGAACAAAAAGCATGCATTTTATCACAATAATATTTATTACTCTAATTTTAGTATAGGTGCATATTGGTTTTTCTCTATGCTAAATTATGATATATTTTAAATAAAATGTATATAATGTATGTATGAACTTTTGTTCATCATTACAATTATAAAAATTTTATTATAAATTATTTGCTTGATGTCATTGTATTATAATTTATAATTAAAGGTGGGATTAAAATGCTTTAAAATATTCCAAGCAGTATATTGAAATAAAATATTATTTCTTATACAAAAAATCGTAAGTACAATGTTCTAAATAAAAACAGACTACACATTTAAATATTTAACACATTTATTACTATACAAAAGTATTCTCCCGCAAATTACTCTAACAGTACCTACCTACACGACGTTGCTACGTCGTCGTCTATAATTATATCGCTTCATACTAAAGATTTCAACGCGGGCGGTCTTTCTGTTTTAAAGAAGCTCCATGTTGTCGCTGCGTAGTCAATTACAAAAGACACGCATTTAATAGCTTAAAAAAGAAACTTTTGTTAGAATTATTAAGATATTTACATTCCTCTAACAACAAAGTATTTATTTGATAAGTATACAATGTATTCGCCACCGCTTCCTGTATTCATAAACATAATATAATTTCCAAGAAATGTAAAATAATTAAGTGTAAATCTTCTATATGATAGCGCACAGATTTAAGATTTTAATAGGTTTTCCCATTAGCCATGTAACAATTTCAAGCAAACGATGTTCCCTTTTTTAATTTATACGTTAGTATTTTTTATTTGCCATTTTAGATACTTCTTAACAGTAGGTTAAGTGGTATTTAAAAAAAATATAGCGCGTGTCGTCTGCCACATGTGGCTGACATGTGACATTGAAAGGATACGTCTCGGTTAATTGAACATTCGTGTATGGTCCCTTAAGTGACATAAATAGGGCAGCTGTAACGTAACCGTGGATTTTTTTTAATTTTTCAAATGTAGGTACTACAAACTGAGCAGAGGGTTTGTTCGCATTCCAGCTATATATGACAAGTATTCATTATATTTCTTTATCATTAACTGTAAACTGGACATCGACCTCTGCTATAGCAGAAAAATTTGTTGTAGGTAATCACCATCTTCTGTGATATTAAAAAAAATACACATAAAGGGGACAATCATTTTTGGGCCCACTAAAAATATTAACGTCCACTAATGGTATTACATCAAAAAAAAGACACCAAATTATAATAGTAAATGGCCTACAGATTTTTCGAAAATGTAAACGGAATCAAGAAATACGAAAAAAAATTAGTTGTTTTGATATTCGTGTTCTGATTAGTGTAATATGGGTAAAATGCGTGTACCTAATTAGTCATTTTGCAGCTTGTATAAAAAGAAAACTATTTTTTCACAAAGCTGACTTAAAAAAAGATACCACTAAGAACTTTATGTTTAATTTCTAAAAATTTTAGCTAATATCACGTTATAACATAGTTCTAAATGACTGTGAACCAAAACGTTATTTTATCATTGACTTCCGGTAATTCCCAGCGGCCGGCGGCCGGGTACGGCGGGGCGGGGCGGCGGGGTATTACCTACGTCTTTAATCTTAACGGCATTGACGTTCGTTACGCTACTGTTTTTTTGTATTTATATGCGATTTTAAGAAAATGGAATCTGCTAGATCAGCATACAATGAAAATAGAAGTGTATGTTGCAATTGTGGAGTCAGGTTTCAACGCAGTGTGCGAAGACAATTACTGGCCGAGACAACTGCTGATGTGCGCCAACTTTTATCTGTGTGGATTTCTCATGAGGTAGGTATAATATTATCTCATGGAAAGCTAATCACTGCACTATACAATCTATCTACTTACATATTATCTAGATTTAAACTTTTATGAGAAATATATATTATTTTTGTTACTCTCGATTTTATTCCAACAATATTACTATACTGCGGAAACGAAAATTATATATTTTCTTTATTAATGTATTACTTAATATTTTTATTTTTGTTGAATAATATGGGATATGGTACGATTTTTTAGAAATAATACGAAAGAAAACGATCCACAGACTCCAGGCACACATAACGATCTATACATGATTAAGTACTTAATTATTTTAAGTTTTTAAAAGTAATAATAAATATCCCTTCATATTATTAATAAATTCATACCTTCTATAGCTATAATTTTAATCTTTCGTTATATTAAATTGATAAATGATATATTATATTGATTGAATTATTTTATATTTTGACACAAGATGACACTGCATTCTTTCCTGCTATTTACCAACTTACAGGCATAGTTCTTTGCATTGACTCCATTGACTGGCATTGACTGTAAAAATATAATATGGCATAAACTTGTTTGTTTAAATTGATGTAAACTGTGTTCGTGTTAAAGTAAAAGTTTAAAAATGAAAATTCACGTAGTTTTACTGCTTACAAGTGGATTAGCATGTTAATGTCTAATTGATGCAAAAAATGTTTAACCTAAGGGTTATATCATGCACGTAAGTCAAATATTAAATACCTATATCACATTTATGTATATAATTTGCCAATGACATTCGAAAATGCAAACTGACGAGTAAAAGTCCATGTGAGTAATATAAAAGTTTATTTTTTCCTCCTAGAATTTTGTAAAATCTATAACTTATACTGAATTAACCTTTAACAAATGATAAACACAGGTCTTACTAATGTGTTAAATGTTAAAGTATTGAAGTTTTATGTTATTAGTGAAATCTAATTTAAATAATAGATAAAATAAAGTCACACAATATACACAAAAGAAGTTTTTGTGGCATGGTATGATGTATCACATGTTATGTGTGTCTAATTATCTTTTGTCAGTCAATCAGAAATCAAAGTCGAAAAAGTATAGGTATATATGTGTCAATATTTATTCTAAGGATAAAATATTATGTAAATAGAAAAGTAAGTTATTTTGTGCAATGAAAAATATTTCAATCCACTGTAATATTACCGTTACAGCCAATTAAACTCCACTGCCGAACATAGGCCTCCCCCATATATTACTAATATTACACAACTCCATAATACTCTAATATTATAAAGTTTATTTATCACTATATGATATACCTGAAATACTGTAAATATTGTAAAATCATAATATATTAATCGATATTTGTCTTTTGGATTTCCAATTTTTTTTTAATTGAAAATGTATTGTATTTCAAATAATATAGGGTTCCACATCAAACATTCACTTTCATGCCAACTTCGCTTCCCTCCTCAAAATGTACATTTATCTGAACTTAATATTTATTTACTCTTTTATTTTTAATTCCTGATTTTTTCAGTTACACCCACTTGATGCAGTTTGTTGTAACTGCCTAAGAATATTGCAAGAAAGTGTTGCATCAGCTCACTCCATTAGAAGATTTGGGTACAGGAATATTTGTATTCCATGTGGATCTTCAATGTTAAGAGCACACCGTAGACGGATTGTGCCTATTAACTCTGAAGAAAGAGATATTATTTTGCAGTGGATACCATCACACCAGGTACTTACCTTATTTTAAAAGGCTGTAAATGGTCCCCTGCCTCAAATAGGCAGCCCAGAGGATTTGCCACAATCGCTTTGGTACACAGATTGATGTTTGTAAAATCAGACACCTTGCATACAATTTGGTCTGATATTTATGCTCATTCAACATGGCAGTTCACTAACAGGTTATCTTTAAATTTACAGTCTACCAAAAGTCTACTGCTGAACATAGATTGTCTTATGGGGGGATATTTGCCATTAATAACCAATTTTTTTATTTTTAGTTATTAGATGAACGATACTTCTTCCTTATCTTACACCCATATTTGTATGCTTTTGTACTTATTATACAAGTAATATTTTTTACCTTAAAAGACATTAGTATAAATAAAACAGGTTGGGTTTACAATTCGGTCGCCTCAATTTGAAGATTCTGTTACTGTGGGGGGCGTCAAGGGAGTTTATCTGAAGCACCTACACGCGAGTTTTGCTACCGGAGCAGCATCGAAGTATTTTTATTTATTTTTTTGAAAATATTGGTAAACAACTAATTAATTAAATATTCTCACGTTTTTGACGTTTTATCTGTCAATGTCATATCGATATATAGTACTAAATCGATCTAGTGAATCGATATTTCACCCTAGAGAATCAAGATCAAATCTTTTCTGTTTTGTTAAGATTTACAAAATTATTTATAATTAGTTGAAAGTACCCCAACTCGTAAAGAATGACAGTTTTTCAATTTAATCATTCAATGTTATCTGAAACTTTAAAGAACTTGGGCTTAGTGAAATATTGTTAATAATTCTAAAATAATTACTTCTTGTCTGATATGTGATGTATTATTTATTTCTATTTAAATAAGTAGTGCCACAAAAATATTATGAGGGGAAACAATTGCATGCTAATATTTATAATTTTAAAAGACATTAAAACTATTTAGTGTTAGAAAGATTGAAATAAATAGAACAATAATAAATATTATTAATATTTAGAGTAGACACTGTAAAACTATAGTTCATTTTGTTAGTTGATAAAAAATAACTTTTTTCAGGTGGATCGTTTAGAACGAGTATGCAGTCCTTGCTGGCTGAGGGCTTCCAGAGCTGTATGGAGACAGAGACAACAAAATGAGAACAGGGATATTGAGCTACAATCCATGAATATAGAAGACATCGGTAACATCCCACAACCACCCCCTATACCTGCACCTGTAACCCCTGCCATTTCCAGAGCGGCATCAACAATTACTATGGCTAATTATAAGCGTGCTGCTTCTACTTCCCGTCACTGTATTTTTAAGTCATGTAATCATTCATCTAGATTTTTAATACCTAAACTACTTAAAGAGAGATTGCTGATAGATCACTCATTTTATGTGCCACTGTGCGCTCGTATTTGTGAATACCATTTAAATGAACCCCACAATGATTGGAATAATTTATTCACGAGTAGTAACTGTTCAGATTTTACTGCATCTCAGATAGACAACCTTTGTTCCTTACTTAAAAGTAGTGTTACTCAAAATTATAATATTTTAAATATCATTGAACATAATTCAATATTATGCAAATATTGGTTAGGATTTACCAAATACCAATTTGAACAGTTACTAGTTGAAATTCCATCTATCAGTGAAAGAGTTAAATCACCTAAAAGAAGTCTAGCTATGTTCTTAGTGAAACTTCGTACAGGTGATAGCAATGAACGCATAGCTTCTCTATTTAATGTAGCTTCATCGACTGTGTTCAATCACTTAAATATTGTAAGTCAGTGCTTTGAAGAGCAATTCATCCAACTGCATTTAGGGACAAATACCTTATGCATTCAACAAGTTGCTCAATATAACTTGACAATACCAAATGGCTTGTTTGGTAATCCAGATATGGATCCTGAATTTATGCCAGCCATAGTAATATGTGATGGTACATACATTTATGTGCAAAAAAGTAGTAATTACTTATACCAGAAGCAAACATATAGTTTACATAAGTATCGTAACTTAGTTAAGCCATTTTTAATAGTGTGCTGTAATGGTTATATCCTTGATGTTTTTGGACCATATCCTGCAACAGAATCAGATGCTTCTATAATTCTTAGACTGTTCAACGATAGTAGTCCACTGCGAACCTATTTTAGAGAAAACGATGTATTTATTCTTGATAGAGGTTTTAGGGATGCAATTCCATTCTTGCAGCAATGTGGTTATAAGGCTTACATGCCTGAATCTAAACAAGCTGGTGAAATACAATTATCAACCATTGCTGCCAACAAGTCCAGATGTGTAACTTTGTGCAGGTGGGTGATTGAAATTGTAAATGGGAGATTTAAACGGGACTTCAAATTATTTCGTCAGGAATATTTTAATACTGCATCTACTCATCTCATGCTATACTTTAAAATTGCAGCTGCATTAATAAATCGATTTCATACGTTGATTCGTAATAATTTTCATGCTGTAGAGATATTGGCAATTGCTCAAGCCAATCTAAACACTCCAAATAATTTAGCCTCCTACGTAGAAATGCACAATTTAAATAGAGTGAGAGTGCGATTTGCCAGCATTAATGGTAATCTTCCAGAGCTGGATAGTTTTCCTCAACTGACATTCCAGGATCTCATTCTGTTTAGTCTAGGAATTTATCAAATTAAACAAGCTCGTAGTTATTACGGGGAGCATGTCAGGGCTTCTGGAGAATATAAAATCGAGGTATACCTGCAATCTGTCCATGATTTTGGTCCAAATAGTTATCTATTGCGAGGTAGGATACAATCAAGGCACACTAGTAAAAAAACTTATTACACTTATATACTAGTTGACACCAACCCATCAATTGCTAACACTAGGGCTGCTCTTACTGGGTACTGTTGCAACTGTTTGGTAGGCAGACGCACTGTTGGCTGCTGTGCACATGTCATGTCTGTTGTCTGGTTTCTATCTTGGGCACGGCATCGAGATGAGGTTGAACCACCTGCATCTTTTTTAGATGATATATTACTTTCAAGTAATGATATTGAAAATGATGAATGATGATTATTAATCTTAATGCGTATTAATATTGTAATATAAATGATCATTTTTGCTATAGTTGCTTCACTTGTGGCAACCAAAGTTTTTTGTGGTATTCTATAGGAAGATGCTGCTCCCCATCTCCTAGTATTTTTATTTTATTCTGTCGACTTTAACGACACCATACGGGACGGAACGTGATGGCAATTCACGGAAGGCCTCTGTAATATTTTACATTATATCTTTAATTTAGGAGCCATATGTTCGGCAGTGGACTGTTGTAATGATGATGAATAATGATGACTAAAAATTGTAATTTTTGTTGCTTATTTGAACTATTTCTATTTTACTGTGTGCTTTATTATCTGTTATATATTATGTTATATGTGTAATTTATAAATAAACGCCGAGCAAAGTTGAATTTATTGCTTTGGCACCCTTTTTTATCTCTTTTAATTGACAATATCCTTCTGATTTCTAATAATATCGTAAACGGGCGAGACATTATATTTTAATGATGTATGGGATTTATACTTGCTAATAGATGAATACTTTAATGAACAAAGGGCCGGCACTGCACCTGTCTGCTGTGTTATTTTTAAAAGAGGACTCATAAAACACTGACGATTTTAACCATAATTAATGCAGTGATTATACATGATCTTTGGGACTTATTACATATCAATATCGTATCATAAATAGAAATGTTACCATCAAGTTATTTTGAAAAAATCTTTTAATATGATCTTTTGATATGAAAACACGAAAAATGTTTCTACCTATGTCCGTTAGAAACCATCCAAGCGATTTTGATGATATGTTTATGTGTGTTTGAACGGGTCTCTATATGATTCATATTCACATATGGACTCGGTAGGTGGCGCTGTTGTCGAAATCCAGAAATCACCTGTGCGAAGTCGGGGCGGATCGCTAATAATAAATACAATTAAACTATACCTGTGTGTTTGTTATCCTGGCACAAACAGTTCAAAACATCTTACTTCCTCACAATTTATCAGTGTGTAATAACAGATAAGCATGATATTACCTAGTCATTTTGGTATTTTAGAACCCAGTCATTTTAAGATGTATAATTAGGTATTTAATAATCAACCAAAGCATATTAAAAAAGTCTTGACACCGGGCCTGTCTGTCTGTCTGCATAAATAGATCTGAATTATATGTCTGAATTATATAGACTATGTTGGAAATGATGATTTACCATCTATAAATACGGTTGCATTATAACTTGTTTTTTACACAGTCAGTTTAAAACATCTTTCTTACTATATAACGTGTGTTGGTAATATTGTAAATATAAATGGATATATTATACCTTAGTCATCTTGAATTTATTCATATTATTTTAACGGTAATTGGGAAGTACACTCACAATCAATATATGTAAAAAATTGTATCCATACCACATTTGTACACAGACAGGCACTATATTTTGCCGTAACTACTAAAAATATTGAAGTACCTGAAAATGCTGAATGTACCTACAACTTGGTTTTATATGAACTATTATTCAACAGTGCACTATTTTAACTTAAAATACCGGTAAAAACCACTATAAATAGTTTTTAGTTTATTTATAGGTTATTTTAAAATTCATATTTTAATTGTCAATTTCTCGATTTTCCGTCTAGATGTGGTAAAACTAATATTACTTTTGTAAACTATAAATTATAAGGAATAAATCGACATCCATTTCATTGCGTGACGCGAAAATTTGTGGTGGGCCCATTCTCCATACAAAAATTGATTGTCTCCTTTATTTATTTTGACATGAAACGTTACTTTTTATATTTTTCATCATTATCATGACAACTCATTAATAATTCACTACGTTACATTCTCCCTAGGTCTTCATAGGTGGGATAATTACCATAGACACGCTTGGCGTCTAGATTCAGGAAATACTGCTGCCCATTTCATGCCCATTTCCCTGTGTAACCTCTTATAACATCTACGGGAATATAGGAAGTAGTAGTAGATTCTACCATATCGCCATTAAACAGGTAAGTTTAAGGAAGAAATTTATAATAATATTAAAAAATAATAATATCAACGTTTTGATAATGTTTATAAGTGTGAAAAGAGATAAGATCTTTGACTATAACTAACAATTAAAAGTGAACTAGGTACAAAAAGAACTTTAGAATTTTTAAGAATTTTTCCATGTTATAAATTAAGATACATTGTCCTGTAACTTTACGTAAAGTTTCTTACCACAGCTGAATTCTGTTGTATTTGATGACATATGAATAGCCACCTTATGTCAATATTATAAGGATGAAAATTATTTTGTAACTTCTTGTCAGAAAAAGTACAGAACGGGAGTCAGCAATAAAGGGCAGCGTAAAATTTCGACTAGCGAAAGTGAAAAGGCCTCATTATGGCTATAGTTACCATTAAAAGACGTATTAAAGTTAAATTGCAGCGCATTTTCAACTTTCATGATATAAGCAGAAGATACACTTTATGGTGACACTATGTGTACGGGTGCAAATTTTGTCACGCACCACTAAACTCCGTCGATAATTAACAATTGTGTTTTAAATTTTTGTTCCAACAATTCTCAAGCAATAAAACTTTTCAACGTATGCAGACCTAATGATTTTCGATTGTGTTCTGGAATTTATTTGAATTCTCACTTCATTGTTGTACTTCAAGTGTTAAACATAAATAATATTTGAATGGATTTCTGTACCGTGTGGTGGTAGTGTACCATATCCACTACCCTGTATCATCCCGATAGTGTCATAACAGACAACAGAGGGAAACTGAACCAGAGGACAGGCAGCGGTATCTTCCTGATAACAGCTGAATATAAATAGACAGCTGCGGTTGCCAGCCCGGTCGCAAAGCGTAACAACTATGGTAAATATTCGGCAGTGAACTTTTGATAAGCTTTAAGGGTAATGACATATCCCTACTGTTTTCAAATATTTGTAGGTACCACGCTACATATTAATTAATCATCGTTATCACACCGTGGCAATCTACTGTTGGACATGAACTCCCTCATTGTGATGGCGTAATTACAATATAATAACCACTTGGTAATTACAACACCCAATCGTGCTTACTTTAAAAAAAGTATCAGCTACACTAGCATTTTCAATAGTATCGGGGAGGCCCTTGATATACATAAATTGCAACAAGACAAACATCCAATTACTTGAACACCATACAAATACTTATTTTGTCTGGGATTCAAACCCGCGGCCCCTATCGCCGTAACTCATTGCTAAGCCATTGCACCACAGAGTACCTTCGATTTCATTCTGTCTCACCATTTTAAGTATTTATAAAGCACACGAAGTTTAAAGATTATCCTTTTATATTCGAACCCGTTCCACGCTTGTCCGTTCAGTACGTTAGCAACAATTCGATCGACGCGCGACGTCATTACGCTATCAGCAAACTTTTCGCGCGAGGGATATAATGCGGGGTATAAATGATATGATAATGGCCACGATAAGAACCGCCGAGGTTCTTACGACTAAGAGAGATGAAGTGATGGACTCACTAAAATTTATACCACAGCAATTTATATTTATTTCTTTTTTATTATCTTGTCAAAAAAGTCCATTACCAATGTTTCTTATAACAGGATTTGCCATGATTCCACACTTGGCGGTCACGTAATCGATGTAATGAGATAAAATGATAACATAAGAAGCCACTGTTAATCTCTTTTTCGTACGTTCGTCGTGGACTAGTCGTAAACGCCGCGCAGATTGAATGTCGTCGTAGCAAATATCTAGCATACTTGGCACTGCCTCCATAGCCGTTCCGGATACGATAATAAGTTACATTTGACATCATCAATATTTCGTATTTCAGAGTTTACAAGATTTTTCTGATTTTTCTTACGACTGTTACTTAATATAGACGCTCCCACATGGAATTCCGAAAGTGCGGTGATATGTAATTTTTTTTTTACCTGCAGCCTTTTTTTAAAGTGCACTGTGACCACATAGACTTCTTCGAGAATGCACTAAACTACGGATTTCTCGCAAAATTTTGCTATTTCACATGCTCCTCCTGGAAATGTTACTCCCTATCAACAATCTGGAATATAGGTTCATTATACTTAGATAGATTACCATTTCGTTCTACAATTGACAGGATACACCACTTGCAAGAGAGCGTAAACCTCAACATTTAAAATTGATAAACTAGGATGGCCAAATTTCTATAGGAGCTGAACTTGACTTTTTTTTCATGTCCCACAACAAACTATAGTAAGATTGGTTTGTTTACATGTTGTAAACGTCATCACGTTTAAAAATAATATCTAAATAGCGACGATTTTTTTATAATAACGTCAACAATATTTTTAAGGCTAAATCAACAAATACCTTTTACTTTTTTGTATTTATTGGCGATTGCGTTACATTAAAATATAACATTGGTGTCAAAATTACAATCAATTCAAATGATATACGATTACATTAGATTATAAAAATTACAAATTAAAATACATCTACATTTACATTATTTTACACGTCAAGCAAGTCAGAAAATGAACATTTCATATATTCTTCTATATTATAGAAAGCGTGATTCATAAAGTTTGTTTTTGTACTTTTTACGCGTTTAACGGTAGTCTTATTATTTCTAAAGGTAATTTATTGTACATTTTGATTTTTAACGAAAAACCTTGCTTGGACGCTTTATCCTACTGCGACGTAGCCTAAAAGTGTAGTTAACGATAAGTGAGGAGAGTAATAAGCGATCTCGTTTCCATTTATTTAGATTTCTCTAAAATAATTTTATTACCCAATAATAGAACATCTCTCAAAGCACACCCTACGTCTGTGCATCATACTCCTAGAGTTCGATGTCAAAAAGGGCCGTCTGTCAAACCGTCTCGTGAAGTTGACCGTTTTGACGACAGATTATGAGCGATAATTCAATAAAAACTACACCTACATATTATATTGCACTAGCTTGCACAGTATGTAGTGGTAAAACAAGGATTGCATAATTATTATCACACGTGAAGTCTTTCCTGAAAGATTTCGAGGCTTTTTTTGTAGTTTGACCACTTCAATTCTAGCTGAAGACAGTTAGTCGCTAGATACCTACTGTCTTTCAGTCTTGAATACTAAAGTTGCATATGTATTGGAAAATCGAGTAATGGTAGGTTACGGGAGTAAATGAAGTGTAATGGTATAATTTAGGAGTACTTTAATAAAATAAGTAGGCTAGACAAAATTACTTTATATTCATCATCCTCTCTTACAACTACAACATCAAGGAGTGATGCTGGCGCTGGCGATATTTTCGGCTGATGCCTGGCCCACCCAAGGTACCACACAAGCGTCATAACATGTGCACAAGACCCAACTGTCCTTCGATTCGATACCCTCCTGCTCCGACTCTGGCTCTGTCTGCAACTCTCTTGAGTCTCAGCCAACAGGGATGACAAACTTGGTCTGTTGAAGTTGCCTGAAATAACCATACAGCCTTGTCTTAATACAAATGTTTTGGCTCATTATTATTAAACCCGAACAAATAGAATTTTTTTACAAAACAACATAAAATTGCAGTGATAAATTCACTATAACATTGATACTAAGATATAAAAAAAAAAAGTAGAAAATAAGAAGGTAATTACCCTGCTTACTACTTAATACACCTGCCGTGGGGCAATTCTATTTTCAAGCCCTACATATATTGCTTGTTGCAACTGAGAATTTTGCCTTTGAATACCAAGTCCTTTCATACACGAGGTGAATCGTCATTAGGTGCGTTCTGAAACTATTATTTGAAATAATTTTAAACAGTTACAAAAACATAACTAAATGGATAACTTATTTTGTGGCTACTTAGAGAGGTATTTTTGCGTGTTTTAAGACCTTAAACAATAAGGGTATAAATATTTAATATTGGGACGTTATCGTTTCGTTGTCTGGTGCGATTTGGCCATCCTCCTTTTTATTCTTATAAGGTCTGATTTTTAAAATCTTTAGATAAAATCAATTTATATGACAAAACACAGCATAAGCAAATTAAAAACTAGGCTTTTTATTCATAAAATAATTCAATCGTTTCAATTTTATCCGACGATTCAAAAATAAGCTCTAAGTCAAAGATATTAAAACGACTGTTAATTTATAAATATCTATCCATCCATGTGGAGGCGGCGTAAGAGAATTCATCATCCCACTCCGTCCCGAAGGTATTTTAAGAGCTGACTATAGGAAATGTAAGAAGAATTTTGTACCTTTCAAATGGTCGTATAACCATCTCGTTTACCCCATGCATGAACAGGGAGCAGCTTCAAAGTTGTTAGACGTCTGGTACTAGACATTTTACTAAGTAATGTGTTTCATTTTTATAGTAAGCATCTGTGCCTCTCATTTTAAATTTTGAGCACGCAATTTATTAACAGTCATAACTAAATGATGTAGATGTTTCGCGAATGTAAACATTTACCTACGAGTATATTTGCCATGGATGTAGAAATAATAATAAGAGATAAACTTGGTTCCATACAAGTTTGGACCCGACGCGGCGTGAACAAAGTTCAAACTTATTTATTTTTTATAGAAGAGGGGGGCAAACGAGCATGTGGCTCACCTGATGTTAAGTGACTACCGCCGCCCATGATCAACCGCAACACCAGGGGAATTGCAGGTGCGTTGCCGGCCCTTTCGAAAGGAGTAAGCTCTTTTCTTGAAGGTCCCCAGGTCACATCGGTCCGGAAAAATCGCCGGTAAACTATTCCACAGAGAGGTCGTACGCAGAAGAAAACTCCTTGTGAAACGTACAGTGGTGGACCGCCAAGCATCCAGATGGTGTGGATGGCATCGGGACGTTTGCCGCGTAGGGCGATCACGAAATTTGGCGACACAAAATTGATAATATAATTTACTTTGGAATGCTTCTTCTTTTCAATTTTGTCCTGTAACTTTATTGCACCTTTTTAATGTTTGAACTAAACGAAATGTTTACACGAATATTTTTGTAAAATGGTAAAGATAAAATAATTACTACTCCTATTTGCGTTAAATTACTAAGAACTACAACAATCAGCTTACTGCTAAAAATAAACAAGGATAAAAAACACCGCCTCGAATGAATCACATCTCGGCGTTCCATCTCTCGGCTTTCTCATCCCTGGTTTATCTCCGCTGTTACGAAACGCAAATATCACCCCTCTAAGACAATACGCAACTTTACAAATAAGTTCTATAAACGGACAACGAAAATTGACGCGCCAAGTCTTCCATTACACAACGAAAATCCGACTTTTACCGCTTAGAAACAGAGTTAATTTTCTAATAAAATAAATTGAAAAAACGAGCAGTGGATAAAATTTTACTGTACTTGCTCATTGTATCTTTATTGCTTAGAGTGAGCGTAAATATTAAGTTTTATTATGTTTACGGATAGGCGCGGTCGTCCATTGAAACGTTCGAGTCAGTGTGGTCGCCTCCCAGTGAGAGATCGATTGAAAAAATATCTTCCGCCCCTTACAAACGTTTTATGAGGATGACAACTATATAAGTAGCTAGTATCCCTCCGAATTGTTAAGGCAACGCCAAATTCAACACTTCTGATGTACGGGAGCTGATGATTTATGTGTGACGCGGCAGGTTTATGTATTATGTTCAGTGATGACGCCTGAGGGTCGGCCATGGAAATGTACGATGTCATCTTAAGTTAATCCGTTTGTCATTTCACGCATGGTTGAGATTTCTGTTTATAGGAACAGAATAAGAGAAAAATATTAAGTCATGATTTAATCTATAAAATAGTATTCGAGATTAGATATTAATCGACATAATACTTGAACGTAATTACGCAAAAAGCTCCAGAAGGGATATTATAAATCTTACGTAAGATAAAAATAATAGCAAATAATTTAATAAATATACTATAAATTAATCTCGAAATAATAACTATACTTTATCATGGTTATGCAAAATTTTATCAAATATTTTTATTGTAAACAATTAAGATTTTCGAAGAATTTGGAAACTCACCCAAAACGTAAAGCCGCTCAACGCGCAACGCGCATAATAAATGATGAGTATGGAGATGCGATTCGATTATTCATGAAATCAATTGAATTAAACAATAAAACAAATAAAACCAGTTCCGAATCAATGAATTTAAGCCGGATTTGTGAAGATTATTTCCAACTTTCCCAAAATGATTATTACCAATCCAATAACAATAATTGTTAACGATATTTCTTTAAATAAATATTTTAAAATATAAGTGCTTTGATCTTAAAAAAACGATTTTAAAGTAAAATTTTGATTTGGATGTGTGGAAGTTTGATTTAGAAACTAAGAAATATTAATGGTCTGACCCTACGTATTTTTGCAAAAAATATAAATTGTTTTCTTATTATACATAGTTATAATAAGAAAACAATTTATATCATTCGCCTATTGTTAGAAATTAAAACGTAGCAACGTTTGGGGAGGTCTATTCTAAGAGTCACTGACAGTCATCTCCCACCGTGAGACGATCATCGCTCTCACATAAACAATCATAAGGCAACGCGAGCCGAATTCATTTCGCATTGATACATCCGTCTGACCTGTTAATGGCAGGCCCAACATTGTTTTCGGTCCCGCAAAAAGCGAGATAAAAAAAAATTGAGACATCGAAATTCTTGTCCGCATTTAGGAACGATAAAATCACCGCCCTCGAATGATATATCGTACACTCATCTATTCTAATAGCGTTTTAATATCATGGTTTAGTAATTTAGAGCAAGGAGCAAAAACTGAGAAGTTATTAGTTAAAATACACGCAGGCGTCAGATTTGACGATTCCTTACACGCTTCTATTTTTAATCATACAACAAACTTGCAGCTAATGGAGTTGTGGATTATTTTTTTATATATAAAAATTAATTGACAGACTAATTTACAGTCTACCTGGTGGTAAGTGCCTACTGCTGCTCACGATTATGTTTTTTTTAAAGGATGGCGTGACAAGCGAGCAAACAGTCCACCTGATGGTGAGTGGCTACTGTGGCCCATAGACATCTATATCTATCGACCGACCTCGATTACGAATCAAAATCCAGATGCGTTGTCACCCGTGAGGACTAAGATGAAATGCCTTGTTTCCAGTAAAAAGTGTATCCGGTTCTCTCACTCACCATACGAAACACAACAGCCTTTACCTGCTATTTTACGCTAGTATTCTGTGAGAGCGTGGTCGTCACCGGTAGAACCGATCGAACGGCGAGAAGCAAACCCCCAAGGGTAGGATGCAAAGAAAGACCGCATCCTATCCCAATTGGCTGACCTATAGTGGCAAACACGGCGGCAGCCTGCAGAATGCAACCGCGATTTCAGCATGAGTGGCACCACACTTCGAACAAGACAATGGTCCGAGGAGCCTAAAGGGACGTCGACGAAAATCTGATACCCGTCCGCATGACAGGTCAGCAGAAGGTCCAACAGGAAAGGTGTATGATCCTCCACATCTGGAATCCGCGTAGGCGAAGTTACCAGTTGTGTCAGACCATATGCCAAGGACCATACCCATTCGTGCTACAACTAATATAGCTCTACCACGTAAAAGTAGTTGTCAACGTGTTACTGTATTGACAACTACCGATGATATAATTAACGTGTTACATATAGTGCTGCAACTGTGCGGGTAAATACAGAGGCACTCACTCATCAGGAAATAAAGGTTCAAAATAAAATGTATTCGATGAAGAATCTGATTAAATTACATGTCTTTCTTAACATCGAACAATATTACATGGAGATCATTCAAAAAAAAAAAACGAGAAAGCCCTTATTTTTTTCCTGGCAATTAAATTATAATCTTTATTTTGATTAATATAGATATAAGATTAAAATTAAATAAGATTATATAAGATTTTTAAACCTCCATTCGTTTACGGATTTAATTGAATATTTCACAATGCGCATATTATATTTTTCGAGTATATCAATATAGGTATTTCAAGAAGTATTTTTTCTTGTGCGTCAAAATTGAACCTAGCCTTAAATGCTTACATGTCTTTGTGGTCTTGATAAATGAAATCGACTAAGTGGTCATCATTATTTTTATCATCATTGCAATCATAAAATATACCATATATTATAAATCACATACACAAAATTTATTATTATAAACAATAGAAATAATTAAAATAATTAATGAAAGAAATAAGAATGGCGTGTGGTAGATGCGTGAGAGAATCACCCCATTTTGCCCCGTTCGTGTCATAAGAGACAACTATGGAACAGGAATGAAATGGAGCTTTAAAAAAGTTAAGGCATTTGACAGATGGCGGATACTATATCATTTGCGTTAGATGTATAGCACTCATAAGCTTTTTTATATAAGAGGAGGCAAGCGAGCATACTCACCAGGCTCAGCAGGCTCACCTGTTGCTGGTGACTTCCGCCATCCCTGAATATCTGCAACACCAGGGAAAAAGAAAAAGGAAAAAGAGTAGGCCATTAAGTTATATGTACTACGTACTAGAGAAGCTATTCCAAACAAAAAAATGTGCACTACTCTGTATCCGCACATGCGCGGTAAACAGTAGAGCCGCGCATGCGCAATTGATATAAACGCGCGAAAATTGTCATAATAAATAATTGTTTATTTAGATTGTATTGTTAATCTAGTACATATTTTATTTGCTTTTATTTTGCATATGTGTTAATTTAATATAAAATTATTATTAGCGCTGCTCTGCATGAATATTGAAGCCACAATAACAGGTGTACGGATTGCAGTACAATTCAGTTGAACATAGTGAGTGTTCGGAATGCCAAATCTAGTGCGTAGTACATATACATATATTGATGGAGTAGGCTATTTTCTTAAAAGTCCCTAAGTTGTGTCGGTCTGGAAAAATCTCTGGTGTAAATGTGACGCTACAGCTATTGATAACAAAGACATATTTTATTCAAATAGCGAAAATGAGTCTACTAAAAACCTTTTACAACAATTTTTGTTTTTGCTCCATGTCTCACTGATCCTGATTTATAAATATACACACGCGTTTACACGATGTCTAACAACAATTTCCTGTTGCCACACAAGTGGTACACGGAAACACTTTTAATTTTTTTACAATATTTGTCGTCAGGGTGACCTTGATTTTAACTCAGGGGAACGTTTAACGTATCAAAGACTATAGGTTTAGTTACAAACCATGTTCTATTCATCATCATCATCAATACAGCCCTTCACAAGTCCACTGCTAAACATAAGCCTTCCCCAAGGAATGCCACAATGCACGGTCCTGAGCCACCTGCATCAATCCACTTCCTGCATGTCTTACCTCGTCATCACTCCATCTAGTGGGAGGCCACCCTACACTTCGCCTACCGGTACGAGGCTGCCACTCGTCGAACCTTTTTTCCCATCGGTTGTCAGTTCTTCAAGCTACATTTGCCACTTTAGCTTATTAATCGGTTGGGCTATGTCGGTCACTATGGTTCTATTGCAGATATCCTCATTTCTTAGTTTATCGCGCAAAGAAACCCCGAGCATAGCCCTCTCCATAGTTCGCTGAGTGACCACGAGCGTTCTCACACGGCCAGCAATGAAGGACCTCGTCTCAGATCAATAAGTCATCACTGGCAACACGCACTGGATGTACAATCACATTTTCAGGTTTTGAGGTATAATTGACAAGAAGATGTGTCGTAATTTTCCGAACGCTGCCCAGCCGAGTTGAATCCGTCGATTTACCTCTCTGTGGAAGTTGGACTTACCTAGTCGGACTATTTGTCCCAGATACGAACGATTTGTACCAGATACTCGTCAACAACTTCGAGCTTAGTGCTCCCAACAACTACCGGCATAGTTGTGACATAGACATACTCATGATTTTTGTTTTGTCCATGTTCATCTTAAGACCTATCCGTCGAGAGACACTATTGAGATCATTGAGCATAGGTCTTTCAGCGATTCTGCCATAAGGTCTATATCGTCGGCAAATCGAAGATGAGTGAGTAATTTACTCGCCATTAATGTTAATACCGTACCCATACTAGTCCAGTAGCTAGAAAACATCTTCCAACGCAGCGATGAAGAGTTTCGGGGATATAACGTCACCCTGTCGTACACCTCTCTACAGTTAGATGGATTTCGTACTCTGGTTCTGTACTCGGATAGCCATCGTAGCCTTACTGTACGAATACTTCAGCACTTGGATGTAGGACTGTAGTACCGACGATCATAGTCGACATACGCAAGGCAAAGTGGCAGATTGTACTTTTCGGTCTTCTGTACAATTTTCCTAAGGGTAAGTATATAGTCTATGGTACTTTCGGAAACCGGCTTGTAAAACGATTCGTAATGACTCTCGAAAACAGCACGTGGACGCGGCTCAGAAAGGAAATCGGTCTGTAGTTCTTCAAGAGAGCGTTGTCGCCTTTCTTGAAGAACAAGACCACCGCACTTCTGCTCCACGCCTCCGGAGTAGTACCGCCAAGGAGGATGGAGTTAAAGAGCTTCTGACTTCAAGTACCGGTTTTCCCACTCGCTTTCTACTGAATTCCACCCTCACCTGAGGCCTTGCCGTTTTTAAGGTGCTGAAGAGCCAATCTTATCTAGCTCAGACTGACATCCGGTATATCATCGGTATAGTGTCGGGTAAGACTTGCTCTTTCCCACACTTGCGTGTGGCTTCAATGATGATGTATACAGTTGCCCATATACTCTCACAAACTCACTCAAAATTTCAGGTGTCGCGGATACGACGCTGCAACACTCGGTCTTCAGCTTTGACAGTTGGCTCATTCTGGCAGACAGATCTTTGGGGCCTTAGTTCCGCTCGATCGCTTCTTCAATATGAGCTGTATTAAAGTTGCTTAAATCTCACAGCATGCATTCAGAGCTCTGTCTGGTCAGTTGCCTGTATGCTTTCAAATCTGTTGAAGACTGCAGCTTTCCGTCTAACAGACATGATATTAAGAGTGTGATCGGATAGGTTTCGTGTTCTTTTGCATCATAAACGATGGAAAGCCAAACTTATGGCAAAACCTCCCATTGTGTTGGAGGCTCACCAGCCAATAGACTTATATCAGTTTGTAAATAAGGTTAATTAAAAAAAATTAAATTACTACTTTGAGCGTTATTTTTATACAAGTGACGTTCACATATGAATACACAATATGATAAGTGAATGTTGTTACTTATACGCCCAAACACTCAAACGCTACTCAATTCCATGATGCCGTTTAGTCTCCTGCTGTATATTTCACTTTAAGTTAAAGGAACTACGAGACTTAACGACATCTTAAAATTGTGTAGCGGTTGTGTATTTGGCCAATAGACACCTAAAACTATCCTTGGTTAAGAAGCAAAACGCAGGAGCGATGTCACACCTGAAAATTAATTACAAATGCTTCATTGCCAGTGTACAGCGTCTCGGGTTATCTACGCACACTTTATTAAATCAGCTGTAATCTTACGACACTTCATATACCTACTGTTAAACTATTACAAGCTCGTAAAGAAGGAGAGGAGACGAGAACAGTCATTAAAAATGTCTTAGCGGACACCTTTTTAATATCGAATAGCTATCGACTTAAATTTTAGCTGTATAATTATTCACATTTTAACACATTTACTAAACGGTTTCCTTTGTCTAACGAAATCGAAACTTGAACTCAATTTGCCTCACGCGATGCAAAAACTTTGAGAACTAGTTTTAACATAATTGGACTGAACGCCACTGGTCAAGGTCGAAGAGGCAAGATTATTAACTTTTTACCCATCTGTCTTCGAACGAAGGCAAATTTTAAGTTTGTGTACATAATATATGTATGTATGTTTTCTTGTTACTTTATGATGCGGTGCGGACGTGATAGAGACACGATGCGGCAGTACTATGGCTAAAGCACGATGAAGGACCACGGCTTAAAATACACCAGTGTTCTATAGAAGCACAATGCTGCTGCGATTCGTATGAGTAATCATATGAGTAAGACGAGAATTGCCTTGGAGTAACGGCGTAACAGATCACAATCCTTTTTTTTAACACACATCCGCAGCCCCACCAGCGCCGGCCGCCTCATGGCAGTGCCTCCTCAGAAGAGGACTACTCCTCCCCCTTCTCTTATTCAGGTAAGGCACACCAGAACACATGGCACACCTTCCTCCACGGCCTCCAACTACACCTGCGCAACGGACGCCCCCGCGTCCGATGCGCGAAGGCCAGGAATAACGAGCACTCAGAAGCACTAGCGTTCTTGACCCCAGCGGCGGATGTGGTCTAAGACTCCGCCGCTAACCAAGACTCGGCTGCGGAGGGTAGGATGAGCGGTGCCTCGCAATACCGACATTTCTCTCCCCCCGCAGCTTCACCACTACCGCATCAACAGTGTGGCCCCGTTTGAGTCGCGGAGGATAGGGCAAGTGGCGTATCGCCATACCAACACTCCTCTTCCTCCGCGACTTCATCTCGGCTACTGTGGTAAGAGGAGAGGACACCCCTTTTGCCGTAGCCCACTAGCACACATCCCAAGTGGGCTCAATCGGAGTGGCCACCTCGGGCCGGCCATGTGGGTTCCTCTTTGTTCACAGCGGGTGACCGAGCCACGGCTACTAAGCCCCCCTCCCCCGCCCTGACAAGTCGGGAACCCGTTCGGAGGGGAATAGATCACAATCCTATATTAACCCGTGGGTGTAGTAAGAGACATCTCACTGACAACTGAAAAAATAAATAAAAAACTGTGTTTTCCAACCCCAGCTGGTTTGCATAGCAACTACGGCAAATTCAAATGACGGAGGACTATTTGAACAGTGGACTGTTGATAGACTGTTAATAAATGGATGAATACATAAGAAATGGAGGCTTATTTTACTGGTAGCACATAATGATTACTCGTAGGACCTCCATTAGACATATAGTTTGTGTTGAGGTAATTTGTTTCTCAATCGTAGATAGATATACGTGTCTGTGAGTCACAGTATCCATTTTTAGTTTCTAGTCAGGACTATATGTAAGTCTATCACTGTTTTCTTTAATTATTCTAATTCTAATTATTCTATTCGGCAAAAGTTGGTATAGCGCTGTCTTAGCAATTATATATAATATTAGTATTTTTATGAAACTCTGCTAACGTAAACTGCTTGTGCAACTTTGAAGTACAAAAAGAGCGATGTTGTTAGACTTATCTCATTTTTCGCTACATTTAATTTAAATATTATCAATAAGGATATGTAAGCTGAAGTAGCAATATAAAGATCACTTAAGTCGAAGAACCAAAAAAACTATCTGGTAAACGACGGTCCTGCACTTGATTTAGTGAGGACCTAGTAGACCATGCGGGAAGTTGGTGGGTGCAAGCGGCTCAAAACAATGTTTTGAGACATTTTTAAAGGGGGACCTTTAAAGGTATACTTGTGAAGGATTGTAAAGATCGCTCGCAGAAAAAATTAGTTTTCTTAAATGACATTCTGACTTCTGACAAAAGTTCGTAAAAGATCACTGCTTCAATTTAATAACAAATATCACGGTTACGTCTGCCATGTAATAATACCCGTATTTCGTGTTTTTTTTTTTTTGATAAATCAATCAAAATTTTTATTACTTTAGATACAGAAAAAAGTTTTATGACAACAACTTGTAACTAAATAATAGATGTAGCATAGTGCCTAAAAGCTTGCTTGTGTGGGAGCATCATCGCTTTAAATAAAACTCATATTAACGATTTTCAACCTCATGCTTTATTTTGTGCGTTCCCACAACTAAATATAAGTAGCTCTATCAACATAAATTACTAATATGTATGATATTTACTAGCTGGTAGGACCTTTTCTACCTAGAATAACATCTAAGTACCACCCTCTTTCCTATGTCTGTTACTAAATAGCAATAATTGCAATGCTGTATTGCGGTTTGAAAGGTATAGAGAACTAGTATAATAACAAGCTGTCATGCATTCCATTTATTTCGCAGAGGTAAAAAAGTGTGTATGTGTAGTATTGATTGCATGAAATTGTCTGTCCTAATTGCAATAACCCCCCTACCCTCAGTGTGACTATAAATTCGTTGTACAAGTGCATAATCAGTGTTTTTTTATCTTCGGAAGTCCTCCTTTCGAAAGGTAATTGTCCCAAGAAGCATCAGTGAATCAAATATTCAGATTAGATAATATTAATTGTTTCATCATAAAATTGAATATGAATATTTCTAATACCATCTTAATATTGCTTTATATTTTTTGCATATTTAACATTTTTTGTTACATAAATACAGTGTTTTACATTCAAATGATAGACTAGCCAACAACAAATAGCGCAACTGAACTCTTAAACATATATATTTCCAGTAATAACACAGACCGTTTGAGCGTATTGCGGACGCAAAATATTACATATTTTAACCGAAGGCGTCTTATGAAATCCCAGTGCGATTGTAGGGTTATCGCCTAAAATATTTACTAAGGATTTGCGAATCAAAAGTCACATCATTAAGAGTTAAGTTTACGATATGTGCTCATTTTCTCAACCCACTTATCCATTTTGATTTTTTTACTGTATAGGGTGACAAACGAGCACACATTCCACCTGATGCTAAGTGGTTACTGTGGCCCATAGACATCTACATTTATCTTCGATTACGAATCAAAATACAGATGCGTTGTCACCCGTGATGACTAAGATGGAATGACTCATTTCTAGTAAAAAGTGTCTCTGGTTCTCTTCAACCATACGAAACACAGCAGCATTAAGCTACTATTTTACGCTGGTATTCTGTGAGAGCGTGGTCCTTCCCCGGTCGAGCCGACCCATTCGTGCTACAACTATACTACTAATATAACTGCAGCATGGCTCTACCAAGTATATTGATTACTCGGCTTAAACAACTAGAAGTCAACAACTGTGAAGCGTTACATCTTAGACTTAACGGTGACAACATATCTGTAGTGTTCCTTTTTTAGAGTAGTGTTCCTTTTCTAGAGTGTCAGCTTTTTGTCAATCTTAGGTATTTTAAGACAAGGAAAGATTTGTACCTAGTCAAAACAACTCTTTTTACAGACTAAAGGTGACAAACAGGCGCACAGTCCTTTTAATGGTACGGGAATGCTGTGATCCATAGACATCTACATCTATCTTCTACAAAGAATTAAAATGTTACCCCGGAGAACTAAGATGGAATGTCATATACATGGAATGCCTTGTTTCTAGTAAAAATGGTCTCCAGATATCTATACTCGTCATACGAAACACAGCAGCATAAAGCTGCTATTTTACGTTGATATGTGATAGCGTGGTCCTTCTCCGGTCGAGTCGACCTATTAGTGCTACAACCATAATAGTTGTAGTTTGGCTCTACCATGTAAAAAGGTTAAAAAGCAACTGCTTTAAACTAGGTAAGATCTCGCTCTACTTTCATAGCATGTACCTAGGCACCCAAGATTGATCCCCGTTCCCCGCCTGCATCAATGAAATTGTTAATTCCAGTTTTGGTGATTTACCAATTACTTTACTATTACTTTATCTGGAAGATAAAAAAACATATATATATATATATATATATATATATATATATATATAGTGTGTGTGTATGTATATATATATATATATGTATACATATATATGCGTTTGTGTGTGTGTGTGTGTGTGTGTGTGTGTGTGTGTGTTCTGTGTGTTCGTGTGTGTGTAAATAAACAATATGAGCCGGATTCAAACAAAACATGAGCACCTTTACTTCGGCAAGAAACAGCTAATTCAAGTAAATTTTCTTAGGAATGTGAAGAGGGACACATGTCCTTACGCCAGACGCAAAATTCAGGCCGGCAACGGACAGGAGCGTCACAAATGCGAGAGTCTGGTACTCTAATTGTCAATTCCCTTGTTAAACGTAAAGATTTAAGCTAAACCTTCCAAAAACTGGAAAAGAAGAAAGAACTGGCTGATGAAAAAGAAGAAGTAGAATAAAGCCACATGTGACCAGGAATCACAAATACAAAGACAGACAGAAAATGCTTACGGTAGTTTAAAAATTTAATATTCCTGAGCAAATCCAAAACTTGTTATAGGTCTAGTAATTAAAACTTAACTGCGTGATGTTCTCATGTCAGACGAATAGTAAATAAACAGGTTAATTAATAGGAGATTTATTGCAGAGTCACGGCTTCCAGTTACAACTTAATTAACAAACATTTAGTGGTCGTTAGCGGAAGTCAACAGTAAACGTTATATTGCTCACTAAATTACTGACTTGCGATTTATCGCACTTACAATTAATTTCATAGCATTGGTCATTCATTAATTTTTCATTACACCCTATCAAAAGCCCATTGCTGTACATAAAAATTTCTATATTATTTCGTTTTAATGTTACATAGTAGGTATTGCTACTTAAAAAAATTAATGACTGTTATTTTTAATCAATTTGCTGCTTATTTTCTTTTTAATTTTCTTTTATTATATACCATAATTTACACGTTCACACGACTGATAGTTGTCAACCCTAATGTGACGGGAAAGGCCTGGGGTGTCCGACACAGCACGGGAAGGCAACAGGGCAACAATAAAGTAATTGATCCGTCAAGCGCTGCGAGCCCGCGGCCGGGACCACACAGCGCTGGTACACTCTAAACACGTTATTTTGCGATATTTCCCATCTTAAAGATCTAAGTATAGCGTAGAGGCGTATGCTTAAATTGCCACCTTTCAGTCTCTGTTGAAGTCTGAACATCTTACTTTGTACTGATATTATTTTAAAGAAAACAATATTTGTTGTTTAATAATGTGTAAACAATTTACTAAATTTCCTTTTGGAAAATCCCATGAATGCGACTGATTTGTGACGAATAATAGAGGCTACGGTCTTTAATACGAAAGTCACCAATTCAGTTGATTACTTTCAAATTGAATGAGTCAATTAAGGAAATATGCTTTGATCTCCTTTAAAGTAAGAAACAATTTCCCCTTTTCTTTTCTATAAAAGAAATAAATAAAGATAGAAATAATAGATCTATCTATGAACTGAAAAACTACACCAGATAATGTTGATGATTCAATCAGGGTATCAAGAAAAATTTCTAAACACCAACTCCCGTCAAAACGATCGTGGAATTTAAGGTCCTGTGAATAATTGACAAAAATTTAATTTTTTATCTTGAACGTCGTTGGATCGGCTCAGCGTCTGTGCTGTATGTCGTCGAATACTGTCCCGCTAGCTTCTTTTTTCTTCTTTGTAATAGACTCGTAATGTGTCGAGTCAAGTAATAAGAAATTATCTTTTAATAATTTGTTTAAAAGTTTCCTCACAATATGTTGATGCCCCACATTGCGAAGTTTTTGGAAGATTTCGACAGTCAGTGACGACATTATATCAAGGCGTATAAACAGATGGAGTACTTGTTACATCGTTTGTTATTTACAATTGTCTTGTCATATATACTTTAAACAATTATTTATACAATAAAACAAAAAAAACCGCCGTAAGTAGAAAAAAAATATTATTAAAGAAATAAATTTTATTAGTATTTATTAATAAAAATTAATAATGTAAAATACTTTAATTATACATTTTTACGATATGTATTTAATTATAAATTTATATCGCTATCGGTATGGTTGAGCCGTGGTAGCTCAGATGGTTAACGCTCGCTGTAAATATAACAGAACCCGAGTAACCTGGTTTCGATCCCCGCTCCGGCACCAATGAAATTGTTAATTGCAATTTTAAGTGCTGATTAACCACGTGCTCGGCGGTGAAGGAAAACAT
This sequence comes from Parnassius apollo, assembly GCA_907164705.1. Classification (NCBI taxonomy): domain Eukaryota; kingdom Metazoa; phylum Arthropoda; class Insecta; order Lepidoptera; family Papilionidae; genus Parnassius; species Parnassius apollo. Next base: position 2,364,258 of record CAJQZP010001607.1, on the reverse strand, counting down.
CGTGAAGAAACCTGCATGTCTGAGGAATAAGAAAAAAAATTTCGAAGACGTGAAGTTCGCCAACACGCATTGGGGCAGCGGACACTTCCTTGCCCTAAAGCCATCTCAGAAATGAAGGGAGGCCTGTGCCCAGCAGGGGGACGTATATAGGCTGTAACTTTACTTTCTTTATTATAAATTTATACGTGGTAAAGCCATGCTGCAGCTATATTATAGTTGTAGTATGAATGGATCGGCTCGATCTGGGAAGGACCATGCTCTCACATAATACCCAGCGTAAAATAGCAGTTTAATGCTGCTGTGTTTCCTGTGGTGAGTATAGAGAACTGGTGATTATTTTTACTAGAAACGAGCCTTTTCATCTTAGTCCTCAGAAGTGACAAAGCATCTGCATTTTGATTTTTAATTGATGATAATTTTAAATGTCTATGGCTGGACTGAGGCTCGTTTATCACCCTATACTACAAAAAAAGAATTAATTTATTATGCATTGAAATTATTAATTAATTATTGAATTACTAATTTTTTCTGCACCAGTAAAGAGTACCTATCCTTCCGCCGTCATACATCTCAGTATCCTTATAATGAAAAGAAACATCGAGAATTGGATTTATATTCAACAAAAGTTAACGCAAAAAAATCTGTATCGTATTTAACTTCTTTAGTTTATTATATAAAAAATTTATTCTATTTATAGTTGATATAGAGAGATAGAGCGTCGATCTCCACCGGCATCAATGAAGTTCTTAATTTCAATTTTGAATGCTGTTTTACCACGTGCTCTGCAGTGAAGAAAACAATGTAAGGAAACCTGTGTGTCTGAGAAAAAAAAACAGAAAAATTGTTCAGTCCGCAAAAATGCATTGGGCTATATCATTGCCCTAAAACTCTTCCAGAAATGAGAGGGGTCCTGTACCCAGCTGTGGGATGTATATACGTCGTAACTTTACATTACAACTTATTAAGTCAATTATTATTTAATTCATAGTAATGATGGTTTATAAATAAAATTAATTAAAAGAGGAAACCGGACGAGAAAATTTATACGGGCACATAATGTAAGTATATGTTCCATGTGTAAATAAAAAATAATCACATAAGTCATTTACCTAAGGATAACTCCTCTATACTCGTATATATGGCATATAAGTTGATATACTTCTTTTTAAATTCGATTAAAAAGTCTATATAATGAAAAAAGATCATTAATAAAAGAGCATCTGATAGACTGCTAACTCTACACAATTGTCAGCAGGGCGCGCGAATCGTAGAAAAATAACTTATTTTAATATAATTAAGCTGCGCCGGTAAGCCCGCCCGTGCTGCCGCCACACTTAATTTATTATAGGTACTAGCCAGCCGCCTTTAGCACCCGTGGGGTTAAAAATTATATATGTATTTATGTACTCGTATACGTGTGAAAGTTTGTGAAAGAGGAATTTAATCGTCACCAAAAATAACAAGCACAGTACTAGTTTATAAAACGCTCAGCCATCACGGATTAAACATTGTGACGAAAGAAGTAAATCAAAAATAAAAATTGATTTCCATAAAATATTTTTAAAATAGGCCTACACCAAAATATTGATGCAGCATTCTGAAATTTACTCTTTAAGCATTACCGTCTTAACGATGATATGGGCCAGTACCCATCAGTAGAGCGCCTTATCCGTCCTTATTTAACTTTAACTGTACCCAAATTCAAATTTCAACACAAATTATAAATTTAAGTTACTAAATATGTACATATTTATTCAAATTCCACCTTACCTTCGTCTCGCAAACTACCACACAACGAACGTAAACATACATTTGCGGTATTTCCGATTACCGAAATTCATTAATCGAGAGCGCGTAAACTCATCGGATTCTCTTATTAGCATAAATTTCAACTTTATCTGCGATGGGCACAAATATAAGGTAGGCATTAGTTGTCCATGACCACGTAAAGAAGGAATTTCTGACACTAATTCTGAGGTTTCCAGTTATAGTAACAACTTGACATCGCCTCGAGCGTTTTTTTTTTAATTAATTTTTATCGAAATCATCTTCAATATTCAATTGTGTGTTAATTAATCTTAATGGTATCGGCAGTTATCAGATCATCAATCGAGTTCTTTGTCCGTTGGCATTATATGGCAACCTGATAGACGCTATCAACCTCTAAGTAAAAAAGCTCAGTAATGGGAGTGACAACATCTCGCTGTTGAGCGTGTGAAACACTGAATTTCGGCTCTAAAAAAAAGACAACATTGCCACTATTGATGAAAGGTAACTGTGAGAACGAGCGCCTGTATTGGTATTTTTTTACCTTTCTAAGCCCAGCGCTTGGCTACTTTTTCACCCTATGGTAAGTACTGATGGAGTAAGATGGTTTAACTTTATATATAGATATATATCTATGATTTTAAACTCCATAACTGATTATTATTATATTATATTATCCTCCTAATCGGTATCAATTAAATTAAGGCCGTAATCACGTAGTTGTAATATTATATATTAACATGTAATATAAGTTTAAGCAAAACATAATATTATGTGGTATTGTATAAAAATAATCATTAATGATCTCACATGCAGCTATAATGAACAAGATGTAATATGTCTTGATAAGACATAATATTAAGATACCATGTGAAATTAGGAAATATATAGAAAGTTATATTACGATAGTTTTTGATATATTTCAAATTATTGCAATACAAAAGACTTCATCTTTCTTGAGGTTAAATAATTTTACGAATGGTTCTATCACTTTTTGTGCCATCGGATTTTTAAATAATTGGGTGATTTTTTTAGATAGATCATAATTCATGTTACATTCACCAAGTATTTTATTATGCTATTCATTCCAGATGGTTGTTGTTTTTATTTTAAAAATTAACACTGGAAGACCTACGAAAAACTATGAATTAAATCAAATTAAAATATACTCGATGGGTCCACTTTACATTACATTAGTAAATAAAGTAAGAACTTATTATAAGGGCATATTAATGTTTAGAATTCGGGACATCGTGAATCGGTTATAAAAACGGGTAGCAATACGTGTACTTGACTAGACGATTGCCGATGCCGGTGCAATAAAGGTACCGAATATATTCTATTAGGTATTTTATTTAGGCAATATATTTTATAAAGGGTAAATATATTCTGTTTTAGCATCTTTATATACCTACTATATACGGTACCTTTCTATAATATGTCACCTTAAAGCTTATTATTTTTAACATGTAACAAGTTTATTATTGTTAACATTGACAACATACAACTTTGTATATATGTATTAATATACCGAAAAATTTTATGAACTGCTAAAGTAAATTCGATCGTAAGTTATTAAATTTTTAAGTTTGCGTATTTTGCAACCGCATTTCACTTTTAACTCTCGGTATCATACATTTATAAGTTTATTTTTATTTAATTTAATATATTTGTAACATATATAATAAATACATTTTATCTTTATGTACTCCTTTTTCATATATACTTGAACTATGCCAAATCTCACGTTATATATATTTAAAAAAAAATTATTACTAGACCACACTCCGCATGTGAAGGCCCGTTGAAATTTTTTCCTCTAAGTGGACGGATCAACTAATATTGAGGTAAAAATCACTAAATGTGCAGAGTGTGTCGTCTTTTACTAATCATGAGCTGTACGTGGCTGTGAACACCAACTATAGTTTATTATAGCTAGTATCCAGTGCTGCTAGACGCCAATGTTCTATTACTGGTACAACTTTAAATTAACAGATTATAATCCTTCGTCAGTCTGGCTTTTTTGCTTGCACACAATCTTTTTTAAATTCTCGCTATTATAAGCACATTCAATACTAAGCAGAAGTTAACTATTCACAAGAGGTCGAATAGTTCTGACTTTAAAAAAAGGTTTTCTTAAAATTGTAAAATTCAACATCAATGTTCCTTTACAATTCTTCAGTACTAGCACATACCAAATGTTATCAATTCCAATGAAACTAAAACAAGGTAACCCCTAACTTTTCACCTAAAACACAATAATATGAGCTAAACATTCAAGGGCTGACACAAAAGATTTTAAGTACTTAATCTGATAAGATAACTCGTGTATATTGTAACACAATATTGGAACACCGCTTACCTTTGTGCTAAACGAAACAATAGCACATTAAGGGGAGCTTTTTATAACTTCTCCGACTCTGGTCTTTATAACCCCCGTTGTCTTCCAAATTGAAGTAAAGACACCGCTCATTACATTAACATACACTAATCGTGGGTAAAAATTTTAAGGGACGTTACTGGAATAGGTTTCCTACATTGTGATACTAAAGTAAATTATTATTTAGTAATTTTTATATTTAAAGTAAAACGGTGTAGTACCGTTACTTATACTGTTTTATTTTAAGAATAATTAAAATTGTAACATTTACGATTAAAACTAATTATATACAATATAAAAGAAGAAACTATAATAAAGAAAATCTAAAACTAAAAATTTAAATCGTCAAAAAGACCTGCTCCCCGTGGTATAGTGCCAAGAACACTGGCTGCGTTTCCTCGCTGAATAGCTATGCTAGCCTTTGAGCGATGAAAGAACCAGCCCTCTTATCACCAGCAGCGACGACCAGTCGTGGATACAGTTCCTTTAGAAATTTCATTGCACGTGGACGCCACGGAACGATAGTCTCTACAGCAAATGGCACAAATATGTAGTCATTTCTCAAAGACTCATATTTGCTCCATTTACTAAATTCGGCTGCCTCTGATGCCGCCCCGGCTCTAAAAGAGGTACCCTTGAGATGAGAAGTTGCCAAAGTGTCGACGCAAGTAGCATCCAACACTAGGACTTTACCTCTCTCCCAAGGGACCAAAGTCATACCGTCGGGTCTCTTGCCATCGTCTCTAAATATCCCGCAAGGCTCTAAAACCGAGGTGATATTTATAGAGACTAGAGCCCTTCGGATGATTTCGTTCAAAGAACCGTGACGGGAAAACCTACCTGCACTTTTCTTGCATGAAAGTCCGTGGAGCCCAAACTCATCGACGCTGCTACCACAGGGGCACTGATGAGATTGACAAATAGCCGAGAGATAGTGCCGAGATTACTTGATGGTAGAGCATGTAACCAGTGGCTAGATTCCTTAGTCGAAACAGCTCGGCGGGCGAGGAACTAAGGATATATGCAGCATACCGCCCGCCAGGGACTCCATTCTGCTCCTCAGACATCCGGACAGTGATGGAAGGCGATGCACCTGTAATCATCGCCGGGGACCTGAACGCCAAACACCCGGCGTGGGGGTCCAGAGTGATCACCCCGCCGGGTCGTGAATTATATGAAGACGCTGAAAAGAACCAGTACGACGTTCTAGGTCCCGAGGAACCAACTCACGTTCCTACTGACCCAAGGAGGCATCCGGATGTATTAGACATCGTGCTCACTAGGAACGTCAACTATCCGATAGTGGTAGAAGTGCTGTACGACCTACCTTCACAGCACCTCCCGTTACTGATAACCCTTGGCCTGAAGGCGGTGACTACGCCGCCCAGAGCGTTTAAGACACGTGTCGACTGGAGGCTCTACTGCCAACACCTGCAGCAGAGACCTCCAGCTTACCAGCCGATAAGCACAGCGGACGACGTAGAGGCCGCTGCAACCAGAATCACTAATAACATCAAGGAGGCCCTTCACGCGGCCTCTACGATCGTCCCGATCACAGCCAGGCGAGACGATCTGCCGCTTAACATATGCGTGCAGATCAGGCGCAAGAGAGCGTTGAGAAAGCTCTGGGCGCGTACTCGCTGCCCTAGATTAAAGACCCAGCTCAACACCATCTCGGAGGAACTGTCGGTTGCAGTCCAGGCCTTCAGAGGCGACGCTTGGGATCGGCGCATCAGGAAGGCAGAGGAGCAAGATGCGTCGCTCTATAAACTGAACCGGCAGTTAACTAGAACCAAACCTCCCGTTTGCCCGCTGATCAACAACGCAGGCAAACGCAGCTACGATGCCAAGGGCAGAGCGGATATCCTAGTCGAGCACTTCGAGGAGCAATTTATGCCGAACCCAGCAAGAGCGGAGTTCATGGAGCTTCATGCCCGGAAGGAAAGTCGCGTACAGGGAGTTCCTGTCGTCGCCCGCGCCGCCTCTTGCAGGAGAGTGGTTCATCTCCCCCGCTGAACTGCGGAGGACAGTAACCCGCCTGCAACCGAGGAAGGCGCCGGGGCACGACGGGATTACCAACGCTGCACTCCGACAGCTGCCCAATAGAGTCATAGTAGAGCTTGGTCGACTCTACAATGGGATATTGCGGACATCCCACTTCCCGGAGATATGGAAAACAGGCAAAATCATCGTCTTGCCGAAACCCGGGAAGGACAGGCGTAGAGCTGCCAGCTACAGGCCGATCACGCTATTACCACACATAGCTAAACTGTTCGAAAGATTGCTGCTAAGACGTCTCCGTCCGTGCATCCAACTTCGGGCGGAGCAGCACGGATTCAGGAGGGGACACTCTACAGTCACACAATTGACCAGAGTGCTGCACCTGCTTGCGGCAGAGTACAATCGTGGCCGCATATCGTTGGGCGTCTTTCTCGATATCGAGAAGGCGTTCGACCGGGTGTGGCACACAGGACTTCTATATAAGCTGAAAGAACAGACCAGTGTCCCTCTTGCTATGTTGCGGTTAATGGCGTCTTTCCTGGAAGACAGGAAGTTCTACGTCTGCGTAGAGGACGCCGAGTCCGCAACTAAAACCATCAGAGCCGGCGTTCCACAGGGCAGCTGTTTGTCACCAGTCCTGTACGCGGCTTATACTAACGACATACCTACACTGGCAGGCAGGCTTCAAGAGTGGGAGGACGACGTCGAGCTGGCGCTATACGCGGACGATAGCGCCTATTTCACCTCGTCCAGAAGAGCCCACATAGCCACTGCCAAGATGCAGCGTCTGCTGGACCTGCTGCCACCATGGCTGGATGAGTGGAGGAAGGTCGTCAACGTTGGTAAGACGACCGCTCTGCTCACTCGCCGTCTCAGGAATTTACCACCTCCGCTGACCCTCAACGGCCAGGAGATTGCGTACCAGAAGGCCGTAACTTATCTTGGGTGCAAGATCGACAGGACGCTGCGCATGACCGCGCACGTCGACTTCGTCGTCCGCCGGGCCCGATGTGCGCGGGCGACGCTCTTGCCGGTACTTGCATCCAAACTGCCTATAAACATCAAACTCCGGATATACAAGATGTATATCCGGACCATCATCACGTATGCTGCACCGGCCTGGTACGCACTTCTGAGCGACCCTCTGAGGCGGCGACTGCAGGCCCAGCAGAATCTGACATTAAGGACGATCGTCGGAGCAGGTCGCTACGTCCGGAATGACGTCATAGCGGCCGATCTGAAAGTTGAGACCATCACCGACTTCGTGGCCCGGTTAGCGCGCGGCATGTTTGACCGTGCCGATAACGGGCCACATGAACACCTGAACGGCTTTGCGCCGTTACACACCCGGCCACCGGACGGGCGACCTCTTCCAAGAGAACTCCTCTCTATATGTGATTAGAGAGTTGAGTAACAACCCACAATGCCGCTGAAAGGCCAACTTTGTCTATATCAGATAACCACTCTTTTCCCGTAATTAACCAATTACGGAAAAACCGGACTCACCACATTATGCCTGAATAGGCAACAAGGACTGTCCCATAATGATGGGACATGAGGACACCCGGGCAATGGGGTCACCCCGAGGCCCGATACCTGCACGTACGTCAGTGCGTGAAGACGACAATCAACGAAACAGCTAGAAGGCGGGCCTGATCTTGTGGAATATGGAAATTTTGAAATAAATTTTTCTGGATACACCGTACCAACGGAATATCCCATTGTTTTTGTTGGTTAACTTCCAGTGGGACATTTTCGCCGGGACAGAGCGTTAGCCATGTTTGCTTTGCCTCCGCAGCAAAGCACAGGTCTACCTTATTATTTAAAATTGTGTTACATAGGTCATTGACACTATGCACGGAAGCAAGGAAAGCAGGCAATGCGACGCTAGAAATATTTCTTACACTAATTCCACCAAATTTGATAGGTAAAGTGGCTTGATTCCAGGCTGTTGTATTTAATCTCAAATTTAGAATGTTTTCTAAAGCAATTTTAAGATTACTATCGATATCTTTTAAAATATCCGAACATTTCCAGACTGGACTTGAGCGTAACAAGTATGTAAATTTAGGTACAAGGAGACAATATTTTAAAATGGTAAGGGCAATATGGGGGTTTAAAATATATAATTTATCAACGTGATTTAAAAATTGATCAAATTTTGTTTTTAAAACAGGTTTAATACTATCGAAAAACAACAGAGCACCAAGCAGGTAAAGCGATTCCGAATTGACAGTTTTTATTCCTGGAGAAATCTGATTGAAATTTTGAATTAAGGTATCTCTGTTAGAATTAGATAAATTATTAGTAATAAATATTTCACATTTATTTGTATTTGGTTCAAGACCAATATTTTTAAAATTTTGAAAAATATGAGTAAGATCATTGAGGACGTCATCTGCTTTACCTCCCAATGTACCGTCGTCCAGATACCAGACATTCAGCTTGGATTTTAAATTTGAAATAATAGGTTGAATTTCCAAACTGAAAAGAGCTGGACCTAATGGATCACCCTGTTGAACACCGACAGCAGACTCAATAATATGGTTTTAATAAAACAAGTTTGAATTTTGACTGTAACATTGCCAAACGTAATGATATATTTCGGGGGGTATTGTTAGCCACTTCTTTCAGCAGGGTTATCCTATCAATAGAGTTAAAATCATTTCTAAGATCAACCTTCAGAAGAACATCTGCATTGGAATTAGTTAAGAAAGTAAGCACCGAATGTACCGCCGCCTCACAGCCCCCTTTGATGCTAAAGCCTAGTTGAGTAGGTTGAAATTTTGACTTAAGGTTTGAGATTATGTGCCTGCAAGCTAATTTTGAAGTTAAGCGTCGAAATGTAGAACCAACAGCAATAGGACGGATACCGTTATCCTTTTTTTTTTTTGAAGGCTCACAATCTTGCCCCATATAAGTAGGGAATGTTCAAATTGGGATTGACATTACCAGAAAGCATAAAATTACATAATTTTGTTATGTCATTAAGAAGTACCCTACCGGCGTCACCGGCAGATACTCTTACAAGGTCTTTGAGATGCTGAGGCGTAATCCCGTCAATGCCGCTGACAGAGCCATTCGAAAATGACAATATTGCGTCTAAAGTGTCTTTTTCGGAAACTTGTAATGGTTGCATAGAAGTATTGGGAGGCAGCGGTAAATTCTGGGAAAGATTGACCGAAGGATGTTTCTGACGAAGGCCTTCAAGAGTTTCGACATTACGAGGAGCGAGGATGTTATCTGAGAATAAAATATGGGATGCATTTTTTTAAGTCGCCGTCCATTACTTTTGATTCAACTAGTTTTTTTTAAATCAAATTTAGGATAAGGTCGAGAGAAATGAGTATTAATCGGGTAATTCAAATTTTGAAAAGAATTTTCTTTTAGTTGAGACGTAATTGATTTATTTATTGTTTTACTAAAATGAAAGTGGGAATACGCGAATGTAAATAATTTATGCCAACTTTTCACAATTCGTTAGACAATTTTGAATAGTTAATGATAATACTTTAGCAAGTTGCATCCTCGCGCCTCTGGGAATTCTTTTAACCACTGGTACGTTACTATACAAATTGTATAATTGTTTCGAAAAAAGTGAAGAATTTGTGTCATTAGGTATATTATCAGAAGAGTCATGAATTTCTACGGTAGGCCGTGTGTTCTATGGTAGTGAAGCCGAAATATTTTTACTATGGCATCGTTTAATGTGTATATTTAATCCCTTTTTACCTTTAAACAGCCTACCGTCGGTGACACCGTAGGAAATCCGGCTGTGAATTTATTGGAGCGATAATATTCATAGAAAATGTAAAAAATTAAAAATGTAAAAATATATCTACAGCACTCAAAAGTCTATAATTTAGTACAAATCAAAATCTTGAAAATTAAAAGAAAAACCTAGTTCTCGAGCTTTGTTTATCGCCTTAAAGCAATCTAATATTAATATTGTGTACGATGAATCACCAGGCGTTGCATCTTGAAGTGACCTACAAGTATAACCGCTTACAGTTGATGGTTTCAAAGCTTCTTTTGGTGACAATCTCAATAAAACGAAGCATCTCAATAAAAACGCGGCATTCGTTGTTTTCTTGGGATCAGTTGTTCTATTTTCTCATTTAATATTTCTTTAAATTTCTCCCTGGTATGTTCCAAAATAAAATATATTCCTTGTCTATTCGGCCATTGTTATTTCGTGTTATCACTTCAGGCAAACGAACTTCTAAATATATTATCACATATTCATTAATATTGAAATATATTATTTACATAAAACATTATTTTTCGTAATTTCAGGAATAAAATATAAATATATTTTAATTAAAATATTGGGTTAAAATATACGACAGTTGTCACCTGTCACTTTTTTTTAACAATATCTACTACCACAAATCGTTATGTGGGTATCCTTAGAGAGAGGAACAGCATCTTCCAGATAATAACTTAAAATTATAAAAGAAGTATGATTGCTGACCTGACTGCCAAGGGTGGCATCATCATCATCACAGCCCTTCACAAGTCCACTGCTGAACATAGGCCTCCCCCAAGTAACGCCACAAAGCACGGTCCTGAGCCACCTGCATCCATCGACTTCCTGCATATCTTACCAGGTCGTCACTCCATCTAGTGGGGGTCGCCCTACACTACGCCTACCGGTACGAGGCTGCCACTCGAGAACCTTTCTTCCCCATCGGTTATCGGTTCTTCGAGCTATATGGCCGGCCCATTGCCACTTCAGCTTACTAATCCGTTGGGCTATGTCGGTCAATCTGGTTTTACTGCGGATATCCTCATTTCTGAGTCTATCACGCAGAGAAACTCCGAGCATAGCCCTCTCCATAGCTCGCTGAGCGACCTTGAGCGTCCTCATACGGCCAGCAGTGAAGGACCACGTCTCTGATCCGTAAGTCATCACTGGCAACACGCACTGGTTGTACACTTTAGTTTTCAGAGATTGAGGTATACCTGACGAGAAGATATGTCGTAATTTCCCGAACGCTGCCCAGCCGAGTTGAATCCGTCGATTGACCTCTCGGTCGAAGTTGGACTTACCTAGTCGGAATATTTGTCCCAGGTAAACGTACTCGTCAACAACTTCGAGCATAGTGCTTCCAACAACTACCGGCATAGGTGTGACATGGACATTAAACATAATCTTTGTTTTGTCCATGTTCATCTTAAGACCTATCCGTTGGGAGGCACTATTGAGGTCATTGAGCATAGTGCTTAAGTCCTCCAGCGATTCTGCCATAAGGACTATATCGTCGGCAAATCGAAGGTGAGTGATGTACTCGCCATTGATGTTAATACCGTATCCTTTCCAGTCCAGTAGCTTGAAAACGTCTTCCAAAGCAGCGGTGAAGAGTTTCGGGGATATAACGTCACCCTGTCTTACACCTCTCTGCAGTTGGATAGGTTTCGAGCTCTGGTTCTGTACTCGGATAGCCATCGTAGCCCTACTGTACAAACACTTCAGCACTTCGATATACCGACAGTCAACTTGGCACCGCTGAAGGGACTGCAGCACCGCCCAAATTTCGACGGAATCAAAGGCTTTCTCATAGTCAACATACGCCAGGCAAAGTGGCAAATTGTACTCTTCAGTCTTCTGTACAATCTGCCGCAGGGTATGTATGTGGTCTATGGTACTGAAGCCTTTTCGGAAACCGGCTTGTTCGGGAGGCTGGAAGTCGTCGAGTCTGCGTGCGAGACGATTCGTAATGACTCTCGAAAACAGCACGTAGACGCGGCTCAGAAGGGAAATCGGTCTGTAGTTCTTCAAGAGAGCGTTGTCGCCTTTCTTAAAGAACAAGACCACCGCACTTCTGCTCCACGCCTCCGGAGTAGTGCCACCATGGAGGACGGAATTGAAGAGCTTCTGAAGGACTTCAAGTACCGGTGTTCCACCCGCTTTCAGAAGCTCCGCTGTAATTCCATCCTCGCCTGGGGCCCTGCCGTTTTTAAGGTGCTGGAGAGCCATTCTAATCTCGCTCAGACTGACGTCCGGGATATCATCGGAATAGTGTCGGATAAGACTTGCTCTTGGATCGTTACTCACACTTGCGTGTGGCTCCAACGATGATGTGTACAGCTGCCCATAGAACCTCTCAATATCACTCAAAATCTCAGGTGTCCCGGAAACGATGCTGCCACACTCAGTCTTCAGCCTTGACAGTTGGCTCTTTCTGGCAGACAAATCTCTGGCAAAGACTTTGGAGCCCTGGTTCCGCTCGATCGCTTCTTTAATACGAGCAGTATTAAAGTTGCGTAAGTCTCGCCGCATGCATTTGGAGATCTGTCTGTTCAGTTGCCTGTATGCTGTCAAATCTGTTGACGATTGCAGCCTCATCTCCCGTCTAACAGCAATGAGATTAAGAGTGTGATCGGAGAGTTTTTGTGTTCTTCTGCGGCGGGTCTTGCAGAACTTAGCTCCGACCGCATGGACAGTTTCCACGAGCTTCTCATTCATATCGTCCACTGCATTGCAATCTTGTAGGCACTGAAAGCGGTTGTGTAACTCGAGCTGAAAGTTTTCGGGATTTTGGATCAGAGCACGAGGGGGACGGAGCGTTGACTTCATTAGACGAGACCTCTCCAACTTAACGTTTAGGTTCAGTGTGCCTCTAACCATTCGGTGATCGCTGCCAGTTTTCACCCTTGCGATCACTGAGACATCACTGAACAGTTGGCGTCTGGTCGTCATAATGAAGTCAATCTCATTTTTTGTCGAACCGTCGGGGCTCGACCAAGTCCACTTCCTGTGGGGCCGCTTCTGGAAGAAAGAGTTCATCATAAAGAGTCCCTCTTTCTCCATAAAGTCGGCCAGCTGCTGGCCCCTTCGGTTCCGTTGCCCTACTCCAAATTTCCCTAACTTCAGCTCACCGTTTTCTCTTGTGCCTAGTTTTGCGTTGAAGTCTCCCATCAACACCGTGTAGTGGGTTTTGGAGGAATGTATGGCTTTGGAAATATCCTCATACATTTCCTCCACCTCCTCATCGGAATGTGCCGACGTTGGTGCGTAAACCTGTATGACCTTCAGCGAATACCGTTTGGTGATTCTGAGTATCAGGTACGCGACCCTCGTCGACACACTCTCAATCTGTACAACGTTGTTGACGAGAGACTTGTGGACGATAAATCCGACACCTCCTTGGGACAGATGGTCGCCCTCCCGGTGATAGAACAAGTTGCCGGATTCGAGAATCACCGTGTCCTCCCCCCTCTCTTCGGACCTCGGATAATCCTATAATACTCCAGCGCAACTTGTCTATCTCTTCTTCCAGCTCCAGGATCTTCTCGTCAGTCCTCAGTGTGCGTGCGTTAAATGTTGCCAGGTCGAGTCGTCGTAGGTGGCAACCGAACCTCCACCGGAGATTCTTAGCACCCCCTGCCCCGCCGTTACCATGGTCGCCAAGGGTGGCAAATATGGCAAAATTCCTCCTGAGGTAATCTATGAAGGAAGTCTATGTTTAGTAGTAGTAGGTAGTAGTTTATAGTCAGTAAAGGAAGTGATGGGATATCTAAAGTAGTGGCAACCGAGATTTATTCCTGATGGGCCCAATCAAATTTTAATAACAATTTTAAGTTGAGATTTAACACGTGTTTGGCAGTAAAGTATAACATCCCGAAGACACCTGTATTTCTTTGAAGTTGGAGAAAATTGGACGACGCACGCCACCTTACAATAGGCCATATGGCGGCCATAATTGTCCTTATTCTTGTTAATCCTTGAGCCTTGGTAGCTGAGATGGTTAGCGCTCGCTTTATATTTCATAGTACGCGAGTAAATTGGATTCGACTCCGTCGGCATTAATGGATTTTAAGTGCTGACTTACCACGAGCTTGCCGGTGAAGGAAAACATCGTCAGGAAACCTGCATGCATGACTGAGAAATAAGAAAAAAAATTTTCGAAGACATGTGAAGTTCGCCAACACACATTTGGGCAGCGCGGCGGACAATTCCTTGCCCTAAAACTCTCTCAGAAATGAGCGGAGGCCCGTGCCCAGGAGTGGGACGTATGTAGGCTGTAACTTTAACTTTTATTAATCCTTGCTAAACGTAGTGATAAAACTCAACTCGTTTATGTACTCTTAGATCCTTGCATTACAAATATCATTATATCATCGGTAATATTTCGCTGAGCGCTGTTTCCAGCCATCTATTGGTATATAATGGAAATAAAATAAGGAACATCTGCAGATTCAAACCACCTAGATTTCACACAATAGGTTGTTGCATTTCTTCTGAATGGCAGATGGTTTCCGCTAGAATTTTTCTGTTCTATTCGGTATGTTAAATATGCAACTCTACTTCATTTTACTAGCTTCGTGTTAAGTAGACCTAAACGAGACTTGTCAATAAAAGTAATATCAGTTAATAATTTTGCAAGCGAACCATGAAATGGGTAGCCCAGACAGCTTTTATATTAAGGTGCATGAAGACATATTCCTGATGACGTTTATTGAAGCTCATTGTTACCTAAATTCAATCTAAATTTGATATTTAATTAAGTATCTCAAGATTAGCAAATAATGGTGTATTAATTACAACATCACACAAATCAAATTCGATGCTTTTAGCAGTTTCTAAATATAAGGGTTTTGTGAAATTGTATATTAATTATAAGTATATGCTGCCTTTTTGGTCCCGTGGTTGTAGTAGTGCGACTGCTGATTATGAAGTCCTGGGTCCTGAACCCCGGGTCGGGCTAAAAAATCAGTTTTTTTCTGTCGCTTTTAACGATAGCTACGAGATGATGGGGGGTAATAAATTTTCATTACATCTTTAGCTACTTTACAGCGAATTAATTCATTTCAAAAACTATATTTTGATTTAATGATAGCGGAAAGATGGGCTTAAAACCCATCTTACCACCATACGTTCACACCATCGTACTACCCTCTTATTGCTGCCGCCAAATTGCAGTGCGTCCCCTGCGGTGTTCCGGTCTGAACCGGTCTATGTATAGGGAGCCAAAACAAGTACGGGCTTTGAGGCTTTCCATCTTAATCCCGCGTGACAACGCGTCTGTATTCTGTAGCATTATTTGTTTGAAGTTTACAGATGTCCGTAAACTGAAGTAGCCCCCCCCCCCCTTTCCCTTAAGTTTTATTTAAAAAATGACTTTTGGCAGATGCTGACAGATTTCTCCATTCATTTACTGTACGCAAGATGAACGATGCAGCAAACTATTTACTTCAAATGCTTGGTACGTCGACAACGAAGGGACGGACGGCATGCTACGTGGAGACTTTACGCGTCTGATTTTCCGGTGGTGGAAGGGAGAAGGAGGAATTAAGAGTTTGATCCTTTCAAAAAAGACGAGTGGGTGTTTCTATTTTTTTTATAGATTAAGGGTGACAAACGAGCACACAGCTCACCTCATGGTAACCACCGGATGGTAAGTAGATGCTGTGGCCCATAGGCTTACATACTTAGACATCTACATTTAACCTCGATTAACAATCAAAATTTAGATGAGTTGTCACCCCTGAGTACTAAGATGGAATGCCTCGTTTTCAGTAAAAAAGGATCTCTGGATCTCTACACTCGCCATACGAAACACAGCAGTATTAAGCTGCTATTTTACCCTGGTATTCTGTGAGAGCGTGGTCCTTCCCCGGTCGAGCCAACCCATGCGTGCTACGCCCATAATATAGCTGCAGCGTGGCTCTACCGCGTATAAAACTACATAATCCTGAATTACGATTCTCGTTACTTATCAAAGGAAAAACAATGTTGGTATTTTATTAAATCGTGGACTTCCCCGTGCAAATTTCCAACCAGCCTTAAAGTTAAGGTTGAAAAACTTATTTACCTGCGACTCGCTCGGCTTCGACTGAGTGTGATCTATTAATGTGGTTTCTTTAGATTTAAAATAATCTTTCTCGATTTCTTAAAAAAAATTCAAGTATTTCGGATAGCCTATTTACTACTGGCATTGGTTTCCAAAAGTTTATAAAGTTTCATTAAAATCGTAAAACTCGATCCGTAAATTAGCCCAGGCAGATAGACGATAATTTAAAAAATGGTGATTAATGTCTTAATAACATGCAAATACCCTTAGAGAGCCGTGGTAGCTCAGATGGTTTACTCTCGCTGTAAATATAACAGAACGCGAATAACCCGGGTTCGATTCCCGCTGGCACCAATGAAATTGTTAATTGCAATTTTAAGTGCTGATTAACCACGTACTCGGCGGTGAAGGAAAACATCGTGAGGAAACCTGCATGTCTGAAGAATGAAAAGAAATATTTCGAAGACATGTGAAGTTCGCCAACACGCATTGGGGCAGCGTGGCGGACACTTCCTTGCCCTAAAGCCCTCTCAGAAAAGAGGGGAGGCCTGTGCCCAGCCGTGGATTGTATATAGGCTGTAACGTTACTTTACCCTTAGCCTTCGAAACAAGCGTACACTCTACAAGGTATGTATACGACCAGTCATGTCCTACGCGGGCCCCGTCTTTGCCCACGCAAACCCTAACATTTTAAATGAACTCCAAATAGTTCAGAACCTATTCTGTCGTCGAGCTGCGAACGCACCGTGGTACGTCCGCAATGCCGACCTTCATCGGGACTTAGAGCTCCCAACAATTCAACAATTTCTTAAAAAACTCTCTGAGAACTTCTTCAAAGCCTCAGAGTCGCACCCAAACCACTTAATTCGTGAGGCAGCTTCTTATGCAGCCCCACCCCCCTCTCGCTATCGTGTCCGCAGGCCGAGAAACTATCTCTCGGACCCGCCTAATAAACTTTCAAACGACCTGAACTGTCTCCTGGCAGCTCAGGCCAACTCTAATTAAATAAAATTATTGTAATATCTGACATTAATTTGCCTTCGTAGGCACTCCCTCAGCGGCACTTAGCCGCCTGCGCCCTCTTTTCCCAAAAGAGGGTCGCTCATGATAAGGCACAATAGAGCTTAATCAGCCGGTTGCCTGTCCCCAAAGGCGGTTTTTAGGGGGTATCACTTAGGGTCCCCGGTAGGACAGTGAGTCCCCCATAACCACGATAGACCGGCTATCGTGGTATGCGTAATGCATTTTCCGCCTCCCTACGTACAGGGTAGCCCTTTAATTGCTTCGGGCGCAAAAAAAAAAAAAATTTACCCTTAGCCTCAATAAGAGGCAGTTATTTCGGTAGTACAGACATATACTTCAGTTTTGTTTAAATATATACTATTTTAAATGCAGATGAATAAAAGTTACTGTCGTAGCAAATATCAACCAAGAGGCTATAATACCATATGCATCTAAATGCATATGCAATATTTATACTAACTATTTAGAAAATGTATACTAATTATTTAGCACTATACTCTACTAGCACTACACACTTATAGTGTATAGTGCTTTTGATTGTCAAGAAGCTTTGAACTCTTTTTTTAAATATCGCTAGCGGCAGTGTTAAATTTCATTTTCTAAATAATTAGTGCTGTCATGTTTCTAAATAATTAGTACATTTTCTAAATAATTAGTATAAATATTGCATATGCATTTAGATGCATATGGTATTAACGTAACACAATTCTTAATTTGTTAAAGTTTAGTAGATTAGTTACTCGATTAGTTTATAGTTCTGTATTTATGCTTGCCTACTGGTAGAATATGGCTGAATTCACTACCTCTATTACCACACACTGTACCCATATTTGCAAAATAAAATATCTTTTATCTTTTTATCCCTATGAAAAATTCCTAAACATTTTATATTTCCAATAAATATTTATGTGTTTTCTATGCAAACATTTTAATATTCTTAAAAAAGTAAGAAAGCTATAGCGAGATATTCAAACGGGGATCTAACCGTTACGCGTTTATAGCACGTAGTAAAAGTAAAGTCATAAAACTTTATATTGTGGGTTACCATTGTGGCACATTTCTACCAACGAAATTCCAGTATTCAAGTTGGCACTTGTTTCGTTCAAACATACAATAGCCACGACAAACGAGTTATCAGTTCGGTCATTAGCTTTGTTCATACATATGGGTCAAAGGATGGTTGCTTTTCTTGGAACGCTCACATTGTTTTAATTTCGGAAGGTGCAAGTGTTTCCGCAAAACACCTAATTGAGTTTGTTGGTTAAACAAAGAATTATCCGCTTTTATTTTGCGGCGTTTTGTTGTCGGTGCAATTATTACTAACTTATTTATCGGCTTAGTTAGAATTGCCTGCCACTTGTGTGTATAATGTTTTGACGACGTACCGCCGTGGTTTAAAATAAAAAATATTCTGTTTTGAATTAAGAACGCACTAAATTCTGTCGTAAAAACCTATAAGGAAATTAATATTATAATTTAGGCAATAATTATTATTTTATTATTACAGCCATTCCACGAGTTCACTGTTGAACATAGGCCTTCATGTGTTGGACGACCTCCAACTAGTTGGAGTTCAGTTCGGGACTCCAACTAGTTGGAGGTCATCCAATACATCGCTTGTCGCTACGAGGCTGTACCTCGAGAATTCTTTTTCCCCATTGATTGTCATTTTATCACGCTATATGAGCGGTCCATTGCTGGTCCGATCCGTTGGGCTACGGTTGTGGTCTATATCCTCATTTCTAACTCTATCCATAGAGAAACTCAGAGCATATCCCTCTATATAACTCCCTTAGCGACCTTGAGCTTTCTCATACGGCTACCAATAAAGGATTACGTTTCAGATCCATATGTAATCACTGGCAATTAGGTAGGTACATAAACGTGACGGGATGTGTCTTTATCACCTGAACGCTGCGCAACCATCAATTATTATTAACAATTAACAAATGCGACGTGTAAGACTTTGATTGATTTTGAACCCAACTATTAAATATACAATAAAATGTGTTGGAAAATGATTCTAAAACTACTAACCACAAAAATCAATGTCGCATAATTACATCAAAATATTTAATAGGAATAACTGTTATTAAAGTTTTTTGGTCGCAATGTCAACAAGTTATTAGATCTCACGCAGAGTCAAGCTGCTAACTCTACACCCCCGAACTCTACAAGGCCTAAAAATTTACAGCCTACATACATCCCACTGTTGGGCACAGGCCTCCCCTCATTTCTGAGAGGGTTTTAGGGCAAGGTTGTGCCCGCCGCGTTGCCCCAATGCGTGTTGGCGAACTTCACATGTCTTCGAAATCGAGTCTTCGAAATATTTTTTTCTTATTCCTCAGACATACAGGTTTCCTCACGATGTTTTCCTTCACCGCCAAGCACGTGGTAAATCAGTACTTAAAATTGCAATTAACAATTTCATTGGTGCCGGTGGGAATCGAACCCGGGTTACTCGCTTTCTGTTATATTTACAGCGAGCGTTAACCTTTTGAGCTACCACGGCTCCGTTACAAAGCCTAACCACAAAATCTAACCACATATTTTAGCCAAGCTGTCGAGTTTTTAAAAAACTTATTAAATTCGTACAAGCATATGACGTATTTATTTTATCGAAAAATAAATACCTTAAAGTATATGCTATATGTTGATTCATAGTTTTAAATTCTTTAAGGTTATAATTATCATTGAATTTCAACAATATTCTCGAATACAATATCATTTATACATATTTTTTTATCGACATCCATTTCGAGACTACACTATAAAATTTCGAATTCCAGTACAATTATTAAAGCGTCACGAATAAAGTAGACTCTTAAGGGGTAAGCGATGGCTTAAACCCAATAACAAAACAACTTTTCTCTCTTTCATAACAAACGATGTTGGAAAAGGACGGCATACAGAGAAATAAATTAAAACATCACCCACGGTGCCTTCATTAGCTACGTGTGAGTTCGGCACTCTTTCACGCCGTTATGAATGTGCAGTTGAAGTAAAGTCATATTGCAGTAATAATAATTGGACTCATTTATTTAAACGTATTATTAACTTATTTTTTACAAATATATAATTAAAGAAAATGAATAAAGATACTAATATAATGTAGCATTGCCCTAAAGAAAGTTTTCTCGAAAAATCTTCTGTAAAGAGAATTCCGGCTGTAAAGTTTTGCCATTATATCTATATATATTTAATTTTATATTATTTTTATTGTCAAAAATATGTTTATTATTCTTTATCAATTACTTTTTTCAATTAATTACCAATAAAGTAATGTTTAATGCAGTGAGTGAGAGGAGGAAGGTAACGAAATAATGTACCCACATATTATGGGAAGGACTCTTGTCTAAAAGTGGACTGTCTACAAGGTGATGAAGGACAGAGGAGAAAAATTTTCTATATATTTAATAATAATTGGGACTTTTTACCGTGTAGAGTGTACGAATATCCACTACCCCATTTCGCTCCTCGGGTGTTGTAAAAGGCGACAGAGGAAAACAAACGAGAAAATGGACAGTAGCGTCTTACTAATAACAACTAGGAAATAAAAAACTGCAGTTACTGGCCCGCCGACCTGGCATGGTAGCTTGCCTCATAAATGCCATAACGTGCTCTAGCAAATACGAGGGGTATTTAAGAGAGATTGTTAGGGAGGCCTATGATAGCAAACTATTTGTAACATATATATGATATATATATATACATATATATATATATATATATATATATATATATATATATCTGTTATGCATAATCTGATAGCTTATTTAATAACGTTTCCATTGATATATGATTTTAATATACTTACTTAGTATATATATGTATATATACTTAGTATACTTGTTATATACTTAGTACTTCGGAAAGTGCTCGACAGATGCGCCATATTGGCCGAAATGACCCCGACATTTGAGTGGATAAGTTAAGCAAAGGACTTTGATAGGCTATATATATATATATATATATATATATATATATATATATATATATATATATATATTCTATCTTATTCTACGCTGTGAGGTAGAATCTGTAAGTTCCGACTCAGCTGACGGTATTTATCGTTTCTGTAAAATTAAGACATTCGTAACGCTTAGCGGGCTTTTCAAAGCCTAAATGATGGAATAAGCGACTTGCAAATATATTTATAAAAAAGAGAACGCTAAATAACTCCGTGAGCCGTGGTAGCTCAGATGATTGGCGCTCGCTTACATTTCGATCCCCGCCGGCACTAACGAAATTGTTAACTGCAATTTTAAGTGCTGATTTACCACGTGCTCGGCGGTGAAGTAAAACATCGTGAAAAAACTGCATGTCTGAGAAATATAAAATAAAAAATATTTCGAAGACATGTGACGTTCGCCAAAACACATTGGGGCAGCCCGGCGGATATTTCCTTGCCCTAAAACCCCTTCAGAAATGAGAGGAGGCCTGTGCCCAGTAGTGGGACGTATATAGGCTGTAAGTTTAACTTAAATAACTCTTTTCGGTTGTCGCCACCTGAGGAAAATAAGACTAGCATATTAAAAAAAATAAGGGCCCGCAGCTCAGTGCACAAACTTTTCAAAACTTTAATAACTTATATCGGAAAATGATAAATTTTACAGTCAAATTTTCAAAAGAGAACCTTGTACTATATAATATTTAAATTATAATTATGAGCCCTTTATATTTTTTTATATAATTAAATTAGGGCTTAAAATTAAATTACTTCACTTTTGTCTGTTGTATTTGTGATGACGTGTTTATTGTGTACATACATTTTTACAACTATAAAAGTAAAATTAATATTCAATATATTGCTTACAGAGATCGCAATTTCCACTTTTGGAAAATAGATTGGCATTCACCTGCGTATAGCCAATGCTGTCTTCCCGTTTGTGTTGTAAGAAACGCAGTAAAATTACAAGCTGTGAATCATTTCTTAGTCCTCGGAGGTGCATAATATGTACAACGCACTTGTGGCCTTTTCGTGTCTAAAGTTGTTATTCGTAGGACGCAGTTGCCACTTACTATAGTTGGACCGTTACTCAGTTATAAAAAACAGTACCAAACCTCTTACGCTTTCAAAGATATCCCTTTGTTTGCTTTATGTTTTAAGCGAAATTATATTGTTTTGCAGTCGAGAGAAAAGTTCTGAAAACATGTTAATTGTTATAAAACGCCTTATAATCGTTAAGACAAATAAAAAATAGACCCTTAAATTCGTTAAGATCAAATGTTCAACAATATTAACGCTTACAAAAATATTCTCAAATCCAAATTTTAAAAGGAGTGCGGTTCTTAACTATTTTCCCATGTCATTCGGTGAATATTACACTATATTTCAAGTTATTTTGTTACATTATAATAGCGATATCCTGTCCATTGATTGTCAAAAATTAGGAATTTCGGCAATTACGTCTCACCTCCCACGTGAATACGTAAAAAAATCTCGCACCAGGCGCATCCAAATTTTCATAAAAGACCCGACATGGCTTTCTAAGTGTATGGCTTAAACTACAGGAGAACAACGAATTTTTATTAAAGTCGTAAGGTACACTAAATATTATTACTTTTTATTAAACAATTATTACTTATTAGGAAATTGTAAAAATTAATGACGACATAATAACGCAGGTTGAAAGCTAGATTGTACAACCGGTGCGTGTTGCCAGTTTTGACTTACGGATCTGAGAAGTGGCCCTTCACTACTGGCCGTATGAGGACCCTCAAGGTCGCTCAGCAAGCTATGGAGAGGGCTATGCTTGAGGTTTCTCTGTGCAATAAACGTAGAAATGAGGATATCCGCAATAGAACCAGAATAACCGATATAGCCCACCGGGTTAGTAAGCTGAACTGGCAAAGGGCCGGCGGACAACCGATGGGGGGAAAAGGTTCTCGAGTGGCAGCCTCGTACTGGTAGACGACCTGAAAAGACATGCAGAGAGTCGATGGATGCAGGTGGCTCAGGACCGTACTTTGTGGCATTCCTTGGGGGAGGAATATGTTCAGCAGTGGACTTTTGAAGGGCTGTAATGATGACGATGATGATGAATAACGCTGGCATATTTCCCTAAGACTATTAATAAATATGTTGTTTACAAATTAAGCCAATTAAAGGTGTGTAAATATTAAGGCAAATATGTATATTTTGATTATAATAACGTTTTAGAACAATCTTACAGAAGTACAAGTTTGAAGATACTGGACATGGGCTCATCCCGTTGTAAATCGGCTGCATGCCACCGGGTGGATATTTTACATCTGGCAATGACAGTTTTCTGATATTTCCCATATTCAATATTCAAGTTTTAAGACATCCTCTTGTGCGAAATGATTATGGGTTCTCTAATGCCGCCGCAACAGGACAATCAGAGTCATCCATATCAAACAGTATGAAATGAAGTGTATGAATGAATTTTAATCAATATAGATTATTACATAATACTTATTGAAAGTATTTTTTATTTATTACTGGTCCGGAAAATCTTCTAACGTGGGAAGAACCAGCAAGGAACTAAGCGGCACTTTTTTTTACATATTTCACTTTACAATAAGGTTTTGTTAGAACCAGCATGGTGGCGATCACCTCATTCCCATCCCAGGGTTATTTTCATTTATGTATTCTTTGTTATTATAATAAATAATTCTTTTTGTACAATTTTTCTTTCATAAAACAAACAAGGAGTAGAATTCATTGTACTTTGTAATAAATATATTATATTGTATAATTTCGTTTATTGTAATTAAATTTTATGTATTAATCCTCTATTTTGTAATGTAAAGAAATAAACAAATGCAAATTTTGTTGCATTGGATGTACATGCGGACAAAACGACCAAACTTTCGTCACTTAAGGCGTGATGGACTAACAAATTTTTTTCTTATTTTTCCCTTTGTTGCCTTTGTGCGAGCTAGCGCCGGCACGAAAGGTTCCTTAAAAGGTGTTCTAAGGCGTATCTCCACGTAATGGGCGTCGGTTACATATTTATTTCGTGTTGTGCATTCTTGTCTTGACATAAATAAATTAATATGTTAGACCCGTTGTTATGAAATTTCGCGCTCTCATGGTGGCAAAGAGGCTGGCTCTTTACGAATATGTACATAACTTTAAAAGCGAACTTTTTTGTTTGAATAAGAGAATATGAAAAATTTGTAATTTTCTGTGTTTGGTTTTTTGCTCTTAAATATATAACGAAAACCGTAAAATACTTTTAAAATGTCTAATAATAAATCTGATAATAATCTAAGATAAAATGTCTAATAATAATCTAAGATAAAATCAGTATATTTACAGAGTTGTGACAAACGGTTCTCCTTGCTTTTTTATCCAGTTTCTACAATCTTGTCAGTATCGGTTACGTATAGAATTTAAAGTAGTCATAGAAACATATTAACTAAGTAAACAAGTATTATATAATGCTTTTCTCACTTCTATCTTTTCATGTTACATACTTTTAAATCTACATTTATTCGTAGGTAAAGGTAAAGGCTTGTTAAAAGTGAAAAACCTGTCACAGTTATTCTACATCAGTCAGGCTGTTTTGAACGAGATTTTTTATTCCCACCAACGAAGTTTCGTCTCGAGGACAGCCTGCTAGTGAATGAAATACTTTATTGGTACTAATTCGGTTAATGGGCGAAATGGGAGAGCTGTGAATGAAACGTTAAGAACAATAGTTCAGGAAGTGGTGTCGGGAAGATGGTTTGTTATCGATACTGGCGCCAGTATAATTGCCCAATACAATGGTAAAACGCCAGTGCTGTTCATACTGTAATTGGGTGTGTATAACAATATTCTTATATTTTATGAGATATTTATTTTTATTTAAAGTAATCTTAATATGCAAGTTATCTACAAAATAAAGAGCCGTGGTAGCTCAGATGATTAACGCTCGCTCGCGTAACCCGGGTACGATCCCCGCCGGCACCAATGAAATTGTTAATTGCAATTTTAAGTGCTGATTTACCACGTGCTCGGCGGTGAAGGAAAACATCGTGAGGGTTGCTGCATGTCTGAGGAATAAGAAAAAAAATATTTCGAAGACATGTGCAGTTCGCCAACACGCATTGGGGCAGCGCGGCGGACACTTGCTTGCCCTACAACCCTCTCAGAAATGAGGGGAGGCCTGTGGCCAACAGTGGGACGTATATAGGCTGTAACTTTACTTTTGCTACAAAATAAAATAATTAAAACTACAAGTATAATACTAAACTTATTTCTCCAGATTAAGTGTCAACAGCTCTTAACTACTTTTCCTCGTTGAAGTGCAATTTTTTTTTCAAAGCCAGAAAATAACCAGCCAGTAATAGCTGTCAATGGCAACAACCAACTACCAGTCACAAGTATACTGGTATATATTCCTTTAAAAAGTTCCACGCAAGTAAAA
The DNA here is from genome assembly GCA_907164705.1 of Parnassius apollo. Lineage (NCBI taxonomy): Eukaryota > Metazoa > Arthropoda > Insecta > Lepidoptera > Papilionidae > Parnassius > Parnassius apollo. The sequence continues at coordinate 2,338,909 of CAJQZP010001607.1, read as the reverse complement.
TCCTAGATTTGTCACCTCATTAAGTTAAGTGGGTATCGTAAGAAGCAACTAAGTAAAATTTTATGGCTTTTGTTCGTAAATCCGCCCACCGAACGTGACGATTAAAGCGAATCCTTCCTACAACGGGAAAGACTCATGTCTAATAGTGGACTTTTAAGAAAATGAAGGAGAAGAAGAATGTAAAATTTTATTTAAGGTAAAAATGTTGATAACATATGATATAATGTGGCACATAAAATAAAAAGTTACAGTCTACGTCTATCAGTCAGTACTATGTCCTACTCCTGGGCTCAAGCCTTATCTAATTTCTGAGGGGGTTTAAAGGCTAGAAAAAGTCCGCCGCCCTACCGTAATGCTTGTCGGTGCACTTCACATTTTTCTGAATTTTTTTTAATTTGTACGACATACAGGTTTCCTTATGGTTTCCTTCACCGCAGAGCACGTTTTAATTAAGCACTTAGAATGTTATTAACAATTTCATTTCTGTCGGCGGGGTTAGAACCCGGGTATCTGTAAAATAATATGTAGTATGGATACTCGCCAATTGGGTTGCTGTGGTTCGATAATTTTAATTAATTAACGGTCATTCCGACATCTGTCTCTGCCACCTAACCACTACATTAAACATCATGTATAATATTTTTTATAAAGAGTTTGATTGTTTAAAAATTTATTTTGCATGCAAGATATAATCTCTTGATGAACTATACACGATCAAGTAGGTAGTCTCATTTGCAGGAAAATTATTTAAATTACCACCGACTGATGAAACGAAGTATTATGGAGTGATAACTTTATCGTGAGAATCACAGTGTCAGCGCAAATAAAATTGAATCAGACAGGTATTTGAGATCGATGAAATATTTTGCACAAGACATACGATAGCAGTATGTGCTGATTGAAAGTTAAGATGTTCATACAAAGTCCAATTTTTATTCGATATTTTATTTTATTATTATTTAAATTCAATCAAATATTATGATAACGATGCCATCATCATGGCTGAATTCCGATCACGATAAAAGCTTATACAAATAATCGGTATCTGTCCGGTATATAATCAAGTGTATGAATGTTTAAATAACGAGGTATTCACAGGTGTTCACTCGTGGTATAGGTGGTAGAAATCTTTTTGTCCAGAGACCATCTACAGGGTAGCACCCGCTTACCCATCTAGACAAAGGAAGGTCCGAAGGGTTTGTAGAAGCAGTTTAATTACAGGCTGTTAGGCATTTCTACTTATTCCTCAGGGGTAATAACGCATTTGCACCTTCTTTGTTTAATTTTAGTCACAGGTCCCAAAAGGCCGCAATAGTCAGTTACCATTAGATGAAATGTTTTAACCTATCATTTATCGATGTTACTCTTAGGCAATAAGATATGGTGCAAGAGGACAATACATTATTAAATTAAAATGTATTTGATGATGGTTAGAAAAAAGCCACAAAAGGATGATTCAAAGAAATTTAATTTGATTTGATCACGTCAAAAGAAAGCAATATTTAAAAATGATTTAAAGTTATTAGTATAAGAAGCTTCTACAAAAGTAAGAAACTTTTTAACACGGTAGATCCATGCTGCAGCTATATTACTGGAATAGTTGTAGCACGAATGGGTCGGCTTGACCGGGGAAGGACCACGCTCTCACAGAATACCAGCGTAAAATAGAAGCTTAAGACTACTGTGTTTCGTATGGTAACACGAAAGAACCGGAGACCCTTTTTACTGAAAACGAGGCATTCCATCTTAGTCCTCACGGGTGACAACACATCTGCATTTTGATTCGTAATCGAGTATAGATTTAGATATCTATGAGTAACGGGAACCAGTTAACATCACATTTTTATCCTATAAAAAATAACTAGAAAAGTAAAGAAATTTTATATGTTTAGTTTAAGAAGTTTTGTAAAGACCAAAATTACCTTATTTTATAAAACTGAAGTGGCACACAAATTTGCAGCCCTCCTGATGGTGAATAGCTACTGCAATCCGTGAACACCTGCAGCCAATTTTTATTTTGTATGATTGGGTGACCAACGAATATACAGTCCACCTGATGGTAAGCGGTTGCTGTGGCTCATAGACATCTACATCTATACTCGATTACGAATCAAAATTCGGATGCGTTGTCACCCGTGAGGACTAACATGGAATGCCACGTTTCCGGTAAAAAGGGTTTCCGGTTCTCTACATTCACCATACGAAACACAGCAGCATTAAGCTACTATTTTACGCTGGTATTCAGTGAGAGCATGGTCCTTCCCCAGTCGAGCCTACATTCGTTCTACAATTATACTACTAATATAACTGCAGCATGGCGCTACCACGTATAATATAACTTCAAACAAAGAAGGCTACCGGTACGTTGCCAACTCTAAGAACTGATATGGAATTCTTCACAGGTGGCTGTCTAAACCCTTCAGACCGCAACACAGCAGTGAAACTGCTATTTGTTGACAGAAATAGGTCTGAGTGTAATAGATATATAATAGAGATATAATAGAGAATATAATAGATATAATATAATATAATATAATATATATATATATATATATATTATAGAATAGATATAGAATATAATATAATATAATATAATAGATATATAATAGCGAAGATACTCGGTATCTTCACAGACGGACGTCTAGGCAGCAAACAATTCAGACCACCTAGTAAACTGTCATAAATAATATAGTACGTAAGGGTAATATGGTCATCCGGTTAATATGGTCAGTTTCTTATAACTAAAAAACTACAGCTTTATTTGCATAGAACGCTATATGATAAGATAGTTCTTTATCAGTCAATCAAATAATAAGGAGTGAAAAGAACGCAATCGACGCCATTTTAACAGTTGATATTATAGTACTTATATATTTTATTCGATTTTACTACGGCGTAATGTAGTTAGTTTTTATTGCTAAACCTTATTTGCAATTTTTTATTAGTATATTAGTTATAGTACACGACTTTGTTTTTGTATCTGTCCTCCTCCTAGTTTTGGTTTTATAGGGCGGGAAAGATTAAGGTGACCATATTACTCTCATGTACCTTATTATTATAATATTATGCCTGATACAAAAACTTCAAGACAAAAGTTGATAATTTAATTTACAGAAAACATTCAAATTACATTTATGCGACATTGATAACAATCTTGTTGAGGTGCGTCGAACATATTTTAAACACGCAAACACGCTTCGGAGTAATCGCAAATGTACATACTTACATTATTAATTCAAAAAATAAATTGTAGAGTGTGAGAGAAACGTTAATTAAAAGATCTAGTTCTTGTTGTGTAAATTTAATTAATGATTCCCCTACCCCTTCTGACACAAATCATGTTATAATTTTTAACGTTATTTCAGTTTTATTTACCCCTTATTTTACTACTTTAAGCCAGTAAGTACTTGAAACTATCCCATTTGATGGTAAGTGGTGCAGCCAAAGATGGTAAGGCGCACTGACCAAGCTTATTATTATTATTTATTACCTGAAATGTCCCACTGCAGGGCAAAGGCCTCCGTAATCTCTTTCCCCCTTTCTCTCTCCAGAGCCACTACACACATAGACTAGTCCTTCATGAAGGATTCCAGTTCTTCTCCCCATCTCTGCCTGGGTATGCCTTATATAGAGACCCATTTGGTTGTCACTTTGGCCCATTGGTCATTTGACATTCGGCAGATGGGTCTAGCCTCGTACCATTTTAGCATAACAGTCTTTTGTGTAACATCAGTAATTTTCGATCTGTATTCTCGGTCTGGTCTACAAGTTTCATACCCAGAATATTGCGTTCTATTTTTTGACAAACCTCAAGTGTGGACCTCTGCTGGACCGTCAAAGACCATGGGCACTATAGGTGAGGATGGGAAGTATGCACGCGTCCATGAGTTTCCTTTTCAGGTACAGAGGAAGATCACCCTTCATAAGATCTTTTATAGACCAGTTGCGTTTTCTCGTTTTCTTTGTCTTGTCTTGCCCGGAAGGAGACTATTTGCCAAAAATAGAAATACTCTTCGACGAATGCATTCTCCATATCCTCTACAGTAATCTTGGGATGTGTGCTGTTCGTCATCAACTTTGTCTTATCTTACTAAGCTTATCAAAAGCCTATTCACTCTTACTTTGAAGACAACCACATCATAATCGGATGGAAAGACTGATACTGTCAACTTATTCCACTCCTTTTTTGTACACATTGTAAACGACAAAGTAAACTGTTTGGTTTCGAAAGCGTGGTATGTAATAATATATTTAATTAATAAATGACAGTACCTTCGCAGTGCAGGAGAATGAAAGCTTTGAACGAAAAGCTTAAATATGGTTATTTAAGACTATATTCTGAGATCCTTTTTAATTTATAATCATTATTTAATAACATATCTTCGTGTAATGGCGGCGTAAGATAATACACCACGCCCTTATAATGATCCCTTTGATGTCGTTAGAGTCGACAGTGGGAAATGAAATAAGAGATGAGCAGCAGCACTTTCCCGATAATAACTCCAAAGCATAGTTAGCTGTGGTTGTCAACCGGCCGGCCAAGCTTCGCTACTGTGGTTACTATTCCTCCTCTGATGCAATCTTCGGGGGGCGGGAGGGGCTTATGTATAGTAATGGATTTCTAGTAGGCTATAATAAATAAATTAATTAATAATATATCTCAGAATTGCTACTGCTGTTTACCAGAATATTAAAGTAAATTGCTGAATATTCAAATTCAACTGCAGCAACTAGCATACAACCTTGAAAGACACACATGAATATGACCCCATAACCGATACACCCTATCGCCTAATATTTAAATTATTCTAGTTGTATAAAACCCAATTTGTCGTCCAAGATTCTTGACCATCATTTGCAACAAGTGTGTTCTTCCCTTTATTAAAATTTATCAGATGACAAGTTATTATTACCACCGGTAGCAATGTCGTCATCAAAAATAGGGCCGGCCTATTTCCTTAACCAAACCAAATACAGAAATAATGAAGAGTTATAATAACAATTATTAAGTATAACAGGTGGTATCTTACGGTCAGATTTGATGTATTTAAAAACAGATTGTTCACAATTCCACTTGGTCAAGTCAAACAAATGTTATTAAATTATTACATAAATAAACATTTTGTCATTGCAAGCTCCTTTCGATTATAAACAGTACTTCAGGCTGGGATTTTGAACCTGTCCAAGCTGTCAGTCCAACCTATGTCACAATGAAAAAATATCGGCTAAACCGTAAGGTATAAAATACAAGAAATAAGCGAGTGTTTGAAATTTATACATACGTTTCTGACTTTATTCATAAGAATATTATTGACTTCCAAACCAATTTAGATCACGGCGGCGAGTCGCAACGGAGACTAGCCATTTGCACAGGACTGGGTCATAGTGCTCAAGGAAAGGTGCACTGTCTATTCCATCACTCTCATAATCCGATGGCACGGCAATCAAACGCGACCGGAGAGACATCATGGACAAGATCAACGGCCTTAAATGCTTTCCGAGGAAAAGGGTTGAAATACCGCCAGCTTCCTAAATTTGGACTGTAATTGAGAATTTCTTGACGGTAAAACCCAATACTGATTTTGGCCCACTTGGGATACAAATTTATGATAGTACGATTCTAGATAGTAAAATGAGGAGTAAAGACCACATGAACAGCACCCGCGCTCATGGTCAGCTCCACCAACCAGGTCGTCACTGTATCTACTAGGGGACCACCCTGCACTCAGCTTACCGGTATGAAGCTGCCATTATACAACCTTTCTCGTTAAGAGAATGATTATATCATAAGTACTTACACTAAGCATACATCTATTTCATAATATGTTAAATATAAGTCAGCTGCATTGAAGTAATAATATGTATTTACGTACTAGAACAGCTATCTCAAACAAAAATGTGCGCTACTCTGTGTTCGCGCTTTTGGTTATTTTTTATCATAGAATAAATATAGGTAGAATGATCCGTAGGTAATAGTAGATTGTATTGTTAAATAGGTAAATTATATCGAGAACAATATTTAAATTTCGTCATTTATTTTGTATATTATATTTGCTTAGTTAATATAATATTACATTTTCTCACAATTACATTTTAATGATATTTTTATCTGAATATTTTAAAAGGTATCTATGTCAAATATAAAAAACACTTACTAAATGTATATTTAACAAAACTTATCAACATAACATTTAAATTACACATATATTTATTTAAATTAAAATAAGAGTCGTTCATAAATGCTGGGCACGCGAGAGTTAAAAATGGACGAATTTATTCCACTTTGACTTTTATGTGGAAACCTAAAAATAAAATAAAAGAATAATAAGCAGATTTAAACATGAAAAATGTAGCGTAATTGTAATAACTTATATATGTTTCTGCAAAAAAAATGTGTATATATTCGTCCTATACTTAAGTACCCATAGAAATGTCGCATCTGAATATATTAATTTCATAATCTATATTCCATGACACGAGATGGCGTCTTAGGAATAATTTGTTTTATTATTAATCTATAATACTTTTTTATTGATTAAGTATCTTATTAACCGATGAAAAGTAATTCCTTGGTTTTTACTGACATTTCTTGAAATATCTAAGTACATACGACGGCATATTTTTTCAAGAGATTTTTTTAAATCAACACAACACGTGACAACTACAAGCGCCTAGCGAGTGAGTGATTAAAGTTCGGTGTATGCACCGCAGTTGAGTAGAACAGAGTAGCTGAATGCAGTGTCGCCTCTAGTACGTAGTACACTCATTTCTAAGTTTATTACGCAGAGAAACCCCGAATATAGCCTTCTCCATAGCTCACTTAGCGACCATGAGCGTCCTCATACGGCCAGTAGTCAAGGACCACGTTTCAGATCCGTAAGTCATCACTGGCTACACGCACTGGTTGTACAATCTAGTTTTGAGGTTTTGAGGTATGCCTGATGAGAAGATGTGTCGTAATCCCCAGAACGAGCCGAGTTGAATCCGTCTATTGATCTCTTGGTCAAAGTTGTATTTCCTAGTCGGACTACTTGCCCCAGGTAAACATACTCGTCAACAACTCCGAGCTTAGTGCTCCCAACAACCACCGGCATGGGTTGGACATGGACATTACAACAATTGACTTTTGTTTTGTCCATATTCATCTTCAGACCTATCAGTTACAAGACACTATTGAGGTAATTGAGCATAGTGCTTAGGTTATCCAGCGATTCTGCCATAAGGAATATATTGTCGATAAAACGAAGGTGAGTGATGTACTCGCCATTAACGTTGATACCGTATCCTTTCCAGTCCAGTCGCTTGAAAACGTCTTCCAATGCAGCGGTGAAGAATTTCGGGGATGTCACCCTGTTTTACACCTCTCTGCAGTTGGGTAGGTTTCGTACTCTGATTATGTACATGGATTGCCATCGTAGCCCTGCTGTACAAACACTTTAGCACTTCGGTATATCGACAGTCAACTTGACTTTCTCGGCTTTCTCATAGTCCATATACGCAAGACAAAGTGCAAATCGTAGTCTTCGGACTTCGGTACAATTTGCTGAAGGGTACGTATGTGGTCTATGGTGCCAAATATGGTGGTGGCTTTTCGGAAACCAGCTTGTTCGTGAGGCTGAAAGTTGTCGAGTCTGCGTGCGAGATATTCGTAATGACTCTCGAAAACAGCACGTAAACGCGGCTCAGAAGGGAAATCGCTCTATAGTTCTTCAAGAAAGCGTTGTTGCCTGTCTTGAAGAACAATACCACTATTCGGTAATCGCTGCCAGCTTTCACACTTGCGACCCTTGAGACATCACTGAACAGTTGTCGTCTGGTTGTCATAATGAAGTCTATCTCATTTTTTGTCGAACCGTCAGGGCTTGATCAGGTCCACTTTCTATGGGGCCGTTTCGGGAAGAAAAAGTTCATCGTAAAGAATCCCTCTTTCTCCATGATTTCGTCCAGCTGGTGGCCCCTTAGGTTTTGTTACATTCCTTGGGCAGATTGTCGCCCCGGTGGTAGAACAAATTGTCGGATTCGAGGATTACCGTGTCCTCCCCCTCTTTTTGGACCTCAGGTAATCCTATAATATCCCAGTGCAACTTGTCTATCTCTTCTTCCAGCTCCAGGATCTTCTCGTCAGTCCTCAGGGTGCGTGCGTTATATGTTGCCAGGTCAAGTCGTCTTTGGTGGAAGCCGAACCTCCACCGGAGATTCTTAGCACCCACTGGAAGATATGGGGTAGTGGGTATTATTACTTGCCACTACACGGGGCGTGTTTACATGTGTGCTCATAAAACCGTTGATGCGATGTGATGCTATAACGTGTTTAACTACTTTTTTATCTTTTCTTCATAAATCTTGACCACGGTTCATTTATTATTTATTCAGAGCTAAATCTCGTGTATCAAGAATAACGCTGGGTTTCTTATGGTGAATGTATAAAACCATGGTGTATATGCTCCACCACCTGTTTCATACCCTCACTCAGCTATATCGTCCCGTGGGTGTTGTGAGAGGCGACAGAGGGAAAAAACAGGAGAAGAGCTGCAGCTTTCAAATTTTTTTTATAGGATAGGGTGATAAACGAGCTCACAGTCCACCTGATGGTAAGTGGTTGCTGTGGTCCGTGGAAATCCTCGATTTCTCGATTACGAATCAAAATGCAAATGCGTTGTCACCCGTGAGGACTAAGATGGAATGTGTCGTTTCCAGTAAAAAGGGTCTCCGGTTGTGTACACTCAGCATACGAAACACAGCAGCGTTAAGTTACTATTTTACTCTGGTATTCTGTGAGAGCGTGGTCCTTCTAGGGTCGAGCCGACCCATTCATGCTACAACTATACTACTATAATATAACTGCAGATATCTATACTGCATATACCTATGTAACAATCTATTGGAAATGCCTATGTTCTTCAGTGAACTTTTGATAGGCTATAATGTTTGATAGAATGATAATTCATTTGCATTTTGATACTTAATCATGGATAGATGAAGGTGTTTATGGACCACAGCATCCACTTATTATCAGGTAGATTCTATGCATATTCCCCCCCCCCTCCCGCCCTATTTAAATGTAAGAGAATTCATCACTCTACTTCGTTATGTAGTCACTGTAAAATTAGAATACGTGATATACAAATAAAATTTAATACCTACCTACCCCCAATATCGACTTAATGCCGACCTTAAATGTCCCCATAGGTAAAGGCAGTATCTAAGGCGCTAGAAATTTCATGGAATTTTATTTAAAATGTGAGTACTAGAGTCTAAAATTGAAGAATATGGAACAAAGTCAAGCACACTTAACATATACATACATATACATAAACACTCACGCCTGTCACCCAGAGGGGTAGGCAGAGACTACAGACTTCCATTTGGCACGATCCTGACATACCTCTCTCGCCTCCTTCACATCCATACTCCTACGCATGCATGCTCGTCGGTTAAGGGTACTCCTAATTTGGCCCGTTTTCAATAAATCGCCAATTTGGTCGATAAATTTTCGCCTAGGACGTTACTTTCCGACTCTGCCATTCACTTCTGCAACATAAATTTTCTTTGTCACTCTTTCCTCAGCCATTCTTTCCACATGACCAAACCAACGAAGCATTCCTTTCTTAATCCTGGTCATCATCATCTTGCAAACCACACTCTTCTCTTATCACACAATTTTTCACCCTGTCATTCAGATTCAGCCCTAACATACTCCTTAACGACCGCATTTCTACTGCATTTATTCTACTCTCGTGCTTCTTCTGCCATACCCAACTTTCACTACCATACGTTAAAGTAGGGACCAACACAGCATTGTGAATTGCCATACGTGCCTTTTTTGACACATTTTGACTCTTCACAATAGAGTGCAGGGCTCCATTTACTCCTGCATTCACTCGTCGTTCTATATCCTTATCATATCTCCCATCCCTGCTAAATACGCAACCCAAATATACAAACTCATCTACTTGCTCGATCAACTCCCCTTCTATTCTTATTTCACATATCGTTTTACTTTCATCTCTTTCAAAAACCATAATTTTTGTCTTACTTGCGTTCACTTTCATACCCCTTTCTTTTAATGATCTGTTCATTAATGTAACCATCATTTGCAACTCAGCCGCCGACGACGCAAGAATAACTTGATCATCGGCGTACAAAAGGCATTTGATGGTTAACTCACCCATTCTTAATCCGATCATTCTTTTTTTTTCTTTTTCTTTCTTCAACTTTCAAATTTTGCAAACTACTGTCCATAAATAGGTTGAACAGCCACGGGGAAGCCACACAGCCCTGTCTGACATCTTTATGGATGCCAAACCAGTCCGAGTAGACCCCGTTGATCCTAACACAAGCACTAGAGTCCCTATAAAGAGATTCCAATGCCTGTATCAAGCCAGCGCTCAACCCAAATGAGTTCAGTGTTTGCCATAGCACATTCCTATCCACTCTGTCATAGGCCTTCTCCAAGTCCATGAACGCACAAAAAACCTTTTGGTTTTTGGCCAAAAACTTCTCCGCAATCATGCGCATGGAGAAGACTTGATCTGTACATCCCATTCCCTTTCTAAATCCCGCTTGCACATCCAAAATTTTTCCATCGGTTTCTTTCATGACCCTTTCAATTAGTACCTTGGCATACAGTTTTCCCACGATGCTAAGAAGGCTGATACCGCGGTAGTTTTTACAGTCCTGCTGCGACCCTTTTCCCTTATATACTGGGACTATCACGGCTTTGCACCAGTCTCCCGGTACCCGCTTCAGTTCCCAGCATAAATTAAACAAGGTATGCAGCAGGCCTGCCACCACTTCCTCTCCAGCCCTTAGCATTTCGAGTGAAACTCTATCATATCCGGCAGCCTTACCTGCTTTCATGCTTTTCATTGCTTTTCATTCATCTATACTTATCTCGCTATCTCCTTACTCTTCTTTCGGAGTTTCTATTTCATTCAGTTCATACGTTGTCTCCTCACTCATAAACACGCTTTCAAAATATTCCTTCCATCTCTTTAAACTCAAAACTTCATCATTCAGAATATAGCAATTCTCGTCTCTTATAGCATTCATTATAGGATGTTTTGAACATCCCCTGGCAGTTCTTACGAGTTTCCAGAACATTTTAATATTTGCCTGGAAGTTATCCGATATTCTTCTATCATTTTTATTCGTTCTTTCTTGCTTTTTCCTTTCAACTACTTCTTTTAATCTTTTATTTAGATGTCTAAAGACTGCCTTTTTTCTTTCAAAATCATCATTCGTACCGCTAGAATTACCAGCCTTAGTTGCTAGTAAATCTAGCCATGCTCTCTTCTTTGCTTCAACTTCCGTACGTATCTCATCATCCCACCATAACGTATTATTTTTCCTTTCATTCTTTCTTTTACTAACACCACATACTTCGGTAGCTGCATCTACTAAACCTTTCTTAACATTTTGCCATACATTCTCCAAGTCTAACTCATTCATACATAATTCATCCAAACCACTTACGTTTTCTTTCAGTCTACATTTAAACTTGTTTTTCTCACCTTCATCTTGTAATCTTTCTGTTCTAATACGCTGTAACGCAGTGGTAGACACAGATGACCGATGGCGCCACCGCCTGAATAGACGTTTGACCCCCGGTAAACCCTTGTATCCACCACTGCGCCCCTCAATCTTTCATCCACAATTATGAAATCTATCATGCTTCTATCATCACCTCTTTCCCAAGTGTACATGTGAATCCTCTTGTGGCGAAAGAAAGTGTTCGTCACAAAAAGATTCTTTTCCATACATACAGTGAGGAGGCTTTCACCATTCTCATTTATACTTTCATCACCAAACGTTCCCAATATCCTTTCATAACCAAGCCTCCTCACCCCCAACTCTTCCATTAAAATCTCCTAGCATAACAACATTTTCATTTCCCTTACATTTTATTAATACCATCCTTACCATTTCCCAAAACTGCTCTCGGATATGAGTGGGCTTAGACATGTCTGGAGCGTAGACCCCTAGCACAAACAACTTCTTTAAGCCCACTTTCAATCGTATCCATAGCAGTCTTGGGCTTACACATTCATACTCTTTCACACATTGCACCATTCTTTCTGATAGGATGATACCTACTCCCTGGCATGCCCGCTCGAGCTCGTCTACACCAGACCAGTATGCGGTATACATGCCATGTGTAGTGACATCCTTCCCCTTCCGTTTCGTCTCATTTACACATAACAAATCTATTCCTCTCTCATACATCACCTCGCATACTTCATCCATTTTATCATTCATTGCTCCACATACATTCAACGTAGCCAGACGGGCCTCTGCAATCCACTTTTCGCCTCTCCGGGAGACAGAACGTGATGGGTGGCGAGCCTCGTCGCCGGTTTTCTCCCGGAGATTCTTCGCACCCCTGCCCCATTAAAGGGGCGCCGGGAACTCGGGGCCATTTCTTTAATTTGATTCCTCATGGTGCGAATGGGGTGGTATATTTAACGCCGCTACCACGGCGAGGAGCCGAGTCTGTGCTATCGGCTTGTCGCTCATTTAGCACCACCCGGGGGACACGTATAGGGTGGGCCTAGGATTAGGTGGTCAAAGCCTACGGACGCGAGCGACTTATCCCCCTACCATACCATACCATAGCACACTTAACAATTTTTTTTGTATTCGGGCAGAAACTGATTTAATATGATAATACTTTCAGACAGATATTTGCTGTACTTCATAAATATTAAATCAACGATCCAAGCAATCTATATACTTTTTTTTATTTAAGATGGTGTTTACTGTGCCATTAGTCGCTATAAGCATCTATCTTAACTCGCTCAAGAATGGTAAAGCCTCTACGGGGAGTCTGCAAAAGAAATGTGTTGAAAGCGAAACTTTGCTATGTGTTAAATAAAACATCGATGTTTTCATGCATAATTTATTTAAGAAATACAATGGTAATGTATAATATGGGATTTTGTCGCCTTAGTAATTTTGTGGCGGGACAAAAAAGAGGTTTCTTTCACTCCGGCAACAAGGACAAATATTTACGACGAATTATGTAACAAGACGAAAATAATTTTTTATCCATTGAAGTAAAAACTTCACTTATAGCCGTACTTATAGTAGTATATAATGTGGGAACACACAATATTATACCTATATTAGATTGCCCAAGTCGAGTGGGCCTGATGGTATCCCCCCAATTATGCTGAGGACGTGTGCTCCAGAGTTGGCACTGGTCTTAACGCGTCTTTTCCGGTACTCCTACTCCCCAGGTGTAGTCACAAAATCGTGGAAGACGGCTTTCGTCAACCCGATCCTTAAAAAAGGCGACCGCTCTTACCTACTTGTTCTCCAAAACAAAGTCCATTGTAAACTATCAGCTCATGACGTACCTTGAGGATCACCAGCTGAATAGTGATTGCCAATAAGGTTTTCGTCTAGGTCGATCAGCTGGTGATCTTCTGGTCTACCTGACTCATAGATGGGCGGTGGCAGTAGAGTCCAAGGAGGAGGCATTGGTCGTTAGTTTGGACATAGCGAAGACCTTCGATCGGGTTTGGCACAAAGTGCTTCTTTCGAAGCTTCCTTCGTATGGGCTTTCCGAGAAATTGTGCAATTGGATCACCAGCTTTCTTGCGGATCGGCGCATCAAGGTCGTTGTATACGGTGCAAGCTTTTTTCTTGCGCCCGAAGGAAATATGGGGGGTGAGGAATGCTCATAGCATACCACGCAGCCGGCTGCGTGGTTATGTGGAGACTTTTAACCACTAAACCCCACCTTTTAGGGACTGGCTTAACGGTCTAACTAGAGATCTCTAAGCCGTATACGAACGCGACCCCCCTTGGCAGAAAGGAGGGCGCAAGCGGTGAAAAGTCGCTTAGACGAGTGCCTAACTAAGGCAGATTAAGGGATGTGTTATGTAGGCTCGGCCTGAGCCGCCAGGAGGCAGTTCAGGTCAGCCGACAGCTTGTTGGGGGGGTCCGAGAGAGAGTTTCTCGGTCTGCGCACACTATAGCGAGTGTGGATAGGGGCTGCATAGGCAGCTGTCTCACGAATGAGATGATTTGGGTGGGACTCTGAGGCTTTGAAAAATCTCTCAGAGAGTGATTTAAGGAACTGCTGGATTGTTAGGATCTCTAAGTCTCGGTGTAGGTCGGCATTACGGACATACTAGGGCGAGTTAGTGACCCTACGACAGAATAGATTTTGAACTATTTGAAGTTCATTTATAGCTTTGGGCTTAGCATGTGCGAAAATGGGGGCCGCGTAGGTCATGACAGGTCGCATGCAGACCTTATATAGGGTTCGCTTGTTGCGGATGGACATTTTACTGTGTCTGCCCAACATGCTGTTGAGCCTACTCATGTAAAATCGTGCGGTGCGAGTAACCTTCTTGATATGGGGTTCGAAAGTGAGCCTTGCATCAAGGGTGACGCCTAAATATTTGGCTGTAGTTTGCCATGGGACAGGGGTTCCTAACATCCTGATTGGCGGAGTGGTGGTGAGACGGCGTCGTTTATATTCGAATCAAACGGCGGAGCTCTTCTCCGGGTTTACGTCAATACGCAATTTTTGGAACCAAGCTCCTAAGTCGCTTACTGACTTTTGGATCTTGTTCCGAATCTGTGGCAGTGAGTTGCCTTTAGAGTAAAGGGCTGTGTCATCTGCGAAGAGGGCTAGTTTAACACCATTCGACGGGATAGGGATGTCGTTGGTGAATAGTATATATAGGAGGGGGGGCAAGAACAGAGCCTTGAGGGACACCGGCTTGGATTTGACGAGTAGAGAATATCGTGCCTTCGTGTCTAAAGCGAAAGGTACGATCCTTCAGATAAGAGGCTAAAAGGCGAACGAGACGGTCTGGGAGGCCTAAGTCGTACAATTTGTAGATAAGGCCCTCGTTTCAGACTCTGTCGAATGCCTTGGCAATTTCGAAGAAGACCGCGATGGTTTTTTGACGACGAGGATAAAAACCGCTGAGGATATATTCCACTATGCGGTGAACTTGTTGGGGGCACGAGTCTTTGCTCGAAACCCGAATTGTTGTGGGATCACAAGAGGGTCGCCGTCTGTGGGAAACAAATGGCGCCTCATAGGCACGAGAATGACTCGTTCGAAAAGTTTGCCCATGGCCTTGAGGAGGCTAATGGGACGGTAATTGGAGGGGAGGTGGTGAGGTTTGCCTGGCTTGGGAATACCAATGACAGTTGCCTCTTTCCAAGAGGTGGGAAAATAGCTGAATTCGAAGCAGGCGTTGAAGATTATGGCCAATAAGGCGATCACCTGCTCCGGAAAGTATTTGAAGGCTTGGTTGGAGATGCCATCCGCACCCTGTGCTTTTTTGGGCTTAAGTCCTTTGATGGTAGATGAAATCTCATCTTTGGACACAGTGATAGGGTCAGAGGCAGTAGGGGGCGAGTTCCGGCGACGGACCTCGTCCTCCACTAGTTGGATGTGTATGGGGTCAGTGGGTTGTGAGCTGGGAGAGCATTGAGCGGCGACGCTGTCGGCGAAGCACTCAGCCTTTTCTTCGTCCTCGAAGGCAATAGAGCCGTCGGGACGAGACAGAGGGGAGTATGTGTTATAGCGTCTATCCGGAGGGCTCTCGCCATCTGGTAGTACGCTGTGTGGGAGGGAGAGATTTTCTCCATGAGATTGCCCCTTTCGAGGTCTCTGTAATCTTGGAGGCGGTAACGGAGTTTGCGTTGAAGGCGGTGGGCCGCGAGTCTTTATTCGGGAGTGGGATAGCGTGCAGCTCTACGGAGGGCAGCTTTTTTTGGCTTTTAGCAGGTTGCTAATATCTAGGGGAAGACTAGTTTTAGCAACCGGGACAACCTTTTCATTCTCTTTAAGAGAGGATGTTATAAGTGAGGTGAGATTGAATAAAACTAAATTTACGGATTTTATCGCGCTTATTTAACTACTTTTACTTATTTTTAATTCCCGACGTTTCGGGTGCTTTACAGCAACCATGGTCACGGGGGGGGACTGAGATGTTTGACGTCCCAATGTCATAGTTAGTCCGGCTACCTTCAGTTTTTGAATATTAATTTTTGGTCAAGGTTGGCTACATCTTGAAGCGAGCTTCTATTAAAACATACTACAAGCCGCCGAAGAAGATTAGTCAATTTTTACCATCCGTCAAGTGTAATATCCCTCTACAAGATGCAGGAGTGTACAAGTTAGATTGTGAATGTGGTCTCTCTTACATAGGTCAAACAAAAAGATCCATAAAAACCCGCGTGAAAGAACATATAGCTGACGTGAAGCACCGACGCTCCGGGAAGTCTGCAGTCTGCGAACATGTTCAAGATCGTCCCCACCATACATTCGTTTTGATAAACCACAAATTCTCGCAAAAGAACACCGATTCCTACCAAGGTTGATACGCGAGGCTATTGAAATTAAAAAACATCCAAATTTCAATAGAGAAGATGGATGGGTGCTGCCACCTGCTTGGGATCCTATAATTAACAAAATTAAATCCAAACCTAAGCATACCACTGCAAGACTTCACGATACTATAAGCTCGTTTTGCGTAAATCGGACCAAAAATTAATATTCAAAAACTGAAGGTAGCCGGACTAACTATGACATTGGGACGTCAAACATCTCAGTCCCCCCCGTGACCATGGTTGCTGTAAAGCACCCGAAACGTCGGGAATTAAAAATAAGTAAAAGTAGTTAAATAAACGCGATAAAATCCGTAAATTTAGTTTTATTCAATGTGTAGTGTTCGCGTAAATTTAAGAAATCATTATGAGGTGAGATTTTCGACTGCGGTGTCTATTTTCCCCGTACTGTCGAGGACGTCGGAAGAAAGGCTTATGGGAGGGTCCGGATAGTCTATAGCCGAGGCTAGAGACTTCTTGAAGCCCTTCCAGTTGGTGTAGGTTTTGGAAGTGGGAGTTGGAGATGGCTGACGGCCAAGAAGGAGGGATACAGGACGGTGGTCGGATCCTAGATCATCGAGAGACTCGATTGCTCTAAGGTTAAGGGAGACTCCTTTAACTAGAGCAAAGTCTAGCACGTCAGGAGCGTAGTTAACATTGTCGGGATAGTGGGTGACAGCGAGGGGGCTGTAGACAGTCAGGTCGAGAGACTGAGTGATATTGAGCAGCACCCTGCCACTACTAGTAGTAGTGCGGCAGGTCCATTCAGTATGCTTGGAGTTAAAGTCTCCAAACATAATGACTGAACCGCCTAATGCAAGGATGGCTTCGAAATCACTCTTAACGGGGAGGGTTCCGTTGGAGATATAGCAAGAGGCTATAATGATTGACTGGTGTCCAGTCATGGTTAATCTAGTGATAGTGGCTTCCATACTGGTAAGCGTCGGAGTGGGTATGTGGGAGCAATGAAGGGACTTTTTGTAATAAATGGCAGTACCGCCGCCTTTGCGGTCGGGTCTGTCATTACGCAGAAGTGAATAATTTTTAATAGAAAGGCCTTTAGAGACCTTGGGGCTGAGGTGGGTCTCCTGAAGGAGGAGGAGGTCGGCTTCGCGATCTCGAAGAAATAGCCTAAGCTCTGGGAGGTTATTTCGCAAACCGCGGATATTGAATGAAACAAGCGACAAACCCTTTGATTCGATACGACCGTGCGATATTGCGAGAGCAGAGGGCTCCGGCATAGTGTTATTACAAAGACCTTAGTAGGTTGATGTGCTCAGTAAGAGCAAGAAGACGGTCCTGAGGGGACTGAGTGGTGCGCAGTTTACGCGCAAGGATAGAGATTTCCTCTATATTGATCTTATTCATAGTGTTTTACGCTAGACTTAGATCTTCTACTACAGGGTCTGCCTGTTTTTGTGGGTCGGCGGAGGGCCGCGGGATATTTGACGCCTTTGGGAACCAAGGGTTTATTGGAAGCGGCGAAGGCTGGGAGAGCGGAAGGCTCATAAGGGGCCGAGGAGGGCCCTGAGGTGTCCGATATGAGGGGACCGTTAGATGCCCTGTGTGGGCTGAGATGAGACCTGAGGGGGCTGAGGTAGGGGCTGGCGGGGCTTGCGGCTTACAAGAGCCGGGAAGGTTCGGTCATTGACCTGGGGGTGGAGCTTTCTGGCTCAGAGGTGGGCGAGGAGCGCTAGGGCAACCTCAAAAATTGGCCGAGTGGCCTGTTTGTCCGCAAAGAACACATGAGGGTGGGGATTCGGCGTTTTTTGGGCCGAGGAAATTCTTTCGAGTGATGGGGTTCTAGGCACTTAACGCACCTGGGTGGAGCTGAGCAGTTGGCTGCCGCGTGCCCATAGAGTTGGCAGCGGTGGCACTGCGTTGGGTAACCGCGCCGGTGTGGGGCTTTGACCTTTACACGCGACAGGCCGCACACAGTGCGTACCTCGCGGAAGATGGCCTTCGCCTCCGGCACATTGGTGAGAACGAGGAGGGCGAGGTTAAATCTTTCGCCCCTGCTGCTGTGCATTTTGTACACAGCCTCTATGGGGAAGCCTTGGGACTTAAGGTCTTCCAGAATGTCCTCGTTTGCGAGTTCATAAGGAACTCCGCGGAGGACTGCCTTAACCTTCCTTTCTTCGGCGAGGGCGTATGAGTGATAGGACGCACGCTCGGCCGTGAAGAGACGGGTTATATTCCGGAAGTCTTCTATAGACACCGGCATGATTTTGATGGCCTCGCCGACATTGGTGATATTTGGTCATATTTGAAACCCTTATCGTAGAGGGTTTTGGATAACTGTGTGAATTTAACCTTGTCTCTGAGAACGACAGGGGGCAGGACTTGGTTTTTAGCCAATTTGGGAGCGCAGCGGGTTGCTGGCTTGGCGGTAGTGTCTTTCGACTGAGAGGCGGCAGCGTTTGGGGCTGCGGAAGTAGGAGCAACGGTGGGAGCTGCGGAGGTAGAGGCAACAGTGGAGGGTGTGCGGGCGGCGGCGGCGGCCGCGGTCATTGGGAGTGCGGGAAGTCGCGGCGCGTTTCGGGCCGCGCTTAGATTTCACTAGCGTGAATTGAGCTGAGTCGTTTATCGTTCCTTCGGAGGCGGATGAATCTGAGGAGCCGGTGGAGCTGAGGGCGGTCCTCTTTCGGGAAGACGAGGTAACGAACGTGGTGTCCGAGTGCTCCATATCGGAGTCGGGGGGACGCGGGTGAGTCGGTCTGCGGGGCAGCCGCTTGGTTCGCGGGGAAAGCCGCGACGGCGGGCGGGGGGACACATGCCTTAGGGGCAATGGGAGAAAAAGCGTTGACGAGAGCGATCTCGTTGATTTGGATGGGTAGGCCTGTGGCTTGGACGAATTGGGCGACCATGGCCATAAGTTGGCTCTCGAAATTGCTCATGTCTATGGCAGACATGATGCTAGACATGATTTGGACAGAGGGGGTGACGATTTTAGTCTAAGAATCTAGAGGTCCCTTCTCTGAGAAGAACAGGGCCTTAGGTGGCAGATGGGGAGGACTGACGCTCTATTCCCAGAAGCTGGGTTCCCTATGTTCTGACAAGAACAAGGGCTCGCTCTGAGAAGAGCAAGAACGATCTTTCAAGAACAGTAACAAACAACAAAGTAACAGTATAACAATAAACAATAACAGAACAATTAAAAGTAAAACAACAAACAAAACAATAAAAGCAAAGCGCGCTCAAACCTCCCCGCCGGAGCGTGGGGGCAAGAACGATGCGAAAACAAAGGACCTCACCAACGGCGTCTGCTCGGCCGGTGTTAGCCGGGGAGAGCGGGGCGCGCGGGCGAGAGGTTGCACTCCGCACGAGGTCGGAGCACGAACTGTATGCACGACCGCACGGGGGGCGATGCGCAGACGGAACTGGGTGCAAGCTCCGATTACAAGCCTGTAAATGCTGATGTTCCACAAGGCTGCGTGCTATCACCAACGCTGTTTCTTCTGCACATCAATGATATGTTGCAAACCGGCAACATTTATTGCTATACAGACGACAGCACTGGTGATGCTCTGTACACCAGCCGTGCCAATATTTCTCCGGAAAACGTCTCCAAGTACCGGGACAAACTTGTGTCTGAAGTCGAGTCTTTGCTGAACAAAGTCTCGGATTGGGTCGACTAAATCTAGTCCAGTTTAACCCTCAGAAGACCGCCACCGTTAGCCGCCAAAAGGAACCCCTTTTTTGTCGTATCTCCTTAGTTTCAAGGCACTCTCCTTGTTACCTCAGCCGGTATCGGAATCTTCGGCGTCGATATGTCGAGTGACGTGCAGTTTCGTGGTCACTTGGAAGAGGAGGCCAAATTGGTTTCTAAAAAGCTTGGCGTGCTCTGCAGAGCGGGACAATAATTCATGCCGGCACACCGCTGTGCTGCCGTACGGCCACACGTGGAATACTGTTCCCATCTCTGGGCTGGGGCTCCCCAATACCAGCTCCTTCCACTTGACCGCATCCAGCGCAGAGCGGCTCGAACCTTCGATGACCGATTCACTGGCACTGTGAAGAGATGTCGCATCTTTTTGTGTATTTTATCGCATCTATCTCGGGGAGTGCTCTGAGGAATTGTTCGGATTAATCCCAGCCGCCAAATTTCATGAACGCACTACGCGGCAAACCTCCCGATACCATCGCGCGTACGACCTCTCTGTGGAATAGTTTACCACCTGCGATTTTTCCGGACCGATACGACCTGAGGACCTTCAAGAAAAGAGCTTACTCCTTTCTAAAGGGCCGGCAACGCACCTGCAATTACTCTGGTGCTGTGGATGTTCATGAACGGCGGAAGTCACTTACCATCAGGTGAACCGTATGCTCGTTTGCCCTATCTTCTATAAAAAAATATCCTAGAGAAGACATTTGAATGTCCCTGACCATACTTTAACAAATTTTTTCACAGCAATCAACTCGATTTCGTTTTTTTGTGTGAGTTCCTTAGGATTCTATACGTGGTAGAGTCAAGCAGTTACATTAGTAGTATAGTTGTAGCATGAATGGGGAGGCTCGACCGGGGAAGGACCACGTTCTCACAGAATGCCAGCGTAAAATAGTAGCTTAATGAAGCTGAAACGAGGCATTCTATCTTAGTCCTCAATGGTGACAACGCATCTGCATTTTGATTCGTAATCGAGGATAGACGTAGATTGCTATGGACCACAGCAACCACTTACCATCAGGTGGACTGAGTGCTCGTTTTGTCACCCTACCCTTTAAAAAAAGGAATCCATCGGCAACAAAGTTTTGTAAAATTAAAAATGGCTATATTTTTTTTTTTTTGCTTTGGCTCATACCAATACCCAAATTTCCTCAGATCTCCTCATACGTGTTGCGTCGATTTTTTACAATTAGCCACTTGGTAGTAGCTACATTTTTCCCGGTGGTCGCAGTTGAAACTCTACCTATACGAATTTCATCATAGAGAAACACGGCCACAATCGGTCTCTGCGTACCGATGCCTTACAGTACTCAAATGCATTTGAAATGCGTTTCTCTCACAAATACGTTTTACAGATAAGCTTTTAGCGTTCATTTCATTTACGGATAATAAACTACAACTTGTGATAAAAACAATAGCCACACGACTTCCCGCCAAAATTTTTTCCAATCATTTTAAGAGTTTCAGTTTAAAAACATATGTATCATTTGAAATTCAAACTTTTATGAGCGGCAAGGAACGCAGAAATTTCAAGCCTATGTATAAGGTATATGTAATACGGATTTACCAAAAATTTCCTCAAGGAACTCTTGCAATAAACGATGACCAAAAATCCCGTACCGAAAAACCTGACACTTAGACACATATTGAGTCATCATTATAATTTTTTATTATTATCATCAGTCCCTTTCATATAGCTGAGCTTCTGAGTCCGATGAAGTTGTAAAACATCAGGACAAACATCAAAGTAAAACTTCGCAGGCAGAAAAGGTTTCCACCACCTTAAAAAATGGTGTTCTATAACTATTTTACTCACAAATATTAACTATTAGATTAATGTTAGTTTTTAATTATTAATTAAAATTTGCTTTTAGCAAAAAAGTGTGTTACGGACTCTTACGTAATTTGCCCGAATACGCTACTAAGAAATACATCTGGAAATATTTTTATGGAATATTGCTTTTAGCAGTTACAATTATGGCTAACGAAAAGTTTTAACACTGATTTCAAACTAAGATTACAATACTTACTCAAATACAATAATATATATGATTATGTTTGTTTTAAATGTTAATAAAATGCCATCAAAAACATAACTTGTAAAAAAACCCAAGTCTCGCAAGTCAGTTCTTCTACCGTAAAAACTTGTGAGATCCATGTAATACCAAGTCGGTTAATTTATTCAGTTCCTACTTAAGGGTCCTTCTGTTTAAGTTACTACGTAATTAGATAACCTAACAACATTTTATAGTGACCATATCAATGTTAAAAATCTTATATGTTTCAAATAAATAGATTGACTTGGCCATCGCAAGAAAACACAATATATCTCACAAGTAATACATATTATATTAAATTAGATTGCTTAGTACCAACAACGTACCTATCTACACCTATTATAGGTACATATACAAGTACACTGATTCATTCACTGCGAATGTAACTTTGTAGTTCTATATACTTATATGGGTTTACAAAGTTATTTACGCTGTTGGTGTATCTAGAAAACTGGACCAAAATTAAAAATATTTTGGTTTTTCCTTGATTTATACACTAAACGTCAATTGTATTCTAATTTGAAGCGTCTATGTCTGCTAGAAGTGCCTTAGAGTTTTGATGATCGGTCAGTCAGTGAGTGACTAAATTAAGAAACTTTGACCAGTTATACTTCTTAAACTACTGGTTCAGATTGAATGAAATTTGAAATATACCATTTTTATATAATGTCTACTCGTTTACTGAAAATTCAGGTTTCTAGTTTTATCCACTACGAAGTTATAGGGCGTCGAAAATGGCGTGAATTGCTTCAAGAAAAGTATGTTACGGCCGTGCCGCTTTTTTCAGATTAATTCTGTTAACACGATTCAATAGAAATAGAATATAATATAATATTTTTTATTCATTATAGATTACATGTAATTCTTATTTAATGTCATTGTTTACTTTACCATTGTTTTGAAATAGAAACTCTGTTCTGGGAAGAACTAACAAGAAACCCAGAATAAGAATTTATAGTTTAATTAGAACCAAAAAAATTAATAAAATAGAGTATTTGATTTATTATTTTATTTTAGAAGCTATTTTAGTACTTAAGTTATTGATGAATTTAATTGAAACATCCTTCAAAATTCTTCTTACTCTAAGCGCAATGTGGAATACACATATTACAGATGCCTGCATAGACCGTTCAAACTACGATTTAATAGAATCAACTTTCGATGACTCAACCCGTTCCTCGGCACGAATGAAGAGATTAAAATTATTAACGCGACTACGTCGGGCCAGCCGAGCGTCATTCCTGATTATCAACGGGCTTCAACTAAGGGCCTTTTGGGCCACTCTTAATTAAATAATGAGAACTTTTGAGTTTGTTTTTAATGTTCTTGCTAGATTTCGGCGAGAAATGAAAAGCGCTGTGATGCTAGCGAATGCTTTTAAAGAGGTTCATATTAAAAATGTATGAGATTTACTATTCAAATTATTTAATATTACTATTCAAATTATTTAATATTACTATTCAAATTTTTGTGCACTATTTTTACACTGCCTGGTCGTCATTATTTTATTTTAAAAAATTACAATTAAGAAATGTATTATTTTTCAATTTTTATTTATTACTTTTTTTGGTTAAATGAGAAAAATATCGCAGTTAAAAATATTTTAGTACCAGTCACAATATTTTGTTATGGTAAAGATAAAATGAATTCCACATACCATCAGTAATTTCATCAGTTCATCAATAAGTTCATCAGTAAGTTCGTTAGTCACATCAGTATTACAAAAAATCTGTCGACTGTGAAACTCTCCCTCTTTTATATATTTTAATTAACGCCTCTACCTCTACGTATAGGATTTTTCGGTACGAATATGTCTATTGCTGTTAGAGACATGCATGAAAGTACCCATCAAATTGCGTAGAAAAAGAAGTGCTAGGAAAATGTTGTTATGTCTAAGAGTTTGCGGAATAAACACCATAATTACGCGCGTTATAGTAAGGAGGAGTAGCATCTATGGTCAATCCATCCACAATATGTGACAATCTCGTAAATTTAACCTAGGAGTAGATAATATCCATTAGACTCTCTTGGACTCAAGACGACATGTATCTATAAATATAAATTATAAACACAAATCTATAAAAATCTCTGATAATCTATGTCTAAACGCAACTCCCTTTGTTCATTTCAAATCATACGCACAAGAGCCCACGAAAAGAGAGACGTAACTGTATTTTCTGTCACAAACAAATATTTGCCCGTTTATTGATCCTTGCGCTATTGTGTAAAGATCAAATGGACACATTCACCATTCAAGAGGCAGGTAAGTGAGCAAGATGTGCGTGTACGTAAGTACAGAGTTTTTAGTTAAGTGCTTATCCAGATAATTGGCAGCATTCGCTTCGGCGAGGGATGATATAATCTCCTTTGTAACGCACCCGGCTTGTGTTGAAACTTTACTGACTTGCTTGCGATTTTAATAACATTGTAGATTATAGGGACTTCATTTTGATCACTTTATCTCACGACTGTCTGAGTGAAAATATTTTCGTCCATGTTGATTAACATACTCGTATGTATCCTGTTATACATAATGTTTTATTGCTTAAAGAACTTTATAACAACCGCGAGTCGAGAAACTGAATAAATAATTAATTTTTGGAATACGTATAATATGCTAACCAACTGAAATGCAATTCATATATTAGTAAGCTTGGAGTTTGTTACTAATATATGAATTGCATTTCACTTGGTCATCATTTCATGATGATAATGAAATGATGACCAACTGAAATGCAATTCATGTATTAGTAAGCTTTGAGATTAGGTCATTTTCAACTTTAATTTTTATCTAGTATATAGCTAACTTATAGGCAGATTTTAACAATGCTAAAAAATCTTCCTTCTAAATTTTATTATTATTAAAATTTTAATATAATATATCTGTAATCATAATATATTAATATAATATAGGTTAATAAAGGTTAGTTACATATTTATAGTTAAGGTGGTTTGGAAATAAAGTTTCATTAGTTACTGGATCATCATTTAAGTGACTTGTTTATCACTTAAGTGTTAAATTAAAAATCTACGTAGAAATGAATTGTGAGCGATCGCCCGCAAATAACACTAGCGGTTTTGGGAAAATATTTATTCATGAAAACTTAAATTTCATTTTGTTTGCTAAAATAATTTAAAACTGCAAGAAGATAAAAGTCAACGTAGGAAAATGAACAAGATTATTTGTTTCCACGCGGTCGAAGCTGAGAACAAGAGCTGTATATATATATATATATATATATATATATATATATATATATATATATATATATATTCACAAGTCCACTGCTGAACATAGGCCTCCCCCAAGTAATGCCACAAAGCACGGTCCTGAGCCACCTGCATCCATCGACTTCCTGCATGTCTTACCAGGTCGTCACTCCATCTAGTGCGGGGTCGCTCTACACTACGCCTACCGGTACGAGGCTGCCACTCGAGAACCTTTCTTCCCCATCGGTTATCGGTTCTTCGAGCTATATGGCCGGCCCATTGCCACTTCAGCTTACTAATCCGTTGGGATATGTCGGTCACTCTGGTTTCACTGCGGATATCCTCATTTCTGAGTCTATCACGCAGTGAAACTCCGAGCATAGCCCTCTCCAAGGCTCGCTGAGCGACCTTGAGCGTCCTCATACGGCCAGCGGTATATATATATATATATATATATATATATATATATATATATATATATATATTGATAGGATGTGTATTTTGTAAATAAAACAAACTAATGTAACATTTTTTTCTATCGCTTTTGGGTTCCAGCTTTTTCTTTGCATGTTTAACCCTCTCAAAGCTCTCTCAAATTCAAGACATTTGTAAGTGCCTACCTATTTTCCGATTCACTGATTTTCCAATAATAACAAAATACTTGCCCGTTCAAGTTTGGACTACCGAAACAAGCAATGTGTGAGGTTATAGATACCCCTAATTATTCATAGCTGTGATTTCAACTGTTATGCCTTTGTCAAATTTTACTAAATAGCCGAAGAAGAATAGAGACTTTGTTTACTAATCCTTAGCATGTAGTTGACAGTGCTTTATACAAGTTTTAAATCTCACTATTAAGGATCGTTTTAAGTACGGGGTGAAGTCTATTCGGTGTTGGAAAAAATTGCGCTGAGTCTTTATGTCATTTTGTAAATAAGCTAGTCGGAGATAAAACTAATTGTTTACTTCCTAGCGTGATTTTGGGTGGCATTATTAAGTTTGTAAACTCTTTTGTTTTTAATTTATGACATAATTCAGTCAGTAATTTGATTTGCAACCTCTTAGTCTATTCTGGATGCTTGACTACTTTACGTTCAATATTTATTTAATTACTCCTTTTTAATCATACTTAGAGATCTTCCAAACCTCACGCGCCTAGCTTGATTCTTTGTAGATTTTGCCATTTCGATTATATTATCCGGGGTGACCTTTCTATTTCGTTTTAGACTTAGCCATTTTATTGTAATATATAAAATTTTATATTTTTTAAAACACATTAAAACTCTTAAAATAGGATAAGGAAGCGCGTGCAGTTTTAAATTAAACGATTTATTATTATTGTCCTCAGTTTTTAAAATAAAATAATTTAATATGAATTAATTAACACAAATGAGGCGGAAGTGCGTTTCGGTAATGCGATATGAACACTACCGTAACACCCAATCAAAAGTACACTGCCGAACACAGGCTTCCCTCATAGATGTCATAAATTGGATATTTGCCATACTTGCCACGCATGACAGGCAGGTTGGCAACGACAGGTATTTGTTTTTACTTAATTATTGTTAGTAAGACGCTGCTGCCAATCTCCTAGTTTATTTCCCACTGTCTCCTCTCACGACTGCCACTGGACGATGGCACAGGGTAGTGGATATTCCCACCTCGCAGCTACACGGTAAATACAAACAAAGAGCGAAGTGTTATTCCTCCAATAACACTCAGCTATTTTAGCCGTGTTGTACTATGATCGTAAAAATATATTTCAGTTAACATATAAAAATCGATCAAAATTTTCGACCTTTTTTGTTACTAAGAATCTTTATTTTTTTTTACTCACCTGATGGGTGTCTGAAATGTCGACTGCCGCACATGAACAACAAACAACAGCACCAGGTAATCGCAAGAGCGTTGCCAGCCTTTTAAAGAGTAGGCTCGTTTCTTGTAGATCACTAAGTCGTAGGTATCGATCTGGAAAAAGGAGTGGTGGACCGCAAAGCATCCAGATGGTGTGGATTGTATTGTGAGTTTATGGCAATGTGCGATGGCGGAATGTGGCGGCTGGAATTATGAAATTAATCCGAACCATTCATCTGAGCACTCCCCGTGGTAAATGTGATAGAAAATTCAAAGACATGCAAGTTTTCTTCGCAGCGCAAGTTAATCGAGCGAATCTGAAAGAACATGGTCGTCAACGGTTCAGTCAAGTGGAAAGAGGTGGTATGCACCCGTCCAGAGTATAGTATTCTACGTGATTCCTTCATGCCTTATAGAGTTTCAAGCGGTGTTCTGACACAAAATACTGTCCCGCTTTCTTGAGCACTGCCAAGTTTTTCAGAGGAAAAGGAGGATTTCGGTGCTGGCTGAAGCAGCAAGGTTAGTGCACCGAAATTGTGGTGATACGACTCTAATATCTAATAGGTGTACCTTTAGCAGTAGTAGGTATTCGTGGTAGAGTCACGCTGCAGCTATATTATAGTTATAGCACGAATGGGTTGGCCTGACCAGGGAAGGACCACGCTCTCACAGATTACCAGCGTAAAAGAGCAGTTTAATACTACTGTTTCGTATGGTGAGTGTAGAGATTTTTTAGTGGAAACGAGGCATTACATCTTAGTCCTCAGGGGTGACAACGCATCTTCGTTGTGATTGTTAATCGAGAATAAATGTAGATGTCTATGGGCCACATCATCCACTTATCATCAGGTGGACTGTGTGTTTGCTCGTCCCTTGTTCTATAAAAAATCGACAAGGTGGACGAAAATCAGTAAGCACTTATAATGCACAATTCATGATAAGTTTGAAGTATCGGTCTTTATACTCCAATGTCTAAATGCTAGACTAAGCTGGAAGCATTCTTTACAAATTTTTAGGCTAAGGAAGAGCCCCAAGCGTATCTCCATTGCGTTTTACCAGACTTCACATATTCTATTGTTTTTAAATTAATCAGTCATGTTTCCTCACGATATCTTCCTTCACCGCCTAGCACATGGTAATCAGGACTTAAAATTTAACAATTCGCGTACTAAATAATTTATCGAACGCTCATACCACGGATCTAATATTTAGATAGAGAGCCCCCAAATATTCTACGTAAGTATACCATCGGGTGATTCGATCCATGTGATGCGATACGCATGCATAATATCGCATTATTTTACATAATTAATTAGTCGATCCCGGCTCAACAGACAGACGGACAAAACAACAAGCAAAGTATTTTACGTCTTCATGCGTCATATCGACATCTTCATCGGTTTAAGCAAACATAAATAATGCGTCTCGACGTCTGATTTCCGTTGGATATTCAGTATCAACAGCTTAGGCTGTTTTGTTTGATAATGTAAGTTTCTGCTATTGCTTTCTTTTTAGATTTATCGGTCATTAAAACAAATAAATTAAATATTAATAAGATTCACTACTGTCATTAGTTGATCCTTTTTTTATGAATGGTTAGTGCATTTTATAGCATGTATAAAAGTAATCGATTGAGGAATTGATCAGGGATTATTTCTAAAGAAGAAGAGGAAGACGAGCATACATGATTTAATTGATCACCGTTGCCTAAGAACATCTGCAACATTAGAAGAGTTGCTGGTACGTTGCCGGTCTTTTAGAAGGTAGTAGTAATATCTTTTCTTGAAAGTTCCTTAGGTTAGTTAGTTTAGTTTACGACGGGCTGTTTTCCGCAACTCCACGTCTAAGCGTGTATTTTGCGTGTGGGCAGGAATAATATGCTTATTCGATGCCATGATATCTCCCCGAAGAAGCTCAGCAGTCCCTTGATGTTGCAAGCAACTTCGGGGTGCGATCCGGCGTGCCGAGATGTTTAGCCCTTTATGAAGCAACTTCTGGACATGTCAGCAACACGTGAGCCGCCGTTTCTTCCTCTCCCATGCATGCCCTGCACGGGGGCTGTCAGTAACACTTATGGTGAACAAATGTTTGTTAAAAGAGCCATGTCCTGTGATAGCACTTGTTACTATCCTGATCTGTGGCTTGTTCAGTCTCATTAGAACCTTGGTTAGACGACTGTTTATTTCAGGTAGGGCATCCCTAGCTTGTCTACAGTCTACTAAATTTTTCCAAAGCTGAGCGTGTAAATTATTGAAGTATCTACGTACCAGTGAACGAACGTAGCCAAAGGGGATTGGTATTATTGGTTCCGGCCCTATAGTTGCTAGGGCCGATACCCTTCTGGCCAGTTCATCTGCTGCATCGTTGCCTCTAGATCCACTGTGTCCCTTGATCCATTGCAGAGTCACATTGTTGTGCTTACATACCTCATTCAATCGTTGATGGCACTCGTATATGAAAGTTCCTTAAAACGCAAACTGTGAAGCAACGCGATGATGTGGATGGAATTAAGAGATCTGTTGCGGTGTACGATGGTGGAATTCGGATGATGGGAATAACCTTATAACTACAGAAGCATAAAACACACACATTTCATCGAGACAAAAAAGGATATATCCCATCTATGAAGCAACCTTTGAGGGAAACGTTTGTTCAAAAGTGGCTGTAATGAAATAAGTAATATATAAAGTAAAGTTACAGCCTATATACGTCCCACTGCTGGGCACAGGCCTCCCCTCATTTCTGAGAGGGTTTTAGGGCAAGGAAGTGTCCGCCGCGCTGCCCAATGCGTGTTGGCGAACTTCACATGTCTTCGAATTTTTTTTTTTCTCAGACGTGCAGGGTGCAGGGTTACTTAAATTTATTTTTCATTGGTGCCGGCGGGGATCGATCCCGGGTTGCTCGCGTACTGTGAAATTCACAGCGAGCGCTAACCATCTGAGCTACCACGGCTCTAACAAGGCAATACTGATGACATTTAATTGATATGTTCCATATTAACATTTCTACATATTTTTCGTATTATTGCCAGTCGTTCCTCCTAATCGCAATCGCCTTCTTCTGGTCTTTGACCTACCAGTATAGGGCCGCCACACTTAAGAGACAAATAAGGGACACAAGCAAGCACATAGTTCATCTGATTTTAAGTGGATACTATTGCACATTTACATTCATCTACATTTATCCTCCATTACACTCAACTGTTCCGTATAGTGGCGGTGTAAGAATATCGTCTACCCCATGACACCCACAGGTGTCGTAGTACGTGACAGAGGGAAATAAATCAGGAGATGGACTAAAAAAAGAAACAACAATAGCCAAACCCTTGCCAAACGTGGCAACTATGGCAAATATCCCCCTATGAGGCAATCTATGGGGGAGGCCTATATTCAACATTATACTATAGTAGGCTGTAACGGTAACACTTATTCTACGTTTTACACTCATTGTTTATCTAAACTCACTATACAAAACACAGCTGCATTGAGCTGCTATTTAACTCTGATATTCTATGGCAGCGTGGTCACCCAGTCGAGCCAACCCATCCATACTACTTACAACAATAATACAGCGGTGGCATTGCTCTACAACGTTAAGCTTCAAGGTGTATTGGTGAAGTATCATTTGTTTTGTATCCTATAGCGTTCAATCGGTGACTTTTAGATTTATCTGGTCTTTTCCATAAACCCACAGGATAAAATGGGTTGACAAATTCTCTTACCCAACCACTATACGGTATATTCTGTCGTACATAATCATATATTTGTGGTTATGTATATCGTGTCTTAAAAAATAAGCAAAGTGTAAGCCTATATCATATTCTATTGGGCGCATACCTCCTTTCATTCCTCAAAAAGTATTAAAAGAAAGAAGAATCTGATAGGCTACACCAATGTGTATTGGTGAACTTCACAGGTATACGTAATATTTTTTCATTTCTCAAACATGGTTTCCTCACGTTTTCCTTCATAGCCGAACAAATGGTAAATCAGCACATAAAATGCATTCATTAATTACAGTCACATTTATCAAAAGTCTACTGAATATTTGTAATAGTTGCCATTCCTGGCAGGCGGATGCCCTACTACAGTTGTTTTATTATTTTGTTTTTTTTTTTAACACCTCGTTGGTCTAGTGGTCGTACACACGATCGGATCAAGAGGTCTCGAGGTTCGATTCTCGGGCCGGCCCAAAATTAATTAATGGGGTTTTCTGTCAAAAAATTTTCAGTAGCAGCATCATAAAGTTGTTAGTGTTCCACCCTCGGAAAGCACGTAAAGCCGTTGGTCTTACGCCTGGTTTCTCTCCGGTCGTATCGGATTACCGCCCAAGTAACAACAATGCAACATCAAAGCAGTGTAACGGCCGACTGAAAGCATTTCTGTATCGTTTTCGCATTTTGAGTTAATTCTATAGTAGCATTACAAACGTTAATACGACTACTGTACTGCTTATTTGGGCATAAATTATACAGCTTTAGATCCTATATAGGTAATTAGCAGGTCAAAGGTATCAATTGCATTAAAGAAACATCACTACGGTTAAAGAAGTTGCCAATCCTATTACAGAATCATTATACTAGCAATATTATTGATAATTAAGAACGTTAATTGCAATATAAAATCATTAGACTAGCTTAAGGATGTAGTAAAAGAATGATTGGAGCTATTTAAGTGTTCACAGTTAGAACTTAAATAAACCCTAGATCATTACATAAACGTCTCTATTACGCGGTACTAAATGTTATTATAACGTTGTAATTTAACTACTTAATTTGTCTCGCAATGTAATATATGGGCGAAGGAAGACGGTCAAAACTGATAGCGTGACACGACTATATTTGTTTGCATCAAAACAAAATTTATAAAGTTTTTGACTCTTTTGTTAAATCATACCTTCAAATATTAATGCGCAATGTGGTTTACTGTAAATGTCTACATAAATTTCTTTTAAAATGTTCAATCACTCAGATAGTAATTGCCCTCAGGTAATGTTGTCGTAGAAGAACTTTGAAGACTTTCTTATTTGTGGCATTCTTAATATCATTGCTGAGGGTATTCCAAAGTTGTATAGCGTAAAAGACGACCTGAGAAAATTGTGGGAACTTTAACCTCAGGCGGTTTGAGCGTCGGGATGTCGATTTGTTTTCTTCTGTCGCCTTTTACAACACCGATGGGATGTTATGTGGTGATGAATATTCATTCATCGCCACTACACGGTAACTTTCTTGAAACAGAGTACTACTGTAAATCTGAGACTAAATAATAAACTACTTTTTGTAACGAACGCAGACGTTATACGTATAGTTTGATAGATTATTTATTTGATAAACAGTAAAACGTTTACATATCTACAATCAAGCTAATTAAGGCAAGTCTGTTATTATTCATTTAAAAATAAAATTCAATTACGGGGACGTAATGAAAAAATATTCCTAATGAATTGAAAATACGGACCCGCGAGTGCACAAATAAAGAAAAACTTGTATTAAATTTAACAGCGATCCTGAGGATTACAATAAAAGGCTTTGTTTAATAGCCGGTAATTGGTTGGATAACATAATTTTTATTGGCATTGTCTCGGCTAGCTTACGGCAACTTTTACTAACGTAACTCGATAGAATGTCGATCGGTAATCAATGTACGTCTTCATTCATCGATTCTTTAAATGTTATAGCGAGAATATAACACACTTAGAATATTTTTGAATACAGATGATGCATTATGTAACATCTAAATGGTTATTTGGTATTTCATAGTCTTTACCTAATTTAATATAGCACGTTCTTCGTTCATCATTAATGTACAGAGAAGTAAATTGATTAAACAATTGTTATCAGCTAATAAACGAATCATTTGTAAGCACAGATATTTCCCAAATAAAAAAAACAAAAACACTCACGCCTGTCACATGTAAGGGGTAGGCAGAGACTAAAGACTTCCATTTGGCGACACGATTCTGATACACATGCGTGCTCGTCGGTTAAGAGTACTCTTGATCCGGCTCATTTTCATAATACTCGATAAAGTCATCTGGGGTGTCCCTTCCCGACTCTGCCGTTCGCTTCTGAAATATAGATTAAATAATGGAAATTGCCGAAAACATTAAACAGTATTTTTGCAATCATAATGTGAGATGTTACGCAGCTTAGATGGTGTTCACCGCAATATTAACAAACGCTTTCATACAAATCTCATCAAAATGTATCCAAGCTTTCCTAAAAAAGCAATACATAACTATTCGAACATATCTGTACTATTGTTCAAAGCAAGAAAATTTATGTGAGCAGCTATAAATCAAGGTGAGTTGATGGGATAGAGACTGCAGTCCCGGACGAGGAGCTTTGGATATTTTTAAGAAGACTAGTAACTCTCTCTCACACTCTAAGTAAACTTAAAAATATTTGTGTTAAGAGTGATTCACAATTGTAGTCGAATGGCGGAATCAAACCCTCGACTTTCTGTATTCTAAGTTCGAATCATACCATTATGCTAATTTAGCTTAATATTATGGTTTAACTTCCCTTAAGATAAGTTCGTTTAACCATTTACATACTCTATATTTTATGGTTTTACACATCATTGTATATCATGTAGTGGCGGTGTAAAAATATCCACCACCCCATATCATCATGTGGGTGTCGTAAGAGGCGACAGAGAAAAAATGAAACAGGAGATGGGCAGCAGCATCTTCGTGATAAAAACTCAAAATATTTGGAAAATCCAAAAGTCCACACCTCGAACGCTCATGTAATGTTTTGAATAATCAATTCAATTTTATAATTACCGAACAACGTATTTCATTTAAAGCTACAAAAACTATGTCTGTTTAATTAACACGACATTTTCTTCGACTGCTTATACCGGTGATTCGTATTTCGTTACCGAAAATTTTTCCAAATATTAATGGACGGGAATGTTTACAATAGTAAAATTCAAAAACCTTCCTAAGCATTAAAATCTATGACTAATTAAAAAATCAAAGTGTTAAGTTCAGTTTATCGAAAGATATCTTGTTCACATCTATACCGACCTACTTTTTTTTAATAATAATCGAAATAAATAATCTTATAACTATGAAATTTTCTCCTATTGGTGTACTTTTTTATTAAATAAGTGCGATATAAAGCTGGTGAAAGTGATTTAAGCTGAGTGAATCGCGATGTTTTAATTTGGTGCAAATAGAACACCATATCTCCGCTTCGCGTTCGATGCGTGCAATAATAAAAATTCTGCGGTTGCCAACCCGCTTGCCAAGCGTGACGACTATGGCAAAATACTCCTATGAGATAATCTATGAGAGAGGCATATGTTCAGCAGCGGACTTTTATAGGTCGTAATGAAATGGAATGGACACATCATCATTGTTAATAATAATTAACATAAATGCGAGTATGAATAGAGTTTGTGGACAATGGTAGTGACCGCTCTCGCAGCGAGGTCAATAAATAAATAAATCTCAACGCTGCCGTTTTTTAACTTTTTACATTAATAACGTTCTCGTAATTATGTGAGTTGGCATCGAAAACAAACCGCAATTTTGTGGTGAGCCTTAATGGTTTATGGGTCAATTATAGGCGTCATAATAATAATGTAGCCCGATCTTTAGGCTAGTAATACACTCTGCCCGTGATAGTCATTAATTTTCGTGCTATTATTAAAAGTGTACCTGTCTTTTTTTGGAGTTGGGATTGATTTTTAATCATCCTTAAGTTTTCCGAGAATGTTGAATTTGGGCAAAACCGATGGGAAAATTAAATTATACTACTAATAAAGTAGTGTGTTAATAATGATGTTAATGAATATTATTATTTACTATATTTATAACTTGTTTTAATTATGGATCCACTTACAAAAAGTGTTTTATTTGTTATTACAATTAATATTTTAAATTAACATGACATTTAAACAATAAAAATAAGCAATATATGTTATATCTATTATATAAAAGCCGGTTGTTTAAAATCTAATAAGGATTTTGGGATATTTTGAAGTGCGGTGAAAAAAATGTAATCACCCCATTTCGTCCAGTGAATGTCGTAACTAGAGAAAATAATTTTACCACCTAAAATTCCTTATTATTTATTCCGCCAAACAGCAATACGTTCTATTATAATTCAAAACTCTGAAGTATACCAT
This sequence comes from Parnassius apollo, assembly GCA_907164705.1. Taxonomy (NCBI): domain Eukaryota; kingdom Metazoa; phylum Arthropoda; class Insecta; order Lepidoptera; family Papilionidae; genus Parnassius; species Parnassius apollo. Next base: position 2,303,624 of record CAJQZP010001607.1, on the reverse strand, counting down.
CTTAGTCCTCAAATGTAATAAAATGATAGGTGGCGCTCTTAAGTATAACTATAACTAAGTATGCTTTTTTGCAATACCTGTAAAGGTTGCTAAGTGTTGAGCACTATGTGTAATTTCAAATTTTATTAGAGTTATTTACTAATTATTATATAATATATTAAGAATAATATATATAGAATATATTACTATATAATATATTACGAAATAAAACATTCATTATTATTATTATTTATTTTTGCATGTACCTAGTGTTAAATTAGTAAAGTTATGCCTTGTAAACAATTCGATATTTTAAAAAATAAACTTCCTGTGGGTTTCTTGCGCCATTTATTCCCATAGTGCATGTTCCTTCCGAATCAGTGGTAGTTTATTCTTTATATTGACTTTCAATAACGTTCTTTATTTGAAATTGTTTGCTGTACATGGGCTACAGTAGACAATTTCCATTAGTTCGACTGTAAGTTGCTTTATCACTTTAATATAATTTAAAAAAATTGGTAAGAGTTTGCACAAAATATCTATCTTTTTCAATTTTTTATTCACGTAGTTCGTTATTTGAACACGGAACACCATCAATTCATTACAATTATTACAAGGTATCTATATATTTTTAATCGTTTATAAGGGTATATAAATACTATTATAAAATCGATGACAAATTATAGACGGCTCTGCCGCGCAGTAGTTAAGCGTTTGTTTTCGGCGCTGCTGCCCGCAGGTTTGAATCCCGCACGCAACTACTAATTTGCCTATAATTATTTGCCCATTTACTTTATTTATGTAAAACACTTCCATGACACGTCGAAATCTAGTTTATTTTTAAGGTACCGTTTCTTAAAAATAAAAAAGAAGAAAGCTGCCTTTTTATAGACAAAGCGCGACAAACGAGCACATAGTCATCTGTAGGTAAGTAGATGCTGCGACCCACGGACGTCTACACCTATCCTCGACGAATAAAAATGCAATTTTTCACCTCGGAGGACTAAACTGGAATGTTTTCGTTTTCATTAAAAAGCGACTCTGGTTCTCTACACTCATCAAATGAAACACGGCATTATTGAGCTGTCATTTTATGCTGGTATTCTGTGAGTTGATGGGGCATAATAAAACCGGAATCACAGTAAAAACTTATTTTAACATCATAATACCAAATGTTACCAACCTATATTTCTTTTGTGTATTATATAAAAAATGTACTCTCTAAAATTAGTATCCTTTAAACACTACGCACACCTGTTAACCACTTAAGCATTAAATTAAAGCAAGAAAATATTTAGCGTATTTCGCGATGATGTTTTCCACGCGTATAAGATTTCGCGTTCGACATGAATTAAGCTGATCTTATCACAGGTGCATCTTCGATCGCGCGATGCCGCTAAATAATATGAGAAATCGAATTAAACTTGACTGAATATCAGGAATTCGAAGTTAAAGGTAATGTGTATTGACTTTGGAGTTGTTATTTTTTGGTACAAAATAATAAAAGATAATTTTAAAACTTAAAAGGTAATGTTTAAAAATAATTTTAAATATATTACGAGCGCCATCTTGTGACAACTACGTAACATTGTATATTTAAACTCGCAAAGCATTTAACAAAGTGCCATCTATTGAGTTAATGGAGTACTGATTATGCCTTGTTGTATTTTGATTTTATACAAGTATACAACTTACCTTCGTACATAATTTTTTCTGTAGATGGCATACAATGATAGTTTGTATTTCGTCTTTTGTTATAAATATTTGAAAATAATTATTGTGTATGTACGACGCTTAAAATATCCAGACGAGTGATGAAAAGCGGTGACAAAAGTGTAAGATGATGAATGATTGTCAAAATGCCTATTACAATTTTATTGTACGGTACGATAAATCATATATTTTATGAACGAGACTTACGGCCACGAGTGGACTGCAGGTGTGATGAGAACAAAAAGTAGAGCAGTAGAGATAACCATAGCAAGAATGAACATTAAATAGATTCCTTAAAGTCGACAAACGAAATGCCTTGGTAATTTCATGAAATGAACATAGACTGGCCATATACATAGGTATCGAATAGGAACTCAAAACTTCGTGAAAAAAGATATTTAATATCTTTCTTTACCTATATTGACTGCCTCATAAGAGCTAACGCAGTAGCACGTCTGCGCAACACAGTGACGATCTGAAAGTTTTTAGGCTGTAGACCTAGGTACTTGACCGGGAATGAATCATGCTCACTTAAAACATCTTATTCCTCTGGGTTTAATCCTTCATATGTAGGTGTCTATAATTTTTTTTTTGATAGAATAAAAATGAAAAACGAATACATCGTCCACTTTTGAAAAAAAGTGGATGCTATGGCCCATAGACAACTATCTCGATTAAAAATTCCGCTTCTATAGTTCCGCGAAAATCTAGTTATCTACTACGTCGCGGAGTTGTACAAATGTACTCTACGGTTGTGGCTCCAAGCGGAATTGTTGGATAGTTCCTGCTAAGGTTGAGTAGCGGGCTTTTAATAGGCTGGAATGAACGAACAAAAGGTGGAAAAAATAATAATAATTTAAAATATTTTGCAGGCCGCTTAACTTGTTCAACGATCACCCACGCTCTCCTTGCTTCGTACGTGTTGCAAGCGGAATGGGAAGATAGAGAGGGAAGAGTGAGTGGTGCATTGTTACCATCCCACAATTATACTATTCTCGATTAAGAATTAATATGCAGATGCGCTGTCACTAAAACTGTAAAAAGGGTCTCCTGTTTACTGCACGACATTAAACTGCTATTTTACGACTAAAATTCGTAATAAGAACTTTGCTTTAGTGCAATATGTTGGGGGTAGGGAATTCGTATGGGAACGCAACTGTCAAATTGCTTTGGTAACGTGGAAAGCGTGAAAAAACCTGCTCGTCTGAAAGAAAGAAAAATTGAGCATTCAGCACTTCAGTCTATTGAAAAGTTACAGAACTTAATTGTCGCCATTGACAACATATCCGCCATTTATTAAACTATGCTGCTAAAAGTCGTCACTACACAGTATACGTTCTTAATGACACCGCTCACATGAAATCGAACGTTATTATCAGTTAGGATGTTCCAGTTTCCGGAAAATATTATTATTGGAAATTTTGTCATCGTCAACATTCATCAATTGTCCATGTATATGACTCAACAAAGTCTATAAAAGGATCTATATTTACTAATCAGGTACTTTAAAATTTACCGTTAGGTTACATCTTATTTAAGTCCACAACTGAACTGATCGGCTTATATTTAGGGATGACTTATGGAGGATATTTGCTATAGTAGTCACGCTTGGCAAGCGGGTATTTTTTTAATTTTCAGTCGTTATTAGGAAGACACTGTGGCCCATCACCCGATTTGCTTCCCTTTGTCGCTTCTTACGATACCTAGGTACCTTCGGGATGACATGGTCTAGTGGATATCCTTACACCGCCACTACACGGTCAAAATCACATTACGATTTTAAAATTTAAGAATAAGAATTTTATTAAGAAGAGAAAATCAAAGAATAGCCCTCCCCATAGCTCGCTGAGTGTACATTGTACACTTTTTAACAGTCTTCAGAAATTACTTTTTAAGAGACTTTTTATACGTGGTAGAACCATGCTGCTATACTGCTACTATAACTATATTAGTAGTATAGTTGTGGCACGAATGGGTCGGCTCGACCGGGGAAGGACCACGCTCTCACAGAATACCAGTGTAAAATAGTAGCTTAATGCTGCTCTGTTTTTCCTGGAAAAGAGGTATTTCATCTTAGACCTCTCGGGTGACAACGCATCTGCATTTTAGATTTGTAATAGAGGATAGATGTAAATATTTATGGGCCACAGCAACCACTTGCCATCAGGCGGACTGAGTGCTCGTTTGTCACCCTATCCTACAAATAAAAAGAAAGGAGGAGTTATTCAATTATACTGTATGTTTTTATGTGTGTTACCTGAGAACTTTTTTCTGGGTGAACCGATTTTGATGAATCTTTTTATATCTGAAAGCTGGTGCTTCTCGTGTGTTACTATATAAATTTGATTAAGATCTGACCCAAAATTTTTGAGTTATCCTTAAATAATGCGTATTTAATTGAATTCGAATACATTGATTCGGTCGTATTAAAGTCGGTTGTACATAATTTTCAATTTTAACATTCTTGTTTTCAGGCTTTGAATAGTAATTGCCGAAAATATGGATCGTACTCCCCCAAACGCTGCCCAGGCGAGCTTGTTCTGGTTTGACCCCCGATTGACCTCCGGATTCCAAGTACGGTTTTTTTTGTGAACAAATTATTATCTTTTCCAAAAAAGGTGCAAAATTTTAGTACTTACTTTTGAGAAATTCAGAAGAAAAAAGTACGCATTTATTTTTAACCTATGTATTTTCCTTATATATTTTTTATTGCTTTTTACTTCGGCCGTCAATGATCTATCCACCTTACCTTCTACCTTACTTTTAAAATAATTACAGGAGGCTGAGCAATTTAGATTTATATTAAAATAAATTAAAACTTAATTTTTAGTTAAACTAATACATGCTGTTTTTCTTTCTTCTTTTAATTTTACATTCATGATGGAAAAATACTTTCCGTAAAACTTACTTGTTTCAGATTTCTAATAGCGACAGTTGAATTAAGGATAAAAATATATTACTTTACGTACGTACGTACGTTGTTATTTTATATTATATAGCAAAATTTACCGAAATATAGTACGATACTATATATCGTACTATATTTCAGTACAATACGGTGGCAACTCTAGTTTCAAGTTGGATTTCAGAAAGTTTGATAGAATCTTTCTGATAACAACTCAAAATTTAAAAAAAAACTGCGGTTGACAACCCACCTGATGAGGCACAGGGAGCCCTATGTTAAGCAGCGGACTTTTATAGGTTGTAATGGATGGATAGATGAAAAATAATGTTTCTCTACATGTATTCTAGATGTCGTCGTTCAAAAAGAACTGCGTTACAGCCTATCAAAAGTCATAGGGGGGTATATTTGTCTCTTCTGAACATGGGTCGGGAGTAGGAATACCAGATCTCAAAACCGAAATATCTGGATAAAATTTTAAAATGTCAGGATTTTGGGGTTGTTGTCGGGAGAAACTAATATTAAAAATAAAAAATAAAAATAATGATTTTTTTAAATTAAATGGCTAGAAAAAAACTTAACATTGTTGACAGATAACTAATTTAAGTACACTTTAGTTTTAGGTCGCCAAGTGTATTTGGCATTGGACTGAGTCCACCAACTTTAATATTTTACTAGTATTCAGAAAATATTTAAAATTCGAACAATTTACTTTAAAATTCAATATAATTACCAACTGAGCTTTAATTAAATCAAAGGCAGCCGTGATGTGAAGAGAAGCTGTTTGTCTGGAGATTTTGAGTTTTGTCGGTCGGAATAGTCTGGAGATCATTTAAAATGTCGGGAGAATCCAGAAGAATCCTGACTATCTGGTAACCCTAGTCGGGAGGCCACAGATTGCTTCACAAGTTTATATTTGTCACAGTTGTCACGCTTTACAGTTGGCAGTTTTATTAAGCTGTTACTACAAAGACACTGTTACCCAACGCCTGGATCCTGGTATGTTTATCTCTGTTGCACTTTACAACTCCCATGGGACGATGTGGGGTAGTAGATATTCTTAGTTCTTACACCACTACCGCCAACACTGCAAAAACTGTATTTATTTGCTGTAACAACGCTGCAAACGAAATAGCCCTGTTCGATCTCTTTTTTAATCTGAACACATATTCAGAAATACAATAATTTCAATTAGAAATAGTATTCAGATACATGAACTCCTCAAAAGCCTAAATAATGGCGGTTAAATGGGTAAAAATTTAGAATCTCTATAGTATAATTAAAACGCTAAGTTTTCTTTTTTAATATGTATTATATTTCTTTTTTTATATATTTATATGTAATTCCAAAAGATTTCTTCTCCAGCAAATTTATTTTATCACAGATTTTTTTTAAATATTTTATAGCATATTTTTAAAATATCTAATATATAAAAATTAATATATGTTTGTTCGTATTTTATGCGCAGCCATACCGTTCATCAGATTGCGCTAAAACTTTCTCAACATAATAACTTACGCTTATGCGAAGGTTATAGGCATAGTTGGACCCGGTAGATGGCACTGTTGTAGAATTCAGATATCACCCGTGCGAAGTAGGGGTAGATCACTAGTAGTATATAAATATTTAATACAAACTATAAACATGGTTTTAATAACATAATATACTTATGTATGTTAGTTACAAATTGTTATTTATACGATGTTAGATACTAATATAAAGACGATGGTCAAAAATTACTGTATAAGCAATTAGATTAAAATCGGTCATAAAAATAGATTGAAAACTTAAACTTAAGTTATAATCATCGTTGTAGAACTGCTATGGTAGCGAGTATCCTGTGACCTCCAATTGCAGTAACAAAAAAACAGCATAGGCTTTAGCCGATAAAAGTCCACCATATTTCGCCGTATATTTGAGTGACGTTTGGATCGGCTGGACATTAGGCGTAATGGACAAACACACGTTTTTCTATTGGTGTCAAAAGTGTCAGTTGCGCCAAATGTATACAAGGCCTTATGCTAAGACAGACCTGAGTCTAGTTCCAGGGTGTAAAAGTATTAAAAACCCAGGATTCAATTACAGTACATCTCTATAACGCAAATCACACACACGGTATTCAAATTTAGGGATAAAAATTAGGCACGACAATTTAAATACTAAATAAGGGTGAGTCAAACGAGCACACAGTCCACCTGATGGTAAGTGGATGCTGCGGCCAATAGACATTTACATTTAACGTAGATTAAGAAGGAGTGAAACGCAGATGCGTTGTCACCCCTGAAGACTAAGATGGAATGCCTCGTTCAAGTAAAAAAGGGTCTCCGGATCTCTACACTCACCATACGAAACATAGCAGTATTAAGCTGCTATTTTACGCTGGTATTCTGTGAGCGTGGTCCTTCCTTGGTCGAGCCGACCCATTCGTGCTACAACTATAATATAGCTGCAGCGTGGCTCTACCACGTATGATGTCTCATAACTTGTACTGGCTCCCTTTGCCCTCGAGACCGAAACACAGCAGTGTAGACACTACTGCTTCGTAGTGGAGATGGAAAAAAGATGATACTCACCTATCAAAAAGTCCTACCTGGCTTTTACTTTAGGTTCTAACAACGTAGTGAATAACCTAAACCACTAATATTATTTACATATAAAAACATCTACCTCCTCCACACACGTGTCACAGGTAACAAAACAACATTTCTCCATTTTGCATCTACACTTTTTTCTGACCGACTTTTTAGAAACTATAAAACCTCTACCACAGCACAACGTGGCACAATTGTTTCTGTCCTTGCAAACTCTTCTTTTAGTACTAACACACAAATTTGGAGTACGATGAATATATATAAGTTTGTTCCTTTCTATTTCCAGTCTTCTTTTAATCCTGGCAGGACTAGCCGGTTTTGTAGGCGAAGTAATTATCTTCTTTTTGATAGCATGATGATAATGTTTCTTTAAAAGGCCCATTACAGAACTGAAGGGAGTAAGTCTTTTCCAACAAGTTTTTGTTGTACAAGATCCAGAAAAACCATGGCACTTGCAAACTTCTTTTAAATGTTCTCCAATAGAATCAATGCCAATTAAAACATCTTGTTTTAGTATTTCCGCTACTGCATCAGAGCTGGTTTGTTTAAGATCGAGAAAGTTTTTAACTAACCTCTTTGCGTATTTATAATCATCGCCACAGCCGCCACTATTTAATTGTGTAGTATTGTAATTTCTCCTAGTTCTTAAGCAAGAACATCGATATAAATCTCCTGAAGCGCAACCTTTGGCAACGGCGTGAGTTAGTGAGGCAGCAACCAAAGCGTGCACGAATGCCGTTTCTCTATAAATCTTATTAAAAATACTTTTTTTCGCCTTCCGATTGAATACTAATGAACAGTTCCACCTGTCGTATTGAAAATACTCTTCACACGCTTCTATTGCTTGTGTTTTTGCAGTAGATAAGACAGTCTGCAAGCCCGGATCTTTTCTACATATTTTAATTTGTCGAGCTGTAGAATTTATCACCTTACATGCACCAGGATAAATCACTTGAGATCTATCGACAAACAAAGCTTCTGCAGTCCTCTGCAGCACTGGCTTTGATCTGAAACCATAATCGTTTCTAAATTCGTGCTATGAATTAAAACTAGACTATTTTTTTTAAATTTCAAAAATATAGGTATAGTTCCAGAATAATTATTATGCAAGAATTTATTAAATTAATCAACAAATTTCGCCAGTAAAACACTTACCCTTCAACCAAATACGAATCAAATATTAAGTACGATGTAAAATACACTATTAAATAATATGTGAATAGTGTGAACTTATACATGGTGATAACATGATTAAAACTTTAGATTTCTTTTTACTGTTAAAAGCAATGATGACATTCTTGAATGCAGTTTCTAAATGAATTCACAGGTCACATTTTGCTGAAGACAAAGCCGTTATCGACGACAAGTTTATCGGGAAAAGGGTGCGTCAAGCCTAATAAGGTGTTGGCAAACCCAGACATCAGTATTCATATCTTAGTGTCAGCGTGTAAATAATGACTCTTAGAACAAAAACTACTGCTATAAATCGCATATACGTTCTTTCTGTACTTTTCTAGGTAAATTTAAAAATTTTGGAAACTTCTCTTGTTAATTTTTAGAATTTAATAAACCTTATATGTAGTACCTAATTTAATTAAGATTTTATATATAAGATTTTATAAATCCAACTTGCTGTGAAATAGCTTTGTTTAGAAACAACTTTTGGGTTCTTACATATGAAATTAGCGTTTTATTGTACAGACCACTTTGATCTGAAACATCTCTTTCCTTCCTTTTTGGTTAAGAGTTCCAAATTCAAATATATAAATTCATTTAGAGGTACCTTTGAGTTTTGAAAACAGTCATTCATTTGTTTTTTCCTCATTATTTTTTTCTTTGGCGTCGCTTATTACCGCACAATGGAAAACATGAAATATCGGTATATTTACGAGTACGGGTTCTACCGTGGCACCAGTGCTGCAGCGCTCGCAGTTGCATTGGCTGAACCCTGGAGACCCAGCCAAATCCTGCCCTAAACGAAAATTAACTCAGAAAAAGTTACTTGTGAGTGATTGATGGACTAGGGCGGGTGTCGTTCACTACAGCTTTCTAAAATCTGGTCAAACGATTACGGCAAATATCGATTGTCAGCAACTGCAAACCGTGAAGGAAGAACTAGCCGCTAAACAACCGAGATTGGTCAATCGCTCTAGGCCTCTGCTGCTTCACGACAACGCAAGACCACACACTGCATAACAAACAACCACTAAGTGATGAGCTACAATTGGAATGTCTGCGACATTCACCGTACTCCCCGGACCGTGCTCCAACAGATTATCATTTTTTCCGGAATTTGGACAACTTCTTACAAGGAAAAAAATTCAACTCCTATGCGGCAGTCCAAACCATCTTCAAAGAGTTTATTGTTTCTCTCCCCCATGTTTTTTTTAGTAAAGGGATCAATGACCTACCTATGAGATGGGGATTAATTAAATATATTTTACAAAAAAAAATTGGCTTTATATTCCTCCCGTACAAAATGCCAATTTCATATGTAAGGACCTATTAATAATATACTTACATTTGTTTGCTGAATTGAAAAGAGTTTATCCCTTTTTAACCCTAAACATGACCAAAGAACCAACAGAACATACAGCAGTAACGGCAGAAAATGTATGGACTACTGAAGTGTTGGTGCGAGAAGACCCACGAATCATATATACGGACATCGAAAAGATTGTAGGCATAAGTTCGGGGAGCGTTCATACCATCCTACATCAACATCTTGGAGTGAGGAAGCTTTGTTGTCAATGGATCCCTCGTTTGCTCTCCGAAAGCGAATAAGAGTGCCTTGAAATGCGTCTACGTTTTTAAAACGGGGCATCTAGGCGTGTTTCAGAAATCGTTACTAGTGACGAGACATGTATTTATCAATATGATCCAGAAAATAAAAAGCAATCATCGGTATGGGTCTACTCATAAGAACAGTTACCGACAAAACTGCAAAGACCTCGCAACGTCGGAAAAAAAATGGTGGCCAGTTTTTTTTTTTTTTGCGGAGCGGACATTTGTCGACGTCAATGCTGAAAATTGTAGGTCAGTCAACTCTGAATGGTATGCTACGTTGCATTACCCAAAGCTTTTCAAGCTGTGCGGGAGAGAAGACCAAAGACCGGGCTTCGGGGAATCATACTGCATCACGATAACGCCTCTTCACATACATCTCTTAGAACAAAAGCATTTATTGAGGAATCTGGTGTAAAAACTCTAAGTCACCCACTTTCTTTTTCTTGATTTCTTTTTGTTCCCAAGAGTCAAAGAAAAAATAAAAGGCAAGTTTTTTTTAAGCGCCGAAGAAGCCGTGGCTGCCTGCGAAGAAGTGATTTCCGACCTGTCAGATCAAGACTAGCAAAAGTGTTTTCAGAGTTGGTTTAGGCGAATGGAACTTTGTATAGAGCATGATGGAGAATATTTTGAAAAGATGTAAAATAAATATTAATAGTATCTAGAATATTTTTTGTATATCTCAAAACTTATTAAGTATCCCATGTATATACTCTATATCTTTTTTCTTTCTAACTTTTTTCACAAAATATGTGGGCTATATTTTGTGGAAAAAGTTATAACATGATAAGTTTTAACATTTTGTTGACGATCCATTATATTTGAATTGAACGTAAATCGAATAAGGTCTTGTACGTCGTTATCCCAAATATAATCCGAAGTATTTAATGGAGTGCTGGATAATTTAACTAGAGCTCATAAATTTATAAAGTTCATAAATTTTATAAAGTTCATATAATAATATTCTACTATAAATGCTTGCTATAATAAATGAAATGATAAAACTTTAATCAAAGTAGTGTTTGGGACGAGTTTTGACTTATAATTCTTTTAATTTCACTAATTAGTGTTATCTTATAGGTATATGTTTGTTTGCCGTTAATTTTAATTGATGTCAAATATTGGATATATCTTAACATACTATAAATGTCTATTCACTCTTTACAGCCTATAAAAGTCCACTGAAAATAGTCCCGCTTGGCAAGCCGGTGGGCAACCACAATTTTGAGTTGTTAGAAAGATGTAGCTGCTCATCTTCCGATTTAATTTCCTTCTCTAGTTTCCTACGACACCCAAGGGATGGTATGGGGTAGTGAATATTCTTACACCGTAACTACACAGTTATAACGGTTGTGATACAGCATGTTAAAATTTAATATAATCACTTATATATATCGGGTGTCCGGTAATGAATGGATAACCTTGAAATGTCTTATAGTACAACTTATGGCCGTTCTGAAGCAAATACGAAACATAATATATCACAAGTAGTACCTTTGATATATTTTTTTTAACGAAAAGTCGATTTTTTTTCTATCTTATTGTTACGAGCTTGAGGTTCGTGACAATAAAAATTGCCGATAGAATTACCTAAATTAACAATTTAATTCACTTTACACTAATTAAAGTTAAAAACACTAATAATTAATCACACTGATTCACTTTATTCCGCTCCGAAGCTTCGCTTGTCTCGCCAACTTTAATACTGCCTCGATCGCTTTTTTTTTTTTTGCGCCCGAAGCAATTAAAGGGCTACCCTATACGTAGGGAGGCGGAAAATGCATTACGCATACCACGATAGCCGGTCTATCGTGGTTATGAGGGGCTCACTGTCCTACCGGGGACCCTAAGTGATACCCTCTAAAAAACCGCCTTTGGGGACAGGCAACCGGCTAATTAAGCTCTATTGTGCCTTATCATGAGCGACCCTCTTTTGGGAAAAGAGGGCGCAGGCGGCTAAGTGCCGCTGAGGGAGTGCCTACGAAGGCAAATTAATGTTAGATATTACAATAATTTTATTTAATTAGAGTTGGCCTGAGCCGCCAGGAGACAGTTCAGGTCGTTTGAAAGTTTATTAGGCGGGTCCGAGAGAGAGTTTCTCGGCCTGCGGACACGATAGCGAGAGGGGGGTGGGGCTGCATAAGAAGCTGCCTCACGAATTAAATGGTTTGGGTGCGACTCTGAGGCTTTGAAGAAGTTCTCAGAGAGTTTTTTAAAAAATTGTTGAATTGTTGGGAGCTCTAAGTCCCGATGAAGGTCGGCATTACGGACGTACCACGGTGCGTTCGCAGCTCGACGACAGAAGAGGTTCTGAACTATTTGGAGTTCATTTAAAATGTTAGGGTTTGCGTGGGCAAAGACGGGGCCCGCGTAGGACATGACTGGTACCTCGATCGCATCTTGCAGCGCCTATATATACAAATTAGCAATGAAGCATCCGGAATATTCAAGTAAATGCGCGCAAAGCGACGAGTGTTCGAGTGTAGATTTTCTAGAAACTTAGTTCTTCGGTTTGAGACTAGATGGCGCTGTCGATTGAAAGATTTGTGATGTCATTTTCTGCAAAGCTCCCCTCGCTCTCGTTCCTGATACTAGATGGGCTAGTGTATGACGTTGACTTAATCACGCAACATTATTTTACTCTCTTGAACACTATGACCAAAAATTTATGATTTCTATTGGTTTTTTGTTCTTTTATTATTATACACTAAGTGTGCTGATAGATAAAAAGTAAACAGTATGAATAGCTTTTGCAGTTTTTATTTAAAAAATTCGCAAATTAATTTATTTCTGAAAAACATGCAAAAAATATTATTTAAGCGAAGTTCAAACCTCTTGAGTATGAAAAAAATGTATGAATGTATGGGTGACCAATAGTTTTACAATAATATCGGTTTCATGTAGATTTTATAATGGTATAATTCATAAATGTATATTCCATAAATAGTGACTTATTGCCATTAATGTAGAAAAGGAGAAAATTTGACTAAGTAACAAAATTTGTAATATGGGAACATTTTTTAAATTGAATTGTGTCTGATCATTGGAGATTAATAAAAACAACATTTAAAATTAAAATATTTTATTTTTCATTAATTTACAAAAAATGTTCAAATTGTTTGCATCCCACTCTTATGCATGCCCTACATCTTCGGATAAATGATCTTCTGAGCAGTCTTGTGTACCGTCGCTCGCATATTGTTGATGCGCTGCTCTGACACGACTGCGTAGTTCGTCCAATCACCACACAGGCTTACAGTATACTTCCTCTTTCAGACAGCTCCAGTAAAAAAATCCAATGGATTTAGATCCGGTGAACGTGGAGGCCACAAAATTGGCCCTAGACGTCCGATCCATCTATTTGGGTATCTGCTATTTAAATATGCACGAACCGAAACAGCATAATGCGCAGGACAACCGTCATTTTGCAGCCAATACGATTCCCTCAGCTCATCGTGAACCTCTTGTAATAAATTGGGGAGATCATTTTGAAGAAACTCCAAATAACTTTGCCCCGTTAAATTCCCCGGTAATTCAAATGGGCCAATTATCATACCATTTAATATTCCAGTCCAATAATTTATTTTAAATTGGTATTGCGACCTGTCTTCATGCATAAGATGGGGATTTTCTAGTTCCCAACTATGTAAATTGTGTAAATTTAAGTAACCGTCTCTTTTAAGCGTTGACTCATCGCTCCACAAAATTTTATTAAAAAATTGCGGGTCTTCTTCCATCTTTGCCAGCTATTGCCGGCAAAAACGCACTATTGAGAGATAATCTCTTGGTTGGAGAGTTTGCACGCGTGTGACGTGGTAAGGGTGGAATTCGTTTTTCTTTAAAATATCGTGTACGGCCGATTTTCCAATACCTGTGTGTCGAGCTATTGCTCGCGTAGAGGTTGAAGAATCGTTTTCAATCTCCTCAAGCACCACGTCTTCTACATCAGGACGAGCGATTCTTCCAGCGCTAGCACCACCGACACCACTACCTAGCATTCTTCCTTCGGAGTAAGAACCGTGGACTCTTATAAATACGCGGTAGTCTGGGTGGCGCGCATTAGGGTACCTCTCCCTATAAAGAGCTGCGGCTGCATTTGCGTTGCCTCTGCATTCTCCCTAAATAAAATGCATGTTTGCATATTCTTATGCCGTGTACTGATGACGTGGCATTTTGATAGGTACAGTGCTGTCCGCTAGTTGCGCTAAAACTCGAAAACGGCTCGAACGATTTTGATGACAGTTTGTGTGTGCGTTTGCCGGTAGAGGAGACAGATGGCTGGATGGTTTAGATTCAGAGCTAGACCCTGTAGGTGGTGATGTTGTCTAGATATAGAAATCACCCGTGCGGAGCCGGGCGGATCGCTACTTACAAATACGAAACGAAATAAATCTGCCTTTATAATGATGATAAAACGTCCGCGAAACGGTCAATTGTGATTGTCAATATTGTCAGTGTTTAGAGGTTTCTAATGATGGGCGATTGAAGCTCCAATTAAATGTGTACCATTCGTGCTCGCATTAATCGATTGCTGAACCATAGTTCAGCATATTGAGAAGCATATCTCAACATATTAAGAAGTCACGAGCGTCACTCCTAAATATACGGTTATCATTTGCTCTCATTGAACATCTATGCACGGTGCGTCAACTGCCTCATCCAGTGTTTTGTCATTTGCCATCAATGTCTTAGTAATGTAGGCAATCTTTTATTTTATAGCATAAGCGTGATAAACGAGCACTCTGTCACCTGATTGTAAAAGAATGCCGTGGCCCATAGACGTCTTACATCTCTCCTCGATTAAAATTGAAATGCAGATGCGTTGTCACCCATAAAGACTAAGATGGAAAACCCCTTATCCAGTAAAAAGGGTCTCCGGTTCTCTACACTCACTATACGAAACACAGCACTAATAAGCTGCTATTTTACGCTGGTATTCTATGAAATGTGGTCCTTTCCTGGAACCGACCCATTCGTGTTGCAACCAATAATATATGTAGATGGCTCTACCACGAAAACGCATGGCTCTGCCACGTAAAAATTTTAAGTTACTTTAAAATGCTTAAAGTAAATACCATTGTTTGTATCAAAAGTGTCATTCACTTAGATATTGACAATCACAATTGACGTTTTTAAAGTTTTATATAAAGTTCACTTTCTGATATGAACAATTATTTGGCTACGTACCTTTGGGAATTTTGTGCACAAAACAGATAACAAATCAGATCTGCTGTCACGTTTCAAAAGTATATAGGCTTATTATTGCCTATTAAACGAATGTATAATTCTTTTCGCGAACTTTCCAAAATCAATTTTTTTTAATTGAAAACGAAAAATACTATGACAATATTATGACAACTAACACTTGACAAGATGACAATAACTGAAACTGACAGATTTAAACGGCTAAGTCTAGATGTGAAATATCTGATACTGTGATTGAGAATTCAGCTGCCCTGAGGGGGAGTAAATAAGTACTAATTACCGGGTAATATTCAACCGTGCAGTGGCAGTGTAAGAATATCCTCTGCGACCTCATATTTATTAAAACTTCAGAATTCAGAATTCATAATTAAACAAAACAAAAATAAACAGCCATTTACATTCCATGGCTTCCCACATGATAGGTGAAGAGATTAAAAAATAGATTGAGTTGAACAATTGATATTATCAAAAGTTATCGTGTTTATCTCTTCATGCGGACTTGATAAATCTACACCACATGCCACTAAAACAACTTTTTTTTTAATCACATGGGTGTCGTAAGAGGCGACAGAGGGAAACTGAAATATAATATGAGCAAAAACATCTTCCTGATAACGACTCAAAATAACAATAAACTGGAGTTGCCAACTACACAACAACAACTCTGGCAAAACCTCCTCTGTAGTAATCTATCGGGGAGGACAGCGGTGGACTTTTAACGGTAACAATAACGGTAGTGTCACATATAGGTAATGTTTTACCAAAAATTAAAATAACATAACGAAACATAACATAAACACTCACGCCTGTCAGAGGGCAAACAACGGACTTTTGGCGGGATCCTGACACTCTCGCCTATTTCATGTCCTGTGAAATTTCAATTTCAGAACGACTATAAGTTAGTAGTAAAATCCAAAAGATTCTAACTGAGAGAAAAGGAAAAGAGAAAAGTAGAGTAGTAGTAGAGTAGAGTCACCAGAAACAATGGCTCAAAACACCAAGAAGAAACAGATTACTTACAAACATATTAGTAAACCATCTACAAGTAACATACAAGGAATAGTAAAACAAGCATACTCAATTATGTGGCACAAGGTAGAGAGGCAGCTTCATCGGTGTCTGAGCCAAATACCTCAAAAAACTAAAAACTGCCTCCCTTAACTGTAATCAGAACAAGACAAATCAAATACGTATAAAAATATAATGAAATACAAAATATAGAATATAATCAAATCATATACCTACGCATACATGCTCTTCGTTTTTGGATACTCTTAATTTAGCCCATCTTCAATGTGTCACCAATTTGGTCAACAAACTTTATCTAGTGCATCCCCTGTCGACACTGTCACTCAAAACAATACTGTCGAAATTGACTAATAGTTTATTCTACTTATAAAGTCATAAACAAACTTCGAGAAAAAGAATATGAAAAAAAATTAAAAGAGCCTACTCTTTTCTTAAAAGACCAACCACGCATCTGCAATACCTCTGGTGTTGCAGTTGTTCGTGAACGGCGGTAGTCACTTGTAATCAGGTGAGCTGAATGCTCCTTTGCCCCCTCTTATTTAATAATATATTACACACGATTTTCTCAAATCATCCACATGAACAAAATAACAGAAATATAAGATATGTATGGTATATATGGTTGTAAAACAACTCTTGTGACTTATTTGCAACAATTGTGTCATCGAAAATGTTTGCTTTCGATTTATTTGCCTTCATATCACTAATATTTGTGCAGTCATGTAACGGAGCTAAGCACAAACGCCTATTTCAAATATGTAAGTGCAAACGTGATTGGACGCCCACCACTCGTTGTGGATTCACGAATACAACCAAGTGATATTATTTTAATCCATCCGGAAATAATTGATGGAAATAAATTTGACCGATAGAATAAAGGAATAAATAATCTTTAAAGTTTTTTTATTAATATTATGTAAGGGCTACCGAACATGCGACTCACCTAATGGTAACTGATAAGTGATCACCGCCCCCCATGTACATCCGCACCACCAGAGGAAATGTAAACCATTTAGAAAGGATTAGTCTCTTTTCTTGTAGGTTGCGTCATATCGATTCGGACAATCGCTGGCAATATTAAAAAGTGATCGTGTGCGACAAAAAATTTCTGGAGCACTGCTAACAACCGAGATAGTAAGGGTGGAGTTTAAAACAGTGTACAATGATAGAATTTACGGGTTCGAATATGTCCGTTTCGCGTTCAATTAATTTTAATTTATAATTATATTTTTATAATTCTTTAGTTCTCACTTTATTTTATCGGATTTCACGTAATACCAGATGGATCCAGTGTTTTGGATAATCACAAATAACATATTGATTATCCTGTCTGAATATAGTTGTGATTCTTTAAATTCACGTCAGTGATTTCAAAAATAACTGTCGTGTTCAGACTAAATAGCCAGGTGAAAAATGTTCACTATTTCATTTCAATAAAGTTGATTTTTAACTCCTCAGACAACGTTTATTTAAAACGATACAGCCGGAACGTATCAATGGTGAAGCCATAGACTAGAACCACAACTTTTACACAATAAGGCTTACAAACGAGCACACAATCTCATAGACATCTTCATATATACCCGACTATGAATCAAAGTGCAGCTGCGAAAATGTTGTCACCTTAGATGATTAAAATGAAATGCCTAATTTCCAGCTAAAGGGATTAAGCTGCTATTTTAGGAAATATTTTCTCCGGTCAAGCTGAGCCAGTGCTACAATCATTATACAGCTGCAGCATAACTCTACCACTTATATATGTACCACGTCTAATTATTATGCTTTGGAATCGAGATCGTTAGCGTAAGACCGATACTAGCACTAGTCTGGTACCTTCGATTTCAATATACTCGTTAATATCATATTAATCATATTTCATACACCATATTAATTTAATTTATTCATCGTTAGTCGTCACTAGTTCAGTTATTAGCAGCATTTGAAGTTAATACATTATTTCCTCTTACACCTTATGTTTTAAAATCCATAAAAGGAAGAAATATTAAAATTTTTACACATACACATAACCTTCTATAACAGTATTTGTATATCGAGGTATAATAATTCATTATTTTTTTAAGTTACCCTTACACTAAGATTTTCTCTTGTATGGGGGGAGTTGGAAAGGGGGTAGATTTCACTTTTTAATTTCTTTAAAAATACCCTCTCCAAACTCAAACAGTTCGTGTATTGGTGTGAAGCGGTCGGCGCGGATCGATAGGACGCGGCGCGATGTACGCTGCGTCCCTCTTAAAATATGTTTATAGCGGTAACAGTAGAGGTGATGTTAATTTAATAATAGGTGTGTACCTATTATAAAAAAAAATCATATGAATTTGAGACGTATTCAAAATTAAGAGGAGAGACAATAAAGAGCAACAAAATGTCTTTGGAAGCATTCAATGTGAAATTTATATATACGAACAGAGTCCAAACGTAAAATAGCAACTTAACACTGCTTTGGTTTGCATGGTGAGTGAGAACCGGAGACTCTTTTACTGGCAACAGATCGTTCTATATTAGCCCTCAGAGGTGAGAATGTAGCTACGTTTTTTTTTCATAACCGAAGTTAAATCGCGGTCTATAAGCCACAGCATCCACTTACCATCAGGTGGACTGTGTGCTCGTTTGTTACCTTTAATTTTATAAATAATCTTTATTCTTGTCTTCTTCATCATTTTTTATCTTCTTTTCTCAATCCACTGCTTGATATAGCCCTTTTTAAAAATGGTCAACTCGTATGTCTTACGCTAAAATACTATTTAAAAGTTGTAGCTTTATGAGGTATTATTTCTTAAATTTTCTTTCTAGTAATATTTGCGTCTTTAATTTTGAGCTTGTCTAAGAAAATTATTACAATATTTTCTTTCTTCTTTATTATCTTTCATATCTAAATTGGTTATATTAATAGGGTCTGAAAGGTTTTATACTATCCGCGTTTGGGTCTAAAAGCACTATTTGGAATAAAATATTTCCTATTTGAAACATTGTGAGTAAAATAGAACAATGGCAAATATATCACAATAAATTAAATTGTCAAAGCTCAAGGTTATTAATTGATATGCATCCTTGTGGTGAATGCATGTTGAGTGAGTATTAAATAGCCTAGTTGGCGCAGTGCCAAGGTTCAATGTGCCGAGAGGGGACCTGTCTCGAAACAATATAAGAAACTTTTCAACTAAGCAATATTGAAGTCACACTAAATTATTCTCTTTGTGAATACTTCATCACCGGCAATTTTTCCGGCCCGATACGACTAAGAAATCTTCAATAAAAGAGCTTATTCCTTTCTAAAAGGCTGGTAACGCACCTGCAAATCCCCTATTCTTGCAGTTGTTCATGGGTGGCGGTAATCACTTACCTTATGGTATGGTGAGCCGTATGCTCGTTTTCCCCCTCTTCCATAAAAAAACATTTATTTAGTCACGCCGGTATTCCCGAGAGTGTAGACAGAGTCCATAGAGCAGCGAGCTACTTGGACCAAGTTTAGCCTAAAAAATGGGCTTAGATGCAAAATTGCGAATGAAGTGGTAGGTGGTTAATCCGCCACCCACACAATCAAAAACCTAATATCCCATTAGTCGCCTTTACGACATGCCGGGCAAGTAGCACAGTTGGCAAATTCTTTCTTAATTTAATATAGTCTTCATAAACACGATACCTATAAGTGCTATACCGACATGAGACATAAAATAGATACAGTATAAAAACAAAAGTGCCTTTACCACTTACCTTCTTGTTAAATTAATCCAAAATCGATACAAAAAAGGGCCATTACAACAAAAAAATTCATTAGTACTAACGTGTATTGAAATTGAGCTCATCGCGCGTTATAATTTTTTTGTAATATTAAAGAGGCAGATGAACTCACATTGCACAAACGTCATACCGACGAATTCCAGATACAGGCCGGATACAGCTGTGCAGGCACTACTGCTTAACATCAGGAATTACGATTAATATAATAAATAAAATTACAAATTTTGTGGTAGCTGTGGTATTAGATGTATAGTTGTAGCACGAATGGGTCGGCTCGACCGGGGAAGACCAGGCTCTCATAGAATACCTGCGTGAAATAGTAGCTTAATGCTGCTGTATTTCGTATGGTGAGTGTAGAGAACCAGCGACCCATTTTACTGGAAACGAGGCATTCCATCTTAGTCCTCACGGGTGACAACACATCTGCATTTTGATTCGTAATCGAGGATAGATGTAGATGTCTATGGGCCACAGCAACCACTTACCATCAGGTGGACTGTGTGCTCGATTGTCACCCTATCCTATAAAAAAAATTAGTTAGAGGATAGTACTTACCACGACGGACTACTAGGCAAAAAGGTATCCTACCAACTAAAAAATTTAAGGCGAATGCTTATCCCCTTAGCTCTTAAAAGCCATTTTTTATTTTGACTTAAATATCTTAATCGAAGTGTCGAATGATAATATACTACTTTCCTCTTTACTTACTTTTATACGTAGTGGAACCACGCTGCAGCTATATTATGGTTGTAGCACGAATGGGTCGACTTGACCGGGAAGGACCACGCTCTCACAGAATACCAGCGTAAAATAGCAGTTCTATGCCGCTGTATTTCGTATGGTGAATGTAGAGAACCGGACAC
This sequence comes from Parnassius apollo, assembly GCA_907164705.1. NCBI lineage: Eukaryota > Metazoa > Arthropoda > Insecta > Lepidoptera > Papilionidae > Parnassius > Parnassius apollo. Next base: position 2,282,799 of record CAJQZP010001607.1, on the reverse strand, counting down.
CCTTTTTACAAGAAATGAGGCATTCCATATTAGTCGTCAGGGGTGACAACGCATCTGCATTTTGATTCCTAATCGAGGGTAAATGTAGATCTCTATGGGGCACAGCATCCGCTTAACATCAGGTGGACTGTGTGCTCGTTTGTCACCCTTGTTCTATAAAAACAAAGAAGATTTATACAACATGTAACAAAAACCTTGTGGTTGCCGTTAACTGCATTATCAGAATCATTATCCAAAAAAACACATTTAAAAAAATTAAATTTAATGAAAAAAAATTATTTCTATACGCTTGGATACTGATTCTTATAACGCAGTTAACGGGATCCACAGGGTTTTTGTTACATGTTGTATATATATATATATATATATATATATATACATTGAAGATTGTACAAGGTAGAATCACCGACAGATACGCGTCGTCTTATGGCCCGGCTACACGCTCCGTCTTACCTGTGAGCATGCCTGCACAAACCATTTTGCACAGGTAAGCGCGTGCGTGTGGACGGCAGACGGTAGCACGCGCAGGCGACTTGCGTAATCGATGACGTGCTGAAGATTGGACTGCGCGGGCTTGGTTTGCACGGTTTTGCCTGCGAGCTTACTTGAGCGTGTGGCCGGTTATTCAAGCGGCGCTTCAGTCCGTCTAAATTGTTTTGACGACACATGTCATGTTATATAGTCTTAAATTAAAAAAAAATCTGTAAGCATGATCCTAGAGATTTTTTAACCGACTTCGTAAGATTGTACAAATCGTTACCGGCGTTGTGGAAATTAAGAGTAAGAAATATTCCGACAGGAACAATAAAAATGAAGCTTATCATTTATCAATTGAAAAACTAAAAGAGATACATAAATATAACCTAAGTACCTTTTTAATGATGTGTAATAAATATGTTGGCTTAACAACTTGTGGCGCTGGTAATATTGTTAACAGATTTCCAAAAATAAAACAGGTTATCAATTCAATACGTATGTATGTAATATTTTTGGAATTGCACAATATTCGAAATATACAATATGTAACAAAAACTCTGTGGTTCCCGTTAAGTGTGTTATCAGAATCCGTATCCAAGCGCGTAGAAATATTTTTTTTTCAAAAAACACATTAAAAAATTAATTTTAATAAAAAAAATTGCAAATTGTATGTGGTTTTATTTCCTCTAACTCACACGAGTATCGGTAATGCGGGGTCTTTGACAATTCTCTTACTCCTCTGCCAATGCAGAAATAATAAAACAACATAAAATTTGCAAATTAATTTTTTTTTCATTAAAATAATTTTTTATAATGTGTTTTTTAAATCATTTCTATATGCTTGGATACTGATTCTGATAACGCAGTTAACGGGAACCACAGGGTTTTTGTTACATGTTGTATATGCAATAATATGAGGTTCCGTTTAAAAAAAAACCTCTTCTGGCCATATCATGACGTGACAACTCTCAAAACACTTTGAGGTTTAACAGTCCAGTTTGCGCGAGCTTACCTGCACGAGCCGTTGTACAGCCATGACTGCACAGTGCACAGGCCTGAACTGCGCAGGCAAGACGGAGCGTGTAGCCGGGCCATTATATACGAATTACTTGTAGTTCCTGGCTAGACAGGCAATGCCCCGCCGCAGCGGTATAAGTTATTGTACTGAAGAGGTCGGGTTGCGTCGGGATCTACTTACTGAGGTCGGTGGTGTTTCCACTGTGTTTTAGGCAGAATATCTTAGATAACTTTTTAAATTAAAATAAGAATAAACAAGTTACGTATTTGATGGTTTAAATTTAATCATATATAAATGAATTTGAAGTGTCGGTATGTAATATCGAAAAAACTGTCTATTATCGAGCACAAGTGGTTATTTTAAGACATGAATATGATGTCCGTGATAATCCTTGTAATACCTAAACCGGTGTTGATACAACTTCACGATAAAGTAGAAAGCAATGCCAGAAGTAAATTTATATCGTAATGGAGTATAAATGTAGATGTCTATGAGCCACAGCATCCACTTACCATCAGGTGGATTGTGTGCTCGTTTGTCAACCTTATTCTATAGAAAAAGTGATCAAGACTATAATTTATTTAGAAAACTACGAGTATTTTTGGAATCGAAAAATTTATAAAATAATTGGTCATATATCTATATAAAAAACAAAAAAAAAGTTTCTTTTACCTATGTCCGATAAAGACTTTGAAACCATCCCACGGATCTTGATGAATTTTTTTCTGTGTATGTAATGGATCCCTTGAAGGTTTATATTCACATTTGGACCCGATAGATGGCGCTTTTGCGGAAATCCAGAAATCACCCGTGCGAAGTAGGGACGGAACGCTGGTTGATGATAAAATCTAAATGACGCCACATTAATAAATCCCACTCAAGTGAAGCTGAGGTGGGGCACTTGTATACGACAAAATTAAAAGTTTTCATTACAAACAGTCTAATGCTACACATATAAAAAGGATGAGAAAAGATACTTTTTAATCATGAACTCTAAAATCTCTTACTTAACTTACTTAAAAGCTATGTTTTAGTCTCAGGTAGTTTGAGACTGACAAGTTATGAATATGTATCATCGAAAAGATTAGACAGAATATTTCCTGATAAATTTGAAAATGGAACAATTAAAAAATATTAAATATTTTAATAAAAAGCATCAAATAAAATAGTTTATTTGTTACTGGCAGTAAATTTTCACAACATTGGTGTACAATCAACGTGATTTTCGCCTCAACTGTACTCATGACCGAATGATGTGTGCTCATGAATGAACCAAGAACCGGTCATGATAGCCGGTCTCAACGGAAACAAGTATTAATAATAACTATAACCATACTAACTATAACTATTTTTTTAATCTGCGCAGGGCAGAATTATAGTGCATGAGTGTGTGGGCGAACACAGTTGCACTCTTCTATTTCCTCACTCTCAATGTCCGATTGAACGGCAATCCAACACGAGCACAACAAGCGCAGTCCCAACGGCTTTATGTGGTTTCCGAGTGACCAGGGGAAAACACCGCCAAACATCCTGACTCCAAGCTGCTACGGATAATTTAAGAGAGAAAAACCTAATAACTGAACCCGGACTGCATGTTCAGCATTCGTGCTTTCAATCATTAGATCGACGAGGCAAAATACCTTAGAAAATATCCTGTATAAGAGAAGGCCTTTTAAGAAACAGTTATTTAAAAAAAAATACGTTTATTGTATAGAACAACGAAATCGAGTACCCAACAGAATATAATATTCTTTTACGGCGGAGGTATATCGTATTTTCGTGTTCCGTCTAGACTAGGGAGTTGAGTGTTGAAGTCAAATGATTATACTGAAGATTCATTATTATCATTACAGGGACATGTTAACGAAGAACGGGGCTCACGACCTACAATCAAAATGGCGGCTTATTCATTCGAAAATGTCGACTTGAAATATGAAGCCAGCTTTTGAGAAAGGTCTACGTTAATCAATAGACATAACAAGCTGATGATAATGAGTGTAGTTTTAGTTACTATCACTATAACCGTATACTAATACATATTATGATAAACAGTTATAATGATTGTATTTGTAGCTAGTAAAATTTGTCAAAGTTTTAGTATATGAGCCGTAAATTTTGCTAGATGATAATAAATAACTATTGTTGTTTTTTAACTGAAAATATATCCGATAGTTAGATCTCTAGCACTTACTCGTATATATTAGCAGCAGCTCAAAAGGTGGGAGACATCTACTACAATCGTCACTCCGCCTGCAAAGGGAAGTCATTAAGGAAATTATTTTGTACTAGAGGAGCATTTCAACCGAATGTTGATCGAAGTAATAAGATATTGTAATCGGTACTGCAAGGTAACACTTAATATATATTAATGATTTTATGATAAAAGTATAATCGTTTTACGAAAGAGAGCTGTGGTGGCTCAAATGGAGCTTTATGTTCAATGAGATTATGTATTAAACATTATCCAAATTATTATAGTAAGTAGTTTATTATTTGCTCAGGTTTAAGCTAAAATCCGTTACACGAGTGTTACGAGAATTCTCCGAAAATATATACTAGATAACTGCGGCTCCGCGGCTAAGAGACTTTTTCTTAAGAAAGACGTGAAGCTATTAATAAACCAAGTTTTGTAATAAGACTGAAGAAGTATAAATATTAAAATATTTTATACGTGGTAGAGCCACGCCGCAGCTATATTATAGCTGTAGTACCCGATACATCCGCACATTTTTTAAATAGAATAAGGGTGACCAACGAGCACACACTCTCCCTGGTGGCAAGAAGATGATGTGGCCCATATACATCTAAATTAATCCTTGGTTAAGATTCAAGATGCAGCAGATGCAGATACGTAGTCACTCCTGAGGATTAAAATGGAATGCCTCGTTTCTAGTACAATGAGTCTTCGGTTCTCTACACTCAGCATACGAAACACAGCAACATTGAGCTGCTATTTCACGCTGGTATTCTGTGAGAGCGTGGTACTTCCCCGGTCGAGCCGACCCATTCGTGCTACAACCATAATATAGCTGCTGCAAGACTCTAACACGTATAAAATACGCTATATTCCAACACGCGCTTCGGTGAGGACAAACGTGCTAAAAACATGCTCATAAGCTTGCTTAAAATTAGCGTGCTCTGCAACTATTCACATTTGCCAGCAATATGCACGCTTAAAGAATACTCATAAATAAGCATGCTCAAAGCAAACTTTGGATAGACGTGCTATTTGGCTCCAGGCTCTCAGCCAAAATGAACGTACAAAGATATAGTGACAGTGCTATCCGTACAGAACTAAATAAAATAATCATATTGCTCGCAACCAAATTATGTAAGAACATTTTGGTGAAAAAGAAAAAACAAAAAAAGAAGATTTGGGTTGGTAATTGGATAAACAGAAGAGAATCACTGGGAGCAAGTAATCGATTGTTGGCAGAGCTGTGAAGCGAAGATCTCGACAGATGTAAAAATCATTTGCGGATACTCCTGCACAAATTTTATGAGCTACTTTCTAATCAGGTGAACGGTATGCTCGTGTTCCCCCTCTCAACCCTAAAAACGAAACATTTGTATGCGGGATGCTACTCCAGCTAAAGTAAAACTTGAAATTACATTGAGATATTTAGCTGTCGGAGGTTCCCATATACACATTATCACAGGGTTGGAAGATCTACAATATCTGAAATTATACCTCAAGATTGTGCTGCAATATCCATAGCTTTAAAGAATTTCTTTCTTCTTTTTATACGTGGTAGAGCCATGCTGTAGTTATGTTAGTAGTATAGTTGTAGCACGAATGGTCGGCTCGACCGGGGAAGGACCACGCTCTCACAGAATATCAGCGTAAAATAATAGCTTAATGCTGCTGTGTTTCGTATGGTAAGTGTAGAGAACCTGAGACCCTTTTTACTGGAAACGAGGCATTCGAACGTGGCAACGCATCTGCATTTTGATTCGTAATCGGGGATAGATGTAGATGTCTATGGGCCACAGCAACCACTTACCATCAGGTGGACTGTGCGCTCGTTTATAATTCTATCGTATAAAAAAATTATGCTCGGGTAAGTAAAACGATGTTGTATGAATATTTCGAATATAAATAAAAATGGCAGCAAATAATTTTTAACACCTTTTTATATTTAGTATATTAATAAAAATGGCAACGATTAATTTTTTATCATGTATTCATATTTATAATAATAATCAAAATAGTAGCGAATAATTTACGAAAGTTTCCGTGCCTCACTCAACAAATTTATTTGATCTTGACCTTGTTGCGATTGGGCATTGCGTGCATCTGCATCGTTTTGTATTTTGGAAAGTGAAGTGTAGAATAATTGATGGATTGAAAATTTGAAGATGGAAGGGTATTCGTTTGTGTTTTCGAAGCACAAGTGAGGGGTTCAATGTTTGAATATTAAAGCTTTTAGGCTTGTGTTTGAGGCTGGAAGTGGTTAAATGTTTGAAGATTTAAGGGTGTTCGTTTGCGTGTTCGAAGCTGGAATTGTTGAATGGGTTTAATGTTTAATGATGAATAGGTGTAGGTTTGTGTGTTCGAAATTGGATTTTAATTCGATTGTATATGAGCAGACAAATCAGGATACATATTTCGACGTCTAGCCATAGTCAAAATTGCTTGTATTTCAGTCTGTACGCCTAATGCTTCGTATAATGGAAGTTGCCGCAGTTGAGATGCTACGTTCAATCCAAAAAAATGAAACTCGTCTTCTTCGCTTCGGTTGTTAATCGCGGAAGATATATTTTGTGAGCGATTTAGAGCCTCAGCAACACCATCTGTTTCTTCTATTTTCTTCACTTTTTTTCGTCTTCCTAAATAATCGTCAGATGAGCGTGATTTCTCAGTTTGAGTGAACGGCGGTGTCGATGTCGATGTCGGCGGCGTTGGTGACGATGTTATATTTGCATAAGCTGTTTGACTATTTTGTGTTGATTTATCAGACTCCTGTAAAAAATAATATTTGTTAGACTTGTACTTGACTTGGTAGGTACTTATACATATTTGTGTAAAATGTTTTAAGATATGTTGTTATTGTATTTCAGATTCCTGGCTATGAAGAATAGAAGCGCATTGAACATAGATTTCGAACGAAATGGAATTTCCCAGGACGTGTGGAAGCGATTGATGGAAAACATATAAATATGTTCGCTTCTGATGACTCTTCAGATTACTACAATTACAAAGGCTCTCACAGCGGTATATTCCTGGCATTAGTTGACCATAATTATTATTTTTCGTATGTGGATATTGGAACCAATGGAAGGGATTCCGATGGAGAAGTTTCTGAACGATCGAGCTTGGGAACGGCCTTGAAAGAAATACTGTCAACTTACTAGAGTAATTAGTCATTATGGGAGACGCTGCCTTTCCACTAAAAACTTATATTATGAAGCCATATGGAACGACACAAACGCATAAAGAAAAAATATTCAACTATCGTTTATCTAGAGCCAGACGAATAGTTGAAAATGCCTTTGGGATTTTACTGTATAATAATAATATAGATACGACACCAGATAAAATTGACACGGTTACATTGGCTGCTTGTTCTTTACACAATTGGCTTCGGAAAAGTGAGATATGTACATTACCCAACAATGTGCTGATTTTGAATACATACAACAACATATTGTTATACGAGGATCATGGAGACATCAATTGCGCATAGCCATGGAAAGTTTACGAGCAACTCGAAGTAATCACGCCCCTCGACGAGTGGTGGCATTAAAAAAAGCTTATGCACAACTTTTCGAAACAACGGAGGCATTGCCATGGAAAGATCATATGATCAATAGATACTTACCACCAAGTCGGATTCAACAGTTTCACGATAATTGTCCGTGTCTGCCATTATTAATTCCATTTCCGAGAACCATGGCATGGGTGGTTTATAAACGCCTGCTGCGCCAGCTCCGGACCGCTTCGAACTGTTGATTTTTCTCACTTCTGCATGATACACAGATCTTAGATTTTTAATTTTAGTTTTAATCATTTTTATTGTCAAACTTGAATCATTCATGTACTTTAATAAGGCCTCATAAGCATTATTACGTGCAATATTATTTTTATATAAAGGAGAATGAGTGTTCCACAGACATTCGTAACTTCGATAATATGACACAAAAAGCAAAGTTTTTTCTTTTCCCCAACGCGACATATTGAGTTTTTTTATTTTATTTTAAAGTTGACGCGGCAACTGTCGCGGATCGAGATCAATTCGATACTAGCATGCTCATAAGCAAACCTGTTCAGACGCGCTCGGAGCGCGCCCCCTTCTACCCGTAACCGCGCCTCATGTAGCATGTAGCATGCTCGAACGTCGGTTGATTTTTGAGCACGCTCAAAATAAGCATACTCATTACTAGCAATGTTTCGACACACGTGTTACTAACGAGCACTTGCTTACGTCAGTGCGATTTTGGTTACAACGCTCGTTGCGCGGTCATTAGTCGCGCGCTTTTATATACACGGGCCACCATTTTCTTGTACATTTGATCGTATATAGTGATCTGTGATTTGATCACGCACTTTCGTATAGCGTATATATTTTGATACGGATTTTTTATCGATGAAATCCAAAAGCGACCGACCTAAGCGACTCGCCCTGCTAACGCTCGTCGAACGCCATGCTGAGCGCGGTGTATGTACGCTATCAGCGCGCGCCTAACGCAACGCCGAGCGCCCAATGTGTACTAACTAGCTCTAAATCTAAATGGTGATAAAATGATGTTAACCTCTAGAAAACTGTTATACTGTTTATAATCATCACAAGATGTCGCCACGTGCACATTGAAAATAAAGTGTAGGTGCTCTGATGTGTACCTACCCCAGGTGTGAAGGGATTAATAGATACCACCCAGACGAAACTAGATCGTATCGCTAGTATACAATAAATATTTTAACATGTAACACAATACCTATAACAAAATTTAAAAAAAAATACAATTCACATTTAAAAATCAAATTCATTTCGAAATGATTTCTATTTAATTTGCAATCTAAGCAAGCTATCTGGGCTTCGAATTTTAAAATACAGCGTTTTAAAAAGTACTACGCGTACAGCAAAAATGTTCTTTAGTTTTTTACAATAAAACCTTTTCAAGAACGCAGTTAGTAGATAGCGTTCTTGAATTTTAAAAGCCTGCATGCGAATTCACTGTGAAACCTACAGCGGATATCGCAAAATGTTCAATAGTGATTTCCTTTCGTGTAGTGAAGTTGGAAACTGTTTTAAGGGTAGGAACGCATGCGCGTTTTCGATTACAAACAAACGCCCTGCTTGAGCCAAACGAAAGCTGTCGCTGCACTAGGCGACACGCTGGATTATTGTTATCTCTATTATTTAAAATATCATTCATATTGACAAATAGTTTTGTTGAATTATACGTGTTTGTGTTATCATATTGATATAGAAATTACTTCAATTTAAAACTGAACACTTGATTTAAATTAAAAATTATATTTTCTGTGAAGTTCAATAATTTAAAAGACAAAATTTAAAAGATTTTTTTGATTTGGTGATGCCCGTCTACTGATTCGGTAAGCATGCTTCTGTTCTATTAAATATTGATATAAAAGGACTTCAGATTCTATGTTATTAATTTATTGTATTTTTAAATATCTCTTCGTTATGAAATTGCACATGGACGCTAAAATGAGAAAATAGTCTTAACACAAACATTCGTGTAAAATGTATTATTACTTTTGATCTGATAAATCGCTTTTATGTCATTTAAATCGGTTGATAAATTATTTTAATGAATTCTTAGCTATTAGTTATGAACCATTAGATATACATATGGATTTAACTGTACTCGTTATTTTGTATTTTGGGGTACAATAAAGAGTAAAAATATCTTTTTTCATAGTATAGGGTGACAAACGAACACACAGTTCACTTGATGGTAAGTGCATTGTGTGGCCCATAGACATCTATTTTTATCCTCGATTAAGAATAAAAATGCAAATGCGTTGTCACCCCTGAGGACTAAGATGGAATGCTTTGATTCCAGTAAAAAGGGTCTCCGGTATTCTGTGAGAGCGTGGTCCTGCCTCGGTCGAGCGGACCCATTCGTGCTACTATAATATAGTTGCAGCGTGGCTCTACCACGTGAAAATATCATTTTATAGCATTAGTCTTTACAACTCATCATCATCATCATCACAGAAAGTCACCGCCTCTTCATAGGCGGGTCCGTATACGATATTATAGATGCGCGCTTGGCAGGTGGTTTCGCAGCTTTGTTATTATTTTGTGTTGCTGGTAGGAAGATGCTGCTGCCTATCTCCTATTTTTTTCTCTCTCTTACTTTCTTTGTTCTTCTCTCTCTCTCTCTCTCTCTCTCTCTTACTTTCTGGTTACGACTCGCCGAATGATATGGTTTACTTCTATTTTGTAATACATATTTTATATTCATATTAGGTATTAATAATTAAAAACTATAAAATGAATTACAGAATTGTAGAGATACGTATATTTTAATCTAAAAACTCCTTTTTCGAGAAAGATATTGGTCAGTATATTATATTGAACTTTTTGTTGATGTCTATCCACTGACACATTTCTAATAATGTACGTATTATTTTAATACACGAAGGCTATAATTGTGTGACTATTTATGTAGGCGAGTGTGTGATAAAATCATGGTAGATGTGACTGATTTTTTTAAGTTATCTTAAACAATAGATCAAAACACGAGCAAATGCTTTGCTTGGAGTAGTTATGGCATAGCCTCTTCTTCCACTCTTTCATTATACAGTAACCGCTCAAAAGTCAAAACATCCATCCCGGCTATGTGTCAAAAATCTATTGTCAGTAATTGTCATCCATGTGGCCATTTTCGATGCGATTCCGTAATTTTTCGCCATTTTTTTAATAATGTTGTTTTGAAATTACTTTTATACTTCGCTTTTAGCACTTATGTTATAATAATTATACTTGGTACAGCCACGCTGAAGCTTTATTATGGTTGTAGCACGAATGGGTCGGCTCGATCGGGGAAGGACCACCCTCTCAAAGAATACCAGCGTAAAATTGTGGCTTAATGCTGCTGTGTTTTGTATGGTGAGTGTAGAAAACCAGAGACCCGTTTTACTGGAATCGAGGCATTCCATCTAAGTCCTTAGGGGTGACAACGTATCTGCATTTTGATTCTTAATCGAGGTTAAAAGTAGATACCTATGGGCCACAGCATCCACTCACTATCAGGTGGACTGTGTGCTCGTTTATCACTCTTAAAAAAGACACCCACATTGTAATCGATTGGAAAGGCGGATGCTGACATATTATTAAGAAAATCATATTATTCATAAAACTAATAATTCATTCCAATTATTTATGTGATGATAATAATCGCGGTGGTCACCTGGCGTCGATCGACCACAATAAAGTTTTCGATTCAATAAACAAGTACAGACATATTATTTTAGTATTGAAAGTGTTTTATTCGTACAACCAGCTGAGCGGTCGCCTCAAGCCTTCATTCATATTACGCGGGCAATCCTAGTTCAAGTCCATGGTAAGTAAATTGCACCACTTTTAAATTTCACTACATCGCCCACAAGAAGGACTTGTTGAACGCGTTTGCGTATCTTTTTGATTCAAAAAGTGCTTTGTATTTTCTAGTCTAGAATATTTACAAAAAATCGTACAAAATTTTGTTAAATCGCTTGTCGGCAGAAACTGCTCTTCTTTACGTTACTTTTTTTACTTTAACTTTGAATGCTAATTTACTACGTTCTTCGCGGAGAAAATAACACCGTAAGGATACTTGGCAAGTTTTACTTAAATCTCCAAAATATTGAAATAATTTCGAGAACATAATAAAGTCTATCAATTAACACTGGAGGAGAGTGACAGAATTCGGTTCCATAAAAAATGATTTGGAGTACAGTAAAACTATTTATGATGAACCCTTTCTTCTAACTGTTCAATGATGTCTCATTGATCGCAAATGTGAAAACTGGCAACGATCATCGAATGATGAGAGGCTCACTGAATTCAAACTTTAAGTTGGAGAGAACACAACTAATGAAGTCGACGCTCCGCTCCCCCTCGTGCTCTAATCCAAAGTACCGAATACTTCCAGCTGGAGTTAGAAAATCGTTTTCAGTACCTAGAAGATGCAGTGCAGATGCAATGCAGTAGACGATATAAATGACAAGGTCGTGGAAACTATCCATGCCGTGGGAACTAAGTTCTGCAAGACCTATCGGAAAAGAACACAAAATCTTTCCGATCATACTCTCAATCTCATGGCTGTTAGAAGGGAAATGAAGTTGCAATCTTTAGCAGATATGATAGCATACTGGCTAATGAACATGCAGATCTCCAGATGCATGGAGATCTGTCTGTTCTGATTACTCACGCAATTTACGCAATCGTATTGAAAAAGCGATCGAGTGGAACCAAGGGTCCAAAGTCTTAGCAAGAAATCTGTCTGCCATAAAGATCCAATTGTCGAAGCTGAATACCGAATGTAGTAACATCGTTTCCGGGGAACCTGAGATTTTGAGTGAAATTGTGAGGTTCTACGTGCAGCTTTATACGACATCGTTGGCACCACACGCAAGTGTGAGTTCATATACCGGTCTTAGTGAGATTAGTATGGCTCTCCAACACCTTAAAAACGGCAAGGATGGAAGTACAGCGGAGCTTCTGAAAACGAGTGTAAAACCAGTACTTGAAGTTCCTCAAAGACTCTACGACTTTCAGCCTCCCGAAAAAGCCGGTTTCCGGAATGGCTTTAGTACCATACATACTACCCTTCGGCAAGTTATACAGGAACGAAGAGTCTTCTGTAATTTTCTTTTTTTCTTTGTCTTGTCACTTTGCCTTGCGTATTTGCACTATGAGAAAGCCTTTGATTCCGTCGAAATTTGGGCAGTGCTACCGTCCCTTGAGCGGTACCAAGTTGACTGTCGATATATCGAAGTGCTGAAGTGATTGTACAGTAGGAGTACGATAACTATCCGAGTACAGAACCAGAGTACGAAATCTATCCAACTGCAGAGATGTGTAAGACACGCTGCATTGTAAGACGTTTTCAAGCTGCTGGACCGGAATGGATTACATGCCTTCGATTTGCTGACGATCTAACCAATCCTTAAGGCAGAATCGCTGGAGAACCTAAGCACTATATTCAATGAATTCAATAGTGCCTCCCGACAGATAGGTCTTAAGATGAACATGGACAAAGCAAAGGTTATGTATAGTCATGTATAGTAACGTCCATGTCACACCTATGTTGGTAGTTGTTTGGAGTACGCTCGAAATTGTTGACGAGTATGTTTACCTGGGACAAATAGTCTAACTAGGTAAGTCCAACTTCGACCGAAAGGTCAATCAACGGATTCGACTCGGCTGGGCAGCGTTTGGGATATGTAGATACATCTCGTCAAGGCATACGTCAAAACTTCAAAACAAGGTTGCACAACCAGTGCGTGTTGCCAACGATGACCTTTGGAACTTGGTCGTGGAAGTGAGACGTAGTCCTGCAAGCTATGGAGAGGGCTATAATTAGTGTTCCTGTGCTAGTTTGGCTTAAAAATTAGATACTTAAAAACGATGATATTCGGGGCAGGACCACGATCTCACAGAATACCAGTGTAAAATAGTAGCTTAATGCTGTTGTGTTTTGTATGGTGGTGTAGAGAACTAGAGACCCTTTTTACTGGAATCAAGGCATTCCACCTTAGTCCTCGAGGGTTGAAATGCATTTGCATTTTGATTCTTAATTGAGGATAAATGGGGATGTCTATGGGCCACAGCATCCTCTTACCATTAGGAGAATAGTGCTCGTTTGTCACCCAATTCTAAAAAAAACCTGACATAGCCCAACTGCTTAGTAAGCTGAAGTAACAATGGGCTGGTCATATAGCTTGAAGAACCGACAACCGATGACGGAAAAAGGTTCTAGAGTGTATCTGTAGGCGAAATGTAGAGCGTCCCCCCACTATATGGAGTGATGACCTGTTAAGACACGCAGTAAGTCGATGGATGCAGGTGGCTCAGGATCGGGGTTTGCGGCGTTCCTTGAGGGAGGCCTATGATCAGTAGTAAACTTGTGAGGGGCTCTAATGATGATGACGATGAGACGGATGTACTTTAATGTAACGAATAAAACCCTCTAAAAATTAGTGAAGGTATGTGCCCCGCTGTGGGACGTATTAAGTCTGTAACTTGAATTTACTTTTCATAACTACTTCATGTCTGAATCAGGGTGATAAGATCGTGAGTCCTCCAGCCTGAACAAATATTTGAGGAAAAGCTCAAATTGTGTATTTTTTGGTCTTACTCTGTTATTATATAACCCAACTATATAAATATTGCACTCGCCGTTTTTATCGCACGGTCTATAATACATTAATTGATCGTTTGAAAAAAAGAGTGTCTCTGCTTGTTCATATATTTCTAGTAATATAATATGGCCTGCTGAGTTATGGTGGCATAAGCGTATACATCATCCCATTTTGTGCTGTAAGTGCTGTAGGATACGATTGTGGGAATTGCCAGAAAGTTACAGTTTCCGATAAACGGCGGTATAATCATCTTGTTTACGCCGGGCGCAAAATATCCAGACCAGCGACACAATGCAGCATCAACAACATCAATGGTGTGAGACTGCGATCGTCAATTCGCCTGTTCATTTAATGGGGGAGGCCCACTGGTGATAAGAACTTCTGATGAGAATATGACCTGCAAGTTGATACAAGTCATCCAGTACTTTGACCACTATTCCACGAGGCTATTTAAAAGTGTAATCATGATTTATTTTCATACATGCGATTTCGTGTATACTGAAGCTCAAAGGAACTCTGATGTGCTGATAAATTAATATTTTCCTCGACAAATTAGTAGAAATTTATAATACTAAACAAAAAACAGGTAAGGCGAAGCAATTTTTTAATGACGAAATTAAGAAAAACGCAGTACACATACTGTCCTGCTCGTAGGTAAAATTAAAGCAAATTTGTAAAACAAAAATTCAATTTCCGTGGAATTAATTGACAGATAAATAAGGAAAGCGTAACGAAGGAATTTATGCTGCCAAAAAAGTGGCATAGTTAGCAAAGGGACCTAGACATAAATTTAACTTCCAAATTGGCAATACAATATTGAAAATGGGCCAATCTGTGTGAAGAAAGCGAGAGAGTACTTATTTAGCATTTGCCTACGCCTCTGGATCACAGGCATGAGAGCTTACGTATGTTTGTATTTGAAAACTACACACAAGCGACAATTTACCAGAAACATTACAAACGTACTTAAGCCGGCACGGTGCGTCGAAATCGAAAGTAAAATCTGCGGAGCGAAAAGCTGTTTGAACCTTATTAACACCGGTGAAAATTTATGAAGCAGTAAACTCTTTGATGAGAAACGCTACCTTCTCAAGGTAAATAAAACAACATTATTTCGTACTAAGCAATGGAAATGGTAGTAAACTTTACGTTATTGTGAAGATAATAATATCATATGAGTAGATTCTGTTTATCTACTCATATGATAATACATTCGCCTTATACGTAAAGATTAAAACGATTTACCCATTATTTCTTAAATCTTGAGTTGTACTGGGTGTAATACTGATGACTTTTTATTATTTATATCACCGTTTTTAACAAAAAAGATGTTAAAGCCCTCAATAGACAGATAGACCAGAGGTGCTAAACATTTTATAGGTACCTGCTGCCATCGTTAAACCGCTTACCAAAAGAAACGACTGACGATTATGACAAATCCGGCCTACAACGAGCGAGGCCGGTATGCAACATTGGATTTTTAAGGACTGATGAAGAAGATTTTTTCTTCATAAGCTAAGTAATGAAATTGAATAAATTTATTTCTTTGGCATAAAAAGTAAAATACAATAATTTTTAAATAAAAAAACTAACGCGTATATAAGAGCAAATAATAGTCTTCTTCAAGGTCAAAGTCAATTATAAGGGTATATCAACTGATGTAACAAACCTATTTATTGATGTCGTATGCATATTATTATAGTTAAGCTAGTTAAGCTGACAATTCAGGTTAACGTTTTCATGTAAAAAGAGAAGATAAGCAGTAATGCATATTTTCTAAAATTTATGTTCTTTATAAAAAACTTTGTTTTTAATCTTTTTAATTATTGTGTATCATCGATACTAAATTCCTTTTGTGAAAACCATCAAAGCGCTTATAATTTTATAGGCGTATATTCCTACCGTTTATAATAATAATAAAATACAAAGTAGAAAGTATATTAATAAAGTACGTAAGGATTTTTTATTAAACAAAAACCTTAATCCAAGCCCGAGGATAGTACTGCAAGGCTGAACATTACAGCCAACAATAGAGCAATTAGTACGCCGCTCTACGCCTTCTCCAGTGCGTTCTGGCGGACTTCAAATGTCTTCAAAAATATTTTCTTAGACATGCGGATTTTCTTCCTATAAATTCCAGTATATATCCAGCAGCATTTCATCATTCATTGTTGCCGACGGGATTGAACTCAGATGTTCGCTTACTGCGATATTTACAGCTAACTCTGCTTCCCCGACTCGTAAATAATATAATAAATAAACTTTAAATCTCTACATTTTAATTCATTTATTGGATATGTAAGCACAGAACTGACATATTCGTTATTTCGTACAATACTACGAATAATTAAGTCACGTAGTGTACAGAGAGGCGCTTTTTTCTTCTGATATCAATGATTCACTTGCTGCTTTTTGTTGCAGCTATCAAAAACATTATATTGCATTAAGGCATTATACGTGGTAGAGCCACACTGTAGCTATACAATATGTAACAAAAACCCTGTGGCTCCCGTTAAGTGTGTTACCAGAATCGGTATCCAAGAGTATAGAAATAATTTTTTTCAAAAAAAAATATTTAAAAAAATTAATTTTAATGATAAAAATTAATTTTCAAATTTTATCTGGTTTTATTTCCTCTAACTCACACGAGTGTCGGTAAAGCGGGATCTTTGACAATCTTCTTACTCCTCGGCCAATGCAGAGATAATAAAACCACATACAATTTGCAAATTATTATTTTTTTTTCATTGAAATAATTTTTTTTAAATGTGTTTTTTTTTGAAAAAAAAAATTATTTCTATATGCTTGGATACTGATTCTGATAACCCAGTTAACGGGAACCACAGGGTTTTTGTTACATCTTGTATATTATAATTATAGCACGACGGGATCGGCTCCACCGGGAAAGGATCATCTCACTGTATATAAGTGTATCGTTCGTATAGTGAGTTTAAAGAAACGGAGACTTTTTACTGGAAACAAAGCATTTTATAATTTATTAGTATTTAGATTCTTATTCGAGGATAGATATGCGTCACAGCATCAACTTACCATCAGGTCGACTGTGTGCTAGTCTGTCGACCTCGTTCTATAAAAAAGAGATGGCTTACAACTACATTTTAATTGTAATAAATTTTTGAACATAGTTAATTTCAGAGTCTGCCTATTTCGACGCATAAGCTGTGAAATATTCAAACTAAAAATGTAAATGAATTAATCTTAGAGTATTACTGGTATTACTTTGAAGAACTAATTGCTTTCAGAGTCAGGGTGAGTATGACATTGATTGGTAGAAGGTATTTATGAAGTGAAAACTCCTTTCGTTTTAATTTGAATTTCAATTAACCAAAAAAGCGATACTAAAATGAGACAAATATATGAATCAATTGTAGATGTAATAGAATCTACACTAATATAATAAAGAGGAAGAGGTTTCTTGTTTGTTTAAACACGTTAATCACCGGAACTACCAGGCCGATTTGATAAATTCTTTTTGTATCTGATACACAGATTCACGAGGAATAATATAGGCTATCTAGCATTAGGCTACACCTCTGAAGTGGCTTTAAATATTGATTTTTGTTAAGCAAATCGAAAAAAGCGCTGCCGAACTGTTTTATCTGCGTGTACTAGCGTAATGGATAGTGATACGTGAATACTATGTTCCACAAAAATATAGATCTTTCCTCCACATATATATTCTTATATTCAATTCAAAATATATGTAAATCCACAATAAGGTATTTTTCGACAAAAACTATCGAATATTAAAAAGTGATTAATGAGCGTTATTATTAGGCATGGCATATTAACTCTTACGAACGAAAGTTACTTCATCATTTTTTTTATAGAAGGGGTGGCAAACGAGCATACGGCTCACCTGATGGTAAGTGATTACCGCCGCCCATGAACAACTGCAACACCAGGGGAGTTGCTGATGGGTTGCCGACCTTTTAAAAAGGAGTAGCCTCTTTTCTTGAAGGTCTCTAAGTCATATCAGTCTGGAAAAATCTCTGGTGGTAGTCGGTTCCACAAGGAAGTTATGCGAGAAAGAAAACTTCTGTTAATCATCATCAAGACAATTTTATGAAGATAAACTTTGCTCTTTATAGTATGTTATTTGGATGCATAATCTAAGAGATAATAAAAATTTAAAATAATGCAACGCTCCGATTGGCGCGCGAACAACACCTAGCAATTCTATGAGAACAGAGAGAAAGGCGAGGTGTCATGTCGCGCGGCTTAGAGCATGATATTCGCCGATTATACAGCTGGTTTATTAAAAAGTGTTTCCTATTATCTCGGTCTCCTCTATGTGCCATGGTTTAAAGATGTTTAATATAACTTTCAACTGTTAAAATAAAGAATTAAAAAATAACAAATTTATTCCAATACGTTCTTAACAATCCACGATTTCATATCTTACCGATTTATATTGAATTGGTCGTGTTTAGGCCATTAATTGTCCATTTTACGGACCAACTTGAGAGTCAATCAATTTTTGTTCGATAAAATGATTTTACCTGTAGAATGAAGTAGACGTCGATATTACAAAGCAATTTTAGTCGAAATAAAATATTCTTTTGATTTAATACACTTAATTTTAGGCTCTACTTGTCTTAAAATAAGGATTACTAGATTATAGGAGGAAACATTTATCTAATATCTATACAAAAATTAATGTTTGTTTGTTCGTATTTTATTCGCTGCCATAACGTTCATATGATGGCGGTAAAACTTTGTCAACTAATTGCTTGCATTTACCTGAAGGTTATAGGCATAGTACAAGTAATTTACAGTAGGTGGCTCCGGCATCGTACAGACAAAGGAGACGGGCGAAAGTTCATAGAAAGCTGGGCCTGATGTTACAGTAACGATTACTGCATTATTTTATTTATATACCAATACCATTTTTAAAAAAAAACAAAAAATTTTACGACTGCTTCATGGTATAAAAATAATATAGGATGTTCTTGGTTTGTATCAAAACAATGTCATTGCTTACGTTATACTATGTTGTTCTTACACCAGCTTCACAATTACACTTTAAGAAAATAATTATTAGACTTTATTGTAAACTAGACTTTACCATAACTTTAAGTATTGTAGGACATTCACACATAGAGGATTCAGACGCCGCCGTCCAACTAAATTCTAGAGGTTTGAAATAATTATAAAAAAAAGTGTGTGACAGAGGTGTATGAATTAAAAACACTTTCACTTCATCATCAACAAACAAAATATCGTCTGAAAACGGTGCAGGCGGTATTAAATACTCTTGATGCCTTGCCCAGCTTAGGTACAATATTATGACATTACATGACAACAACAACCTACAGTTCTTTTCCTACCAAGCAATTAAAATAATACTGTTTGATGGCCTCTCTACCATTAAGAGAACTGTCAACTAACATAATATATGTAAAATATGTTTTTGAGCTGTTTGATTTGAATGGCTCAATTTCATACGACCTCTTAAAATGATTGGATATTGACAGTTCTCTTAGTAGGTAGCTGTCAGTTTCTCAACACACTTCTATTTCATGGGTATGCATAGACCACTATATACTAGTCTATGGGTATGTTCCGAAATACAACCCAGTACACTGTCGAATGCGAATGACGTCATGAATCTACGCTATACTGGTGATTCGTTCCAAAACATAGGACAGTATATGACGTCATACATTTACGCCATATTGGAAAAGTGTTGGCGATTATTTTGTCATTTTGTGCTCCAAAAATCATTATATCTTCCTAATGAAGATACCAGCAATTATTCTATAATTTTTTGTATTTGAATAAATAAAAACAAATTCTGGCATGCTTCATTCAGCGCACACACAATTAAAAATTGTTTTATTGTGGCCGGATATCCGACGCAATATGGCGGCGGTACGCCAGTACAATATAGTGTCAATTGATGACGTCATTTGCATTTGCCGGTGTACTGAGTTGTATTTCGGAACATACACCATATCTCCCATCTTGTCGTATATGTTCTCCATAATGGTACCTAGCCTACTTAATTTGATAAATACCTAAAGATATTTTTATTAAATCACCATGTGTGAGCTGGGGGAAATCATTTAAGTTCATCATTTTGCACATGTATTCTTCAAGAAAAGAAACCGTCAGAATCCTTTATACGTAGACAGTCGTTAAAGATCAGAACATTATTACAGCACACAAAAAGAACAGAAAATATTCAATACCACCGCAAGCTCAGACCCAAACAAATGTAAAAAATGATTTGATTGACGTTTAAGTTTTCGAAATAACGTTGACATTTCCGCTTTGTGGCCTGTATAAAACATTGATAATCGTTTGTGAAATCGATTTATTAATCTATTCAGTCAATTTATTTTTACGACTTTTTTGAAACGTTGAAGTGTCATGAGGAATATTATTTAAATAATAAGTTTCTTAAACTTACATAGAGAAGAAAATAATCAATCACTTTTTATTGTTTTTTTTTCTATTTTTTTTATTAAAATCGATTAACTAACCTATTTCATCTGGCAGCATTGTTTAAAAATGAAAATAACGGAAGTAAGTATTATTTTTATTAAATATTTAATTTCTTTTGCTATGGTAAATATTTCATTATTAACTACAAAAAAAAACTGTAAAAAATATTTATAAATATTTCACTTGTGTAACGTTAGGCCCAAATTCGCCCGTCTCCTTTATTCAAAAGTTATATATCATTCAACTTCAATGAATGTATATAGATATTATCATTCCTAATTAAACAATGTAACTCTTCTGAATTGAAAACGATATTTTCTCTATCAGCTATTTTGTAAAATTTTATAAAATTAAACTTTTATAGTCACAGGTGTGGTTGAAAATGATCTAATTAAATAAATCATTTGCTGTGAAATGTTTTTGTTTTGTTGTATATTTAATTTTATTCGAAGGTTTCACTTCTACCGCGTGTGAACTGCTGCACACATGTTTTTTTTTAAGACTAGCTGTAAATAAAAATGTACCTACTATGGCTTTCACATTTGGTGTCGGACTATGCCCAACCTATTTACTATAATTTGGAAGACAACCCGCTATAATTATGAACGATAACCTTTAACATTTAAACGAAACGATTTTTCTTTTTCCTCATTTCTTTAAAATCCAAGAAGAGAAATAATAAGAATAAAGTATTAAATTAATAAATACCATTATTATATTTATCAATTTTTTACTTTTTAACGCAAAATCGTGAAATGTAAACCAAAATAATTAGAAAACGAAGGATTTTAAATACATAATAATTTAGTGGAGTAGTAATTATATAATTATTAATTTAAAACAAAATATTTTTCGTCTGCTATATCAGTAACAGTTTTGGGTGTGTGTACTTATAATAAAACTATCATATTGTCTATTCCCTCGTGAACTCCTAAAGCAACAAGGGCTTGACGAGTTTTGAAGTGCAAGGTCGCTACATTCGTTTTCAACTCCGAAGCGCTACATTTGACGGTAATAGAATACTATAGAAGCTTTAACAAAATATAACATAGCGCTTGTTTGAAGTGCATTCTAACGAATATGCCATTAAAAAATAGATCACTGCAGTCGGTGTAGTGTTCTTGATTTTTATTTAGCTCTTTGTATAGTTTGATAGCGACGTGCTGAGGAAAATAAGCATATTATTAATTGATCCAAATTTGAAGAAATAATTGGCCTACTTTCTTAGTTTGACTCGTAAAAGAAATATTATCATTATTAAAACATAAACTGTTCACTTCTAGACATGAACCGCTTCTATAGCAGAGTTTTCACGATCACCACAGTTTTGCGTACGTAATATCAAACAACCTCATTTTTTATAGAATAAGGGTGGCAATCGAGCACACAGTCCCCCTGATAGTAAGTGGATGCTGAGGCTCATAGACATCTACATTTATCCACGATTAAGATTCAAAATGAAAATGCTTTGTCACCCATGAGGACTAAGATGGAATGACTCGTTTCAAGTAAAAAGGGTCTCCGGATCTCTACACTCGCCATACGAAACACAGAAAACACAGCTGCTATTTTATGCTGGTATTATTTGAGTTCGTGGTCCTTCCCTGGTCTAGCCGACCGACCCATTCGTACTACAACAAAACTACGCATGGCTCTATAACATTAAAAAAAGGATTCTTGCTGCTTCTTCCAAGAACACGAACCAGTGCTGAATTAAAAAAGTGACTTTCAATTGCATATAATCTATATTGAATGAAAAGTTTCTGTTACTGTTTTAGTATGTATGTATATAATAAATCTACTTCTTGGCAGGCTCTGTAGCCTAAACAGCTTGATGGTTTTCAACATATGAGGTGTCGTTAGATTCGTCTTAATTGTGCGAGTGACATAAGAAAAAAAAATTCTCGTTTCAACCTACTTAAAAAAGGGGATGTTCTTAATTCGACTGTTTTTTTTAAAATGTGTGTCGAAACTTTCTTTATTATTTGTTTTAAAACTGGTGCTTCTCATGTGGTCTAATCTAAGCTGTAGTTTTTGAGTTATCCTATTGCGTATTTAATTGACTTCGACGACATTGATGATGTTGTAATTTTATTTATATCGAAGTTGGTTGTACATTTTTTTAATATTACCACTTGTTGGTAAACATTTTATGGGGTTTGAAATTACTGTAAACTTTAAGTTTGTTAATAAATAATCAATTATTTAGTAGCTTACTGTACTATTATTTCACTTGGACAAATTATGGGAATTTAAACGTTAATTTATCATTTCATCTACATAGCCAATGTGTCTATTTTCATAACCTTTAACGAAGCCGATGAAATACAAGGAAGCCCTGTGCAGAATTTCCTTAATACATGTTTGAATAAATCCACTGTACACGCTAGCTATCTTTATGCGATTTGTATCGATTTCACCTTCATTATTTTCTAATATTCTATCGAACAGGGTCACAGTCACAAGGCGTGATTAGAAACCTAAGTACCTAAATTTAATTAACCTTATTGGAACAACAATGCATGGTGGGCACTTCTGAAGAAGAAACAATATCTATAACTCACTATAGATAATGAAAACTTCTTAAATTAAGCATTTAAAATTACATAACCATTAGTAAAAAGAACTTAAGCATTGAAACATTCATAATATAGCGTTTTATGAAAATTACTACCGTATGGTGTTAGTGTGAAATCTATTACCGCATATCCTGTGGTTCTCTTTAAAATATCTCACGGGTTCCGATAGATGACGGTATTACTAACTTTTTTACGCAAAAGGTTAGGTAATACCCACACCAGTGACGGGAAGCATTGTCGAAGGTGCGAGACATCTGGTGCGATCAAAAACGTATACTTTAAAAACATCTTAGGTTGCGATCGCTGTCCGTCAATACTTTTTTAACAGTGAAAAAGCCCATGTCTAACTGCAACAAGCTAAGAAGAAAATAAATAATAAGAGTAAGAACACAAAGTTGGAGAAAGATGGTAGCGTTCCCTTTACCCTCGCAACATATTTCTACTGCTGCGCAGCAGTGCACCAAATTCTGTGATTCTACCGCCACTGCTGAATATAGGCCTCCTCCAAAGACTTGGACGTACTCAGTCCTGAGCCACTTTCATCCACCAGTATAAATACAATAACCTCACATCTTTTTTTAAATTATTTTTAATTACTTTAGAATGCGTTTATAACAATAACTCAAATGAACAGTACCAAGATTTTTGTTTCTGTTTTAATTTTCACTTATCTTACGAACTTAAAGGATTTTAAAATTAATGAACCCAGACGTTATTTCGCGAAAATCTTTTATATTAAAGACAGCGATCCTTATCGGTTTGGCTCAGGTGGATCTCAACAACAGTGCCATTTAGCAGGTCCAAATGTGAATCTAAACCCTCTAAGGACCCATTCTAGTACACAGAAAAAATCATCAAAATCGTTCGAGTCGTTTTTGTGTTTTCGCGAGACTAACAGCAATTGATTTTTATAGGATAGGGTAACAAACGAGCACACAGTTCACCTGATGGTAATTGGTTGCTGTGGCCTATAGACATTTATAACATCTATCATTGATTACGAATCAAAATGCAGATGTCACCCGTGAGGTCTAACATGAAATGCCTCTTTTCCAGTAAAAAGGGTCTCCGGTTCTCTACACTCACCATACGAAACACAGCAGCATTAAGCTACTATTTTACGCTGGTATTCTGTGAGAGCGGTCGGTGAGCTTCTTGCTACAACTATACTACTGATATAACTGCACAATTGCTATCTAGATAGATTTAGAAGATAGATGTTAAATTAATTACACACCTGCCAATAATGATCCTTGGCACCAGGTTGACTGGCAGAGAATGCCACATACGTACCATTAAGTAAGTCCTACGTACCCTTTAGCTTAAGGTGTTACATTTAAGTTTTAAATAAAAAAATTAAAAAAAAAATAATTTGGTGAGAGCGTGAAAAATATTTATACTTTTCATATTTTTCACGCAGATCCTAGCTAATTGATTTTAACATTAAATAAAGAATTTTAATAAAATAGTGTTTTCGTTATTTATTTATTTTTGTTTTTCACAGATACGTATTTCGATGAAGATATATATTTATGTCCGGAACTGTTTTGCCTAACTTTGAAATTTTATAACTTCTCTATCATTGAAAGAAGTTAACCTTTTTAATCTTCTTTATCTTAAACATATAAATTACGTGTCACGTCATTTGTCCGCGATGGACTCCTAAACTACTTAATCGATTTTAATCAAATTTACATACCGTGTACAGTTTAGTCCAACTTGAGAGACAGGATAGTTTTTTTGCCCATGAGTGACCGAGAATTTTTTTTGCGAATTTAAGGATTTTTAATAGGCACAACAAAGACGACAAAGGGTCGTCAAAAAGGGCAGAAACACCTTAGCCTAGCCTTACCTTAGCCTAGCCTGGCAAGCTAGTTATATATAAAAATTACGTGTCACGTTGTTTGTCCGCGATGAACTCCTAAACTACTGAAATGATTTCATTGAAATTTTGCACACTGTGTGCAGTTTTTCCAACTTGAGAGATAAGGTGGTTTTAAACCAATAAGTAACCCTTAATTTTTTATTGCGTATTTGAGGATTTTTTACAGGAAAGTCGTCGGAAAGGTCAGAACAACGTCTGCCTGGTCAGCTAGTATTCTTATAAAACTGAAGGCCAATTTAAGATCATTATTACAATCTCTCAAAAACCTTTAATTAATAACAGCGTGGTTGTATCACGTAAAAAAAATTTTACGTGATACAGCCACGCTGCAACTTTATTAGCAGTATAGTTGAAGCACAAATGGGTCGGCTCAATCGGGGAAGGACCATGCTCTCACAGAATACCAGCGTAAACTAGCAACTTAACGCTGCTGTGTTTCGTATGGCGAGTGTAGAAAACCGGAGACCCTTCTTACTGTAGAGAAGGCATTTCATCATAGTCCTTACGGGTAACAACGCATCTACATTTTTATTCGTAATCGAGCGTAAATGTAAATGTTTATGGGCTACAGTAGCCACCTACCATCAGGTGTACGGTGTGCTCGTTTGTCACCCCTACTCCATAAAAACCCTTAACAAGCTTACACCTGAACAAAGGCCTCCTTCAAAGAAAGCTATGAAACATAATCATATTTCATCTTTTTCCTATTTATCTTACCAGTTATCAATCCACTTCTCTCACTTCACTTCACTTCGTGTACTGGTACAATGCTACAACTCGAGAACCTTCCGTTCCCACCGGTTATTGGTTCTTTAAGGCGACACCGTGAAAAAATGCACCTCCTTTCATTGAATAGTGTAGGACTATGACACCACTAACGAAAGTGGAATTTTGATGTAGGTAAATTCATGTCTTTATCTTGAATTTGATTGTTCAAAAACACTATTGTATAATTTTGACTCGATCATAATTATTTGCGAAAACACCTCTAAAAATCATTATAGTTGAAATTACAACGAAATTACTTAATCTATATGCTTGGGAATCACTCAAATATATTCATAACATCAATATTCATAATTTACTTGGTCATTATTTTGATTACTTAAATCAATAATTTTTAAAACAATATTTTAAGATTCTGACAATTTCTAAGCGCTTTTAATCGTCGCGGGCGCTACACGATTTTAGACCTTATGACGGCGTTTTTTCAAGTTTTTATAGAAATTATGTATTCACTCGGATCAGTACGGCGATAGCCTTTTCGATGTGTCGTCTTAAGTTATAAGGCCGGCTTATATTCACTTCAGCTTATTATCTGTAATATTGAGTTACGTCGTATACTTTGGTCTACTGTGAATATCTTCATTACGAATTCTATCACACGGAAAAGCTCTACGCTTTGTACGCTCTTGTTTTCAAGTTTTGGGGGATACGAGACGGGGAGTGTCGTAATCTCGCTAACCCTGCCCAGTCGTATTGAATTCGTCAATTAACCTCTGGGCCGAATTTTAACTTATGTACGATTTGTCGTATGTGAACATATTCGTCAATAACTTCGAGCGAAGCGTTCCCAATAACTACCGGCGTAGGTGTGACGTGGACGTTAAACATTACCTTTGTTTTGTACATGTTCATTTTATGCCCTATACTAAGAGATACATTATTGAGGTTTTTGGGCATAGTGCCCAAGTCCTCTAGCGATTTTGCTATTAAGATTTAACGCCGACAAATGAAAGGCAAGTTATATACTCCCCAGTGATGTTTTTTTCCTTTCCAGTTCAGTAACTTCTTTTAATGCGAATATGAAGAGTTTCCGGGATATAACTGAGATATAATTATTTGACTTTGACTATAAAATCACCGTGTGTAACATCTCATAAGTTACCTTTTCCGTTACCTGCTCCGGTTTTGATCTCGTATAGCCATCGTTGCATTCCTGTACAGAAACTTCAATACTTCGATATAATCAAATTCAAATTAGCAGCGCTGAACGAAGAATTTGTTATTGTAATTTTTTCTGCGTTTATTGAAGGTGACGTCAGGTATAAGGTCACCTTGCAAGCAAAATCATATATGTATAGGAATACATTGGAATTGAACATTATATATCCATAATATATTATTTTTATGCATACCAGTACCACCAGTGCACTATTGACATTTTATTATCGCGTTTTATTAACTCGATATTGTATATATCTGTTCGGATGGAATTTAGTAATAAATTTTAAACTAACTTTACGATAAACTAGATACAAAATTTTGGACATAGCTCTGATTCAAATGACAATATAAGAATACGAAATAAATCTAGTACATTGAAAACAATTATGTTATAATTTATTTAAATATTTTGTTAATACTTTATGATAAGGATCGCTAACATTTTGTTTTGTTACCAATAGTGGTTAGTACCGATTTTAAAAATAAAAGGTATGATGGCTTCATGGTATGACTCTTTTTTATCTTTACGTATTTTTGCTGCCAAGCATCTAATGTTGTGTACCCGTTTAGAGGGTGTAGAGAACAGTACTCACAGGTTGAGCGACATTCTACCTTAGTTTTAGGAGATGAAAACGCACCTGTTGCTTTCATTACTTGAAGACTATTTATTTATAAGTTGCTATTGTCCATGGACTGCATTAGCTAATGAAATTGAGTTTCAAAGTCTGTATTTAATACTTTTATATTCATTTTGTATTTATTACGTACTTGCTGTCCCACTGATCGGGGAAACAATTTGTAGCGAAAGGCAAGATGATTTATAACAAAAACGGGCGCGCGAAATTTTATAAACAGACCTTTGGTAGTCTGGATGTCACGAAAAATTTATTGAATGTATCTGTTTAAAATAAAATTGTTTGCATTTTTGAAAACTAATCTATCCCTGTATGGTAACTGTTTTGCAATTTTCGTTCTTCTTATGGTATTTATTTCCGCCCAAAGATGTGTTAAAACTAGTGTTGAAATTCGGAATTTTCGACGTTTATAACTCTTAAACATACTCTTTATTTACTTTTTTGTTTCCATACAGGGCTAGATATTGA